>CM060866.1:12271701-12871701 GCA_030737845.1 Acorus calamus
AGAGAGAAAAGCACGATCAGTGAAGCTCTTCACAGAAGAAGGTATGTTGTCAGGAAGAGTTTTTACCACTCTTTCTAGCACCTGCTGTTGCTTCTTGGCTGTTATTCTAGGGGGACCATGATGTTTATAAATAAGCGCCTTCCACTTTGGTACATTCTTCATTTCCATTTCAACAGCTTTCTGTAATAGGAAATAAAAGTCGGGAAACACACCGAGCTGAAGAACGTAACAATATCTATGGACATATTAATTAAAACATTTTGTATGTTTAACAACCTAAAATCCAGGTAGAAAAACATGCATTGACATGGAAGAAAAACAATGTTCACAAATGTCAGTTCCATGTACCATATTGGGAAAGGAACCTGTCAAAGGAATTCGCGGAACCACATCATAAAATAATTCATATTTGTTCAGAAAGCTAATCACATGCAAAAGCAACAATCACATTGTATTTCCTTGAAAACTAAGAAACTACAATGTCTATCTCTTTAGATATCCTGATGAGTAACAGAGATAAACATGTTTAGAGAGAAAAACAGATGACAGTTTGACGATAAAGCTAAGAATGACTAGGTAAGTAGTTCCTTGGAGAGGAAAACATCTGGATTTATCAGTAAAAAAAATGACCAGATGCCTGGACAGGAACCACGAAATTACTATATATCTGAAGGATTAAATCACGAATTATTCTTCATAGCTGAAGTTGCTTTCACATAAAAAAAAAATGAAACCCTCCCGTTATCATGCGGTATCTTGCTAGATAATCAGCCACTTTATGGATTTCTCGTACCACATGGTGGACTGAATATGCTGTTGATTATTAAACCATAACCATACCAACCCGCTTCAGCCCATCCACCGGATAAACTCTATGAATCAAAGTACACAGATTCTTAGTTATCACTCCATTTCATTTCTCAGCTCTGAGTAGTTCATATTTTTAATACTGGTTATTGCCAATTAGAAAGCTATAGTCTGGTTCTTCCTGTAGCTACATTGAGTGGGTTGACAATTTACCAATGTATTATATAAATCAGCATCTAAACTTCCACTGCATATGTTTAGTGCCACCCTGTTCCCGAACTGGGAAGTAGCAAAGGTGGAAGCATTGGGCCGCCAATTTTTTAAAGGTGGAGGTGGAGGCCATTGAGCATCTGAGGCACTATGCAAGTTGGGACCAGGTCGTTCAGGCTTCCAGTGATGGGGAGCTGGGTAATGTAAAACAAAAACAAGAAAATTATATTCGACCATGATCACCATGGAAATACAATAGCACTGCAGCAACAAATCATCATGTGAAGGAATGATAGAGAAAACTAGAACCACAACCTAAACATAGCAACAACAATCAACGCATACTTACATCTAGCAAAAGCATATACCCCCAAATTAGTACTTTTGAATCAACAACGTATGAGATAATGTGTCACATATTCCAAAAGGGTTTCAATATAAATGGATGAAAAAAAAATCAACAATAAATCATTCCTGGTCTTTGTCATTGGGGGTTTACCACTGATTTGATAGATAAGATCCCCCACCCCACCACCAAAGACGGTTGCTCGTGTTTGATATTGGAGCCCAATTCTACGGCTCGTCTTTCAATTGTTTGGCAACACATCCTCAAGGTGGAGGATGCTTTGAAAGAGAAAATCATCCTTAAACCCGGGAATGGTGTTGAAACAAGATTTTAGAAAGACAAGTAGCTAAATGGACATGCCCTATAATCCCTCTTTCCAAATATATTCTTGGTGGCTTCAAACAAACATAGTATGGTGTGTGATTCTTTTTTGTGTGGCCTCAATTGCATCATTTGGTGCTCCTAACTCCGGAGAAACTTAAATGTTGTAGTGGCAGATGAGATTACCCTTTTCTTGCTACCCTTCAGGAGGTGTAGTTGGAGTTGGAGGATGAAGATACAATGTTGTTGATGAGCTCTCCATTCAAAGGATTCTCCATCAAATCATTCTACAATTTTCTCAATATAATCCTTCAAGAATGGGCGCCTGCCTCCACACCCTTTTTTTAAAGAAAAAAGTAGGGACTCTACCACCATATTTTATTAATATACACCAGATTAAAAAAAAAAAAAGAACAAAAAAAGTGGACAAAAAAGGAGGAAAAACAATAAAAGAGAACAGAAAACACAAAGAAAATCTACATATGAGAAAAATGCAAGACAAAACCCGCAAACCAATTAGGCCAGCCTGATTGCCTCTACACCCTTGAAAGTGTATTATCTTATGTCACTACTAACTCTTGATAAGCTAGTGACAAAGGTGAATCATGCTAGATGAGGCAATGACAGTAGAGATGGCAACGGGGTGGATTGGGACAGGTCTAGCCAATCCCAATCCCAATCCCAATCCCAAAACGGAAATCCAGTCTCAAATCCATAACAGGCTTGATTGTCCAGTCCTAACATGTTTTTAAAGAATCCTGATTTTTCAAAAAAATTTAATATTTTTTATTCTTTTTTAACTTATAAATTACATAATTATCATAACTCATTATGTTATATAAAATTACTTAATACATCAACCCCCCAACCTTGTTACAGATAACGCCGAATTAATGAATAATTCACGTATTAAACGTGCATTAACTAGAAAAAGTTTACAATCTGTATTTAGCATGCATTAAACAAAAAGTACATGTTTTACCGAATTAAATGCACATTACACAATTTAAACGTGTATTAAACCCGTAATAAATCCGTATTAAACGCATTTTGACTTTTGGTAATATTTTGATGCATTTGAAGTTTGAACTATAAACTAGATGTCGATGTTATATTTGATAAATTTAGTTGGCCTAAAGTACTATGTTTTAAGCCTACATTTAAAGGTCGTTGATTTTCTATTTTAAATTTATCTTTTATTGTTTCATTTTTATCGTCTTTTTCGATTTTTTTTCTGATTTTCACCCTATTGAAAATTATTGCCTTGCCGCATTATTCCCGAATTCCATACCGGTGACAAGGCCCCCCAACACCCTAATTGAGGCCTACTACCTACGCGAAGGTCAAACAAAAAGCTCATTTTGTTGTTGGAGATTGGGCAGCTGTAGAGATGGTTAAACAGCTGTGTTGTTTTATCATTTGTAATAATAATAATAATATATGATAGAGTTAGTTTTATTTATGTATTAAATTGATTTACAGGATAAAATGGTACTTCCCAAAGTGAATCGGGAAAAATGGTCTAATGACGGGGATACAATCTGTGGTTTATGTGGCATTGGGGAAGAAACATGTGATCATCTTTTCTTTACTTGTTCATTTAGTACCCAAATTTGGAAGAAGGTTGGGGAGGCTCTTGAGGCATCTTGTTCCTTTTCGAATATAGAGGATATGTGGAAGTGGTTTCGGGATCGTCGGAAGAAAGGAGATAGAAGTACTCGAGCAAAATTCCAATGATTAATTCCTCATGCTACTTGTTGGTCGATTTGGTTAAGGCGTAACAAGGGTGTCTTCATGCACAAAAGGGTGTATTGAAAAAATACTTGGTTCACGATTTCCTCAATGTTATCGGATTGGGTCAAATTCATCTGAGAGGAGCCTTCGCCCAGTGCAATTATATGAAACAATTGGGGGAGATGATAGCCTAATATAAAATTGTATTTTCCTTTTCTTTAATTGTAAGGAGATCCCTCGTCTCCTTAATCCGGGGGTTTCTTGAAATAAGATTCTCCTATATTTTTCACAAAAAAAAAAGGTACTTCCCAAACCCATCTCATATCTTCATCGGGTTGGGATAGGTTGGGTTCGGGTCCAACATTTAGGGAACCAAACTCATCCAAATAGATTCAGATTGAGGCGGGGCAGGTTTCCCATTTATCCAATCCCATTGTCATCCCTAAATGACAAGAATATAGTATGTGCTCTTTGTAGTAGAGAGGAGACTCCGGACCACCTCTTTCATAGTTGTCACTATAACAAAAGTGTTTGTCTGCAAGTGGGTGAGCCCATTAGGGTTATTCGCACATTGACAAATGTTGATGGTACACAGGAATTCTTCTCAAGAAAAATCTAGAAAGGGAATAGAAGTAAGGATGCAAAATGTACTCAAGTCCTTCCGCGTGCAGTTTGTTGGTGTAGTGGAGAGCAAAGAATGAAGCAATTTCCAAGGAAAGAGAATCTATATCGAGAATATCAAAGAAGGATTCAAGGCGACATTTCAAGCTTGGGATTATTGGGAGAAAGCAACAGATTTTATTGCGGAGGGTTAGGACGTGCTAATGCCTTTTGAGTTATTGTATCCTTCTTGTTAATTTTCACATCTTTATTTTTTCTTTAATTTTATCTTCGATATCTAAGGAGTTCCCTCGCCTCTGATTTTGTTCAAGGGGCATTATTTTACACTAATGAAGCCCCTACATTTCCTTAAAAAAAAAAATTATATTCTTCTATCTATTTCTAATGTCATTCTGTTTGACAAGGCCGAACTTTTAGGAGAGAGTCTCCGATGGCCCCATCTTGATTTTTAGTATTTTAAAACTAACAGTATGCAGGGTCACAAAAGCAAAAACAGTGATAAAGGAAAAGATGGGTCAAACCAGAAAGATAGAAGGGAGAGAAAGGCCAGATCGGAGAGAGAGTTAGAGGTGGAGAGAGAGAGACATGGAGAGAAGAGAGATAGAGGGAGGGAGTTAAAAGGGGGAGGGGAGAGAGATGGAGAGGGGCAGAGAGAGAGGGGGTAGAGAGAGAGGGGGGGGGATAGGGGAGAGAGGGAGAGAGGGGGAATAGAGGGGGGAGAGAGGGAGAGAGAAGGACGGGAAGAGAACGGGGGAATAGAGAGGGCAGAGACGGGGAGAGAGATGGGGAACAGACAGAGATATGGCTAAACCAGAGAGAAAGAAAGAGAAGAGATAGATGACACATGTCAGACAGGGTCATGAGTGGGTTAAAAGTCATGGATTGTCCTTATAACCTTGCAGTTCCGATATTGCTTTCAAAATATCATTGCACGATTGATAATTTCATTAGTCAGGCTAGAAGTTCAGAACAAAAGTCAAACTGAGACCCCTAGAGACCTAACTTTTAATAACTTATCCACCTTTTTTTAAAAAGAAATATGTTCACAATTTTTTTTAATGTAAAAATTGGCAGAAATTACAAGAAGTGGGGAAAGCTAAAAACAAAGAACATATGTGGAACACACTCGGATGGCGATCACGACATTTATTCATTCATGGGTGATGATACTTCTTAAGAGGACTCACCTACAAGGTTAGTGGGAAATAACTGGAATGGGATGTTGGTGTTGGTTCTTTTGGTGCCATTGCATGGGAGATGATTCCTTGGGGAGGGATCCCTTATTTCATTTTTATTTTATTTATTTTTATTTATTTTTATTTTTTTATTTTTTTGTTTAGAACCCTTCTTCACATGTTCCAGGTGCAAGAAATTTCTAATATGATTACTCCAATCTTTCTTTTGAAAAAAAAAAAGCTAATAAAAAGAAAAGGAAGATAGATGTAACACATGAGGCAAAAAGGATAACCTATACCATAAATTTGACCAGAGATGTTCTCAACATAAGAAATGAGACAATATAGTAGATATAAACAAGAGTATGAAACATATAAGATTAAAAAAAAGGAAACTAATAAGCTCCTCAGAGTAGATAAACTTCTACTAGAAACCCATAAAAATCGAGAAGAAAATATGAGGGAGGCCTCCTTTGTTTGGCTTTCTTTGTTGAATTTCGAGTGACCAAATGATGGAAATGAGAATAGACATCACAAAAGGAAGCAGATATTATAGATTTTCTTTTTTGCTTATAGTTTATCCATGTCTAGTTGGGATCTTTAATCATGAAATTCATACTCTTATTTATGGTGATTTCACATATAGATAGCATGGGAGTATGTGATAGGAATTTTTTTTTTGGACGAAATATAAGACCAATTATATAATCAAATAAAACCCCTAAAAAAAACACAACATGCATCTTAGTGTTTCTTTTTTTTTTGGGGTGTGGGGGGAGGGGGTTATCATATTGAGTCAAAATTGTATTCACTTAAAAAAAAAATTAAGAAAGAGGTGCATGCAACATGAGGATGTCCCAAGAGGTCCCCCATCCTGTTATTACTCTCGCTCAAGCATGCTTAACCTTGATGTTCCAATGGGATCGAGGGAATCAGTGCCTTCATTTGCAAAAAAAAAAGGTTACACAAGATACACACTTTATTTCTCATGCAACAAGGAGCCACATGGTTTGTGTCTCCAAAGCTTCTGGGGAGGAAAACTTCAACATATTTATGTTAAGATACATCACCCTCTCGATCAACTAATATGAGGAATTGCCAAGCAAAAGGATTACTCAACTTTCAACACAGAAGTCAGGTCCAGAGAGTAAAAACCAAGATATTACAAGAATATGCTGGTAAATTTTTAGGTTTCTGATTTTTTTTTCCTGCAGATCATATATACATTGCATTATCTCAGTTAAAACTTTACAAAATTATACAAGACCTTATTGTTATCCATCTCGTACAGACGTACACAAAGCATTCAATAGCCAGACTTTTCACTAATTTCAACAAATCGACCATCTTTTCTCTCAGGCATAAAAGAACTTAAATCTTGCAACCAAAATTTATGCAACCCTACATGAAAATGTATCAAAGAGGACACAGAGCATGTACCTCCCACTCTTCTTCATTCTTTATCCCATCTGCCCTCATCAAGGTTGGTTTGATAGATTCCAATGCATCCCTCAAAGACATTGCTGGCTGCTCATGTTCCTCATCGATATCAGGGTTCCGGTCGAACTCCATCATGTACTCAGGCTCCATGTCAATCTACCAAAACAACAATGAGTGGATTAAAAAGAAAAGTGTGTCACACACAATTACATGCAGTCATTTCTCCAGCCTTGACCTAATCTAGTATTTACCAGGTTAGGCTACTTTATGCTCCATTAGGAAAAATGCAAAAGAATGTGAATTCAATTGAAATTATATACCTTCAAAAAAAATCAAAACACGTTGAATCTACAAAAATAAGACTGTACCCAACATTTTCCTAAAAGAAACACTAAAGAAACACATCAACTGGGTGCCAGCGATCATTACCATCAATTGGGCCTCAAATTTGTGCCAACACTCCTCGACTTCCATGTCCGGCAACACACTGTCCTTTATCTCCTCGAGGATCTCCTCCAGCTCCGCCATCTTCTCCGGCCCCAGTGTCTTCTCCAACCTCTTCTTAGCATCCTCAATCACCGCCTCATCATCCACCACACCACCGCCCTCCACATAATCCTGGTACGCCGCATCCCGGTCATACCTCCTTCCACCACCTCCGCCCCGCCCCCTCGTCCCCCGTCCTCTACCGCCTCTCCTTCCCCCCCTCGTCGGTGCTGCCGCCGTCGCACCATCTCCCCTCCTCAACACATCCATCGCCTTCTTGACCGCCTCCTCCCGGCCCGGCCGCTCCGCACCCGGGCGCGGCGGCGGAGGCTGTGGCCTCCGACGGATATGGCGATTCTCATCCCCCACGTCGGACGGCTGGGACGGCTTCCCACGGCCGAGGCCTCCCCCCTCATCACGGGACCGGAAGAAGATCGGCTGCCTGGGATGGGAAGACGGAGGAGGAGGGGGCGGGGCGTCGGGAGAGGGTCGGCCTCGGCCGGCGGAGTGGGAGGCGGAGGAGTTCCAGGAAGAGAAGGAGGGGAGGAGGGGGGAGGAAGGGATCGGGGGGAGGCGGCCACGGCCATGGCCGAGAGGGGGAGGAGGAGGGGTTTCGGAGTCGTCTTCGGCTTCTAGGGTTTGCCCGGGGACGCGTTGGGGTTGGGGAGGTCCGGAGGAGGAGCCCCTGCCTCTGCCTCGGCCGCCGCCGCCGCCGGAGGAGGTGGAGAAGAAGGCGGAGGAGGAGGTGGAAAGGTAGGGTGGTTTGGCGGCGGTGGTAAGTCTGTTGACGCCTCTCATTTTTTTGTTGGTTAGGGTTTTTGGTTGGATCGGGTTTTGGAGTGGAAGTGGAATTGCGGTTGCAGGAATATGAGTTGGGACTTGGGAGAGACGGAGGTTTCGATGGATAGGCGGAATTATCTGGGTTAACATGTCAATGCAGTGTGTTTTGGGGACGTTTGGACTTGTACCCACCAGTCAAATATTTTCCACTACTTAAAATTATCAAAATGTTATTATTTATTTTATCTTATTTTTCTTCTTTTCCCACTACGGCACTATCCAATTCAACAGCGCCGGTTGAAATCTTCTTCACTACGACGACAGAGGTCTGTCGAACTATCTAAACAAGTATTGACAGGGATCCAGTCAAAATCTGTTTCACATGGACGACAGAGGTCCGTCGATCTGTCTGTTGAAACGACAGAGGTCCGTCGAACTGTCTAAATAAGTGTCGACAGAGACTCAGTCAAAATCTGCTTCACATGGACGACAGAGGTCCGTCGATCTGTCTGAGTAAATGTCGATAGGAACGTGTCAATCCCTTTAAAACAACACTTATCTTATAAAAATAAATTATTTATGCAGTCATTTAAGTCTTTACAAAAAATAAAAATTCTATTTAAGTCATTTAAGTTCTTAAGGAAATCATTCACCTATTTTGTCATTTAAATACAAGGTGTAAAAATGAAAAAACAAACAGTCATATAAATAAAATAAACATTAAACATTCTATATACATAAGTAGAGTATCAAGAAACATTCCATATACTTTTGACATGAGACTCAACTTGTTTAGAAAAGAAAATAATGTTTCTTATTTATATGAAATGTTTACTGTTTATTTGGTTTAAATAACTCTTTGTTTGATATTTTTGTTTCTTATACTTAAATAAATATATATGTGAATAATTTTCAAAAAGACTTAAATGACTTAAATGACATTTTTGTTTTTCGTAAAGACTTAAATGATTGTATAAGTAATTGATTCTTAGAAGAGAATTGTTTTGAAGGGTTCGACACATCCATGTCGACAATTGCTCAGACAGATCGACGATCTTTGTCGTCCTAGTAAAACATATTTCGACTAGGCCTTGTCGGCACTTATTCAGACAAATCGGCGGACCTCTGTCATCCCAGTAAATAAGACTTCGACTGGACGTTGTCGAGCTGGGTAGTGGGAAAGGGAGACAAAAAATAAATAAATAATGGCATTTTGGTAATTTTGGGTAATGGGAAAGATCAAGTCGAGTAGTGGGTATATCTTTGCCCGAAAGACAATGGGTACCCAGGAATGTGATTTCTCTAGACTAGTTTCCCAAACAGATAAAATATAAAAAAATAAAAAATATTTAACTAACATATTTTACAAATAGGTGCTCAAAAGTTAGTTTTCATAATATATAGAGAGACAATTTCCTGCAAACTCAGTTTGAAACTTAGCTTTTGAATAAAAGTTAATTCTCAAACTCACATTTTAACGCTCATCTCGGATGATAGAAGCACTTGTTTTTTCTTAAGAAAATATTATGCACAATTCATTTCACGGTACAAAATACAAAATCGGGATAGCAATAATCTAACTTTTCCTTGAAAAAAAACAAAATGTAGAAAACACAAGCTTTCATTTTTTAAAAATCTTGTACATGTTCTAATGAAGATTATATGCTTATAAAATAAAGAGTATTTATTTTAATTATTTGAATTAATCCATTTATATAAAATATAAAAAAATTCTAATGAAGTATATGACTCATTACAATGAGTGGATAAATAAGTGAGAATTATCATACTGTATTTGCGGCATTGTAAAAAGGACTGTCACTTAGCTCTTTCTTCTTTTCTTTTCTTTTCTAATTTTTTTGTTACACTAAGTCCATTTATATATCTCGTTAGACCTTTTTTATATATATTTGTGGGGGATGGAATTTTCGATTATCCCCTCATGGGCCGGATCCACTCTGATCCGGGCTTTGGAAGTTGACCCTCGACAATGTGGGCCTGAACTCGTCTCCGCGTTGGCCCGTCGAGAACTTGAACATCCGCTCCTCATTCTCCCTCCTCTTCCTCATACATCTGCAACTCACACTATGTGGTGCCGGCTAACGCCCCTCCGATGCTCAAGTTAGTGATCCTTCTCTTTCAAGGAAGAAAAAGAACTTGGGACTCCAGAGCCAGGGAGAGAAGGGGATGTCGGTATGTAAAAACTGGGGGGGGTTCTGCGAACTTGGTCCTGGTCCGTCTCGCGACTGATCAGGTCACCGCCCGGAGAGTCGTTTCTGAGCCGCCCGACTGCTTCTCAGAAAAGACGGGGTTTTGTTGTGATCGCCACCTGCTTTCTCAAAAAAAGCAGGAAAAGTTGGTGTTGGATTTGATCGCCTTGCGGGGGGAGTTTGTGGGGTCTCCGCTCTGAGACACGGATATACCGTACACAGAGGTGAAAAACAGGTAATCCTATTCTGCTTCCGGGCTTGACTAAAGGAGTCTTGGGACAAAAGAGTGGGGGTATGGGGGGCGGCTAGTGGGTTTGAGCCGTCGGGTATGGGGCGGCTACTAGGGTTTAGCCGTCCAGGGCCTGGGTTGGTTTGGGCAGAGCTTTGGTAGGAAATGGGTTAGGTTTTGGGCAGAGGCTAAGCTAGGTTTAGCCCGGGTTTCTGGAGGGTGGGATGAGAGGGTGTTTTTGTGTAGGGAATGGGTGTTTTCTCTCACACAAGAGGCTCTCTCTCTCTCTCTCTAGGGATTTCTAGTGTGGATTTTGTGGTTTGAAGGATGTTGGGATTTTTTTGGTGATTGAAGATGAATTGGTGGTGTTGTATTTGGGCTTGGGACCCCTCTATTTATAGTAAAAGAGAGGCAGGGAAATATCCCGGGGGTAATGGAGTGGGTTGGCTTCGATTAGACCTCTCATTAATTCCCTGGTTCTTCTGTCAGAGACCAGGTGAAGGGCGGCTAGTTCCAACTAGCCGCCCAGGATGGGGCGGCTACTTCCTGGTAGCCTCCCCCATCATGACCTGCCAAACGTCCCATCTCTGACAAGCGGTGGCTTGGGTCGGTTACTTGGATTGATCCGGCCAAGAGAGGGCGGCTAAAGGTCATGACCCGCCGCAATGATCAGCATTTATTGCTGCTTTATGTCCCATCCAGGGGACTGGTCCAAAGTCGGCCAGGGGGCGGTTAGGGGGGCGGCTAGTGCAAACTAGCCGCCTGGTATGGGGCGGCTAGTTAGATCTAGCCGCCCCTTTCCAGGGACTTGGGGTTCTAGGGTTTTTAGAATTAGGGTTTCCGATTTAGGTTTTAGGTTTAGGTTTAGGTTAGGGTTAGGGTTTAGGGCTAGGTCAAGGCTAGGGTTAGGGTTTAGGGCTTAGGTTTAGGTCAAGGCTATGGTTTAGGGTTTCCGGTTTAGGTTTAGGTCATGGCTAGGGTTAGGGTTTCCGGTTTAGGTTTAGGTCAAGGCTAGGGTTAGGGTTTCCGGTTTACCGAACCTTTGGTTCTCTATTGGATGTCCAACTGTGGGATATTTCCGTGTGTTACTTGAAGTATTTCTGTCTCTCTGGACGGTCAAAATTGGGGTATCTACAATTGTCCCTCATCGGACGGAGTCTTTGTGCGAAGCATGAAAGACTTCGACCGATGATAAGGAAAGAGACCCCTATTTTGGCCGGCCCGACCTTCAAGGAGTTGTGCCAATACGAGCAGTACTACTCGGGGAGTTGATTTAGACCGTCAGAGGCTAGGTCTTGACTTAGAATTTTTATCCGAGAGGATGATCCAGGTGGAAGGCGGGGAAAAGTAAATGGTGAGTGATCCAACCCGCGGTCGGGGTTCTTAGCTATCGTGCACGGAGCAGCCCAGCGTCAGTTTCCTCGTGCCTACCGTTCCCGTGCTTGGGAAAACTCAGCAAGGAGGGGATATCGCCGACAGAAAGCAAGTAAAAGTTGAGTTTGGGTGAGTTGGATCATCCGAAGGATAAGAACTCTGGAAAAGAACCAGAACTGGAGAAATTGGATTTTGAACGGTACTGAAAGTGTGGCAAAACTTCGAGCAGGTCGTGTTTGGTCAAGTAATGTCTGGAAATAAGCCAATACATGGCTGTTTGGTATGGAGAACTTTGGAATTTAGGGCTGAGAAGAGTTTGGAAAGGGGTTTTGAAGCAAAACAAAGAAACTGGGAGGGGCGGCTAGTTGTAACTAGCCGCCCGAGAGGGGGCGGCTACTCGTGGGTAGCCGCCCCATGACTGGGTCCCTTATAACCGAAAAGACCCTCTCTCTCTCTCATACGTTTTAAAACGGTTCCTCTTCCCTCCTTTCTTCTTCTTCTTCGTTCCAAACCGGAAAAACTTGCCTTGAATCCTTTGTTTTCGTCCTTTCATCATCCCTTTCTTCTTGATTTCGAAGCCCTAGGTTTTTCTTTAGGTCTTTCTTTGTGCGAAATCGGAGGAGATGACGAAGGAGAAGAAGACAACTTCGATGATGAAGCGCCTCAGGTCTTCCCGAGAGCAGAGAGGGGCTGTCTCGGGGTCTAGTTCGTCGGGGAGTGATCGGGTGGAGGAGGAGGTCGTGAGGGAGGTCGTGGGTGCGGTGGAGGTGCCGTCGGTGGATACCGGTGCGGCTAGGGGCACGGGTATGTCTTCGGGGGCTGTCCCGGAGGTTGGGGGTGCTATGATAGGTTATACACGCAAGAGGAGGCGTGGGGATCGACCGGCAGTGGTCGAGGAGGTGGTTTCGGGGGTCGGGGGATTGGTTGGGGGTGCAACGGAGGGAGGGGCCGAGGCCGAGGGGGTGAGTGAGAGTGAGAGGGCGTCGTTGGACGCCATTATTGGGATGTTAGATAGGGAGGCCATGGAGGCCAGGGCAGCAGAGGAGGAGAGAAGAGCTATGGGTGTTTTTGAGGGCTTAGCCTCCGGTGCGGCGGGCACGGAGGAGGTAGGAGGGGCTGATGTTGGGGAGGAGGCCGGGGAGGCCGAGGGTATGGATATGGGGGCCGCGGAGGCCGGCGTTGGCGCTGAGGCCGAGGCTGAGGAGGCCGTGTTTGAGGAGGACGAGGAGGGGGATGACGATGGGATGGACGATCCCGACGAGGCCGAGGTGGACGCTCCTGGGTCCACGCGGGCCATGGTATGTTCCCAACCTTTGTCTTACCCTTTTATTTATATGTGTATGTCTTTCGTGGTATAAATAGGTGATAGTGTGTGATATGTGTGTCTAATATGCATGAGTAGGTAGTAGTGAGTGATATGTGTGTCTAAGATGCATGCTTGTATGTATAGTTTGATCACGGTGGGATATTGTAAGCATGCGAACGGGTTCGCGTTGAAAAAAAGAAAAAAGGGAAGGGGACAATTTTTTATATGTACATCCATGCTTGTTGTATGCATATAAAAGAAAGAGGAGTGATACGGCTAGCATGCTTGCATTTGATACTTTTCTACCTGTATGTGACTTCGTATGTGTTTGATTGTGGTAGAGCATGGGGGGTGTACGCATGCATTTCACGGGTCCCAGTTTTATATTGCTTAGGTGTGTTTAGGGAAGGTATAAGCATGATAAGCTGTGATGTAAGAAAGCCTGTGAGTGGTGACCACGGTGGGATATGTTGATGTTTGTCTAGTATGCGTGATCATATGAGGAGTGTAGCTTCTTACTTTCATGCTTTTGTTTCTATATTTAGCATATGGAAGTGTCATTTTGCTAAGCATGGTTTAACATGATTTCGTAAACTTGGACTCTTACCTTTCAATCGCTTTTAAACTAACCCGTGTTCCCTTCGTTCGTTTTGTAGAGACCGAACCGTATTCGGGCCTTATGGCACGGGACGAAGAGATGGTACGACGCCTTGGGGCAGGGGGAGAGGAGTTTGGTGGATGGAGCGGGCTTCCGTTCCTTCTTCCTGATCGAGCCATTCCACGTCCACCGTCCATATGTGGAGGCCTTGGCGGAGAGGTGGGATCCGGAGAGTTGCACGTTCATTCTCCCTACCGGTGCTGTCATGCCGACGCTTGAGGACGTTCATCGGATCACCGGCCTTCCGGTCTCGGGGGAGGCAGTGATTGCGGCCACTCTTGCGGACTACAGGGGGCTTTTCCGAGAGTTGATCGGGGAATGGGAGTTCGTGGAGCGGGAGCGGACGCTGAACCGGATCCCTTTGGGGCGGCTTTCGGGGCAGTACGGCCTCGGTTCCTTTACCGAGCGCCAGAAGGGCGAAGCTGCAGCTAGCTTTGAGAGGAGGCGGGCGATGGTTGAGGCGAGAGAGGCGGCCGCGTGTCCACAGAGGGCACGGAGGGAGTTGAGAGCGTTCTTCCTCTACTTCTTCGGCCGGGTCCTCTTTTCGACGGCCTCTGATAAGGTTTCCTCGCATTCTCTCTTGCTGATGAGGGACCTGGAGGGTATGGGGCGCTACGCTTGGGGAGCGGCGATGCTCGCCCATCTTTTTGCGGAGCTCTCGAAGAAAGTCAAGAGGGCTGGGGGAAAGAACCTTGGTGGCTTCGCGCCATTCCTTCAGGTATGTGTAAGTGAGCGGTAAATGTCTCTTCTTTGGCTTAGCTCTCTTTGACCATGATAATTTCCCTCTTGCTTTGCTAGATCTTTGGGTATGAGCATTTCGCCATTGATCGCCCGACCTCTGCGCCGTTCGATCGTGCCCTCCCTTGGGCCATGAGATGGGCACCCCGGGGATCTTCCCGCTTGCATTGCCTCGCTCAGTTCCGGGAGGCCTTTCGTGTCTTGACGGAGGAAGAGGTATAAATTTTCCTTCGAGGCTTGTTTTGGCTTGTATTCGGTTTTCGTTTGACTAAGTGCTCTTCCTGTCTTTTGATGCTTTATAGATGACGTGGAGGCCCTACACGGAGGAGGAGGTCCCAGCGGAGTTGTCGCGGGATATCTGGCTGATCTATTTTAATGAGGTCGTGTTTCATGCGATCAGCCGGGTCGTCCGCCAGCTTGGGTACCACCAGTGGGTGCCTGATCCTCTGCCGAAGCGCCCCTCGATCCCGGTGGCTGGGATTCCTCGGGACACGAACCTCCCGAGGAACTACGCGACGTACGTGGCGGGATGGATGGGCCGAGGTGCTTGGTGGAGCGTCGTCCCGAGGTGGCTAGCATTGAGGAGTATATGGTTTGGTATCGCCAGGAATATGCCAGTATCCTTGGGACTATGGAGGGGGAGGTCCCGGATGCCTATGTAAGTCTTTCCCCTTCTTTTCTTTTCTTTTCTTTTCTTTTCTTTTCTCTTGGGTATATTCTGACCGATGTTGCTTTTGTAGGTTGAGCTGAATGAGATGGAGAAGAGGCTCAAGACCGCCAATGAGCACCTCCAAGCGCGGGCCAGGCAGATAGAGGCCTTGCGGGTACAGAGGGGACGCTTGCAGGACCAGGTCCGGATCCTTGAGGCTCAGGTGGATGCTCTGTCGAGAGCGAGGGCCGACGGCGCTTCTTCTTCCTCCGCCCCTCCTCCTTCCACGGTGTCCGAGCGAGAGCTCGAACTGACGAGGGAGTTGGATGTGGCCCGGAGCGAGTTGATGGCCACAAGGATGGAGTTGGGCCAGGCGAGGGGCAGGGCTTCCCGGGCTGAGGAGGAGGCGGACCGGCTGAGGTCCATGATAGCCTCGAGGGAGGAGGGGTTCATTACCCTAGGCCGTGAGAGGGACTCCCTCCAGATGAGGGTGTCGGAGTTGGAGGCTTCGGCGGGTGTTCCCGGAGGTTTGATGGGAGACTTAGTCCGTTCTCTGCAGGCGGCCGGGGATAGGGACCGAGAGGCGCTCAGGGCGTCGGAGGCGAGGGCGCGGGAGTTGGAGGAGAGGTTGAGGGCCGCCGAGGATCGGGCCAGAGGGACAGAGAGTCGCCTCCGACAGAGATTGGAGAGGAGAGATAGAGATATGCAGCAGGTCCGTCTCTGGGAGGCTACTATGAGGGGGAAATTGGTTGGAGGGGTCTCCATGACCGAGGCGGACCTCGATCTTCTTCCACTTGAGCCTGACCATTCTCTCTCGGCTTCCTTGGCTACTGGGGCCACCTTCAGCCGTGCCTCTCGTCCTTCGGTGTCTCGGAGTCGTGGGATATACGCGAGGGCCGCGTCTTCGGTTCGAGAGACTCCTGCCGCTCCCGATGCTCCAGAGGTTCAGTCTTCTCCTTATCCGCCGCTCCCTTCTCAGCCAAGTCAGGACGTTCCTCCTACTCAGCCTCCAGCGGATGACGATACGCCAAGGTATAGCTTCTTTGTGTCTTGGTTTTAATAGAAGAATAGTACATATGCGATGAATTCATGCTTTTCTTCTTTTGTTTTTGGTTTTAGGTGATATTTCGGTGAAGTACAGCTCAAGACTTCGGAGTTTGGAGCTCTTGGTGGACCTATCTCTTTCTTACTTTTTTGCATTTTAGGTGTTTTTAGAAGACAATTTACGTTTATGGTCATGGTGGGATAATTTAATTTCTTGTTTGTATGCATGGTTTGGTATAGTTTAGCATGGATGTTTAATGTTTTTTAGAAAGCCCTCCTAATCTATAGGGATGTGTATGTGTGTGGATGAATGAACTTGGTGTTTATAGGTTTTGATTTATGGATGGATGTAGAATTCTAATATATAATCATTATAGCATGGTATCGATACAGGTCTTGTGTATGAATATGTGTCTAAAATGTGTGTATGCATGTTTGGGAAAGGAATGTTTTGACAGGTATTCAAAGGAGTTGAAGAGTTGATTGAGACTGGGACTGACAGGGCAGATGGGGTAGCAGGTGAGGGGCGGCTAGTTGCGTTTAGCCGCCCAGTGAGGGGCGGCTACTTGCATTTAGCCGCCCCTTGCCTAGGTTTTTACCTGGACAAGAGGGCAGGGGGCAGGGGCGGCTAGTATAAATTAGCCGTCTCCAGGGGGCAGCTAGTCGGGTTTAGCCCCCCCCTGCCTGGGACAATTTCCTGGTTTTGCTTCTTGTCTGCTACTGCTGAAAGTCCTCCTGAGTACTTTATCCTTTGAGACCTATAAAAACATTCTTTCCATGGACCAAGTGTTAAATCCGTCCAGATTGCGCCCCTGCACTGACTTTCGAGCCCTTCTTGCTTGAATCGTCAAGGGCTACAATCCATCTTAAGGCGGAATGGAAATATAAATGCGAGAAAGTAAAGTGTGGGAGACCAGGCTTTAGTGCGCAAGGAAGGGATTCCAAGTGCGTGAGTGAAGAAGAACTTATGTGTAGGAGGTGGGGACAATTTCTTCTCACGCATGTGCGGAAGGGCATGAGGTGAGTGGGGACAATTCTCATATGAGTGGGGACAATTTTAAATTTCGTGGGGACAATTTTAATATTTCAAGAGAATCGGATGCCAAGGTGTTTTGGAAAAGGAAAATGCAAGCTTATGCGTAAGTATAAGTGGCATAAGGGGGCATTTTAGTTTTTCAATGACCCTTTTTTAGGTGAGAGGGCAATGTTCTTGATTTTCATAAGTAAAAGACACCATCAAGTCCCCGTGGAGGAGCCCTTGTGGTCACTCATGTCCAAACCAGGATTGTATTTGAGGGGTATAAGCCTTAGGCGTCGATTTTCCTAGGTTCATGGTTTTCAAATGCTTAATCGTATTATTCTAAACATGCTGAAAAATCCATGAATGTACCAAGAGTCAAGTCAAATAAGCTTCCTTTGGATAGACAAGTTTCTAAGCGAACTCGTGTGAGTGTGTGTGTGAGTGTAAACCTAGACGTGATCTACCCTTGGTCAAAATTTCGCTTTTTCCGGTGGACATAGCTCAATTTTGAACCCCCATTGCAAAAAAATAAAAGGGGAGAGGGTGAATGAGGTAAGAGTAATATCTTCCTTTTGGGCAATATTTTAGAATTATCCCAGTCTAGCAATTTTTGGGTGGAAAGTACAGTCCGTTGTTTGGATCTGTACTGGTATAGCCGTTGTTTAGCGTATACCGTGCGTAAAGGCGTGAAAGCCTGCTAAATAGAGAGTTTAACCCGTTCACTTGGGTGTTTGGCCTCTCCTTGCCTGATTTTCTCTTTTTTGCTTTTTTGTTTTGTTTTGTTTTGTTTTGATTTGAAGGGGGGGCTCTTCTGTTTTTCATCCCGATTCTTTTCATGCTTCCCCTCTAGAAGTGTTTATATAGTGCCAGAGCCAGTTTTTGGGACATATGCTAGGTCCGGATAACTCCTCATTTTGACCTAGGGTTAATACGAGTGGGGCGGAAATAATGGATATTTTGCTTTGGGGAGTTTTTAAATTGTCCCAGTCCACGGGGTAGGCAATTTTTCTTCTATCAGGCAAATCTAGTCCAGTTATACGTGTGTGAAGGGAATGACATGATTTGGCGGAAACGTGTTCAAATAGATACGGGTTTATCTTTGAGAGTCTTACAATCCTAGCATCAAGTACTAAACGCTGAAAATCGCAGGAAGGAAGAATAATAGTTCTTAAGTATTGAAAGTTTTTCATGCATGGAATTTCTTCAGATAAAGTGCATTCCACGAACCTAGAACCTCGACTCCTTCGGCATCTACCAGGCGGTAGGCATTCCCGGAATAGGCATGGGTGACCACATAGGGTCCCTCCCATGTGGGTTGCAGCTTTCCTCTCGGGTGGGGCAATCTTGATGGCATGATTTGCTTAAGTACTAATTCCCCGATTTTGAATTTTCTTTTTATCACCTTCTTTTCAAATGCCCTTGCCACCCTTCTTTGGTAGGCCAGGGCATGGTTTGCCGCTCTTAATCTCTTCTCGTCTAGTAGTTCGAGGCGTAGTAAAGACAAATGTATACTTATGTTTTTGAAAAGGGGTCTGTGTCGGCGAATAGATATATTTTTGGAAAGAGAATGGGGATAAAGTTTGGGAAACGGTTTTGTTTTTATAAGGAAAGTATGGAAAGACAGTTTGTAAAACGTTTTTCGGCGGAAATCATGGAAGTACGGCTTTGTAAAATATTTTTCTTTGGAGAAAGGTGTGGAAGCGCAGATTTGGAAAACATTTTCGTCGTGAAGAAGAGTGTGGAAATGTAGTTTGTAAATATTTTCGTTTTTTTTTTTTTTTGGAAAATATGTAAAGAAAGTTTGGGAAAGTGTTTCATTTTTTTTGTTGGAAGCACGGAAACACGGTCTTGTAAAGCTTTTGTTTTGAAGGAGAGTGTGGAAAACATGTTTTTAGAAAACACATTTTTTTTTGGTTTTTAAAGAAGAGTGGAAATAGGGCTAGAAATAAGTATGTTCAGAGTTGGGGAATGAAAGCTGATCGGCATGTATTTTTTGTTGGATTTTGGTTTCTTTTTAGGAAAGCAGGTAAACAAATATGTACAGGGTTTGAGTTGGAAGTGAAAGCTGGTAAACAAATATTTTGATTTTTTTTTTGGAAAGCTGTAAACTATGTACAAGATTTGAAAACTTACCCGGGAGGATCGGTACCTGGTTCTTGAATTTGTATTGCCTCCTCGGGTCGGCTTCTTTTTGATGGCCGGCTTATGTCTGGTGGGGGTCCCCTGTTCCCAAATTCTCCCTCCCTGAGTCTCTTCAGGGGCCTCCCTTGATGGAGCAGTTCTTCGTCTGTGGTGCCTGGTTGCCAACATGCGAGCACCTCTAGCCGGATGCGCATGGCACAGACGCTCCAATTCCGGGCCTGAGTATTATTAGAGCGCGCCTCTCCCCATATGGATATTACTTTCCCGCGGTACGGGAAGCGAAGACATTGGTGTCGGGTGGATGAGACGGCTTCGATGCTGTTGAGCCATGTCCTCCCAACAATCAGAGGGTGGGGTGATTGAATGTTCATCACCATGCAGTTAACAATGGTGGAGACTGGGCCGATCTTTAGTGGGAGCGTGACCAGTCCGCAAGCGTTCTTGCGTGTGCTGTCGAAGGCATAAATGTATTCGTCTGAGGGCTCCAATCTGGGAACCCGGCCTTCTAGCTTTTGGTAGGCGGAATATGTAAGGACGTTAGTTTCCGCTCCCGTGTCAATGAGAATGTGCCGGAATTCCCTTTCCCCGAGTATGGCGGTGATAGCGAGGGGTGCAGAACGTGCTCCGGCTTTTGCGACTTCATGGGGGAGGAAGGTGATTGAGTTGGGCTCCATAGGATTGCTGGGTGGATGCGGGGTCCTGGCCGTTTCTTCTGAGGGATAGTTGTAAGGGGACCCAGGTGGGCTATCACCTTCGTCCTCGTTCCCCGGTCGTAGGGCTAGTGTGAACATATTATGTATCGCCCAATTGTTCTCGTTCTCATACTGGAGGCGCGCCTCTCCCCAGATTGTCAGGATATGACTTAAGAAGGGCAGTCGAAGGCATTGGTGCCGGGGGGAACAGATAGCTTGGATGCTGTCTAACCATGGTCGCCCCAACATCAACGAGTACCTTGTGTCGATGTCGGCCACGAAGCAGGCTACCTCACAGATAAGAGGGCCGACAGATAACTCGAATGTTCCGGGGCCGCGGAGAGTCTTTCCGGTATGGTTGAAAGCTTGAGTAGTATGGTGGGCCGGGTGGACGGGAGGACGGCCTAATCCGGGTATATTTTGGTAGGTGGAGCACGTCATTATGTTCATTCCTGACCCTGGGTCTACAAAGATGTTGTTTAGCCACAACATTTGGAGTCGTCCACGGATGTGTAGGGGGTAGACTCGCAGTCTAGGATCCGGGAGGTCTTGGTAAGTGAATGAAATGGTCATTGGGTGGCGGGGGCCATTGACAGTGTCGGTACTCTTGGAGGACCCGTTGTCGTCCGGATGCAGATCATCCAACGTACATTCCCCTCCTTCGGGTCCTTCGCTAGCTCCTTCGGGGATCTCCTCAAACGGCTCTTCTTCTTCGTCTCCTTCCGGGTTTTCTAGTCCACTTTCGTCGGACTCGATGTTGATGACTGCGGGAAGGGCGAGAACTGCGTCTTCTTCTTCGCCATAGAGTATGGCGAGGTCATGGTCGTCGAGGTTCAGCTGGAAGGGCTCGTTCTGCTCTTCCTCCTCGGACTCTTCGGATAGGCTGCCATCAGTAGCATCTTCCGAGCTGCTTGGTTCTGGCGATGGTTGTCTCCCTCTCCTGATCATGTTGACCGCGTGGGCTCTAGATGTGGAGGCTTGGGTGTGACCTGGCAAGGGGTCAGTTAATATGCCAAGTGGCTTGGGTGCTTGGGGATTTCCCTGGCTCAGATGGCCTTTGATTATGGCCCAGTCAAGGCGCCTGTCATCATTAAGATCATAAACGAAGTCCTGAAAAACAATGCATTGTTCTACGGTATGGCCATATTGTTGATGATATTGACAGTAACGCGCCGTGCTGGTCCCGGATAGTGAAGGCCTGGCGTTGGGGAGGGAGATACTATTTGTGTCCAACATCACCGTAAAGATCCTAGTTAAAGTTTCTGGGAGGGGAGGGTAAGAGTCCCTCTTTCCCATTCGTCTTTGGTCGTAGGATGCGGGAGGTCTAGCTTCGTTATAAGAGCTTCGTATGGGCTGCCTAGGGGTTGGATTTTGTGCTCTTGGGGGAGCAGAGTAAAAGGGAGCCCGAGTTTGAGTTTGGCTCTGGATTATAGGGTTCTAGAGTGGGAAATTTTGGACTGTGGGGTTTTGTCGCGTCGGCATGGGGTTGGGTACTGATCGAGGGGTAAAATTTTGATTCGCTTGCCGAGGCGGTGCATATCCGGATGAACCGGGCGTGTACTGTCTCGGAGCTGTTCCTCGGTCAGGAACTCGTGCTCCGTTCGGGTAGAGTGCTGATACTTGGCTAATGATCCCCTCTACCGTGGGGGTTTGCGCCTTACGAGGCGGTTGTCCAACCCTATGGCTCATAGGTGGGGACTGGGTTTGGACTACTGGTGCTGCACAACGGGAAATCCTGTTGTGGCGGTCAATCAGAAGTTGATACGTAGTGCAATCTCCGTTCGAAAGGCTCGTACGGAGCTCTGGACTCAGGCTCTGTAATATCATGTCAATTTCTTGACATTCTATGAGTTGCAGACCGGTTCGGTGGACAAGGGTGCGCCACCGAGACACGTATTGTTCGAATTCCTCCCTAGGCCTCATTCTTTCTACGGTTAAATCTGAAATAGAGGGGGTCTCAATCCTCTGGTAACCGTAGCGGCCCAAGAATTTCTCGCTTACAGCCGAGAAATTCGACAAGTGATCTACAGGGAGGGTGGAGAACCATTGTAGTGCTTCTCCTTCCAATGATTTCTGGAAGAGGAAGACTAGTAGAGGTTGATTATCTAGAAACGGGCGTGCGTCTAGATAAAAGGCAGTTAAATGAATGTTTGGGTCTCCACGACCGTTGTACCGGCGGAATTTGGGGATTTTGAATCCCTCCGGTAGGTGGACTGATGGGGTTTGTCTCAGGTTATGTAGAGACAAGTGCTTGGGGGCGGAGGGACCAGTCTCGGAGAGGATTCTCCGGATGGTTTCGTCTAGTGTTTCTCCCCTGGGAGGGCTGCCTAGCGGTCCCGAGTTTGGGGTGGCCTGGTAGGGGACTCGGGTGGAAACAAATGGGAATTTCGGATTCGAAAGGGGGGCGAATGAAAAAATGCTCGGATTGACCGAGCAGCTGGGTGTGGATGGGGCTTTGGGAGTGGATTTAGGGGTTTCGACAGGGGTTTCCTGTCTCAAGGTCTTGGCATGACGGTAGTCAGCGAGGTCATGAAACATGTCCTCTACCGTTTGATACCCTAGGCTAGCCATCCTTTCCTCTAGATGGGTCAGGAACTGTATGGCCCGACCCTCTTGGTGATTCCTTTCCTCTAATACCTCCTCTTCTATGTGGGATTCCATGACGTGGAGTGGGGATGAATGCAGATTGAAAGCAGTAAATAAAGCAGTAAAGGATTGTGCAGCTGTGTGCGACTTACGAAAGCAGTAAAGGATTGCGCAGCTGTGTGCGACTTACGAAAGCAGTAAGGGATTGCGCAGCTGTGTGCGGCTTACAAAGCAATAAAGGATGTTATAATGCACAGTAGAAGAGGATTTAATTCAAGGAGTGAGAAACTCTAACCTTCCTAGAGGGTTGATAGCATTCTAGTCAAGCTTGTAAAAGGGGGCAGAAGAGGATTACCTTTTGTTGTTTTTCACGAGGGAGGTCCCACCGTGATCGCCAGATTTGTCGGTATGTAAAAACTGGGGAGGTTCTGCGAACTTGGTCCTGGTCCGTCTTGCGACTGATCAGGTCACCGCCCGGAGAGTCGTTTCTGAGCCGCCCGACTGCTTCTCAGAAAAGACGGGGTTTTGTTGTGATCGCCACCTGCTTTCTCAAAAAAAGCAGGAAAAGTTGGTGTTGGATTTGATCGCCTTGCGGGGGGAGTTTGTGGGGTCTCCGCTCTGAGACACGGATATACCGTACACAGAGGTGAAAAACAGGTAATCCTATTATGCTTCCGGGCTTGACTAAAGGAGTCTTGGGACAAAAGAGTGGGGGTATGGGGGGCGGCTAGTGGGTTTGAGCCGTCGGGTATGGGGCGGCTACTAGGGTTTAGCCGTCCAGGGCCTGGGTTGGTTTGGGTAGAGCTTTGGTAGGAAATGGGTTAGGTTTTGGGCAGAGGCTAAGCTAGGTTTAGCCGTCCTAGTAAATAAGATCGACGAATCTTTGTCGTCCTAGTAAAACATATTTCGACTAGGCCTCTGTCGGCACTTATTCAGACAAATCGGCGGACCTCTGTCATCCCAGTAAATAAGACTTCGACTGGACGTTGTCG
The DNA here is from genome assembly GCA_030737845.1 of Acorus calamus. Lineage (NCBI taxonomy): Eukaryota > Viridiplantae > Streptophyta > Magnoliopsida > Acorales > Acoraceae > Acorus > Acorus calamus. The sequence continues at coordinate 12,295,263 of CM060866.1, forward strand.
AGCTGGGTAGTGGGAAAGGGAGACAAAAAGATAACATAAGTAATGGCATTTTGGTAATTTTGGGTAATGGGAAAGATCAAGTCGAGTAGTGGGTATATATCTTTGCCCGAAAGACAATGGGTACCCAGGAATGTGATTTCTCTAGACTAGTTTCCCAAACAGATAAAATATAAAAAAATAAAAAATATTTAACTAACATATTATTACAAATAGGTGCTCAAAAGTTAGATTTTCATAATATATAGAGAGACAATTTCCTGCAAACTCAGTTTGAAACTTAACTTTTGAATAAAAGTTAATTCTCAAACTCACATTTTAACGCTCATCTCGGATGATAGAAGCACTTGTTTTTTTCTTAAGAAAATATTATGCACAATTCATTTCACGGTACAAAATACAAAATCGGGATAGCAATAATCTAACTTTTCCTTGAAAAAAAAACAAAATGTAGAAAACACAAGCTTTCATTTTTTAAAAATCTTGTACATGTTCTAATGAAGATTATATGCTTATAAAATAAAGAGTATTTATTTTAATTATTTGAATTAATCCATTTATATAAAATATAAAAAAATTCTAATGAAGTATATGACTCATTACAATGAGTGGATAAATAAGTGAGAATTATCAGACTGTATTTTCGGCATTGTAAAAAGGACTGTCACTTAGCTCTTTCTTCTTTTCTTTTCTTTTCTAATTTTTTTGTTACACTAAGTCCATTTATATATCTCGTTAGACACTTTTTTATATATATTTGTGGGGGATGGAATTTTCGATTATCCCCTCGTGGGCCGGATCCACTGTGATCCGGGCTTTGGAAGTTGACCCTCGACAATGTGGGCCTGAACTCGTCTCCGCGTTGGCCCGTCGAGAACTTGAACATCCGCTCCTCATTCTCCCTCCTCTTCCTCATACATCTGCAACTCACACTAATGTGGTGCCGGCTAACGCCCCTCCGACGCTCAAGTTAGTGATCCTTCTCTTTCAAGGAAGAAAAAGAACATGGGACTCCAGAGCCAGGGAGAGAAGGGGATGTCGGTATGTAAAAACTGGGGGGGGGTTCTGCGAACTTGGTCCTGGTCCGTCTCGCGACTGATCAGGTCACCGCCCGGAGAGTCGTTTCTGAGCCGCCCGACTACTTCTCAGAAAAGACGGGGTTTTGTTGTGATCGCCACCTGCTTTCTCAAAAAAAGCAGGAAAAGTTGGTGTTGGATTTGATCGCCTTGCGGGGGGAGTTTGTGGGGTCTCCGCTCTGAGACACGGATATACCGTACACAGAGGTGAAAAACAGGTAATCCTATTCTGCTTCCGGGTTTGACTAAAGGAGTCTTGGGACAAAAGAGTGGGGGTATGGGGGGGCGGCTAGTGGGTTTGAGCCGTCGGGTATGGGGCGGCTACTAGGGTTTAGCCGTCCAGGGCCTGGGTTGGTTTGGGTAGAGCTTTGGTAGGAAATGGGTTAGGTTTTGGGCAGAGGCTAAGCTAGGTTTAGCCCGGGTTTCTGGAGGGTGGGCTGAGAGGATGTTTTTGTGTAGGGAATGGGTGTTTTCTCTCACACAAGAGGCTCTCTCTCTCTCTCTCTCTCTAGGGATTTCTAGTGTGGATTTTATGGTTTAAAGGATGTTGGGATTTTATTGGTGATTGAAGATGAATTGGTGGTGTTGTATTTGGGCTTGGGACCCCTCTATTTATAGTAAAAGAGAGGCAGGGAAATATCCCGGGGGTAATGGAGTGGGTTGGCTTCGATTAGACCCCTCATTAATTCCCTGGTTCTTTTGTCAGAGACCAGGTGAAGGGCGGCTAGTTCCAACTAGCCTCCCAGGATGGGGCGGCTACTTCCGGGTAGCCGCCCCCATCATGACCTGCCAAACGTCCCATCTCTGACAAGCGGTGGCTTGGGTCGGTTACTTGGATTGATCCGGCCAAGAGAGGGCGGCTAAAGGTCATGACCCGCCGCAATGATCAGCATTTATTGCTGCTTTATGTCCCATCCAGGGGATTGGTCCAAAGTCGACCAGGGGGCGGTTAGGGGGGGCGGCTAGTGCAAACTAGCCGCCTGGTATGGAGCGGCTAGTTAGATCTAGCCGCCCCTTTCCAGGGACTTGGGGTTCTAGGGTTTTTAGAATTAGGGTTTCCGATTTAGGTTTTAGGTTTAGGTTTAGGTTAGGGTTAGGGTTTAGGGCTAGGTCAAGGCTAGGGTTAGGGTTTAGGGCTTAGGTTTAGGTCAAGGCTATGGTTTAGGGTTTCCGGTTTAGGTTTAGGTCATGGCTAGGGTTAGGGTTTCCGGTTTAGGTTTAGGTCAAGGCTAGGGTTAGGGTTTCCGGTTTACCGAACCTTTGGTTCTCTATTGGATGTCCAACTGTGGGATATTTTCGTGTGTTACTTGAAGTATTTCTGTCTCTCTGGATGGTCAAAATTGGGGTATCTACAGGGGAGAGTTAGGATTTCTTGCGCATACCTTGAGAGGGAGGTGGAGCCTCCCTTTTATACTGAATTGGGGTGTGCCGGTTCAGACCTTGTCGAGTAGCCATTACATAATATGGAATCTCCACGTGGCCTCTGAATTATAGGACGCGCAGCGCCTAGGGATCATCATTATCCTATAACGGTTTCCCTGACGTACAGTTTTTTTGGTGTCAGGGAATATTCCCTCTGTTGATCGTTTTGCTTTGTGGAATGGATTATGGCCGACCTGCTTTTTAGCTTAGACTTTACTGTGTTTCACAGTATAGGTCGGCTGACATAAACTACCCATTCTAATGATCTTACTGACCAGCTAACCGACCTTAGCCGGGCACAATTATGCCTAGTGTATCTTGGTCGGGCGCATGCTTTACCCGACTTACCCTGGACGGCCCATGGCTTCTGCTCGACCTGACTAATCGGGGTTTGGCTAATTGTCTGCACCGAGGGTGAGGGGATTCCATCCTGATCATCATCTGGCCCTGGGTCCATGGGTTTTTTTCCTCTTGGGCCCATGTCTTCCTTATTAAAGCAGGCTATTCTTCGATCAATCCTTGCATTTATTCTACCCCATTCCTTATTCGTTGTTCTAGTCAGATTGGTCTCCTACAATATTAAAATATATTTATACAATTTGTTTAAATATATTTTATTCTTCAGATAAAGTAGGCACTCAGTGGTATATTATTTTTAAAAAATCAAGAACTGTGCATAATAAAAATGGGGCTATAGAGCTGACATTTTCGTTTGAAGACATGGCCCATTTACATCCATATCTGTATGAAATCTTCCCACACACGAGAACGAGGTTTTTTTTTTCTTTTTCTTTGGTGAAATTGGTCTTGATTCAGTATTTATAACCTCAATTTATACTGCACTTCCAACAACATTTGGAGAATTAGGAACACTATTTGTGGATTGAGTGATTGCATTACTGTTCATTGATGGTGTTGGTTCTGTCATAGCTGTAAAAATGTGTGATTCATGTTTAGATCAAAGGTGATGGCATTAAAAAAAATCAAAACATATTAAGAAATTTCATATCATATTCACAAAAAAATCATCAAAAAAATGAAAAGTTTCATAACAAATTAACTCAGTATTAATCTCTCTCAAACCAACAAGAAAGCTCTAATAATCCATCAATCATCGTTTAATCCATATCTCATTGTGCAAAAAAGAGGATGAGGAGCCAAGGAGGAGCCATAGGGAAGAAGTCGTAACATATTTGGATGAGGAGCCGAGGAAGAGCCACAGGGATGAACAGCAGGAGATCCGCAATAAAGGAGGAGAAGAAGAGGGAGAAGAAGATCAGCGAGTGTGTTTCGGCCGATCGGTGACTTGCAGAGAGAAGAAGAGAAGGTCGGTGATTTTTTTTTGGTGGGTGAGTCCGACCGGCGAGGGTTGGTTCCGGGTTAGGGTTTTTTTTGTTTTTGGTAAGAGATAAAAAGTTGAAAACTGCAAGGGTTGGTGACTGGTGAGTAGGTCTCAAGCCTTAATTGGATTGTGTTTTGCCCTAAAATATGAGCCATTGGATTTTGATATAAGAGTTCAAACTAATCCTAATATATATAAATAAAATAATACTTCATATACGGATATTGTTCAGATCGGAGATTCAAAAATTTTCGGATAAGATAATTTGGTTTGGATACGAATACAGATTTTTGGATATCGAATATTTTTTGCATTTTTTTATACGGATTTCAGATCGGATATGGATATTTTTTTGGATAATTGAGAGGCTTACCCATCATATGAAATGTCCACAATATATACCTCACGTGGCCTTCCGAATGTTCACCGCGTAAACGATACTTGACCCTCCGAACATCGAGGCATGACAGGGTTTATCTCCAAGCCCCCCTACAAGACCCATACGTACTTTTGCGCGCTAAGGAGGTAATCCGTAACCCATAATATATGGTCTATGATCATCCAACTATAAGCACACAAAAAGATAATATAAAAACCAGCGATATCAAGCACACCACAAGGTTCCATGGTCGGACTGCATAACCATGTTGATCATAAGATGCCAACGAATCTCTAGGATGTATATAATAATATCAAATAAAGCTCACAATACTAACAAGTTATTCATGAGTTCACGAGAATCGATAATAAATAAAAAATACATATTATCCAATAATAAACAACTCCAAGAAATGAATATACCAATTAATGACATGAATAACTATATGATAACAACAATAATGAAACACAATAGGTATTGTAGCAAACCTAATTTATCAGGAAATGGAATAAGGAATAGGATTGCATAAATACTAGAATAGAGTGTGAATTAGCCCGTGATGATTAAAAGGGATTAAAAGGGAACCTGGGGTAAGAAAGCCCATAGGCCCAAATCCCCTTGTGGGTTAATCGAGCCCATCTTCCCCGACAGGTCGAGCAAATGATATTGCCCGACCAGATTAAATCGGACATACACTACAGGTCGGACATCTAAGACTTGACCGATTAAGGATGGACACTTAACATTGCCCAACTGAGTCAGGACGGCAGAATACAAGATGTCCAATTTAAAGAATAAACTGTCCAAGTAATAATACCCGAACTGAAATGCAGGTCGGTCATATGTCTACCCCTGCGAAGTAACGGTTAGCAAGGAGAATATTCCCTGACACTGAAAAAAGACAAGGTGTAAGAAAATCAGTTACAGAATGATAATCCCTAGGTGACACATGTTCACAGATCCAAAAGCCACATAGAGATTTCATCTCATGATATGGCCACTCCACAAGGCAAAGCTCAGCACGCCTTTCTCTACTATAAAAAGGGGACATCTCATCCCCTTCAAGGTATGGCATTCTCTCTCCACACTTTCACTCAAGAATTCTAAGTTCTTCGTCTCATGGAGAGGTTACTGACTTGAGTGTCAGAGGGGCGTTAGCTGGCATCACACTGGTGTGAGTTTTAGGTGCTCGAAGGCCGAAGAAGGAGAAAGACGACGAGTAGAAAAGACTTGCCAAGGATCGTCGTGAAGGGGAGTCGACATCAACATCGTCTTGGTCCAACATCTAAACCCCGGATCGGTGAAGATCCGGCCCAGGAGGGGAGGACCTGATATCAGCCCCCACAAATTGGCGCCGTCTGTGGGATGCAAGCAGGAAGTCGTTCCTAACTTCAACCCGAGAAGATGGTGATGACGAGAACTCGATCGACGATTCAAGAGCAAGGTGTCTCATAACAATTGAAGAACCACCTCTGTAGTGGGATCTACTTTGCAAAACCCGACACCGGAGGCAGACCGCAACTTCGCCACGGAGCTCGAAGAAATGAACCAGTGATATCATTACCTCGAGAACCTAATGGAGGAGTTTCTGAAGCGGAAGGAGGCCACGCCGCCGCCGCCTCCTCCTGAAGTGTAAAACCAGCAAGACCCAATCCGAACGGATGCTGAACCGTGAGAACAGGACCAAAAAAGCCGGCGGGCTAACGTCAGGAGTCATGAGTCGGTGTACTCATTGGACGGGGGGAACAAGCATCAACCAAATGGACCTGCTCCACCAGCCTTCCACGCTACGGAGAACCAGGCCAAGCCCGAAAAGAGGAACATCATGTTTGCTCCCTGCAATGGGAACCGAGAAGCAAGCATGTGCCATCCCAATAACCATCTAGACGAGGACGGTTTCGAAGTCCTAGCCGATATTCGGCGTCGTCAGATGACAACTATGAAAAAGAACGTCCAGGATGGACAAGGCGGACATACTGGAGCGAGGTGACAAACACCCGTGACCGCGACTTTATCGCCAGAGCGTTGAATGGACTTGAAACCCCTTCGTGCACCACATCCTGCACAATACCCCGCCCAGGAAATTCGTTCAACCAAAGTTCCAATTATATAATGGAACCGCCGACCCGTTCGATCACGTATTGAGCTTTCAGCACGCCATGGCTCTGTACGAGCAGCATGATCAGCTCATGTGTAGGATGTTCCCTTCCAGTTTGGAAGGGACAACCCTCAGTTGGTTCCACCAGCTTCCTGATGGACCAATCCGATGCTTTGAAGAACTCGACATTCTATTCGTCGAGCATTTCATATGCAGTCGAAGGCAGAAGGACTTGGGACACCTCATGAAGGTGAACATGCAGCCCGGAGAGCCAATCCGGTGTTACGTGGACCGCTTTCGCCTCCTCATGTTTGAGGTTGACAAATGTGATCCCAATGCGGCTATCATGGCATTTCGCAACGGGTTACTATCCAAACACGAGCTGAGGAACTCCCTGGTGAAAAAGGTCTCGAAGTCGCTAAATGAATTGATGTGCCGGGAAGAGAAGTATGCCAAAGTGGAAGACGAGGCCACTTCTTCTCGACCACAAGCAGTAGCGATGGTCTCCAAGAATCCTCTGGCGAAGGAGGATAAAGGACGCAAGCTGCGAGCAAACACAAAGAGTAACTCGATGACCAATGAAGTTAGGGAGCGCTCGTACACCAAATTTACTCCTCCGCTCGTTCAAATCCTCGAAAAGATAAAGAACATGCCCTTCTTTCAATGGGCTCCCCCGATGAAAAGTGATCCGGCCACCAGGGACAAAGGTCTCAAATGTGATTATCACAGGGACTATGGATCTCAGACGGAGAGCTGCCGAACACTGAAAGGGTTTTTAGAAGCAATGGTCCGCAAAGGGAAACTCAAAGAGTTCATAGATTCCGGAAAGGAGAAAAGGCCAGAGAAGCATGTGATCGTTGTTGCACCATCACACATGGTCAGGGTTACCGATATGATTTACGGAGGTTTACCAGTCTTGAAGGACCCCAAGTTGGTCAAACGGACTGAAAAAAGGAGCTCGGGCCGTATGGAAGTATTGCAGGTTGATCAGGAAGCCCGACTAATCACCAAAAGGTCAAAGGTGGAAGATCCAGGGCTCATATCCTTCTTTGATGATGATTTAACCGATGTCTCCGTGCCGCACAGTGACGCTATGGTCATCACCTTACACATAACAAATTATGACGTCAAAAGGATACTAATTGACACCGGGAGTTCGGCCGACATTTTGTTCATGCAGCCCTATCTCTAAATGGGCCTGAAACCCTCTAGCCTTGAGCTAATGCAGGATCTGTTGGTCGCTTTCAACAGAAGCCAAGCCATCCTGGCCGGTCGGATAATTCTACCTGTATGAGCGGGAGAAGAAACGGTTATGACAGTGTTCACTATCATGGTCTTCCCTTCCCCCTACAACGCTATCATGGGCCGCACCTGGCTGGGGGCAATGAAGGCCATACCTTCGACTTACCACCAGAAGTTGTGTTTCCTGACCTCACGTGGGATTATGGAGATATGGGGCGACCAGTCCGTTGCAAAGAGATGTTACGCCGTTGCCACTTCCGGCAAAGCTCCAGCTGAAAAGCAACCTGGAGGTGCAGACAACATACACCCAAAATGATAGCAATTACTGAAGGATCAACTGAAGGCCAATGAGGCCCGACCCGATCCTGCTGAAAGGGTGGTTGAAGACCTGAAGAAAATATTCATCGACCTCCTCGAACCAAAGAAGTATTTTCTTATTGGTACCATTTTAAGCCAAAGTTAAAGAACAAGTCTAATCAAACTACTCCATGTGCACATAGATGTATTCGCATGAAAACCGTCCGATCTGCCCGGCATCAATGCAGATGTGGTCTACCATCGATTGTGCATCTCACCTGCAATATGACCCGTCAAGCAACGGCATAGGCGAGTGGCTCCAGTTCACGTCGATGAGATCAAGGAAGAAGTGGAGAAGCTCCTGGCTGCAGGTTTCATCCAGGAAGTTTGATACCCAGATTGGCTAGCTAATACGGTGGTGGTGCCTAAGAAAAATAACAAGTGATGAGTTTGCGTCGATTTCACTAATCTAAACAGTGCTTGCCCAAATGACAGTTTCTCTCTTCCTAAAATCGACCAGTTGGTAGACATCTCTTCTGGCAATGAGCTGATGAGCTTTATGGATGCGTATTCGGGATATCATCAGATTCTAATGTATGAACATGACATAAAAAAGACAGCATTCATTACCCCAATGGGCACCTATTGCTACAAGGTCATGCCTGTAGATACCCCAATTTTGACCGTCCAGAGAGACAGAAATACTTCAAGTAACACACGGAAATGTCCCACAAGTGGACACCAATAGAGAACCAAAGGTTCGGTAAACCAGAAACCCTAACCCTAGCCTTGACCTAAACCTAAAACGGAAACCCTAAACCTTGACCTAGCCCTAAACCCTAACCCTAGCCTTGACCTAAACCTAAACCGGAAACCCTAACCCTAAGCCAAAACCCCAAACCCTAGCCCAAACCCTAACCCTAAACCTTGACCTAGCCCTGAACCCTAACCCTAGCCTTGGCCTAAACCTAAACCAGAAACCCTAACCCTAAGCCAAAACCCCAAAACCCTAGTCCAAACCCTAACCCTAAACCAAACCCTAACCTTGACCTAAACCCACCCTAAAAACCCAAAACCCAAAAAAAACCTAAGTCCCTGGAAAGGGGCGGCTAGCCCTAACTAGCCGCCCCTCACTGGGTGGCTAGTTCACACTAGCCGCCCCCCCTAACTGCCCCCTGGCCGACTTTGGACCAGTCCCCTAGATGGGACATAAAGCAATATTTAATGCTGATCATTGCGGCGGGTCATGACCTTTAGCCGCCCTCTCTTGGCCGGATCAAACCAAGTAGCCGACCCAAGCCACCGCTTGTCAGAGATGGGACGTTTGGCAGGTCATGATAGGGGCGGCTACCAGGAAGTAGCCGCCCCATCCCGGGCGGCTAGTTAGCACTAGCCGCCCTTCACCTGGTCTCTGACAGAAGAACCAAAGAATTAATGAGAGGTCCAATCGAAGCCACCCACTCCATTACCCCCTGGATCTTCCCCTGCCTCTCTTTACTATAAATAGAGGAGGTCCCAAGCCTTACAACATCATCCACAACATCAACAAATCCACAAAACACCACCAATCCACCATCCCCACTTGTTCAAGCCCTTCCCCCACTAGAAATCCCAAGAGAGAGAGAGAGAGAGCCCCTTTTGTGAGAGAAACACCCATTCCCTACATAAAATACCCTCTCATCCCACCCTCCATAAACCCAGGCTAAACCTAGCTTAGCCTCTGCCCAAGACCCCTCCCTTTTCCTACCAAAGCCCTGCCCAAATTCCCCCAGACCCTGGACGGCTAACCCTAGCTAGCCGCCCCCTGTCCGACGGCTAAACACAACTAGCCTCCCCACACTCACACCTCATATCAACACCCCTTTGTCCCATAGCTCCTTTAGTCAAGCCCCAGAAGCAGAATAGGATTACCTGTTTTTCACCTCTGTGTACGGTATATCCGTGTCTCAGAGCGGAGACCCCACAAACTCCCCACGTAGGCGATCAAATCCGACCCAAACCCTTTCCTGTTTTTAGAAAAAGCAGGTGGTGATCACAAAACCCCTTGAATCCTCTTGAGCCGCTGTCGGGCGCCTCAACAAGGAACGACACCCTCACCCCTTCCGGGAAGACGATCCGACCGAGCCCGCCAGGGCACGCATCCGATCCGAATCCCCGAAGAACCCCCACACACGCGGATTTTTCGACACCGACAAATTCTGGCGATCACGGTGGGACATCCCTCGTGAAAAACAACAAAAGGTAATCCTCTTCTGTCCCCTTTTACAAGCTTGACTAGAACGCTATCAACCCTCTAGGAAGGTTAGAGTTTCTCACTCCTTGAATTAAATCCTCTTCTACTGTGCATTATAACATCCTTTACTGCTTTGTAAGCCGCACACAGCTGCGCAATCCTTTACTGGTTTCGTAAGTCGCACACGGCTCCGCAATCCTTTACTACTTTCGTAAGTCGCACACAGCTGCGCAATCCTTTACTGCTTTATTTACTACTTTCAAACTGCATTCATCCCCCCACTCTACGTCATGGAATCCCACATAGAAGAGGAGATATTAGAGGAAAGGAATCACCAAGAGGGTCAGGCCACACAGTTCCTGACCCATCTAGAGGAAAGGATGGCTAGTCTAGGGTATCAAACGGTAGAGGACATGTTTCATGACCTCGCTGACTACCGTCATACCAAGACCTCGAGACAGGAAACCCCTGTCGAAACCCCTAAATCCATTCCCAAAACCCCATTCACACCCAGTCACTCGGTCAACCCGAGCGTCTTTTCGTTCACCCCCCTTTCCCCCGCGAATCCAATGTTCCCAGCCGTTTCCACCCCAGGCCCCTACCAGACCACCCCAAACCCGGGACCGCTAGGCAGCCCTCCCGGGGAGAAACACTGGACGATACCATCCGGAGAATTCTCTCCGAGACTGGTCCCTCGGCCCCCAAACACATGTCTCTACATAACCTGAGACAAATCCCGTCAGTCCACCTACCGGAGGGATTCAAAATCCCCAAATTCCGCCGGTATAACGGTCGTGGAGACCCAGACATTCATTTAACTGCCTTTTATCTAGACGCACGCCCGTTTCTAGATAATCAACCTCTACTAGTCTTCCTCTTCCAGAAATCATTGGAAGGAGAAGCACTACAATGGTTCTCCACCCTCCCTGTAGATCACTTGTCGAATTTCTCGGCTGTAAGCGAGAAATTCTTGGGCCGCTACGGTTACCAGAGGATTAGGACCCCCTCTATTTCAGATTTAACCGTAGAGAGAATGAGGCCTAGGGAGGAATTCGAACAATACGTGTCTCGGTGGCGCACCCTTGTCCACCGAACCGGTCTGCAACTCACAGAATGTCAAGAAATTGACATGATGTTACAGAGCCTGAGTCCAGAACTTCGTACGAGCCTTTCGTACGGAGACTGCACTACGTATCAACTTCTGATTGACCGCCACAACAGGATTTCCCGTTGTGCAGCCCCAGCAGTCCAAACCCAGTCCCCACCTATCAGCCATAGGGTTGGACAACCGCCTCGTAAGGCGCAAACCCCCACGGTAGAGGGGATCATTAGCCAAGTATCGGCACTCTACCCGAACGGAGCGCGAGTTCCTGACCGAGGAACAGCTCCGAGACAGTACACGCCCGGTTCATCCGGATATGCACCGCCTCGGCAAGCGAATCAACATTTTACCCCTCGATCAGTACCCGTCCCCGTGCCAATACGACAAAACCCCACAGTCCAAAATTTCCCACTCCAAAGCCCTATAATCCAGAGCCAAACTCAAACTCGGGCTCCCTTTTACTCTGCTCCCCCAAGAGCACAAAATCCAACCCCTAGGCAGCCCATACAAAGCTCTTATAACGAGGTTAGACCTCCCGCATCCTACGACCAAAGACGAATGGGAAAGAGGGACTCTTACCCTCCCCTCCCAGAAACTTTAACTAGGATCTTTAGGGTGATGTTGGACACAAATAGTATCTCCCTCCCCGACGCCAGGCCTTCACTACCCGGGGCCAGCACGGCGCGTTACTGTCAATATCATCAACAATATGGCCATACCGTAGAACAATGCATTGTTTTTCGGGACTTCGTTTATGATCTTAATGATGACAGGCGCCTTGACTGGGCCATGATCAAAGGCCATCTGAGCCAGGGAAATCCCCAAGCACCCAAGCCACTTGGCATATTGACTGACCCCTTGCCAGGTCACACCCAAGCCTCCACATCTAGAGCCCACGCGGTCAACATGATCAGGAGAGGGAGACAACCATCGCCAGAACCAAGCAGCTCGGAAGATGCTACTGATGGCAGCCTATCCGAAGAGTCCGAGGAGGAAGAGCAGAACGAGCCCTTCCAGCTGAACCTCGACGACCATGACCTCGCCATACTCTATGGCGAAGAAGAAGACGCAGTCCTCGCCCTTCCCGCAGTCATCAACATCGAGTCCGACGAAAGCGGACTAGAAAACCCGGGAGAAGACGAAGAAGAAGAGCCATTCGAGGAGATCCCCGAAGGAGCTAGCGAAGGACCCGAAGGAGGGGAATGTACGTCGGATGATCTGCATCCGGACGACAACGGGTCCTCCAAGAGTACCGACACTGTCAATGGCCCCCGCCGCCCAATGACCATTTCATTCACTGACCAAGACCTCCCAGATCCCGACTGCGAGTCTACCCCCTACACATCCGCGGACGACTTCAGATGTTGTGGCTGAACAACATCTTTGTAGACCCAGGATCGGGCATGAACATAATGACATGCTCCACTTATCAGAAGATACCCGGACTAGGTCGTCCTCCCGTCCAACCGGCCCACCATACTATCCAAGCTTTCAACCATACCGGGAAGACTCCGCGGCCCCGGAACATTCGAGCTATCCGTCGGCCTCTCATCTGCGAAGTAGCCTGCTTCGTGGCCGACATCGACACGAGGTACCCATTAATGCTGGGGCGACCGTGGTTAGACAGCATCCAAGCTATCTGTTCCCCCGGCACCAATGCCTTCGACTGCCCTTCTTGAATCATGTACTGACAATTTGGGGAGAAGCACGCCTCCAATACGAGAACGAGAACAATTGGGCATACACAATATGTTCACCTAGCCCTCCGACCGGGGAACGAGAATGAAGGCGGTAGCCCACCTGGGTCCCCTTATGACAACAACTCTCCCTTAGAAGAAACGGCCAGGACCCCGCATCCACCAGCAATCTATGGAGCCCAACTCGATCACCTTCCTCCCCCATGAAGTCGCAAAAGCCGAGCACGTTCCGCACCCCTCGCTATCACCGCCATACTCGGGGGAAGGGAATTCCGTCACATTCTCATTGACACGGGAGCGGAAACTAACGTCCTTACATATTCCGCCTACCAAAAGCTAGAAGGCCGGGTTCCCAGATTGGAGCCATCAGACGAATACATTTACGCCTTCGACAGCACACGCAAGAACGCTTGCGGACTAGTCACGCTCCCACTGAAGATCGGCCCAGTCTCCACCATCGTTAACTGCATGGTGATGAACATTCAGTCGCCCCACCCTCTGATTGTTGGGAGGACATGGCTCAACAGCATCGAAGCCGTCTCATCCACCCGACACCAATGTCTTCGCTTCCCGTACCGCGGGAAAGTAATATCCATATGGGGAGAGGCGCGCTCTAATAATACTCAGGCCCGAAGTTGGAGCGTCTGTGCCATGCGCATCCGGCTAGAGGTGCTCGCATGTTGGCAACCAGGCGCCAAAGACGAAGAACTGCTCCATCAAGGGAGGCCCCTGAAAAGACTCAGGGAGGGAGAATTTGGGAACAGGGGACCCCCACCAGACATCAGCCGGCCATCAAAAAGAAGCCGACCCGAGGAGGCAATACAAATTCAAGAACCAGGTACCGATCCTCCCGGGTAAGTTTTCATCACCCTGTACATATTTGTTTACAGCTTTTTCTAAAAATAAAAAAGATCAAAATATTTGTTTACCAGCTTTCGTCTTTCATCATCCTGTACATATTTGTTTACAGCTTTTCCAAAAAATACGAAAGACCAAAATATTTGTTTACTAGCTTTCGCTTTCAACTCCTATACATATTTGTTTACCTGCTTCCAAAAAAGAAACCAAAATCCAAAAAAATACATGCTAATCAGCTTTCATTTCTCAACCTTGAACATACTTGTTTCCAGCTTTACCCCCACGTCTTTCTTCAAAACAAAAAAAAAAATTTTCTAACTGTCTTTACATCACTTCTAAAAACAACGAAAATATTTACAAACTACATTTCCACACTCTTCTCCACAATGAAAATGTTTTCCAAATCTGCGCTTCCACACCTTTCTTCAAAGCAAAATATTTTACAAAGCCGTACTTCCGCCGAAAAACATTTTTACGAACTATCTTTCCATACTTGTCTTCTAAAAACAAAATCGTTTTTCAAACTTTATCTCCATTCTTTTCTTTCCAAAAACATATCTTTTCGCCGACACAGGCCCCTTTTCAAAAACATAAGTATACATTTGTCTTTACTACGCCTCGAACTACTGGACGAGAAGAGATTAAGAGCGGCAGACCATGCCCAGGCCTACCAAAGAAGGGTGGCAAGGGCATTTGAAAAGAAGGTGATAAAAAGAAAATTCGAAATCGGGGAATTAGTACTTAAGCAAATCATGCCATCAAGACAGCCTCACCCGAGAGGAAAGCTGCAACCCACATGGGAGGGACCCTATGTGATCACCCATGCCTATTCCGGGAATGCCTACCGCCTGGTAGATGCCGAAGGAGTCGAGGTTCCAGGTTCGTGGAATGCACTTTACCTGAAGAAATTCCATGCATAAAAAGCTTTCAATACTTAAGAACTATTATTCTTCCTTCCTGCGATTTCCAGCGTTTAGTACTTGATGATATAATTGTAAGACTCTCAAAGATAAACTCGTATCTATTTGAACACGTTTCCGCCAAATCATGTCATTCCCTTCACACACGTATAACTGGACTAGATTTGCCTGATAGAAGAAAAATTGCCTACCCCGTAGACTGGGACAATTGAAAAACTCCCCAAAGCAAAATGTCCCTTATTTCCGCCCCGCTCGTATTAACCCTAGGTCAAAATGAGGAGTTACCCGGACCTAGCATATGTCCCAAAAACTGGCTCTGGCACTATATAAACACTTCTAGAGGGGAAGCATGAAAAGAATCGGGGTGAAAAACAGAAGAGCCCCCCCCTCAAATCAAATAAAAAAAAGAGAAAATCAGGCAAGGAGAGGCCAAACACCCAAGTGAACGGGTTAAACTCTCTATTTAGCAGGCTTTCACGCCTTTACGCACGGTATACGCTAAACAACGGCTATACCAGTACAAATCCAAACAACGGACTGTACCTTTCCACCCAAAAATAAAGAAGTGGTAAAAAGAAGAAAGCCAGAGGGACCTAGGAAGTAAGACATGTGCTAGACTGGGACAATTCTAAAATATTGCCCGAAAGGAAGATATTACTCTTACCTCATTCACCCTCTCCCCTTTTTATTTTTTGCAATGGGGGTTCAAAATTGAGCTATGTCCACCGGGAAAAGCAAAATTTTGACCAAGGGTAGATCACGTCCAGGTTTACACCTACACACACACTCACATGAGTTCACTTAGAAACTTGCCTATCCAAAGGAAGCTTATTTGACTTGACTCTTGGTACATTCATGGATTTTTCAGCATGTTTAGAATAATACGATTAAGCATTTGAAAACCATGAACCTAGGAAAATCGACGCCTAAGGCTTATACCTCTCAAATACAATCCTGGTTTGGACATGAGTGACCACAAGGGCTCCTCCACGGGGGCTTGATGGTGTCTTTTACTTATGAAAATCAAGAACATTGCCCTCTCACCTGAAAAAGTCATTGAAGAACTAAAATGCCCCCTTATGCCACTTATACTTACGCATAAGCTTGCATTTCCTTTTCCAAAAACACCTTGGCATCTGATTTTCTTGAAACATTAAAGTTAACCCCCCCCCGAATATTAGAATTATCCCCACTCATATGAGAATTGTCCCCACGAAATTTAAAATTATCCCACTCATGTGAGAATTGTCCCCACTCACCTCATGCCCTTCCGCACATGCATGAGAAGAAATTGTCCCCACCTCCTACGCATAAGTTCTTCTTCACTCACGCACTTGGAATCCCTTCCTTGCGCACTAAAGCCTGGTCTCACACACTTTACTTTCTCGCATTTATATTTCCATTCCGCCTTAAGATGGATTGTAGCCCTTGACAATTCAAGCAAGAAGGGCTCGAAAGTCACTGCAGGGGCACAATCTGGACAGATTTAATACTTGGTCCATGGAAAGAATGTTTTTATAGGTACTGAAGGTTAGAACGGTCGCAAAAACTTTCAGCGGCAGCAGCAGACAGGAGCAGCAGGACCAAACTGCCCCAGGCAGGGGGCGGCTAAGCTCGACTAGCCGCCCCTCACTGGGCGGCTAGTTTGTACTAGCCGCCCCTCCCCTTTGTTCCAGGTAAGGATGCCCCAGGCGGAGGGCGGCTAAACACAACTAGCCGCCCCTCACTGGGTGGCTAGTTCACACTAGCTAGCCGCCCCCTGCCTGCACCTATTCCAGTGCTGTCAGTCCTATTTTAATCAAATCTTCGTGTCTCCAATACCTGTTAAGAACATTTCATTCCAAAAATTGCATACACACATTTCATACGCATATACATTCATAAAACCAATATAAATACACGTCGAAAAACAACCATATCTCAAAATCATATGTCCATCCATGAATCAAACCTATAAAGCCAAGATTCATCTACACAAGCATACATATCCATGAACCATCCATGCTAAACTACTCTAACACATGCATATAAAGGAGAATGATTAAATTGTCCCACCCAAAACCACAAACATAGACTGTCTTTCTAAACCTAAGAGAGTGCATAAAAAAGGGATCTTTTTTTCTTCAAAACGCTCCAAACTTCGAAGTCTTGAGCTATGCATCATCGAAATATTCACCTAAGTCAAAACAAAAGAAGAAAAGCATGAATTCATCGCATATATACTATTCTTCTACTTAAAACCAAGACACAAAAGCTATACCTCGGCGTATCGTCATCCGCTGGAGGCTGAGTAGGAGGAACGTCCTGACTTGGCTGAGAAGGGAGCGGTGGATGAGGAGAAGACTGAACCTCTGGAACATCGGGAGCAGCAGGTGGCCCCGGTAGCCAAGGAAGCTGAGAGAGAATGGTCAGGCTCATGTGGAAGAAGATCAAGGTCCGCCTCGGTCATAGAGCCCCCTCCAACCAATTTCCCCCTCATAGTGGCCTCCCAGAGACGGACTTGCTGCATGTCTCTGTCTCTCCTTTCCAATCTCTGTCGGAGACGACTCTCTGTCCCTCTGGCCCGATCATCAGCGGCCCTCAACCTCTCTTCCAACTCTCGCGCCCTCGCCTCCGACGCCCTGAGCGCCTCTCGGTCCCTATCCCCGGCCGCCTGCAGAGAACGGACTAAGTCTCCCATCAAACCTCCGGGAACACCCGCCGAAGCCTCCAACTCTGACACCCTCATCTGAAGGGAGTCCCTCTCACGGCCTAGGGTAATGAACCCCTCCTCTCTCAAGGCCACCATGGACCTCAGCCGGTCCACCTCCTCCTCAGCCCGAGAAGCCCTGCCCCTTGCCTGGCCCAACTCCATCCGTATGGCCGTCAACTCACTTCGGGCCACATCCAATTCCCTCGTCAGTTCGAGCTCCTGCTCGGAGACCACGGAAGGAGGAGGAACGGAAGAAGAGGAAGCACCATCGGCCCTCGCTCTCGACAGAGCATCCACCTGAGCCTCGAGGACCCGGACCTGGTCCTGCAAGCGTCCTCTCTGTGCCCGCAACGCCTCTATCTGCCTGGCCCGCGCTTGGAGGTGCTCATTGGCGGTCTTGAGCCTCTTCTCCATCTCATTCAACTCAACCTACAAAAAGAAATACCATTCAGAAGATGCTCAAGCAAAAGAGAACGAGGAAAGGAAAAGATTTTTTCAACTTACATAAGCGTCCGAGATCTCCTCCTCCATCGTCCCGAGGATATCCGCATACTCCCGACGATACCAAGCTAGGTATTCGTCACTCGAAGTCACCTCAGGACGACACTCCACCAAGACGCCTCGACTCATCCATCCCGCCACATACGTCGCGTAGTTCCTTGGGAGATTCGTGTCCCGAGGAATCCCGGCCACCGGAATCAAAGGGCGCCGCGGAAGAGGATCGAGCACCCACTGATGGTACCCAAGCTGGCAGGCGACCCGGCTGATCGCATGGAACACGACCTCATTGATGTAGATCAGCCAGACGTCTCGCGCCAGGGCCTCGGGAACCTCCTCCGAGTAAGGCCTCCACGTCATCTAAAAAAACATTGAAAGATAGGAAGAGCGCTTAGTCAAAAAGAAAACCAAGTACAAGCCAAAGAAATTCAAAGAAAACTCATACCTCTTCCTCCGACAAGACGCGGAAGGCCTCTCGGAATTGGGCAAGGCGGTGCAAGCGGGAAGATCCCCGGGGTTCCCATCTCATGGCCCAAGGGAGGGCATGATCGAACGGAGCCAAAGTCGGACGATCAATGGAGAAATGCTCGTACCCAAAGATCTAGCAAAACAAGAGGGGAATCGTCACGATCAAAGAGAGTTAGAGCCAAAGAAAAGACATTTACCGCTCACTTACACGTACCTGAAGAAATGGCGCAAAGCCACCAAGGTTCTTTCCCCCGGCCCTCTTGACTTTCTTCGAAAGCTCCGCAAAGAGATGGGCGAGCATCGCCGCTCCCCAAGCATAGCACCCCATGCCCTCCAGGTCCCTCATCAGCAGAAGAGAGTGCGAAGAAACCTTATCAGAGGCCGTCGAAAAGAGGACCCAGCCAAAGAAGTAGAGGAAGAATGCTCTCAACTCCCTCCGTGCCCTCTGTGGGCACGCGGCCGCCTCTCTCGCCTCGATCATCGCCCGCCTCCTCTCGAAGCTAGCTGCAGCTTCACCCTTCTGGCGCTCTGTAAAGGAACCGAGGCCATACTGCCCCGAAAGCCGCCCCAAAGGGATCCGGTTCAGCGTCCGCTCCCGCTCCACGAACTCCCATTCCCCGATCAACTCTCGGAAAAGCCCCCTGTAGTCAGCTAGGGTGGCCGCAATCACTGCCTCCCCCAGAACCGGAAGGCCGGTGATCCGATAGACGTCCTCGAGCGTCGGCATAACAGCGCCAGTAGGGAGGATGAACGTGCAACTCTCCGGATCCCATCTCTCCGCCAAAGCCTCCACATATGGACGGTGGACGTGGAATGGCTCGATCAGAAAAAAGGAACAGAAGCCCGCTCCATCCACCAAACTCCTCTCCTCCTGCCCCAAGGCGTCGTACCATCTCTTCGTCCCGTGCCATAAAGCCCGGATACGATTCGGCCTCTACAAAACAAACGAAGGGAACATGGGTTAGTTTAAAAGCGAGCGAGAGGTAAGAGTTCAAATCTACGAAATCATTTTAAACCATGCTTAGCGAAATCAAACTCCCACATGCTAAAAGAAAAGAAACAAAAGCATGAAAGTAAGAAGCTACACTCCTCATATGATCACGCATGCTAGACAAATATCAAACACATCCCACCGTGGTCACCACTCACACACTTTCTTACATCAAGCCTATCATGCTTATACCTCCCCTAAACACACCTAAGCAATACAGCAATATAGAACTCGAACCCATGAAATGCATGCATACACTCCCTCATGCCCTACCACGATCAAACACGTACGAAATCACATACACATAGAAAAGTATCGCATGCAAGCATATTAGCTATATCATTTCTCTCTCCTTTATATGCATATAACAAACATGGACATATATATATAGAAATTGTCCCCCCTCCCTATAAAAACAAACCCATCTCAGCATACTTACACATCCCACCGTGATTAAACTTATATACAAGCATGCCTATTTAAAACACACATATACGAGTATAATACACATATACACCCATCCATACCACCCAATAGACATGCACATACAACCAAACAAAAGGCTAAAGACTAAAGAGTTAGGAACATACCACGGCCCGTGTGGACCCAGGAGCGTCCACCTCGGCCTCGTCGGGATCATCCATCCCGTCGTCATCCTCCTCCTCATCCTCCTCGAACACGGCCTCCTCGGCCTCAGCCCCAACATCCGCACCGGCCTCTGCGACCCCAGTACCCATACCCTCGGCCTCCCCGGCCCCGTCCCTAGCCTCTCCTATCCCCTCCACCCTCCCCACGCCGGAGATAAACTCCGCAAAGGCCCCCATAGCCCTACTCTCCTCCTCCTCAGCCATGGCCTCTGTGGCCTCCCTATCCAACATCCCGACGAGGGCATCCAACGACGCCCTCACCTCCTCGCTAACTCCCTCGACCCTTACCCCCTCGGTTGCACCCTCAATCGATCCCCCAACCCCCGGAACCACCTCCTCGACCACCACCGGTCGATCCCCACGCCTTCTCTTGCGTGTATAGCCTATTACACTCCCCCTACCTCCGGGACAGCCCCCAAAGACAAATCCCCGACCTCACCCACGCCAATATCCACCGGCGGCACCTCCGTCGTACCCATACCCTCCCCCACGGCCTCAACCTCCGGCCTATCGCTCTCCGATGATGAAGAGCTCGGGCTACGCTCCCCACGAGCCACCCGTGGTCGTTTCCCCCTCGAAGCAATCGCTTTCGACCTCGTCAGCTCTTCGGTTTGATAAAGAAAAAGGAGAACCCAAACTAGGGTTTCGAAATCAAGAGAAAGAGAGAGATTGAGGTCAAAATAGAGGAAGGAAAGGCAAAGAAATCAGGGTTTTTGAGTTTGAAACCGAAGGGAAGAAGAGAAGAGGGAAGAGAAACCGTTTTAAAACGTAAGGGGAGAGAGAGGGTCTTTTCGGTTATAAGGAACCCAGTCGAGGGGCGGCTACCCGCGAGTAGCCGCCCCCTCTCGGGCGGCTAGTTACAACTAGCCGCCCCTCCCAGTTTTCTCTTTCATTTAAAAACCCCCCTTTCCAATCTTTTCAGCCTTAAATTTCAAAGTTCTCCATACCAAACAGCCATGTATTGGTTTATTTCCAGACATTACTTGATCAAACACGACTTTCCCGAAGTTCTGCAACACGTTCAGTACCATTCAAATTCAAATTTCTTCAGTTCTGGTTCTTTTCCAGAGTTCTTATCCCTCGGATGATCCAATTCACCCAAATCAACTTTTACTTGCTTTCTGTCGGCGATATCCCCTCCTTGCTGAGTTTTCCCAAGCACGGGAACGGTAGGCACGAGGAAACTGACGTTGGGCTGCTCCGCGCACGATAGCTAAGAACCCCGACCGCGGGTTGGATCACTCACCATTTACTTTTCCCCGCCTTCCACCTGGATCATCCTTTAGGCTAAAATTCTAAGTCAAGACCTAGCCTCTGACAGTCTAAATCAACTCCCCGAATAGTACTGTTCGTGTTGGCATAACTTCTTGAAGGTCGGGCCAGCCAAAATAGGGGTCTCTTTCCTTATCATCGATCGAAGTCTTTCCTGCTTCGCACAAAGACTCCGTCCGATGAGGGACAATTGTAGATACCCCAATTTTGACCGTCCAGAGAGATAGAAATACTTCAAATAACACACGGAAATATCCCACAAGTGGACACCAATAGAGAACCAAAGGTTCGGTAAACCAGAAACCCTAACCCTAGCCTTGACCTAAACCTAAAACGGAAACCCTAAACCTTGACCTAGCCCTAAACCCTAACCCTAGCCTTGACCTAAACCTAAACCGGAAACCCTAACCCTAAGCCAAAACCCCAAACCCTAGCCCAAACCCTAACCCTAAACCAAACCCTAAACCTTGACCTAGCCCTGAACCCTAACCCTAGCCTTGGCCTAAACCTAAACCGGAAACCCTAACCCTAAGCCAAAACCCCAAAACCCTAGTCCAAACCCTAACCCTAAACCAAACCCTAACATTGACCTAAACCCACCCTAAAAACCCAAAACCCAAAAAAAACCTAAGTCCCTGGAAAGGGGCGGCTAGCCCTAACTAGCCGCCCCTCACTGGGCGGCTAGTTCACACTAGCCGCCCCCCCTAACTGCCCCCTGGCCGACTTTGGACCAGTCCCCTAGATGGGACATAAAGCAATATTTAATGCTGATCATTGCGGCGGGTCATGACCTTTAGCCGCCCTCTCTTGGCCGGATCAAACCAAGTAGCCGACCCAAGCCACCGCTTGTCAGAGATGGGACGTTTGGCAGGTCATGATAGGGGCGGCTACCAGGAAGTAGCCGCCCCATCCCGGGCGGCTAGTTAGCACTAGCCGCCCTTCACCTGGTCTCTGACAGAAGAACCAGAGAATTAATGAGAGGTCCAATCGAAGCCACCCACTCCATTACCCCCTGGATCTTCCCCTGCCTCTCTTTTACTATAAATAGAGGAGGTCCCAAGCCTTACAACATCATCCACAACATCAACAAATCCACAAAACACCACCAATCCACCATCCCCACTTGTTCAAGCCCTTCCCCCACTAGAAATCCCAAGAGAGAGAGAGAGAGAGAGAGCCCCTTTTGTGAGAGAAACACCCATTCCCTACATAAAATACCCTCTCATCCCACCCTCCATAAACCCAGGCTAAACCTAGCTTAGCCTCTGCCCAAGACCCCACCCTTTTCCTACCAAAGCCCTGCCCAAATTCCCCCAGACCCTGGACGGCTAACCCTAGCTAGCCGCCCCCTGTCCGACGGCTAAACACAACTAGCCGCCCCACACTCACACCTCATATCAACACCCCTTTGTCCCATAACTCCTTTAGTCAAGCCCCGGAAGCAGAATAGAATTACCTGTTTTTCACCTCTGTGTACGGTATATCCGTGTCTCAGAGCGGAGACCCCACAAACTCCCCACGTAGGCGATCAAATCCGACCCAAACCCTTTCCTGTTTTTAGAAAAAGCAGGTGGTGATCACAAAACCCCTTGAATCCTCTTGAGCCGCTGTCGGGCGCCTCAACAAGGAACGACACCCTCACCCCTTCCGGGAAGACGATCCGACCGAGCCCGCCAGGGCACGCATCCGATCCGAATCCCCGAAGAACCCCCACACACGCGAATTTTTCGACACCGACAATGCCCTTTGGGTTGAAGAATGCGGGGGCAACATATCAGAGACTAATAATCAAGATGTTCAAGCAACAGATTGGGAAAGCCGTTGAAGTCTATATAGACGACATGTTGGTGAAAAGTGAGAAACGAGGCGATCATCTAGAGCATCTCAGGGCAGCTTTTGAAGTGCTCCAGAACTACCGCATGAAGTCAACACATCTAAATGTTCCTTCGGGGTTGAGTCAGGAAAGTTCCTCGGCTTTTGGACCACACATCGAGGGATAGAAGTATCCCCGACCAGATCAAAAAGATTTTAAAAATGAACTCACCAAGGAATCGGAAGGAAGTTCAGAAGCTGATCGGGAAACTGACGACCCTGAACCGGTTTATCTCAAATGCTACTGAAAGGAATCTCCCTTTCTTCAAGCTACTTAGAAAGGCCAAAAAATTCGTCTAGACCCCCGAGTGCCAGTCGGCCTTTGATGAGCTTAAAATTACCTTGCATCGCCTCCATTGCTGATGAAATCGGTCCCGGGCGAGCCACTATATCTTTACATTGCGGCTTCTGACCACGCGGTCTGCTCGGTCATTGTAAAAGAACATGAAGGGATGCAATGGCCAGTCTATTATGTCAGTAAATCCATGTGCGGACCAGAGTCCAGATATATGTACCTTGAGAAGGTCCCTTATGCCCTTCTCGTGTCTTCTCAGAAGCTTAGACACTACTTCATTGCTCACTCAATTAATGTAGTGATCGATTACTCACTCAAGCTCATCCTCAAGAAAGTTAACATCACCGGGCGCATGTTGAAATGGGCAATTTGCTGTCTCCCTTTGATCTCCAATACGTCCTGAGAAATGCCATAAAAGGACAGGTGGTCGCCGACGTTTTGACCGATCTTACTCCACCATCCGCGGAAGTTCTCATAATAGACAACTAGGAAGCAACGATTGGCCCCACATGGACTCTGCACGTCAATGGAGCATCTAACCGGGAAGGTGTGGGGGTTGAGAGTTTTGGTGACGGCTTACAAAATTTGAATTTTATGTAAAACATTTGCCCTTCTATCTAGGGGTTGAGACTAAATGAATGGAGTAATGGCACAGAATATGCAAATTCAAGTAATCTACATGATCTAAAATCATTAATCTTGAAGGGTCTTCTTTTAATATGGGTAAAAAATTTACACTAAAAAACATTTAAATCTTCTGCATAAATTAATGGGACAAAGACATGTCGGAAATGTTCCCAACTACCTATCACTCAATGTGATTCTCAACTTTAAGAGGACTGAGATATATTTTTCCAAATTCTTTGTGCAAAATGAATCCAATAAACTTCTAAATCACATCTCATACAATAATACATTATAGATGGGAAAAAAACAGAATCATTAGGGTACCTAGGGGCATTGACAAGAAAGGCTTCCCTGTTAATTCCTACTATGGTCTATCACATTATACCAAATCAAATATCAATGTCATTACGAAATATACTAGTTCGCGTGTGTATATGTGTGTGTGTGTGTATATAACCAGTAAAACAAGGATTCCCACCCATCATGTGTAACAACCTTGTACGCTAGTGATCTAAAAGACAACAATGGCTGAACCAATGGCTACTACTATGTTTTCTGTCAAAAGAACTCAATGCAAGGGGTTGTGCTTCCACCAAACAAAGTGCAACACTTCAAGAACAGTTCGTGCTAGATCTTGCTTTTGAAATGACCAAATGCGTCCATCACAAGCAGTTTAAACAATACATGTATGCAAGCAAATGAAACCTTGTATTAATCTCTAACCTTTGATGGATGCAGTGCACACACTTGAAGGACATACATTGAACGTTTTAAAAAGCGAAAATATAAATAACATTAACCAAGGAATCTCCAAATGAAACAACTATAAAAAACCAATCTTTCACCTAAAAAACTATCACCAGAGATTCTTAACACATAAAAAGCCACAAAACCCACTTCAAAACACCATTCCCAGAGAACCAAACAACCCTCATAAAAAAACCAACATTTCACCCATAGAGAACCCTGGCTATATGTCTCTATGATTGATGGCTTAACAAAAAAATTTAATGTAAAAAATAAATAAAAATAGACATCCAAAAAAGTTCACGTTTTCTTTATTGGGAACACAAGGAAACTAAGAAAAAGAAAGACAAATAAAAATATTCTCTCTATGATTGATGCTTATCAAAAAAATAAAAATAAATAAAAATCAACATCCAAAATTTTAAATTTTTTTTGACATCCAAACCCATTCAAATATAAACACACGAATCCAAACAAAAATTGTGTGTATCTGATGCTTAACAAAAAATATTCAATGAAAAAATAAATAAAAATCAAATCCAAAATATAGATTAATTTATTTTAAAAATATAACAGAGGAATAAAAACTTTGGAATCCAACACAATAAAATATAACAAACCCAGATTAATAATAATTAAAAAAGCAATAGAGAAAAAACACAAATATTTTTTATGAAGAAATGTAGATGTTTGTCACCTGATTTTATTACTGAATTCGAATTACAAATTTCGAAAGGAGGGAGAATAAACATAGATCCAAAACAAAGATGACGGGGATAAGAACCCTATAAACACAAATATTAAGTCTGGCTAAAGAGTCGACGAGGAATGTCTAATGAAAAAAATCATGGGAAGAGAGACGTGGATGCTAGGGACACAATGACAAAAACCCTAGTAAATGTCGATTTAACCCCGTGTGTTGTTTTTACTCTACTAGCTATAGGAAAAAAAAAGAATAACATGTCATTTAAATAAAGTTTTGGGTTTCAACTCTTGCGGGTTGAGTTTGGGTTGACCACAACTCAAAATTTAAGGTGTTCAATCTTAACCCGACCCAGCCTGAATTTCAATTAGATGGCTCTAACCCGAACCCACCCCATGGTAACCCAGATCAACCCGTGGAACCCGATTTTCAAGCCTAGCTTACAAAAATAAATCCCAAAAGATATGGTACATATTTTTAATAAAACACACACACACACAAATATTTCACAAATTTTAATCACCCACTTAAACCATCTAAGTCCACCAACAAAAAGTAGATTGTGATTCAATGGTAAAAAAACATCAACCAATTTCTCTTACATGCACCCCATTCTTCTTAATGTATATAAAAAATATAATACATGCATTCCGCTCATATTTAATTTTTATAATAAAATGTATATATAATTTTAAAAACCATAACAAAGACAATATTTAATTATATGATTGAACAACTTTTATGTTTGCAGGAAGTTGTTTTTGCAAACAGACAACCAAACAGTTTACTGTAACAACTTCTTGCAGATACATTCCAGACAAATAATACTTAAAAATTGTGATTTAAAAAACTGGGAGATGAGCTTCTTACAGAATCAGCTTTAAAATCAAATTACTACATAATTAGTTTTGCAATCACACAACCAATCACACGAATTTGTTATGTGTGAAGCTAAAAAATTAAAATGGTGCATATAATATTTAAAAAAGAGCGTTGTTACACTCAGTTTTTTCTTAGTACAAAATATAATTATATATAATTTGTTAGAAATCGAGTGAGCATATACCTTGTTAGGCGTTGTTAATGCATCGTTAGATGTTTTCTTACACTTATTAAAAATGAATTTATTCAATTTAAAATAGAGAGATATATACGTTTTATCAATAAATATATTTTATTAGATAATGTTTATTATTTTAAAAAAATAAAAACATATATGGTCACCGAGTCTAAGGGGGTGTTTGGCAGCACAGATTATCAGTGCTTATTTAGATTAATGCTTAAAATTTCTCTTTATTTGTGTTTGGGAGTGTTCAAAAAACACTGTTTTGAAACCTCATTAAGACAAAAAGGTCCGAAAATTTTCAGTTGGGTGTAGTGTACTTATTAATCGGCTATCACATCCAGCGATTTCAACCCGGGTGTGAAAAGACATGAATGCCCCTGTCAAACTTTGATATTCACAAAGGATATATAAACTCATTTCACTTTTAATTCTTCTCTCTCCTTCTCCTCGCAGCGCCGAATACACCCGGTGTAAACCCTACTTTGAGAGCAGAGAAGAACTGCCGATCCAACATCATCTTTGTTCCTTCGTCTACGCCGAACGATCAACTATCACGGTAGCTGATCCTAGAAAACCTGTGATAACTGATTGTGCATTGATTCTTCCTCTCGAGCAGTCACCAGACCACAAAGAGCGCTGATACACTCCGATCTCCCTCTCACCTTCTCCAACAAACGTCCCGACAGTCCGATCTGCTTCGTAGCTGCTTTGAATCTCCACCCCAGCGAACGATCAAGGTAAAACCCATGAAATCTCCTCCTTTTTTGACTTTTGTTCTTCAGATCTGAACCTCTTTATACTGTTTAGGGTTTCTTTTATACTGTTTAGGGTTTCTTGGATATGGATCTTTTGAAAGGTCGGCTGACATGTGTGTTATGGGTTTTTGTGGGTAGATCAGTTTCTGGATAGGAAGCTGTTTACTTTTTGCTTGCAAAACCTTATTTCTTTCATTCGGATTGTATGTATATCATGATTTTAGGCTTTCTGTGTATGAAGGAATTTTTCCATGTTACTATGTCTTTGTTGGATCATCCCATGGCATTACAATCTGTTGGTCTTAATTGAAAAAATATGATATTGTGGTGTTTGAAGAGGTGTATGTGCATTAGGAATTTCAGTGATTGTTCAAATAAGGTTGATGTATTTTTGTGTAGAATGGATGTTTATAAAAGCTCTTTTTCAAACCACCCCAATGAATTGCTCAGCCTTCACTGACATTTCAAACTCACATTCTTCTATAGTTGTGTCTATTATTTAGTAGTTTTTACACTAGCCACCATGATGTAAGTTAGTAGTTGTATGATGTCTGCTCTCTGTTTTGGTCAATCATTAAAGTTAGAACAGGTAGATTTCATTTTTTATCACCTCAATATCTTTTAAACTTCACATTTTTGCTGGGTTAACATCATGTTTTTCATTGATTACTCTCCATGTTGAACTTCATGTCTATTTCTGCATTGGGATTCAAACATCATGCTTTGGATTTGCTGTTAATAGTATTATTTAACTTGTGTTATGGAAGTAGTGGCATTTGACAGAACATTATAGAATGAAAATTGACTAATTTAAAGACATTGTTAAGGATTGCAGCTATCTTTCTTTCTTGATTTTGCCTAAAAATTGATGGGTTGAATGATCCAAACATCAATTTTGTAACACTAATCCTGGGAAGCATCAGACTGCCTTGCCATCTCTGCCTTCCTTATATGCATATCTGCAACTGGTCTCACTCCCCCTACAGTCTCACCAGTTATGTGTAAAAAATAAAAGTATTATATGACACACAGAAGCAGATTGATAGAAGAAGAAGAAAAGATGAAATTTTGAATGGGTAAATATAGACAAACCTACATTGGGGATGCTTAAAGAGAGAGGATGTTTTTCATTAAGGCTGTTACTCTTCTCTGTTGTAAACTTTCTTGATTGGCCTTATGGGGAGTTGTGCAGAAAAAACAATGATGCTTCCTTCAGAAGGAGAAAGGTTTTTTTTATTGTCTAAACTACATTTTCCAAACTAGGCTTTTTTTATTGTACCATCAAGTCTACAATTGTTTTTTTTGTTGTGAAAAAAAAATGACAGATTCATTTTGATATTTGAATAATTTTTTGCTCCTGTATAGCCACAATAGTGCTATTAATCGAAGACCAACAGAACAATAAAGCATATCATATGGGATGACCCTACAGATTCACAATAATAAAGATGCCAGAATCAGTTTGTAAACAAAAAACACATCCCCAAATGCAAGTGGGTACCCTACACACAACATGAAACATTTCTAATTTATGTGGAAAACATTTTTTTTTTGGTGTCAATTCATATATGTACTTTGCATGTCGAACTGCTAGTAAAGGGATGATTACATTGCTTTTGTTTGTATTGTGGTCTAGTGGATTTATGGGTACTGCTCTATGAGGGTTTGAGCTATGTGGTGCACATAGATATAACATGTCCTTATATAGGTTTGGTTTGTCTGTGATCTTTATTAAGATAGGATTGTTACTAAGAATGAAGGTTTGCATATTTGTGTGTTCCATTAATATTCCATATTTGCACCCTAGACATTTGTCCCAGTTTACCATTTTGACTTGATTGCTGCTTTTGCTATTCCAGATTGGCCCTCTAAGGTGTTGGCCTGGTGGATTATGTCTCTCAAGGTCAATTGGCGATATGGATGTTGGCGAGTTCATTGTCCCTGTCCCTTATGTGAAGCAAGTGAAGGTTTGTATATTCTATTTCTTGCAGAACAGTTGTTTAATTTTGGATGACATCTGCCCCTCCTCCTCCTCCACTGTTGACTTTCTTGTTATAATTATTTTTTATTATAATTGGATTTGATGATTGGAGTTTTTTGCTTTTGATTGTGTGAACCATTACCTTTCATTGTCTAAGAAACTTTTTCGAATGACTTACATGGGGATGACATAACCCAGGCATCCAAGGCAAAGAGATGTCATATATTGCTCTGATATATGAATACATTATCATCATATGACAAACTCTTTGACCTGGAAGCTCATAATACATAAATGGATTTTAGATCTATCTCATGGATTTCAAGCCTTGTGTTTTACAAATATAAGTTATAAATAGAAATAAGCATGGAGCATAAAAAAATAGGACCTCTATGCACCCTCCATATGTTTAACTGCTACATATCAGTTTCTTTATAGGGTGAGAGCAGTTGTTTATGTTTTGCGACACAACAATTTGGAGGGTCCTTTGTTCTTTGTCAATATCTTGCTTTGGTCTCCTTCCTTCCATCTGTCGATTGAATAACAATTCCAGCACTTAATTCTTTCATATTCCTACAGCTATCAAATGCAGGAGGTCGACTTATCATCTCAAGTGATGGTGTATGGGATGCCTTGAACTCAGAAGTAGCTAGTGTCTACGCGTTGATGTTTCTATTGTTGTATCCCTAGCTATGTATGTACATTATATTCCGAGATGTATGATGCAGATATATTTTGTTATTATGTATTGAATTTTAATCAATGCATTACGATGTGTTTGCAGTCCAATTGAGGAGTCTTTGCAATTTTATGGAGTAGGTGGAAATATGTAAATATCAGAGTTTTCAACGGATTAAATATGTGGATATCCAGACAATATATTGTTTTGACTCTTCAAATGAAATTGTGGGACTAATATTTTTAACATGTTAAAAAATAATAATCTTTCATATTTCCAAAAAAACATGTTTTTTTCCATTTCAACCAAACATCAAAATAACATTCAGCACTTATAAAATGGATCAAAATACCCTTCCAATAATCACATAAGTCAATTGGTTAACCAAACACACTTATTTAAAATACTGCTTAATATTTTTCATTGAACCAAACGCTTTTTTTTCCTAAACTCTTAAAGATTATCATCCTTCCTCTTTCTGCACTTAACAATCAGCACTTAAAATCCGCTTTCCGCCGTTGTCAAACACCCCCTAACATTTTCTTTTAAAAAAAAAAGAAAAAAGAAAAAAAAAATTGGGTGCATCACTCACCGTCCAATCCGCGAAAGCCCACCGATCCACAACACCACACGACGCTCTCTCGCAAAACCCTAGCTATAAAGTGGCCTCGAACATCACTTCCTCACAAACCCCTCCGGAAGAACCAGCAGCCGTGAATCAGCAGTCGCCATGGTAGGCAAAAAAACCCTAGCATTCCCATCTCTCTCTTCGTTCCCAAACCCTAACATCCTTCGATCTCTTCTTCTTTGCAGGGTATCGATTTGGTCGCCGGAGGGAAGAGCAAGAAGACCAAGCGCACCGCCCCCAAGTCCAACGACATCTATCTCAAGCTCCTCGTGAAGGTTCCCTCTCTCTCTCTCTCTCTCTCTCCTCTCAATCTTCACATCAAATCCAGGTTTTCGTGGTTTCTGAACCGGATCTGTGTTTTTTTGAAAGGACAGCTCTACAGGTTTCTCGTCCGGAGGACCGGGAGCAAGCTCAATGCGGTCATCCTGAAGAGGCTCTTCATGAGCAAGACCAACAAGCCCCCCCTCTCCATTTCAAGACTCGCCAAATTCATGGCCGGCAAGGTCTCTCTCTCTCTCTCTCTCTCTGGAGTGCTTGATTTTTGTTTAGGTTTGGATTTTGATTGGTTGTTTTTGTTGTGTTAGGAGGACAAGATTGCTGTGATCGTTGGGACTGTGACGGATGATACACGTGCTTACGAAGTCCCGGCGTTGAAGGTCACCGCGCTGAGGTTCACTGCGACGGCGAGGGCGAGGATTTTGAAGGCGGGAGGGGAGTGCCTGACTTTTGATCAGCTCGCTCTCCGTGCACCGCTTGGGCAGAACACGGTAACTTAAACTTATTTTCGTTGGTCGTGTTGTTGATTGATTTAAGGTTTAATTATGGTTGGCTCATTTTGCTATTAAATTTTGCTTTGTTATGTTTTGTTGATAAAGAAGTTTCAAATAGCTTTCCAGGGTTTTATCTTGTTCGTTATTGTCTGTTCCTCTTCTTTTAGGAGTAGGAGATACGATGTGAATAGGTTTAGAAGCCTTATTGTATTCAATATTTTTTATCCACACATATATATATGTATATATATATATATATATATATATATATATATATAAGTATATGATTGAATTGACAAAGTGATTAATAAGTTGATGTTGTTAAGGTAGCTGTTTGATCTCCTTATATAAAGCTATCTTTCCCTGAAGATTGGTAGTTTAATGAATGGGTCAATCATTAAAAACTTGGTGTTATGTTTCTCTCTTTTTTCTTTTTTTTTTGCATTTTAACATGTATTATCACTACTGATTATTCAATAATCGTTTGGAGTACGCGCTCAGGTGACCATGATAAAAGTTCTGTTTTCAAGTCCTGAGAATGATCATTATATTTATGAAAATGATCAAAGCTGTATCCATCTCTCCCCTGCTATATGTGGACCATTCTGGGTGATGGCGTTTTTTTATTAATTCCAGTTATCCAGTTTTTAAGCAAATTGGATGACCACTTTCTGTAAAAGAATTTAACAAAAAGGAGATGTGTATGTAAATAAATATTAAAATTACAAAGTCTTTGAGAGTTTGGAATATTTCCTCTTGCTGAATATAAGGTAACATGCAATGGGTGTATGATTTTCATGGTTCAGTATGATTTTCATGGTTCACAATTGGATATATGTTTGACGAAGTTTTCATTTTGTAAATTTTAATTTATTTGATCATGGACGACCTTTCTCTTTTTATTTGACTTATTTAAAATGGCTTTCCATTATATGTTGCTTTAAGATATTGTGTTTCTCATATTTTTTTAATGTGTTTCTATGAGATATTGCTTTGGAAGTACAAGTAGTTTTCTGATTCCCTGTTTCAGCATTTTTATGTGGGATTTTAATGACACATACCAAACTTTTACTTTCCGTTTACAATTTAAACATGGAATGCATCCATGTTCAATTGCACATAGTTCTTCTTGAAATCTGACCTTGATTTTTGAGATTTTATGTGTGCATATATCAATCCAGCCTCTCTGCTTGAGTCTTCTCCAATGACCACTGGAGTCGTTCTCCAATGATGTGGTTGACATGATTCACACCGTCTTGTAAAATTTCATGTTCCTTACATGTGTGTATGTGAATTCATTTGATTGAGTCTTCTCCTATGTTGATTGGAGTTCTCTGATTACGTGGTTTGCGTAATTTATATTCTCTAATCATTATTTAAAAATTAACCTGAGATTCTGGAAGCCAGTCCATAAAAATCTCAAACTGCTGATTTTAATGCCATCTTGTAACTCATCACTGTACTCTTCTTACATCCTTGTGGGAGTTCTAAATATATCAATTGGTGTTTGTTCAATACTTTGATTTGGTTGTAAATATTACATGATAAATGTTGTTTGTGGTAGAATTAGGCAAAGCAATGAATTTTATAGATGTCGAGTTTTTGGAGAGTTGCATCTTGGAGAGCTCATTACTAAATTTTAATTGCACTTAATTGTTCTTGAAATCTGATTCTGATTATTCAAGATTTTATTTGTGCATACACCAATCCATCCTCTGTGCTTGAGTTTTCTCCATTCAATATTGGAGATATGCTCCAATGAAGTTGTTCACATAAGTCCCAACCGCTTGTTGATTTTCCCCCTTTCACATAAGTCTCAAATACGGATTGGAGATATGTTCCAGTCTGGTTTGAATTATTTATTTACATCTAGACAATTTTTTAAAAAAAATTCTAATTGCCGATTCATGAAGCTAGCCCTGTGATTCACAGAGCTCTGATTCTTAGCTACCTGTGGAATGGTATATCGATTATAGTGTTACTATCATTTGTTGAAAATATCTTAATGGAAATGCTATAAATGTTGCTTGTGGTAGATTCAGGCAAAGCAATGATTGTTCTAGAAATGAGTGATGTTTATGAGTTCTACATCCTGGAAATGAGAGTATCGTTTGTGTGCATTGTGTTAAAGGTAGTCTAAGCTTTTGAGAAGATGTGAGTTTCAACTTTAGATTGCTAACTCAAAATTACAAGAAACAGAAATTTCTCATTCCTTTATTACACCGGATCGAAAATATTATATTGACATGGGTCTTCTCATGACGTATAAGCATACAAAATGTAGGTCTCTCTGTTTTATCTTGTAACAAGGCAACATATGTTTAAATGGTTGCATGATTTTAAACAAGAAGCTAAATTATGGCATGATTGTTTTGGGGTGGTGCAATATTGCAATAACCTGATCATTTAACTGTGTCTTGTCTCTTTTTTTTGTATTTGAGATAATTATGGATTTACATGTATATGTTTAGCCTAAAAAATGAAAATTTGTAAAATCCCTGTTTACACTTTTTATTGACAATTAGAATCCCACACAACCCAAATGTGTTAGGGTCTTCATTTGATGAGGATTTGAATTTATGGCTCTCTCTTTTGTTTACTTTTTCCCAAACTGTTTCAAATGGGTTAGACACGAAAATATAGTTTTGGATATTTGAGTCTTTATTGAATTGGATTTATACTTCCACATATTGCTTCCAGTGAATTGGTTCTATCATCGAGTCTTTTGCTATTTCAATTCTGAACTTTTACAAAGTTTTACATGATATTTTTGCACTTTTGAAAGGAAAAATATTATGAGTGAGGGTTCATTCATGTCAATTTGCACATTATCATCTTGAAATTCTGACAATTGATTTCAAGATTTCGCATGTGCATATATCCAATTGATCCTCTCTAACCGAGTCTTCTCCACAGCAATCTTTTCTGGAGTTGTTCTCCGATAAGGTGGCTCACACATTTTTTTAAGAGCCTGCACTTGAACTGTAAGCCCAACTAAGATTCATGACCTGCTTGAATCAGTCTCCTTACATTACCTCAACACAAATTTAAAGAGATTTCAATTGAACTGTGATATAATACAATTAGGCATATATATGAATTGTATGTTGCATGTTGAACAGTTATTTTTGCCATCAATGCTTCTTGATATAGAAGAATTTCTTGAATAGGGAATACTTTCCATTTTGTATGGAAATCCCTCTTCTGTACTGTTTTCACTGAAAAAATTCTTGATGTAGAATGGTGGTCCTGTAGGTCTCTAGAACTGGCTGAGCTTCTCTGAATTTTGATTTTATTGGGACGTGCCATGCAGGTTCTTCTCAGGGGACCGAAGAACGCCCGTGAGGCCGTTAAGCACTTTGGCAAGGCTCCTGGTGTGCCCCACAGCCACACGAAGCCGTACGTCCGAGCGAAGGGACGAAAATTTGAGAAGGCTAGGGGCCGAAGGAACAGCAGGGGATTCAAGGTTTAAGCTTTTGAGCGATGAGTGGAGATGGTCGTTCGAGTTGTTTTTTATTTGGAACTGAGAGTACTCTTATAACAGAAGCCTTTGATTTTGTAATGTCGAATTTTTTGTGCTCTTTAGGAATCTATGGTTTTGTGTTCTATTTACAGTGGAACCTTTGCTCAGGCTGTTGATATTATCAGATATCGTTGGTCTGCAAGTTTGTTGTCTAATGTGTCTTGAATTGTGAGAATTGGTAAGGCTAAGCATCTGAATCTTTTCTATCATTGAATGAACCTAATTATTTATTTGAAAAATGTAATGCTTGGTCATTTGTCAGTCAGGTTTTGGTTTAGTATTTACTTGACTGTTGAAGTATTTTTTCTATAAGAAATAAAATAAAATAGTGTATATATATATAGAGGAATGATATGGTGCGGCGTGCGGATTTGTGCGGCGTCGACCACGGGCTGTCGATCACGGGTCTATCGCATTGGACGGTCGGGTGTGATTTACATCGACTGTTGGATGCGATGAATCCGCGATCGGACGAACGACGTCGCGTTCGCACGCCGCCGCACGCCACACCTTATCATTCGATTATATATATATATATAGTGAAACGATTACATGCGGCGTGCGGACGGGTGCGGCGTCGATCGGGCCGTCCGATCGTGGGTTTATCACATCCAACGGTCGACGTGAATCGCACACGACCGTCCGATGCGATGGACCCGTGATCGACGCCGCATCCGTCCGCACACCGCATCATATTGGTTCCCTGTATATATATATTTCTTTTCTATCTGTAACAGGAAAGAGAAAGACAGTGATCTTCGTTACTTTAATCCAGTTTTTGTTTTCTTCCAATGCACAAGCAATTTAGAAGCTCTTCCATTTTTTATTGTGCTAAATTTGAATTTTTTTTATATCTATTATTGGCTTGCTCATTTATGATCATCTAATTGAATATACCATGAGAAAGGAATGCCACCTGTTCCCAAATTCATCTAAATTATAAATTACTACAAGCAATTTATATGGAATGACAAGTCTTGCATCATGCACTTGGTGTAGTAGCATCATGCATTTGTATTTCTGTAACATGCTTTTGTAGTTTGCTTCACTCCAATGGGACCATTTGTAATGTAAAATTTCATAATTTTTTTTAATTTCTTTAATTTAATAGGTTTTTTTTTTTTTTTTTGTAAAGTTTTAATTGTAAGTATTCACATTTTATATTTATGGTTAGCATATTTTTATTTGAGAAATTTGTAGGGTTAGTAAATTTTAGGATTGTTCTATTTTAGCACTTTTAATTTGTATAGAAGGCAGCATTAGTCTATTTTTTTCATCCCTTTCAAGTACAAAGCAACATATCTACCCAATTCTCCACTCTTATGTAAATTAATGTATAAAACACATGACATCAACCACACAATCAAAAGACTTTCAAATGCACAATGCCTTCAAGCTGCATGTTGAGGAAATAAAAACCTGAGAAAGCTAAAGAGGACCTTTAATTTCAAGAGGAGTGTTTTGGGTATCATCAATGAGCAATAATCAAGAGTAATATTCAGTTCAGGCACACCAACATGGGCATCACATCCAAGTTCTTATAATACATGTTACTTTAAAATTTCTTACTATTTTTTTATACATGTTAACTTTTGTGTCATTCAATTTTTTTTTGGTGGGTAAATATTTTTTTTTGGGTTAAATCTTCCCCTATCAGGATTCTACTGCGCAGAAGTAAATAAATCTTTTGCTTTATCTTTATTTTCCATTGAAAAGAAGTCTAAATAAATTTCAAATGTTTTGGGGAATAAGTTTTTCTAGTGGCCAACTACGACACTCTTTCCTTTTACTCAAATTTTCACTTTTTCATTTTTCCTTTAAATTTGTGCACAAACACACTAATATATCAGAACTAATTTTTATTTTCAATTTATTAAACACAAGAGAATTATATGAAAACTACACTAAAAATGCACTAATACGTATTCAGGGTCGGCCCTGATAATTGATTTTTTTTATTGACCCTAGGGGGATTTTTAAAGTGAGGCCCATGCACATATTCACAAGAAATCTAACTTGTTTGAATTTTATAGATTAT
The DNA here is from genome assembly GCA_030737845.1 of Acorus calamus. NCBI lineage: Eukaryota > Viridiplantae > Streptophyta > Magnoliopsida > Acorales > Acoraceae > Acorus > Acorus calamus. The sequence goes on from CM060866.1 coordinate 12,332,178, forward strand.
TTTACTAAAAGCTATAAATATTAAAAATTAGATACATGATATTTTATATATTAAAAATCTAGATAAAATAAAGTTCCTTTGAATTACTTTCATCTCCAAAATTTGGATAAAATAAACAAATTTTGGCTCAAATTCATACGACAACAATAATAGAACGACTTTCTATTGTTGAGTTGACTAGCATTATGGGTTTTCTCCCTATTGGCGCATGTTCAATTCCCATCCTCAATTTATCCAGGTGTCCATAGGGAAATTCTGAGTGAGTCAGTGCGGACACTCGAAGGATTAGTCATTGCCTCGAAGGGCTAGTTTGACAAGGGGTTACTGTTTTAATGATAAATTGTCCTAATTTTAGAGGATAAAAAGTCCATAAATTTTATTTATATTTACATTTGATAAAATTGTGACAAAAGTGAGGATAAATTTTAAAATTGGAACAACTGTTTGCAATTTATCCTGATTATTTTTATACCAAATGGAGATAAATTGTCTTCCCATTCTGTAACGACTGTGACTTTAATTGGGTTAGGCAGGGCCTGACGGATCTTATAGGTGCCGGTGGGTACCTGGGCGACGGATCATTTAGGAGCCATCGGGTTAAAGGGCGACAGATTCGTTAGGAGCCGTCAAGATTGTTGGGCGACAGCTCTTAGTGGAGCCGTCGGGTAGTTGTGCAACGGACTCAATCAGAGCCGTTGATCTGGAAAATTTTCGAGTTTGAAATTGGTCTGTTTTTGGAAAGAACAAATGCATTAATTGCGAATCGTACTTTCGTTAATTGGTCTTATTGGAGTCGTATTTTGTCCCTCACGTGTTTTCTAATACTAAAAACATCTTTTGACATTGAAACCCTAGAAACTCCAAAACCCTAAATTTTCTTTTCTTCCTCTCCCTTTCGGCCACATTATTGAGGAGCTCGGGGAGGGTGGTTGGACGAGGTTTTGGTGAGTATTTCAACGAGTTTTAAAGAATTTTTAGATTGGTAGCGAGTCTTTTGATTGTCGTTTTCATATGATTTCGTTTTAAGGTTTTTCAACTAAAGAGATATGGATTTTCTTCGAATTCTTTGATGTTATCGTACGATTTTGAATCCTCATGTTTTACCCATTATATGGTGATGATTTCATGATGTTTTTACAAGTTTTGTTTGTAATATTTGGTCTTACATATATATACTCCGAGTTTAATCAAATTTTTAGTTTTCTTATTCGATTTGTATGATCTTAAGATGATTTAAATTAGTTTTCAGATTTGATGCTATAGCTAGGGTACTATGAGATTTATAAATGTTTTTGTGAGCCTTTCACGATTTATAATAAATATGTTTAGGTATATATATATGAATATATAATGTTTAGATCTAATTGTTTTAAGAAAAATCATGCTTTCAATCTTTAAACCTTGTTTTAAAACTTATGCATAGATCTAAATCAGAGACCGTATGTTCATGATTTTGTTGAAGGTTTAAACGTATATTCATATTTGTATTTGCATCCATGATAAACCTAGGGTTTTCAAAATATTTTATTTAACCTTTGGTTTATTATAATCGGATTTTCGTTTGTATGACTTGATTTCAATGTCGATCATTTCTGTTTAACAATGTTTTTAAAATGACTCTTTACTGTTTTCAATAGTAGATGATTTAAAAGATTTTAAAACAAATAATAATTAGGGTTTTGTGCTATTGTCCCGTGACGGCCCCTGTAGGAGCCGTCGGGAATGTTTGGGATGTCTCCTATAGGAGCCGTCGGTTTGTTAAGGGACGACCCCTATGGGAGCCGTCACATTTGTTTCGGACGGCCCTTATGCGAGCCGTCGGGAGGGTTTGTGACGGTCCTTATGGGAGCCGTCGGGTTCTGTGTCTTCGGATACCCTCAGGTTTCATACAGTATGTACGGGTTATGATTATTTGTATTGTTTACAGGTCGGGTTAGATTGCCTTAGACCTATTGGAGTTGTTTGGATTGTGGTTGGACCTTAAGGTGAGTGATTCTCGTCTTCTATGTAGTTTTCAATGGTTTTAAAGAATGATTTTAAATGTTATTTTATGTACAATTCGAGCATGTCGCATTATATAGGCTGATGCCTTAGTATATATTGTATTGAAAATATTATTTGAAACTGTTGCATGCATTTTATTGAAAGAAAAATATGTGTTGATCATGCATGCATCACATTTGTCTAGGTGACGTAGCCTAGGTGGCTAGGTCTAGGTGACTCTGGTTTAGAATGAACCCAAGTCTAGGTGACATGTGTCTAGGTCACACGATTTCTTGTGCGAAATCCTTACGGCTAGGTGCTGTAGATGGCTAGGTGCTATCATACGGGCATGCGTGTCCGTTGCATTCATACGCATCATGTATTTGATAAGATTTGGAGAATATGCATTGGAATGAGATTTCTATAAGTTTGGATTATCGAAAATTATTGTATTTGTAAATATTTTATTATTATATGTTGCAAATTGTTTTCTTATGATCTTTTGTTAAAGATTATAATTTGATATCAATTATTATTGGGACCTCAAACGTCCATTCACTGAGCGTGTGATTGCTCACCCCTCTTTCCCCAAACTTTCAGGGTAGTCGTTGGTGATCGTCGATCTCGGTGGTGGAGATCGTAGCTGCGTTTTATTTCCGTTGCATTTAGGTGGACTGAATAAGCCTTTTCTTTGGCATGTAGTTTTCTTAGTCCATTTCAGCAAAAAACAGTTGGATGTTTGAATTTAGTTTGTTTTGTATGTAATAATCCGTGTTTAGGATGAATTATATTTAGATCCTGATTATGTTTTATTTGGCGTTTTTAATAAATCCCGCGTGTTTTAAATGTCTCGTGTGTTTTGAAAAGTTAGAGGGTAACGACCTGTATCAAAGCTTCAAAACGGAGTCTTGGGTACGGGGGTGTTACACATTCACTTATCCCTATAATTACCCCATATCTCATCACTTAACCCTTTATCAAACCAGCCTGAAGGGTTTGGGATACCTCCAATAAAACAAAAAAAATTTCACTCTTAAAGATATTAGATGATGTGGGTGAGAAAGAACACTCGGTGAATGGAACATTAGGCATATCTCATACATGCAAATACATAAATTGATGTACGACAGATCTAGAAAAAAATCATTGCAAAATATTTGATATCAAATCAATCATTAAATTAAAGTTTTATGAGATTTTGTCGAGATAAATCTCATTATTAATTAAAAATCTAATCGCCTTTTATCGGTGAATTATGGATTTATGATTTTTACGAACTTATGTTTTATTTTTATTAAATTTTAATAATTGTTATTATAATTGTATTTATATTATTTTTAGTAATGTCATAATTGACATCATGAGTATGTATTTAATGTTCTACCCTATAAGATGTATTTAATATTATGGCCTATAAGGTAAGAGTATCCAGCCTCTCCCGTCCTCCTCTGCCCGAACGTACCTTGTACCACCGGTGAGCACCTCTTGAACACCTCCAACATTGAGAGGTTGGGGTCCAGCGAAAAACCCTTCGACATTCAAGTCAATCAAAGTGGTCAAAAAGGATTTTAGTAAAAAGAAAGTGTGCCTCCCTCATATGTGTGTTCTTGTCTCATATTTATAGAGGAGGTGGGATGGTGTTAGGGCTTTGAATTTGACCCTTTCCATCGGACGGATGAGATTCTATCTGCTGTTAATTAGGAGACAAAAGATATACTCCTTGATTTGGTCAATTATGGGTTGATATATATATATATATATTCAGATTTTATAGGGATTTGGTGGACAAAGTCGATAATGACCTGATTTGGTGATTTAAACTAGTATTGATGGGGATTGAATGCTGATAATTGTCATTTAGTGCCGCAGATTTATGTGAATCAGTGCAATAATTGGATGGATTAAATACTGACTTGGTCTGCTATAATTTGGTCGGATCTGGGCCTTCGGGTCGGACCCGTTCGAACTAGGGTCGGTTGGGCTGCCATGTTATCAGGTAGGACTAATAACCCAATCCGTCGAAGTGGGCTTAAGTCTGGCGGGTCGCCGTTCTGTCGGACTGGATCGGATGGACTTCGTGACCCACAACGAGAAAATTTGGCAGCCAGAAAATGGAGAAACAACTACTCTCGGTAATCACCTACCGATGCTATTGAATACACATGAACTCCCACACAGATGCGTTGCTCGGACGCAGGGAGTTACCTTGGCTCTCACATAAAAAATAAGCCCAAGACATAACCCAATGGGCGGTTCATACACGCGCCTAGCACAGGTAAGCCTAGCTTAAACACAACAACCACCAGTTTGAAACACCGGTACAACATCGAATTCTCCTGAATTCCAACAAGTACATCACATGGATGGAGGGTGGTGATTACATTGCCTATGCTCTAACTAACTAAGGTACAACCTGACAACATGTCATACCCACGCCTAGCACATGTAGGCACAATTACTCTAACATGCGCAATTATAATAGGAGAATTCTATCGCAGTTTATATACATGATCCACATGCACGATAACATAATAATTGACTATAAGGGTCCTCTTAACATGAACACATGCCATAAACAACACATCATACAAAGCATGGCCTAGCTACACACGCATACAAGGGCAAGCATGCAATATACAACCTAACATGCGTTGGATATCACCAACTTAAAAGGGAAGGGTTAAACGTGATCTCGCGCATCAACAGGCGCATGACAGTAATCCCAAGCAAACCTGAGTCAAATAGGAACCACATCTACTTACTCAATTCGCCCAAAGAGGAAGGGCAAAAGAGAGGGAATGCTTCATCCTCTCAGGAAGCTGGTCATAGCTTTGCCCCAACAAGATGGGTGCAACAACTATACCATGCCCTCAAGTCTTATGACCGGGGAATATTAAGTATGCACCTGGTTATTAACCCAGGATTAATCATGCTAGATATCACTAATCTAGGGGGCTTAGTATTACAAGACTACCTAAGACATACCATATTCTATACATCCATATTAGTCATACGAAAATACATGCCCAGACAAGAAGGGCGCATGAAAACATGATTATTCAAACATGAATACAATACATTGGCAAGTATATGGTAGAATAGGGGTTCTACGCAATATATGAGTTATACGGCCTAACATGCAAGATATCTAACACAACATGGGTTAGACATGATCATACTACTTATCTAAATAAGTAGTATAGTTAGGGTGCCCAACAGATGCGCGACGCACGATTACGTGCATCCAATGCTTCCTGAAGGGTTGGATCGAACCGCTCATCGATACCTGGGTCATCGCGCATCCAACCGACGAGATCTGCAAGGCAAGGGCATCAAAAAGGGGGTGAGTACTTCAAACAAAGACTACCTAACTCCTGATAGATTCCACAACATGCATAACAACTCTTTGACACAAGATCAAGCAAAACTGGTATATCCGCTGCAACCAGCCCTACAATTTAATCTTCACATAACCAAATACACATCCCACAATTATGAAATAAATCATACACGTTCTTTGACATGTTGGAATCATAATCCATGAAGATATCATAATCTGATTTAATCTCTAAATGCCCGAAATAAAATCTTTTAAGAAACTGGACAGTTGGACAGTCAATGCAATTCAGGTCATAAATTACAACATAGATAATATTATGATACCAAATTTCATATATATCATCTAGACACATGAAGGATCATATCATATGAGGAGACAATGCTCAGAATATGCCTCTAAATACTAGTTCTATAAAGATCTTAAGGAAACAGAAAATCTGCCTTACTTACAACACAAAGCCACCACATTCATGCATAAACACAAACATCTCATGTGCATCAGCAATTACCACAACAACACTCTCCCAACAACACCCACATGCATGCCTCAATAACATCCTAGCAAGCAAAAAAGGAGAAAAAGTTTACCAAGAGAGGGGGGGGGGGGGGAAGGGAAGGTGTGGGGGGCTCACAATCACACCACACACACCACCACCACCACTTCATCACCATCACCATCATATCCTTCACTTCTTCACAGCACACCTTTTTCATGACTGAAACACAGAGATGAGGGTGCAAGAGAGAGGGTATGAGAGTTAACTCAAAACTGAATATCCCATGATAAAATCATATTTAAACCTTTTCATTTTGGATATTAACAAAATTAAATCCGAATACCAATCGAAATGCATAACTTCTAAAAAGATGTCAGGATGCAACAAAAATTTACAAGTAGGCTAATGTCAATACCATGAGAACAATTATGCAGTCAGATTTTCAATCAGAGCATTCCAACTCCCGCAAGTAGCTAAAAAGCTAAAAGTTTTAGCGACTCCGATCGAACAATAAAGCTCCAAATGACACAGGCATAACAGGCCGGCAACGAAGTAGGCGGGGGAGTTCTCTTGGAAGGCATAACGATGATCTAGGCTTTTCGTTCGTGTCCCACAGACGGCGCTAAACTGGAGGGGCATGATTTTTCCTTACCGGACTCGGGTAAGAGGATCCGGCCTCTCCCGTTCTCCTCCACACGAACGTACCTTGTACCACCGGTGAGCACCTCTTGAACGCCTCCAACACTGAGAGGTGGGGGTCTTGTGAAAAATCCTCCGACGCTCAAGTCAATCAAAATGGCCAAAATTTTTTTAGTAAAAAGAAACTGTGCCTCCCTCATATGTGTGTTCTTGTCCCATATTTATAGAGGAGGTGGGATGGTGTTAGAGCTTTGAATTTAACCCTCTGCATTGGACGGATGAGATTTCATCTGCTATTAATTCAGAGAAAAAAAAGATATACTTCTTGAATTAGTCAATTATGGGTTGATATGTATATCCAAAATAGGGATTTGGTGGACAAAGTCGATATGACCTGATTTGGTGATTTAAACTAGTATTGATGGGGATTGAATGTTGATAACTGTCATTTAGTGCCATATGTGAATCAATGCAATAATTGGATGGATTAAATACTTACTTAGTCTGCTGTAATTTGGTTGGATCTGGGCCTTTGGGTCGGACCAGTTCGAACTAGGGTCGGTCGGGTTGCCGTGTTATCGGTTAGGACTAATAACCCAACCCGTCGAGGTGGGCTTAAGTCTGGCGGGTCGTCGTTCTGTCGGACCTAGAGGTGTCAAACGGGACGGGCCGTGCCGTGGGCTGGCCCGTTTGAGTGGTGACGCGGGCTGGGCCTGCCCCCGGCCTGCGTGCCGTTTTCGGCAAGGCCCGCTAGGCCCGCGGCACGGTTTGTGCCACGGGCCCCACCTCCATCCAACGGCTAGTCCAACTAGCCGTTGGGATGGGCTAATGGGCCGCCACGGCCCGTTGGCCCGTCCAATGGTTAGTTTACTAGTCGTTGCCAACCTTACTAGCTGTTGGTGGGCCAACAGGCCGTGCCGGTCCGTTGGCACGGCCCATTGGCCCGCCAACAGCTAGTTTACTAGCCGTTGCCCAACGGCTAGTAAACTAGCTGTTGGCGGGCCAATGGGCCGTGCAGGCCCGTTGGCCCGTCCGAACCTAAAAAATTTTATGTTTACAAAATTAGCCCACTCACATAAAAAAAAAACAACTATATTCAAGGGTATATGGGATAATTTTCTTTCAAATTTTATCTATAAATATTCCACTCCATCCACTCATTTCTTCATCAATTCAATCACAAATCTCTCTACTCCTCCACTACTACACTCTCTTCTTCCTCTAAAATTTTCTAGTTTTGTGTTGGAATTTCAAGTGCCCTCTTTCTCTCCAAGTAAAAACTTCAATCAAATAGAAGTGGTGGTGGAAGCTCTCTCTCTCTCCAATCTCCATTTCTTCAAGGCTCTTTCTAAGGGGAAGTTCTCTCCAAAAGGTGGCAAGGTTCAAGGCTCCAACTCTCCATCTCTAGTTTCTACTCTCTACACATTTGAAATTTCAAATTTTACAAATTATATTTCAAGTTTTAATTCAAATTAATTCTATATTTCAAAACCAAAGTGTATTTTAATTTTAAATTTCAAATTTTAACTATTCAAATTTTAAATTTTAAATTCAAATTTTAAATTCAAATTTCAAATTCTAATTTTAAATTCAAAATTTAAATTCAAATTTCAAATTCAAATTTCAAATGGCCAACCCAAACATAGAATATTCACACACTGATGATGAATTTGACAATATCGATAGCCAACCACATGATTCTCCCCAAAACCAATCCCAATTCCCCCATGAATCAGTTGGAGGTGATGTTGGTGCATCATCTAGTCACCCCCAACTGGAAAATAAAAAAAACCCTAAAAAAGAAGTAGGAAGTCTGAAGTCTGGGAGCACTACATAATACAGAATATTAAATACCAAGGTAGAATGGAAGATAGAGCTGTTTGTAAATATTGTAACAAAAATTTTAGTTGTGCAAGTGCGGGGGGTACCGGACATCTCAAGAGACATGCTGAATCATGTCTGAAAAGACATCAACAACAACTGAATCCCGGTACGCAGTCTCAGATTGGGAGTTTCGGTCAAACAGGTAGTACTGAAGGTACAATTTCTACATTCACTTATAATCAATCTAGTATGAGAGAAGGTTTATCTGTATATATAGCTGGTGATGAACAACCATTTACATTTGCTGAAAGTAGAAGATTTGAACGTTTTCAAAGAAGGCATGTTAATCCACAATATAGAGCTGTTTCTAGAAATACTATTAGATCAGATATAATTAGAGTTTACAATGAAATGAAAAATTATTTAATTCAATCATTCATGAACATTCAAAAAATTTCATGCACATCTGATTTATGGACCGGTAAGAATGATTTATCTTATATTTGTGTTACTTCACATTATATTGATTCTCATTGTATGTTAAATAAAAGAATGTTAGCTTTTTGTCCACTTACATATCCACACACCGGCACAGTAATTTATCAAGCAATAATGGATATTTTTAGAGAATATAATATAACTGAAAATTTTTTATCCATAACTTTTGATAATGCTAGTAATAATGTTAGTGCTATTTCAAAATTTAAATCTTCTTTGGGTTTACCTTATGATTTTGAATTTTATGATTGTAAATGTGTTTGTCATATTATTAATTTAATTGTACAAGATGGATTAACTCATATTGAAGCATCTTTAGTAAATATTAGATTAGCAATAAAATTTATTACTTGTACACCTTCTAGAGTACAAGCATTTGGTGATTTTTGTGCAACACGCAATATTCCCCCTAGAAAATTTCCTCTTGATATGCATGTTCGTTGGAATTCTACATATATAATGTTGCAAAGTTGTGTGGGTTATGAAAACTTGATTATTGAATTTAATGAAATGTTTAACAATCGTGTTGATATTTCTCCTATTGATTGGCAAATTTCAAAAGTTTTTGTACAATTTTTAAGTGTTTTTTATGATGCTTCAATTGCTTGTTCAGGTGTTTATTATCCTACATCAAATCTTATACTTAGACAATTATTTAATATTTCTTGTGCATTTAAAGAATATAGAGATTATAGTATACTTCAACAATCTATTATCTTGATGGAACAAAAATTTAAAAAATATTTTGAAGATATTCCTATGCTTTTTTGTTTAGCTGCTGTAATGGATATTACAATTAAATTAGATACTGTTAAAACTATAATTTCAAGAATAAGCGATAATGTTAGATTTCCAATGGTTATAACTGGTGAAGATGTAGAATTTGCTTTAACTGAAATGTATAAAAAATATGAAAATAAATATGCAAATAGAACTCGAGCATCTTCCTCCACTTCATCTGTTACTTTATTAGGCAAAGGTAAGAAAAAAGATTATTTCTTTGATTTTGTTTCACAAGGTTCACACACTTCACATGATTCTAGTAGTGGTAGTTCTCATCTTAATGAATTGTTTAAATATTTAGAAAATGATTGGAAGTCTCTTTTAACTGAAAAAGAGATGGAAAATTTTGATCTCTTGCAATGGTGGAAAGCACATGAAGTGACATTTCCTGTGCTTTCTATAATGGCAAGAGATTTACTAACTCCTCCAGTGTCTACAGTGGCATCAGAATCTTCTTTTAGTACAAGTGGGAGAATTTTATCTGAGAGGAGAACCAGGCTGGCAGCAAGTTCACTGGAAGCTCTTATTTGTCTGAAGGATTGGAGTGATGCTGATGAAAGAGAACAAGAATTTGTAGATAATCTTGAGGTGGATTTTACAAAATTCAACATAGATGATGATCAATGAAGATTTCACATTTAAATCTTCTAATTATTGTATTTTTTTTATTTTTTGGAAGGTGAGTTGCAAGTGATTGATAGTTTTAATAGGTGCCAACCTAGTTGGGATGTATTAAAAACTATAGTGATGCAATTATCACTCACCTTTTATGTTATATTAATTTTTTGTATTTATCAATGTATTTTTTAAGAATCGTATAATTCATTTTTATTCATCAATGTACTATTTGTGAATTTTTTATTCATTTTATCATTTATTTAATTAATGTTCAATTGTTCATGTACTAAAAAATTCAATATTCAATCAAATAAATACTTGTATTCTTAATTCCTTTAAGTTTTCAATTTTTATGAATAATTTATGTGTATTTCTTTTATTTTTCAACTTAAATCAACTAGTAAATTAAACATGGAATTAAATATTGAACTTTAAATTTTTTTTTAAAAATGGGTATATAAACGGGCCGGCCCGTTGGCCCGTCAATGGGCCCGGTCCGTTTGGCCCGCCGGGCTAGCACGACATGACACGTTGGCCTGCCAAGATGGCACGGAGGGCCGTGCTGGGCCGGCCCCCTGTGGCTGGCACGACACGGTCACATTAAATGGGCCGTGCCGTGCTGGCCCGTTAGCCTGTTGGCCCAGTTGGCTAGCTGGCCGGGCTGGCATGGCATGGCCCGTTTTACACCTCTAGTCGGACCGGATCGGATGGGCTTCGTGACCCGGCCCGATATATGCAACCAAAAAATTTGGTGCCCACAAGGAGTTTATTAAATCTTTACATAAATTAGATCTTTCTATCATTTCACACGTAGCGTTAGGTGGTAGTAAAGAGAGGATTGCATGAAGACAAATTTACCCAACAATTTGCTATATAGTTTGGCTGGGGGAGTTTGGAAATGCTTTATAAAGCGCTTTTGTTAATAAAACTAAAAGCGCAAACGTGTTACTAAACATCTTTTAGAAAGTAGACTTAATTAAAAAGTTACTTACAATTTATAATTAAAAAATGTTGTTTTTAAAAAGAGAAAAAAATACGCTTCCTAAGAATCAAGTTTATTTAAATTATTTGATTCAAAATCTTATCTTTTAAACGTTTTTCAAATGCTACCTAAAAGGTTTAATTGCATGAAGGCAAAAAATTTCATTGTGAAAGAACTCCGAGCCATAAAAGAATTCTCCATTGTAGTGTAATGATAAGAGTGAAGAACTATTTTCATGCATTTGGAGACTAGTCTAAAGGTGAAAAATCATAATTATTCTATTATTTAGGTAATGTATGAAAATGAGTTTAAATAATTAGACTCTGCTTTTACAGAAAGTTGTCCCCAGTGGTCATAGCACAACTATTTAAATTTTACTTGTGTTAAGGGTATGTCTTGAATTCGAGTCTTGGCGCTATGTCATACCTCCTGTTTGTTAGGTGAAATTCAAAATAATTTTCTATGGTACTAGGGATAAACAGGCAAAAGTAGCCTACCAGCTTGACCATAAGGTCAGCCACGGAAAGCCTCTCCGTCATAATAATAAAAAAATCCAAAACAATTCAAAGTTTTTTGACAAAGCAAAAAATAAATTTTTTTTTTTTATATCAGAGGGACTCCTCGTGGCTGACCTTACGGTCGAGCTGGGAAAGCTACCTCCGCCTATTTGCCCCGGTCCCACGGAAAATTCTTTCGAATAATTGCCAACAAACAGGTGGGTAAGTCAGCGCCAAGACTCGAACCCAGGACCTATCGATAACACCGCTAAACCCTGAACCGTTGTGCTATGGACACTGAGGACTTATTTAAATCAATTTTAGTTTGAAAAAACAATTTTTTTTAAAAAGGGAAAAATCGATGTAGCTCCTTGGAAACTTATGAAAATCAGAGAAAATTCATGTAAAATTGATAAATTTCCTCAGGTCCCTATTTTATTAAACAATATTTATTTTAGTTCTTATTGTAACTAAAACTAATCAGATGTATGATTAACTCTAAACAAGCATGGTAGATTACTGTTATACTATTTAAAAAATTACTTCCTTTCTTGAAAAAAATTGATATAACTCCCTGAAAACTTATGAAAATCGAAAAAAATTCATAAAATTTAAATTTTAAAAAAATCGTCTTAACTCCCTGAAATCTTCTTAAAATCACAAAAAGTCCATATGATTATCTAAAAGTATATACTGATTTATTTAAATTTTATTAAACAAATTATAGTTTTTTAATCAAGGTCTTACGCTTTTTGTTGCTAGTAATTTTGAGTTAAAGATGTATTATAGAATTTGAATTTGGTTTTTAAATTATTCTCTTTGATTTTTTAATGGAGTGATAAGATAGAGGAAATGAAAATGTTGAAAAATGACTCGATTTTGCATATTAAATGAGATTCAACAACTATTTTTTCCAGTTGAGGATAACATAAGAGATGAGAATGTTGAAAAATGACAAGGGTATTTTTGTATTACAAAAGGATTAAATCTGATTTTAAAAAGGTTGTAAGGACTGGTTCCGATTTTAGTAAATTTCTGAAGACTTATTTCGATATACTTTTGACCAGATGCCTAAATTCATTAACTGTATATATTTTATGGGAACTTAACATGATTTTCTAATTTTATAGAAACTTTTATGATTTTAAAAAGATTAAGATTTTCCCTTTAAAAAAAACTAACAAATGCATGCTTTTCAAGAAATTTTCAAAAACTAAAGAACTCTTTTAGAACTCATTTTCAAACAACTACAAGAGAGTCCAGATCATGCAAAAAATTATGTTCATTTTTTAATATACTCTTATTAGTAAGAGTCTAATCATGTTCATTTTTTTATATACTCTTACCGCCTACTATCTTATTATTACTGGCTACCAAAGAGGATCTCTATTTTTTTTTTCACAGAAGATCATAACCAACTACAAGAAAACAGAGTTTTTGTGACATAAAAAACTGCCGCAAGAAGTGTTCTAAACGGCCGTTGAAGCTCGCGTCGTTAAATATTAGCATACAGCGATCCATCCACTTCACTTTCAAAGTTTTTTTTTCTTTTATAAAAAAGTCAGTGAATGAAAGCTTTGTTGGAAAAACTTGGGTTTTGATCATGTTTTGGTTAAAATGAGTTTGGATTCTACTAATTATGTTTAGTGGAAACTCATTGGGTTGCATTCCTCTCGTTGAATAGATGAACGTAATATATTTACATTCTCAAAACCAATTTTAGGTGAATCAGAAAATTGGATCCAAAGTTCTCCCAATAATATGATGAAAGTGGTTGGTGGTTGGGGAAGAAAGAAAAACTATAGTCCCATATCGGTTAAATAGAAAAAGTATTGAGGATTTATAAGGTGGGCTCATTGTACTCTAGTGTATTGCTTTTGGTGGACACCTATGGTGGACCTTTCCATGCGGGGTAGTGCATAGCACCACCACGCGCGGGCATAGCACCACCACGTGAGTCGCGCATGCGCGCGCGCTTGGGCGTAGTATTTTAGGGCGCACTTGGCACGTACGCATCATCGCTAGAAGCTGGAGCCTTTTCTTTTTGGACCTTTTGACAGATTGGACGATGGAGATCGTTTTGATCAAATGAAATCCGGACCATCGATCGAATAAATCCACAGATGCAATAAGGATGATGATGGTCAAGCGAAGACTCCTGTAGATGTAAATCTACACTTGTCTAAAAATAATGGTCAAAGCGTATCACAACTAGAGTATTCTAGAATTATTGACAGTCTAATGTATTTGACAAACTGCACGCGTCCGGACTTAGCCTATTCAGTGAATAAAATAAGTTGGTTTACCAGTAATCTAGGACATGATCACTGGAAGACGATAGTCAGAGTTCTTAGATATCTAAGATACACCCAGACTTATGGATTGCATTTCATGAGATATCCAGCCGTTTTTGAGGGCTATAGCGATGCAAACTGGATATCTGATACAAAAGACTCAAAGTCCACTAGTGGATATGTTTTTACACTAGGAGGTGCATCCGTGTCATGGAAGTCCTCAAAACAGACATGTATTGCGAGATCCACCATGGAATCTGAATTCATTTCTTTGGACAAAGCAGGAAAAGAGGTTGAATGGCTTCAAAATTTCTTAGAGGACATTCCAGTTTGGCCAAAGCCTGTGCCCGTAATATGTATATATTGTGATAGCCAATCGGCGAGTGGAAGGGCACAAAATAACATTTATAATAAGTCTCGACACATACGTCGAAGATACAATACAGTTAAACAGTTGCTCTCGAATGGTATAATATCAATCGATTATATAAAGTTAAAAGACAACCTTGCGGATCTGTTTACTAAAGGTTTGACTAGAGAGCAAGTGTACAGATCATCGGGGGGAATGAGATTACAGCCTATATCCAAATAGTCATCATAATGGTAACCCAATCTAGTTGACCGGAGATCCCAAGATATAGGTTCAATGGGACAACTAAATTTGTATGACTCCATTGAAGCACTAAGGAGATAAAAATCTCCTTCCTGTTCCTATGGTGATACAGTGCAACCTGCAGCGTGAATCAGGTTAAGTGTTGCTTTTAATGATTCCTATATCTTGGAAATCCAAGTAGAGTATGGCAGAATACTCTTCATAAGACTCACTTATATGAGTGTGAAGTGTAGCCGCTTCTATGAGAATTATAAGGCTGAATTCTCTAATAGCACTCATGAATTCCAGGAGTTGTTCAGGGCCGAAATGAATACATCCATGAGAACCGACTGTGTTAGGAAAGGAACTGTGTGAAAACTACTGTCTCGGTTTATAACTATGGCTGAACAGTTCAAGACATTACGTTCACTGGTTAGCATGTAAATCTGATAGTTTTTACTAGGGAAGATTCAAGGCCAAAGCCTACCTTTCCTGAAGTAGTAACTTTCCAAAGTACTTTCTCTAGTGTCTGCATTATCATGTGTATAATTTAATCAATTTTCATTCATGTGGGGGATTGTTGGAAAAACTTGGGTTTTGATCATGTTTTGGTTAAAATGAGTTTGAGTTCTACTAATTATGTTTAGTGAAAACCCATTAGGTTGCGTTCCTCTCGTTGAGTAGATGAACGTAGTATATTTACATTATCAAAACTAATTTTAGGTGAATGAGAAAATTGGATCCAAAGTTCTCCCAATAATATGATGAAAGTGGTTGGTGGTTGGGGAAGAAAGAAAAGCTATAGTCCCATATCGGTTAAATAGAAAAAGTATTGATGATTTATAAGATGGGCTCATTGTACTCTAGTGTATTTCTTTTGGTGGACACCTATGGTGACCTTTCCATGCGGGGTGGTGCATAGCACCACCACGCGCAGCGCATGTCGCACGCGTTTTAGGGCGCACTTGGCACGTATGCATCGTCGCTAGGAGCTGGAGCCTTTTCTTTTTGAACCTTTTGACAGATCGGAAAGTGGAGATCGTTTTGATCAAATGAAATCTGGACCGTCGATAGAATAAATCAACAGATGCAATATGAGCCATCAGATCGACAGTTACGATCTGACCATTGGTTTTTTGGAGAATGGGTGTCTCAGACTGTTTCAGAAAACCTAACAGAATAAAGGGGCTCCTTCAATAGCCTTCACAACCAATTTTTCCTTATATATATAACACTCCAGACTCTGCATAGAGAATCATCCAATTAAGTTTCGAGTCTTCTTGCATTCAAGTTCACATACAGTTCAATTTTCAGAGTCTCATACAAGAGAGAGTGTTGTACACAGAGTTGGTTCGTTGGTCTTCTGGTTTGCAGTGCTGCTACCAAAGGACGTTCGACCGTTGTATCCTGGGAGACATTCGCCGCTATCCGTAAGCACCGGTGCGGGGCGAACAACGTTTAAAGAAATAGAGTCTAACTCTATCCTCAGTTCTCCTATTCATCATAACAGATTCTCCAATTCAGTACGCGTTATTTTCTTCCCTATTTTGTAGAATTAACTCCGTATTGTTCAACTAGAATATTGATCATAAAATTGACAGGCTTTTCAGTCAATTCATTCCCCTCCAAAGTACCTGCCAACAAGTCTAGTTGAAACACTGAGAAGAAGCTATTTGACATTGTCTTTGATATATACCTTCATAAAAATTTACTGTGCAACTCATATCACTTTTTGCCAATAATAGTTTCCAATAATAGTTTCCATCTTTGCCTATCTGTATGATGATGGAGTCCTGCTTTATTGTTCCAATCTATAAATCTCAATTTATATCACATTAATGCCTGAAAGAAAAGGAAATACAGAGAAACTGAGTTCTGAGAAGACTTCATTTCCTATATCTGGATTTACATTCATCACTCCCCCTTCAGAGATGTGGCTTCGGATGCGGTTGAAAAGCGGTGGCGATTCTTACATCGTGAAGGAGAGCTACCGCAATTTTAAGGTTAAAATAGCTACTGATTGTTCTACAAAATAAAAAAAGCTTCATGAGATTAAGAACTCGCGGCTACAAATTCAGTGAAATTCACATGTGAAGGGGGAGAAGTACTACCTCCTATGCTGCTGTACCACGCTGCAAAGGCTGTGCCTCGTGTTGGGGGTTGTCAAGCGGCATGTATTGCGACATAATGGCCATGATCTCAGAGTCCATGTAAGACTGGGGAAGAAAATATTAAAAATCAATGTCAAAGTTTAATATCACAGGTTTATATAACATAACAACATGCATCGCATATGAAAAGTTCATGTCAAATATGCACTTCGAAAAATTTATATGCAATAAGGCGTTGATACACAGTCATTCCTGTAGTCCTAACTGAGTATATGATGTCTCTTAAAGTATACACAGGGTTAGGAGAGTATGTACATTAGTGAAAATGCAAAAAGGTATGCATTCAATTGGATAATATACTTCATTTTTTGTGAAGGTAATTTCTTCATTAGACAAGTATATATCTTCTAAAAAAAATTCAAAATATATTGAGACCGCAAAAGTGACTATCCTTGATATTTTCCTGCGCAATAAACAGACGTACCCGTAGCCTGTATTTGTAGAACACGTAACCAGCTATTGCAGCACCAACCACACACGCTAGAACCAAAAGTGTCACAAACCACCCAAAGCTCGATGTATTTTTTGCTGCATGAATAGATGAGCATTAGATGATGATAACTTCCATGAATTGTAGTATGCAATATAACCTCAGAATGACCACCCAAAAATATAGAATCCGATATCCCATTCATATATGGAGAAAGCTAAAGTTCACCAGGACATCCAAATATCTAATGCTGAAGAAAAAAAAATTAAAATTGAAAAACAATTAACGATGGAATAAGAAAGATTTATTGGTCCATACCAATGCATGTATCCTCTCCTGATATGTATAAACGACCACCCTTGCACTTGCAGTCATATCCACCCCATGTGTTTTTACAACCACAACCATCACATTGGCAGGCAAGCTTCTCTTTGCATTCATTTATGTCTGAAGAACAATAAAATCTCCATTTAGAACAAATAAATAGTGAATCAACACATTAAAACTGCAGAAGAAATGTAAATGCATGAACCATAAAGAGAGAGATTAGATAACATATCAGCACCTTCACATTTATATCCATCACCATAGAAGCCATACGGGCAGCGACATCCTTTTAACTCATATTCCTTTTTGCATAAGAGAGGTATAATTCAAAGATTGAGAAATTAGGGAGGAGGAGAATTTTTTTTTTATACAGAAAATTCAACTAACTTTTTCAAGGAACTGGGAATGATTATGAAAGATGATTAGGAATACGCTGTCCATACCGAGCAGGCAGAAAAAGTTCGCCCATCTCTAGTTTCTGACCAGCAACCTCCATTGTCCATTGCACACCTTGCTGGGCCTACCGCTGGTAATAAAAGAAAAAACATGAGTACCATAGATTATGACCAAAATTTGTCAGAAACTATTTTACAATGCAGGAAAGCCATTTCTGAAGTTGGCGAGATAATTGGTCAGAAATATTAACAGGGATGTAAAACATGCGAACTTTATTTCTGGAAATTGTATCTTACAAATTTGGGAAAATTCATGGAGATAATTTTTTACAAGAGTAGACTTCCTTACAAATGAAATTTGTTAAAGCATGTGGAAAGTATAATGGAAACCTTGACTATATACATGCACTTTTCAACATTGGATACTTCTATTAACCCATATAAATTTAACAGAATATTGGGATGGTAAATATTTGACTACACGATATATATTGGGTGTTTAAGTAGTGTCAAACAAAAGTGAGGATGTGTTCCACTGCGAGGGCCACAAACACGTATTTCCACATTGGTAAGTAATTCATGTTGACTATCACAATCATTATATATTTTTTTGAAACTACCCATTAAAGATAAATTAGTGCCCGCCTAACTGAGTACACAGGGCCATAGACGAACTCCGAAAACGATTTCCCATATATATTCATATAAAACCAGATTGGTAAATACCCCACAATTTTTTTTAAGCACCTGCACTTTTTTTTGAGATATGGGCTCTTACTAGGTGGGGACCACCAGGGGCAGAGATAGCCTTGGGAACATACATGTTTCTTAAGGCTTCTCTAATGATTCATGAGTTTTACTTAAAGGTTCAAAAAGAAATCCTTAAAAGTGATCCCCATTATGGAAAACTTATTACGAAAGCCAAATTAAATAGAAACCCTATTGGCGTATCACAAAATAAATCATTCACATAGTTTAAAAAGAAAAAAGAATAGAATAATAAGCTGTTATCCATAAGAAAATTTGATCAAAAAATAATAATAAAGAAATGAAAGGTTGTAGGTGTATTTGGAGTAACAATAAAGTGCTCTAATGTATATCGTAATGTTGCAACTTCAGAATGTATCCCGCATGTGAAAAAAATCAGATCCTTCAGAACTAGAAAACTCTTTTTAAAAAATTTAAAATATTGAATAATATAAAGATGGTGTTCATCAACAGTTGCATATCCATAATTCATGATAGATTAGTGTCACTAGTAAGAAACATCACTATATGCTAAAGGATGCCAGTAGTCATCTTCTTTCTGATTATATTTATTCATTGAGGTATAAAATGTTTGTAGTGCCGACATACCAAAATGACACATTGTGCTGACATACTTGTATATCTTTATATCACAAAATAAAAATAATTTAGTCATTCCAAGTAGACAGGTGTGTGTTATATTCCCAATTACTGATAAAAACCCAGATTAGTAACTCATTCCAAAGAGGACCTGGCTTAATAACTCTTTTTACATTTCCTAGAATTTGCAATCCCTTTTGACACTAAAGTGAAGCATTCACCATTCTCTGAGATAGTCTTCAACATTTAATTTTGCAATATTCACAAACTAGTGCAATGAAAATAATTTAGGGACAAAGAATCACAAATAAGGATGCTGAAACATAGACAGGCTATGGGTACTTTTACCTTTACAGGATGTATAACCATCTCCATGATACTGAACACCATTTACTGTAGGGCACTGACATATTTTTCCTCTGTATGTGTCCTAAACAGCAGAAGGGGGCCATTCTTGTATGAATATCAGATCAAAAGATTTCTAACTAGTATCTCTTCAATAATTTTTTTCAAGATGAACTTGTTTCAAAGACATTCAGAGTTGCAGAGATGAAATAAACAACAGATGATAATAGAAGTATCAAGTATTCTAACATATATACCTTGCAAGCACTTATGTTTAGCCGTGTATCCTTCCAGCAGCCCCCATTATTCTCTAGGCACTCATTTGTCTCAATATCTGCAAGATATTAACAAAAAGCTAATAAAAGAATTGTTATTAAAGAAGATCATAATTATAAAACCATAGGGATACAAACCTGAACTCAAACAAATTGCAGGATCAGCAGTAGCTTTAAAACCAGCACATATGGCCTTCAATACAGCTGTTCTCTCCAATACTCCTGAAGAGAAAGGAAGTTTAAAAAAGAATAGTGGATAAATAGCCTCAGGATTTATATAAGCCAAATATTATAAAACCTCAAACATCCAAGCATATGCTGCCATGACCAAGCTTACAATCATAATGAAAATATAAACACACAGGGAATTGTCTATGGAACTTGAAATTTAACAAACCACTATAAACTGCACAGGTGTAGAAAGTAAGGTAGTTGAGGTTGTGGAAGGTTGAGGTTGTCATTTCTCATTCCAAGGTAGAAGAGAAGAATCTAACGTCTCCATTTATAAGACTTCCTAACTAATTACAGAAGAGAATCCTCAACTGGGAAGGAACTAAGCGGAAAAGAGAAGTAAACATCTACTAAAACATGATTTCACAAAATCCTAGTACATAATTGAGTTTCGAGCATGAAAGAAACATAATGACAGCCATAACATAGCCATCTAAAATATGGATAACAACATGGAAAAAGGGAGACTTATATAAAGAATATAACGTTTTACTTATCAACTGAGAATGATGTATTCAAGCATAATGGTTTATGTATTTTTCAATGTACCTCGATATTGAATGTCATTGATAACCAGTGTTGGCAAGATGGTTACGTCACCACGTGAACCTTTACCAACCTAGAATTTGAGGAATGAAATTTTCACTCTATCCATTCATATGAAAAGTTGAAAACCATGAAATTTATAACACAATAATTGAAATGTGTGTGTGTGTGGTGTGTGCGCAACAAAGGGACATTGTTATTCCCCAAGTGTTAGAAAGATCAGGCAGAAACCTGGAGCTCTTGCTCAGCCTTCAACACAGAGTTTTCCACATCAGTGTCAGGATCACCCATGCAATCTTTGATCTTTTCTAGTGACAGACCTAATGATTCACATCACACCCATATAAATAAGGGACCATTTAATTTGCCAAAATAATAAGAAACAAAGAAACCATAAAAAATATAGCTACTGGTCATACCAAGTGATTTGACAACATTATCTGCGCATTCACGGCTGTACTTTTTCTCCTTCATAGAACATCTGATGTGAAAATCCGTCACAAAGTCCCACCAAACCCATGATCGATTGCTCTCATTAGCGACCTTATGCACACAGAGCTGCCTCAAGTTTTCAATGACAACATCCTTTCCCTCATACCCTTCACTAAAGTCCTCCTCCGGGTCAGGTGCACAGTACCTCCCTCTATTTATGCATTGAGACTTGCATTGCTTGCTATTGATGAAAATCTCGGGGCAATACCACGTTATGTAATGTGGTCTGAACTGAGTATAACCACCTCTTTCAAGAATCTGAGCATGTCCCTTAAAATTCTTCACAAAATTTATTTGCTCATTACACCTCAAGCCACATTCGTCATTGCTGTTAGTCCATAGCTCGTATTCAACTCTCTCATCGGGATTGGGCATTGAATCTCTCCAGTCCAGCTTTACGACAACCTCTTCTGACCCTTTCTGCAAGGCCTTTTTCAGGCTCTCACCGAAAGCCCGATTAATGAGTGCAGATGGAATTTTGATACGATCAATGTATCCACCCGCATCGCTGCTCTCACTTGGAGTATCCATTGTTATGAGAGGCTCGTCTATGTTGTCTGCAACTAATACTGCCGCAGCACCTGCCTTCTGCCCATGCCATACCTTCAAAGCAAAGTAGCAATCTAGATAGGAAAAAAATTCAAATTTGATAAGAATTCCTCCCGTGAATAAGTCGAACAGAACTTTATTAAAAAAGAAAAAAAAATAAAAATAAAGTATAACTAGATTCATCACTAAGCCTACACTAGGTGTCTTTTTGTCTAGAGATGTGGATTTGCTCCCTATAGGTCTCGAGTACAAATTCACCTTGACTTACCAGGTGCACATGGTTTGTGGGCTATTCTATGCACTCAAGGTTTTCCTAACTATTGTCGATGCCCCTCGACAAAAAAAAAAAAAAAAAAAAAAAAATCGAATTTGTAACTCGGTGATTGACAAAAGAATTAGCAACCAAGGTTTATAAAAAGAAAAAGAAGAAGATATAATTTCATTACTCAAGATGTAAAAGAAAAAAAGAAAAATCAAAGTTATTTAATGAACCTCTTAAATCAAAAGTTTATAAAAACAACAGAGAAAATTGCATTGAAACTTACTGTTCTTTCTAGTTAACAAGACAGGTCACCCTAATAGAGAAACAAAAGATGCTGCTTAAAAATGAACTGAAATCAATGGGGAAAACCAAAGTCTAATCAATCTGTTTCGTAAAATGTCGATCTTGCTTCATCAGTACAGTTATGCATCTCATAATTCATAAAATAGAATAAAAAATTTAAGAAGCCCATAGTATGATTTAGAACATCCAAATTTGGAAGTCATAACTGCTAATATAGTCGTTTGGCAATGGAAGGGGCATATATGAACAGGGAACGGCTGCAATTCAAGGAAGTAGGAAAAGTAGCATATTACAAAGAAGAGCAGGATCTTAGAAGGAAATAAAGAAATTTTGGTGAGAAAATTGCTGCAGATACAAAACATTGCATATAAATAAGAGCTGGAAATTGATGAAGACTAAATAAAAATCTATGAATGAATTCAATGAAGAGTAAATTCAGGACATCAAAAATACAAAATAAAAAAAACATCTCCGAAAATACTTTTTTTTTCCATAAATTTAACTTGTAACAGTCAATCTGCATAACTAACAGAAAGCCAAGCTGTATAATTCTGAACTGTGAATTAACAATAATTACAAGCCACCTAATAATTGCATTGTGCACATCCTTTTAAATATTTATCAAATCAAATATTTATCAAATCAAGAGTGAGCCATCATTAAAACTCTTGGAAACATTAGATTCTCAGATCATGAACCTAATATGTATCAAATAAAATAAAAACACTTATTCTGCAAATATTATTATCGATCTCTCAGGGGCAAATACGAATTGATAAGAATTGGTAACTAATCGTACGAATTGGTTTGAATTGTACAAATTGGTATGAATTCATAGAATTGGTACTAATTGGTATGAAATTGGTTCCCAAACCAAAGGCTAAAATAACATGTGAATCTTCCACAGCTATGAGAATCAATCATCATCACTACAAAGCAAAAATAAAACTTACCCAGCATCATAAAATCAGAACCAACAACTGAACTCACATCCAGACTCAGAAACTCCATAAATAAATTGACAAAAAAAAAGTTTCCTTTCTTCACAACCAGTGGCCACAAATTTAATACCAATTATAAATACTATTATATGAACCAAAACCAAATCAGGATCCGCAGCTGGGAGATTCAATCAAACAAATTATTGAAAAAAAAATGGATTTTTTATCATAAACAAATTCAATACCTTCACATGGCATAAAATTCCACAAAACCCAACAATGAAACCAATTCCACTTCTACAAAATCAATTTTCAGATAATCAGTTCCAAACAGGTCTTTTTTTTTTTTTTTATCGGAGGGACCCCATGGCTGACCTTACGGTCGAGCTGAGAAGGTTACCTCCGCGGCTCCGCTTGTTTGCCCCGGTCCCACGGAGAATTCTTTTGAATAAACACCAACAAACAGGTGGGTAAGTCAGCACCAAGACTTGAACCTAGGACCTATCGATAACACCGCTAAGCCTTGAACCATTGTGCTATGACCACTGGGGGCAAACGGGTCTTTGTTTTTTTTTTTTTTTATCGGAGGGACTCCTTGTAGCTGACCTTACAGTCGAGTTGGGAAACCTACCTCCGCCTGTTTGCTCCGGTCCCACGGAAAATTCTTTCGAATAATAAAAAAAAGTCATATCTTTATTTTCATAAGTTAAAAGTCAACAGAAAAACGAATTAGCGGAATTTTCATCATAAACAAATTCAATACCCTACATGGCATAAAATTCCACAAAACCCAATAATGAAACCAATTCCACTTCTACGAAATCAATTTTCAGATAATCAATTCCAAACGAGTCTTTTTCGAATTTCAGATCTTTATTTTTATGCATTCGAAGTCAACAAAACAACTTTTATTAAAAAAAAAAAGTTGTTTTTGAAATCAATTCCCAAACAAGCCGCCCCCCCTCCAAAAAAAAAAAGAAAAAAAAGCAAATCGTTTCAAACAAAATCAAATAGAATTCCCCAAATAACAAACCTCCTCGATCGATGAGCAACACGACGGGCCTAGAAGACGGGGACCTGAACCGCTCCCCGAACTCTTCGCAGCCGGTGGAGGACCCCTTACCGGGGTAAACGACGACGCCGGTCATGGAGGCGCCGTAGTCGGGGATGCCGAAGTTCCCAATTGCTGCGTCGTGGGTCGCCCTGAAGTGGTCGGGAGACATCACAGAAATGCTGCTCTTCTCCACCACGAACCGTCCGGAGACAATCGGAGGGCCCAAAACTAGTGAGGCCACCAGAAGCACCACCACTACCATCGATTGCAGAGGATCCCATCTCCAGAGGTTCCTCATCGATCGGATTCTAAAAAAATTTTAATTTTTTTTTGGGAATGACGAGAGAGGAAAAATAAGAGTTTGGTTTTATCGAGAGAGAGAGAGAGAGGGAGAGAGAGGTGTGACGGGTGTGAGAAGAAGACTTCTTAACGGTCAACAGATGGGAGTTTCAACTACTTCTCTCTTTCGTTAGCGTTTGTTTTACGTAAAAATAAAACAAACAAATGATGCGCAGAGAGAGAGAGAGAGAGAGAGAGAGAGAGAGAGAGAGAGAGAGAGATTTTTTTTTTTTTTTTTTTGATAAAGGTTACCATTATTTCATTAATAAAAGTGTCGGAGTACATGTCTAAATGTACGAGTAAAATAAAAGAAATGGAGAAAATTACATAAAGTGAAAAAATAGATAAAGAAAACAGAGCGCGCTTTAGTAGATTGATTTGTACTTCTTCGATTTATTTATTGGATTTTTATTTTTGAAAAAATGATAAAAAAAT
Organism: Acorus calamus; assembly: GCA_030737845.1. Classification (NCBI taxonomy): domain Eukaryota; kingdom Viridiplantae; phylum Streptophyta; class Magnoliopsida; order Acorales; family Acoraceae; genus Acorus; species Acorus calamus. The sequence goes on from CM060866.1 coordinate 12,357,166, forward strand.
CTCATAAGAGTTTGAAATACTCAAATCAGTCATTTTTTAAAACTAGTTGTAGCGTATGTGCAAATGCACATAAATATAGGGTAAGAATTTTTTTTCCATTCATGTCAAATAATTTAAATACAATAACATTATCCAACTAAAAAATGAAATACGTATATAGATGGTTTAAATTACGTACTACTTTCAACAATAATAACCAATGACATTAACATCAAATTCTTCGAAACATGGGATTTGTAGATAAACAAAAACACACATTGAAGAAATAAAAAACGGTTTTTGTTTAATATAATTTAATAAATTAAATATTAAATTTTTTTATTTCTTTAATGTAAATGATATGATGTTTTTTAAAAATAGTACAGTTGCTGAATTATTAAATGAGAAATATTCTATGCAACAATGCTATTAGTTGGTTAATGTCTATGTGAATGGTAAAAATGGGTCACTAAAACCCATAGTTGAGATTAAAGAATCCAAAGATATCATCTTCTGTGTACCATGCAAATGGAAAAAATAAATGAAGATGGATATATTCATATTGAAAATTAATTAAAATTTAAATAGACATCATCATGTCTTTTATATAGATCCTAAAATCTATAGAATTCAATCATAAATTAAAAAAATATATTTTTTAAGATCACCAGATTAAAAAATTTGAAGATGGCTACACATCCTGTATCATGAAGAGCTAAATTGAGAGAAAAAAATTTGATAGGTAAATTCATTTATTAAATTGGGTAAACAGTCAATTAAATCCGGACATCATAATATTTTAATCATTAGATGAGATAGAATAAAATTATTACCCTATTATGATGATGAAAATATTATAATGAAATCACATTGCAAAATATTTATTTATGAATAAATACCCAATCCACTGTTGTACTACTTCCAACCAGAATAGAGAATCGAAGATGAATATGTTAAAGAAAAATAAATTATTTGAGATTTTTTTTAACAGTTGAAACACCGAAACAAGACAATTTTTTTAAAAAAGAAGATCCAAGGGAAATAAAACAACATAGTAATGTTAATTGCAACATAAAATGGATTAGATGAACCAAATTAAGCTTCATATATACCAAAGAATAATTGACCTTCCTAGGATCAGAAGAAATTTTGAGAGAGGAAAAAAGAAAGAGGTGATAACTAAAGAGTTAATTAAATTGGGTAAACAGGTAATTAAATTAGGACATCATAGTATTTTGATGATTAGATGAGATAGAAAAAAAATTAGTACTCTATTATGATGATGAAAATATCATAGTGTTCTCATAATTTTTAAAATATTTTTATACACGAATGGAGTACTACATTGTCCAAAACATTATCATTATACTCATATCCTTTTGTAAAAATCAATGATATCAAAGGTATAACACTCTATAAGAAAAAAATAATTTCTCTCTATTTTGATAAGGAAAATATACATGTAAAATGATATTCAAAAGAAGCTAAGAAATAAATGCTATTCATATTTTAAATATATTAAAATCCAATCATATTCTAATTTTAACCTTTACATATTGGGTTCTTAAAATTATAAATGTAATATTGTCCTATTCTAATTTTAACCCTTACATATTGGATTCTTAAAATATGATAAATGTAATATCATGATAATTTTATCAAATAAATTATATTCAAGTTATTTTAATGATTTATATAGCTGTTCATACATTAGAATAAATAAATTTCTATAATTATATGTATATGATTATTTTATACATCCAAACTTTAATAAGATTAATTTTTTACTCTTATAATTAAACAAAGATATCAGAATATTTTGTTTATAAGCGAGGGTTATAAAATCAAATCAAAGGAATATAAATATTTAACATCAAAGCACTGTTCAACTATGCAAATAAAAATAAGAAATATTGATAACATGGGTGAATTCATTATAAAAAGATAAAAGTTAAATAGATGGCATAGAAGAACTTAAATTATAACACCAAAGTATTTTTGAACTATGCAAATGAAAATAAGAAATTTAAATAGATATTATCAAATCAGTTAAATATATCCTAAAATCCCTAAAATCTATGAATTTAATTATTTGGTGATTTTTAGATATGAATAACATGAAAGTTTCTATACACTATGCAAATGGAGAAAAAAATGAAGATGGGCAAATTCATATCGAAAATTAACTAAACTTTAAATAGATGTCATAATGTCTTTTCTACATATTGTAAAATATACACAATTCAATCATAATAAATTTCTTTAAAAAATCAATTTTTCTATGTACCATGCAAATGAAAAAAAATAAATGAAGATGGATAAATTCATATTGAAAATTAACCAAACTTTAAACAAACCTCATCATGTCCTTTATATAGATCTTAAATTCTATAGAATTCAATCATTATAAATTCTAAAAATATATATATTTTTAAGATCTCCAGATTGAAAGATGTGACGGCTACACATCCTGTATCATGAATAGTTAAATTGAGGAAAAAAATTTCTGATAGGAAACTTCATTTATTAAATTGGGTAAATAGTCAATTAAATCTGGACATCATAATATTTTGATGATTAGATGAGATAGAAAAGAAATTAGTACCTTATTATGATGACGAAAATATTATAATGAAATCATATTGTAAAAGATCTAAGAATAAATACCAGAACCACTGTTGTGAGAATCTGATAAAATAAATCATTTCTATTATGTATGGAATAAAATTAGTATATATTTTAAATTAGTCCTTTTAAAGTGTTATTGTAAAGAATATCAACAAGAATTGTTCATGAAAAAAATTGTTAGGTGATGGGTACAATTATCCACTTCCAGCGTATGAAAATATTATTATATGGAAGCAATTCGAGTTGCTAGCGCGAACGAAGAGGAGGTATAGTTGTGGGGATTTGCATTTAACAATTGCTTGTTATGTGCAGAGCATATAATGTCAGTTAATAATGCACATACATTTGTAATGAAAGATGATAAAGTTGATCAGAAAAAGGAATGCAAATGTGTTAGTATCCAAAAAATCAAATACATGTAGACTTGGTAGGAATGAATCATCAAGAGAATCCAATCAGATGCCATTATCTCTAACTGAAAACTGATGATTTCATTAAAACTGGTCCCTTTCCTATTACGTCTCTCCCCTAAATGGAAATCCACCACAGTAAAAGTGCAATCATGTTGCTAGGCATATCATCAAACATATATAGCAATCATAGGAACTTTGACTATATCGCAGTCATTAAATCAATATTTTGACATTGGAAATGGAAAATTAACGATAACCTAAAGCAAACACCATCAAAAGAAAGACTGACTAAGCAAGAGATGACTCCAACATCAGAGTAAAAAGAGAACAGGACAATAAACGCATTTGAACCCAACGAAAAGAAATAGCTTCAAAACACAGGCATAGTCAATGTCCTCTATCAACACTGATAAATATAATCATACCACTCCTTGTTGATCCCGTGCGAACACCGGCTTTTGAGTCCGCTGTTGTCGCCTCGCGATCCGCGTAACCCCAGAAAGTCCTCGATGTCGAACTCCAACCTCCAGGGGACCACAGACTCGATTATCACGAGTGCGTCCTCTACCTTGCAGTCGGGAGTGGAAGAATTTGAGGAGGATCAAATCCTGTAAACATGAAAAAGCCGAAATAAGTTTTTTTAAGGATCCCAAATGATATCCAATTTGTCTGTCATTGGGATTATTGAATGGTAGGGATTTTACATTACACAACTTCTTGAGAATGATATATTGAGACTATGAAAGGAAGGGGAGTCGCATAAAAAAAAATTTAAAAAAAGAGAAGGAAGGGGAGTCAAAGAGTCGGTCAATGATGGGTAAAGATTTTAAACAAATAATAAATGTGAATATAAACCATTAAATTGAGAGGCTCTTCATTTAGAAAAAAATTTATTGCAGAATGTTAATGTCAATGGTCGAGTGTAATGCGCAAGAGTAAAAACGTCCAATTAAAAGATAATAAATATGTCAGTTAAATTTTATTTAGGATAGGAAAGAAATTTCAAGAATCATGAAGAATAAACTTGTCAAATAAATATTTTTCATGGATTTATACTCTTATATATATAGTATAAATAAATATAGATATAGATAGATAGAGCATTTTACAAGGTATAAATATAGATATAGATTCTTCAAAGTTCAAAAACGAACATAAATGTTTTTTTTCCTAGGATACACATGATTTTTTTTTTGGTGTAGGTAATTTAGTGACTGCAAATGATATTTATTCTATTGGAATTTTTTATTCTAATTCAATGGATGTTTTCAGGGAGGAACGGTTTGCCTTGGAGACAAGGGCATATTTTATTAGAATGTATGTATTTCGATTATTTTTTTGAATATTAATCATTAAAATTAAATTTGTTGACAATTTATTTTACATATATATGTACAATCATAATATATTTTGGAATTCTATAATGAAGATTATGTGAATATTTGAAATTTTTTTTTAATTGTATGTTATGTGTCTTTGCATATGAGATTAAATTTATTGTTGAGTTCACACAAAGCTCAAATCTGAATATGTCTTCTTTTTTTACAATCATTTTTTTTGTGTATGAATATTTTATATGTTTTTTTATCAGGTTGCATTGTTACTATAACTGATTGTCATTAACAATCGTTATATATTTTTATTTATTAGGTGTAAATAGTGATATCCAAAAAAAATTTAAATCCTTTTTTTTTGTATGAGTATTTGATATATTCGTTTATTTTGTTTTATGATTTACTGGGTTAGGTTGATCTAGTGAATGACTAATTGTCATGGGAGTGAAATGGTTTTGGGTGTGAATAATAATAATAATAATAATAATAATAATAATAATAATAATAATAATAATAATAATAATAATAATGGCTTTGGGATTGATGATGATTTTGATTTAAGAGGGGGTGTGAATTGATTGTCATGGGAGGGTTAAAATTGTCAAATGGCTATGTGGATGGATTGGAATAGGATTAAAGTGATTGAGAGGGGTAAAATGGTCAAATGTACAGTTTTTGGTTTAGCAGCCTTTTATATAGTAATAATAATAATAATAATAATAATAATAATAGCTTTGGGATTGATGATAATTTTGATTTAAGAGGGGGTGTGAATTGATTGTCATGGGAGGGTTAAATTGTCAAATGGCTATGTGGATGGATTGGAATAAGATTAAAGTGATTGAGAGGGGTAAAATGGTCAAATGTACAGTTTTTGGTTTAGCAGCCTTTTATATAGTAATATAGATTATACCTAAAAAAGTCTCATTTTACCGTTTTAGAAATACAAAAAACTAATATATCATAACAATCTCTCTATACATGATGAAAATCAATCCATTTAAAAGTTTTGTTATTATATATCATAACAACAATCTCTCTATACATGATGAAAATCAATTCATTTAAAGGTTTTGTTATTATATATCATACTGTGTGTTTCTTATATATATCTTACATGATATTGTTTATCATTTTTCATTGTTTATAATCATAATATGTAATTTAAATCTGTGTTGTACCCCAATGCAGGAGATGATATTTTAATATTTTAAATATTTATTCACATTTTTTATTTTTTGGCTATTTATATATTTTTATGATATTATTAGTACATATCTATTAAACAAATATCAACATTTAATGGAGTTCATCATAAAAAAATCAAATTATATTAGTACATATTTCACAAAATCCACCAAATCACAAAGAATTTACATTAAAAAAAATTAATCTACATAAAAACGTGTGAAATATATTAATAAAATTAAGAGAGTGAAATATTTTAACAAAGTTAAGAGATATGGAATGTATTAAGGATCTAATTACATAAGAGTAGATTAGTCTTTTGTGTTTCCAAAATTGTAAAATGAAACTTTTTTAGGTATAATTTTAAAAAGTGGCTGATTTGGGTATTTCTAATTTTTTGGGAGACTTTTTTTTATAATCATTTTCCCTTTATTTTTTAATCCTGTAAATTATATGATTTAGTAATCGATCTATTACTTTTTCATATTTGAGTTTAAATCTCCAGATTTAAAGTATATGTTTCTTATTAGTCCTTGGAAGAGACATATTACTAAATTATTAGTTTTATTTTAAGTCACTGGGAGGGATTAAAAAGGAAAATACTATTTAAATCTGGGGATTTAAATTGAAATATGAAGAAGTGGAGGATCGATCACTAAATCATATATTTTACAGAAACTAAAAAAATAAAAAAAACCCTTATTTATTTCCAATTGTGTTTTTTTAGATTGGGATGAAAACTTTAAATACACAATTTTTAACTTATATAATTTTTAAAAAAGTTAATCTAAATATTAAAAATATATGAATAAGTGATTTAAAAAAAAATTCTATCTAAAAAAGTGTTTTTTCATAATCTTCTATTGTAATATAAAATGACTTTATTTTATCTTTATATTGTCTGTTAAAATTAGGAATGGAATAGAATAAACTATTAATGTTATTAGGGTTTGTACCTAATATTTATAGTACATAAAAAAGAAAAATATTGAATGACTAAACTACCTCTAATACATTTAACACATCTTCCCAAACTTTGAATAATAGAACTGTTAGGGTTTGCATAAAAATAACAAACAATACCAATCATCGAAGAATTCGATTGTATGAATTGATAATCGCCGTCTGTCTTTTAGAATCCAGCATTTTGCTCCCTCTCTTTTTGAGTCTATCAGAGTCTGTTGTCCACTAGATCAAATGAAGCGTGGAGGGCATGTGGAGGGCGTGGTAATAGGTGTATGATGCGCAATGGCCCGGGAAGACGCGTGACAACGCGCAGAGGCGCGGGGAGGTGCACGAGGAGGGCAAGGTCGGCATCGAGGCGCGGAAGGTGCATGAGGCGTGTGATGTCGTGTGGACGGGCGCGGAGGGCACTGGAATCGCGCGGAGGCACGTAGAGAATGCCAAAGTCGCGCGGTGGCGAGCAAGGTTGCCAGAGTCGCGCGCGGTTGGAATATATAATTCATAAAAAAATTACATGAATGACTACTAATTACTTTTTTTTATGAAAATAATATCTTATCAGGTGAGACCCAATTACAAACCATTCGACGAGTTTCATACCAAATCAAAATCAAATAGGATGATTTTTAAAAATAATGTCTTATGGATTACAAATGGATCTACAAACGAGATTGAATGTATCATTTTTGTTTTATCTTTTTGATGTGGCGTGGCCATTGTCTTGAAGTTGAAAAAATTAAAAAAGATTGTTCTGTATGATATTTTCTTTCCCTTTGACCAAGAAAAAAATAATTTATGTCATTTAAATATTATTTTACCTCATTTTATCAATCATTATTGTGGTGGGTGAAATTTTTGGTTGTCCTCTCTTGAGCCGGATCTTATTTGATTTGGGCTTTAGAAGTAGACCCGAGACGGTGTGGGCTTGGACTCTCCTCTGCGTCGGTCCGTCTAGAACTTTGACTTCCATTCCTTGTCGTCCCTCCTCTTCCTCGTGCACTTGCAACCCACACTACCCACACTAGTGTGGTGCCGGCTAACGCCCCTCCGACGCTCAAGTCAGTGATCTTTCTCTTTTAAAAAAGAAAAAGAACTGAGACTCTTCAGAATCAGAGAGAGAGAGAGTTAGGATTTTTGGCATACCTTAAGAGGGAGGTGAAGCCTCTTTTTTATACTGGGTTGGGGCATGCTGGTTCAGACCTTGCGGAGTGGCCATAACGCAATATGGGATCTCCACCTGGCTTCTGAATCCTAGGACATGTGGCGCCTAGGGATCATCATTATCTTATAACGATTTTGTAACAACTGTAACTTTCGATTGGGTCAGGTAGTGCCTGACAGATCTTAGAGGTGCCGTCGAGCACCTGGGCGACAGATCCATGAGGAGCCGTCGAGTTGCTGGGTGACGGATCCATGAGAAGCCGTCGGGTTATATGGGCGACGGATCCTTGAGAAGCCGTCGGATGCGTGAGCAACGGGCTCAATAAGAGCCGTCGATCTGGGCGGAAACTGAATTCGAATTTGATCCATTTTTTAAAGGAACAATCGCATTGATTGGCGTTAATTGGCTTTAATGGTTTCGCGATGATTATCCCCACGTGCGTGCGAGTTTATTAAACCTCGCTCTCTCTCTCTCTCTTTGACATTGAAACCCTAGAAACTAAAAACCCTAAAAGTTTTATTTTTCTTCTCCTTCGGTGAGTGGCGATGGGGCTCGGGAAGGGGAGTTGTTCGATGTCTTGGTAAGTATTTCTTTGATTTACAAAGGGTTTTTATTGTTAATAGAATCGCTTTGAGAGTCTCTTGCTTTATAATTTCGTTTTAAGGGTTTTCAAATAAGGAGAAGGGTTTTTCTTGAATGGTTTCGCATGATTTCAGGTCCTTGCGCTTTAACAAGGTTATGACGAGGATTTCATGGTGTTTTGCAAGCTTTAAAGATAATATTATGTCTTACATATATAAATACTCAAAGTTTAAAATGTTTTCTTAGTTTTCCTATTAGTTTTGCGTGATACTTAGGCTGATTTAATCGAGTTTTCAGATCTGATGTAATAGATATGGTACTATGATATTATTAGATGTTTTATAAGCCTCTCATGAAAGAAAAAGAATATGTTTAGGTATATATATCATGTTTAAGGTTATTCGTTTTAAATAGAATCGTGTTTGTGATCCTTTAAAGCGTTGTTTAAAACCTTGTATGTTTAGATCCAAACCAATAATATGTTTTCATGATTTTAAAGGATTTGGACAGAGATCTATGATGTATTTGCCCCCATTATAGATCTAGGGTTTTTTCGAAGAAGTTTCAATATCAATCGGATTTCGATGTATACGGTTTGATTTCAAATAAGTTTCTCACTGTTTTTATACCGTTTTGAAACGACTAGTATTATGTTTTAAATGATAAAAGGTTTTAAAGAGTTTTTATAAAAATTTAATTAAGGTTTTGTGATCTGTCTCGGTAGGAGCCGTCGGACAAATTTGGGACAGCTCCCAGAGGAGCCGTCGGGCTGGTAAGCGACGGTTCCAGTAGGAACCGTCGGGTGTGCTTTGGACGGTCCCTGCAGGATCCGTCGGGTAGGTCAGTAACGGCCCTGTTGGAGCCATCGGGTTCTATGTGTACAGGTACATTGAATTTCCGTACGGGTTTTGATTAGTTCATATCATTTCTTGTCAGATTAGAGTTTCTGTAAAACTTGGCTTTGTTTTGCGAATCGTTGGACCAAAGATGAGTCGGTCTAGTCTCTATGTAGATTTTGAAACTATTTATATTTATATCATGATCGCATCATGCCTACGTTATGAATACAACTATTATTTTATGTATGAAGCATGTGAGCATGTCATCATGATAGATATAAGGTGGTTATTTTTGCATGTCGTAAATGTTTTATGGATATTATGTTATATTGTATTGCATGCGGAAGCGGTTGGTGTGTGAGTAGTTGTTCTTGTATGCATATCATTCATCTGCATGACATCGTCTGCCTGACGAGGGTCTGCGTGACTCAGTCCAGTGGGACCGTGTCTGCGTGACACCCGTCTGCGTGACGATTAGTCTACGTGATCAATATTATTATTATTATTATTGGGGCACTAAGGTCCATTCACTGAGTGTGTGGTAGCTCACCCCTCCTTTTCTCAACCTTTCAGAGTAGCCGTTGACGATCGTCGTTCGTGATGGGCGTTGACGATTTAGTTCTCGTTCTTTACGTTGCATCGTAGGTGTTTGAATAAGCCTTCTTCTTGGCATATAGTGGACATCCTTAGCTTTATCAGCAAAACCAAGGGATGTTTAATTATTAGTAAATAAAGAACTCGTGTGTATTCATTCGCTTGAGAATGAATGGTTGGTTTATGTTTTAAATTTATGTGATTCGAATTATTATGTTAAACTTTTGCATTGGAAAAATTGTGGTTGACGTGATGCACCATATCACATGCCTTAATAGATGATAATGGGTATGGGGGCGCTACAGATTTTCCTATGTCCTTTTTGGTGTCAGGGAATATTTCCTTTGTTAACCGTTTTGTTTCGGGGAATGGCTTATGACCGTCTTGCTTTTTAATTCGGGCTTTACTGTGTTCCACGGTCTAAGTCGGTTAACGTAAACTACCCGTTCTCATGATCTCACTGACTGGTTGACATGCCTTGGTCGGGCACAATTGTGTCTGACGTATCTTGATCGGGCACATGTTTTGCCCGACTTACCCTGGATGGCCTATAACCTTTGCCCTACCTGACTAAGTCAGAGTTGACTAATCGTCCGTTTCGAGGGTGAGGGGATTCTACCCTGGCAGCCCGTCAGGCCCCGAGTCCATGAGCCTTTTTTTCTTCTTAGGCCCATGTCCTCTTTAAAATAGGCTATTTTTCGGTCAATCGTTGCATTTATTCTACCCTATTCCTTATTCGCTGTTCTAGTCAAATTGGTCTCCTACAATTATAATTACTCTAATTGAACCATAATTATATCCTAACTAGTGGAAATAATGAACAAAAATTTCATTAAACTAATCGTTGTAATAATAGTCTAATCTTTGTCATATTGTAAGTAATTGATCATAAAAGTCATCCTGTTTTCTTATCTTTTACACACATGAATTCAGAGCTCAGATAAATTTTTTTCTATAACTATTGTTTGAGTTGATATATGATAAGCATTTATTAAATATAATTATTTCCTATGTATATTACTGTAATAAAAAGAAAAATAAAAAATAACTATGAAGTTACTCTTTCATTGTGCTTGTGTGTACCAGTGAGAATAAATTTGGAATATTAAGAATGTTTATCTTAATAATGAATAAGTCTTAGATGTTTAAGATTTTTTTTCTTTTTGATTTGTCGACCCAAGTGAAGCGATTGTCTTAACGATGCAACATTGACAGAACTGTGATTAACGATAGGCGGAGTGACAACAGTGTGAAGACGCGTCTCCTCAGCAACCAACTAAAAAATAACCGTATCGAGAGACGGTTTGGGAGAGCGATGAAGAATCTGTGTACGAATAGCCTCGAACTCAGGACAAAGACGCATAAAAAATTAGTATAATCGCTGACGATTACGGTACTCACGGTAGCGTGTCAGAAAAATACCCTCCATCTGAGGATCCATAGGCGCGAGTTGATCCCAGTATTCAGACAAAAGAGAATAAAAATCACGAATAGAAAGCTCCCCTTGATAAGAAGTAGAAATGGCCTGATGTAGATAGAATTCTTGAGCACCATCAGTCTGCGTGTAGAAATTCTTAAGAAAGTCCCAATATTCCTTAGCTGTGATAAATGACTTCAAATGTTTACGGATATTTGGAACAACCGAAGAAGCAATATAGGCTTTCACCCGAGAATCGGCTTCCTGCCATGTCAACAATGCCTTAGTATATGCCTCAGCTCTGGCCTTGATGGAGGTCTCATCAGAACCCGATGGAGATGGTTCAAGTACAGGAGCCGGAGTGGTGCCAATAACATGACCCAATAGACGACGAAAATCAAGTTGAAGCTCAAGACTGATAGACCAGGTGTCATAATTGTCACCATTAAACTTGACATCGATGATCTGAGTGTTATCTGTAGCCATAATAGCCAAACAACGAGAATAACAAAGAAATATATGTCGCGGATGAAGAAAATAAGATCACAGATGCGTGCAGAACGAAAAACTGAACAAAATGAATACCAATATGACTATATTTGGAGTCCGAATGAGCTCGGAGCGGCCTGATAAAGAAAATACCGAAAGAGCGACGATGGATCCGGGTCGGGTCGCAGTGCCTGGTCGGGTTGGGTCGGGTTTCCGGGTCGGGTCCTGGAGCCAGGCGCGAGCGGGCGCGTGCGGACTCGGGACAAATTCCCGGGAGACCCGGGATGCTGTCCGGGACAAATTCCCGGGAGATCCGGGATGCTCTCCGGGACGAATTTCTGGGAGATCCGGGCGAGACGCGGACGATGCGCGGGCAGAGTTCTGAGGAGGCTGCGGACGGGGCGCGCGAACGGGGCTACTGGGCACGCGGACGGGGCGACTGTGCGCGCGCGCGGATGGGGCGCGGGCAGTCTGGGCCGCGGGAGGGCTGGGCACGCGCGGACGGCGCGCGGACTGGCCGCGGGAGGGTTGGGCACGCGCGGGTGGCGCACGGGCGGGCTGGACAGCGCGCGGACAGCGGCAGGGCTGCGCGGCAGGGCGGCATAGCGGCGGCACGGCGAGGCAGCAACGGGGCTGCGCGGGGCAGCGAATCACCGCGGGGCAGCGGCGGGGCTGCGCGGGGATAACACGGACGGTGGAGCGTCGACTATCTCGTGAACGGAGAGTAATGCTAATAGAAAATCAAAGAAAAAAAATGGATTCAAGCTCTGATACCATGTTAGAATCAATTGAAGAGAATGAACCAAAAATATTATTAGGGTTTGTATCAATATTTATAGTACAAAAGGGGAAACAGGAAAAAGACTAATATACCCTTAACCCTAACATATATACATTTAACAAGAATTACATCATTTAGATTTATAACTTGAAATTCTATGCTTTTTATGGTATAGAAATAAATATAATTTTTTATGTTACAAAAACAAATATTTATAGAAACAAAAAGGGTGTTTTAGTCTTTTTGCTTATCTTAACAGTATTAACAAACATATTTAAACAAATATGATTATACTTAACTAAAATGATAAATATACAAAATTATATAGATAATTAAACATATTACTTGTAATGTTATATAAAAAAATAAATAACAAATTTTAATGGGTAAACATATTATTTGTAAAGATATCAGAATAAATAACAAGTTTTCGAAGAGTATATAAACAAAAACCCCCTCAAAAATAGAAGCATTGACACAGACAAAGTAATCACATGTGCTTTTCAATGCACTGTATTTAATAATTCAATTATTATAGCAGCTATTTAATAATTCATTTGGATGTTATTAATTGTGATTAGGTGACCTATAACTATCACAGTAGACTTCAAATGGCTCAAATGTGTGAACTATAAACAAACTTTTACAAATTTTTATGGACTCCCCTAGTCAGGTCAAACTAAAAATTGACAAACATTAATTGGCACTTCGAGGCCTTATTTTCTAAATCAATATTTTCATATTTAAAGAATGAGCCTTGTTACACACATTCCGGTTTACAATATCAAATACAGTTATATATGTTTTGTTGTCCCCTATAAAAAAAAATTACAATTCTTATAAATGATAGCATTGAATTCATGAGACATTATATTTCACCACTCATTTGATGAGATATATGTTTTTTTCAAAAAATAAAACATGGGCGGAATCAGGGGCGGAGCCAGGAATTAGAATAAGGAGGGGCCGGAAAGCCAATAGACGACTTAGAGTGGAAAAAATGTATTTTTAAAATAATATAATTGTATGATAATTCAAGAAAATTAAAATTAATGAATAAAAAACCAAGTTTTTGAAGTAATTGGCAATTTAAATAAAAATTTATTTTTTACTACTTTTTCCATATTTAGAAATTTGAAAAATTTATTTGTAATTTTAAAAAAAAACTTGAAATCTCATTATTTATTATCACAAAAAATGAAAAATATGAAATAATAATCAAATAAATATGAAAAAACAATTGATAACACAAGAATACCCTTAAAGCATAGATGTTAAAAATTAACTTCAAAAAAAAATCCAAGAGACTCAAATTGGTGTTCTTGAAAACAAAATACCAAAAACAAATAAAAAAATAAAAATAAAAACTGTGATATTTCAACCACCAAAATCAAGAGGCAGAGATTGAAAAATATAATTAAAATATGTGTAATTAATTTATATGAGATATATTTAATTTTTATGAGCATAATTACTTAATTAACTAAGAGTGTTATTATACAATTTAATTTCCCTCCCACATTCCAGTCTCATATGCGTCTATAGAAAATAAAAAGAGCATATATTTGTATTAACAAGATATATGCTTTAATACAAAAAAATTCACATTTTCTATAAATGTGTTAATGTAATTAATTAAAGTATATATTTTAGTTTTTGTAAAGAAATATACATCATTAAATGATGCACACTATTTTTAAAATATTCAAAACACATATAGACTGAAATTTGATTGAAAAAGGAATTATATGTAACATTATCCATTAGCTAAATATATATTTAAAAAAATGTGACATGTAAGATTGTGAACCGTATCGAGAAATATTTTAATCACCAACATTCACCTACTATTCCACTTCATTTCATTACCCATTTATTTGAGCGCTGCTTCCCTTTCAAACAAAAAAATAAAAATACAAAACATTCAACTATGCATTTACCCATTTACCCCATGCATGCATGGGCCTTGGGGGGGCCCGGGCCACAGCCCGCCCCCCCTTGGCTCCGCCCCTGGGCGGAATGCGCTTTGAACGATAAAATATACCGAATGTAACATTTTCATAAAGATGAGTCACACAGATAAGAGTTTCGTTGAGCATTTGATCCATGGTAGAACGTGATTAATATTGAATAATGTTACTTTCAGTTTCTTTCTAGCTTCATTTGTTATTTCCACCCGTTTTTTTCCATCTCGTTGATATGGATATAGGTGAGTAACGAGGTTTATGAGACTGAAAAAAAAAGAATTGTGTATTTGTGTGTGATAGCGCTAAAAATAATTTGTTATGAAATGTGAGTAGTGTTGATTTTAATAAATTATTTTTAAAAAAATCTAACAAAATTTCATTAATTTGATAACATAGAATGATTTGAATTGTTAACATCCATGTCATTTGTAACAGAATGGTACACGCTCTCTTATTATCAGTTCAGAATTAAATTATGTTACCAAATATACCATTATTTTGTCATTAGATTGGGACATAATTTTGTTGGATGACTAAACTCTATACTTCGAGATGGAAGTCAATCTCACCTTTCATAGTACTGTTATTTTTTTATATTTTCTTTCGTTCTACTATTTTTATTTTATTTTTTTGGTAGATATACAATCAATCCTATTTTGAGCATTTCCAAACCCATATATCTTGTTATTGTCATATACTTGTATTAATGAAATACATGTATTGTTAAATTTGTTCACATTTTTTTTTGTAAATGCTTTCATACAATTTATTGAAGTATATGATTTTTTTTTTATACAAACATATATCTTAGTAGAAGTGTATTATTATATATATATAAAAAATCAAAATATGTGTGGTGTATGTATTAATTGATGCTTCAGAAATAAAAAGCCCTTGCTATGGGCCTTGAAAGAAAAAAATAATAATAAGAAAATGCTATTTTATCCAAGTTAAAAATATCAATATATCTTAGATAAATTTATGTCACAACCTAAACAGATGATACATTTTTTCCATGTTAAATAAACAGATTTACCTAAATAGATTATACATTTTTTCCATGTTAAATAAACAGATTTTTTTGTAGAATGATGTTCCTTCTTTTCCTATTCACTTGCTTATTTTCAAAACATTGGAATGAGCTTAACAAACATACACTATTAGATATCGTTTTGCATATGAAATATGCTAAACACAGTTTCTTTATGTTCCTCTTAATTTTTTTTAAAAATAATATATCTTATTTAATAAGTAAATTACATATTCCACAAATTGTAAGGATCCAATTTAAATGAGAGAATGTCTACTCTCTCAACCAACTTTCCAATCCAACCAACGGATTTTTTATTTTGGTTGGTGGGGTTAGGAGAGGGGAGGAGAAAGAGAGAGGAAGGTGGAGGAGGACGACAACTGGAGTTGTAGACAAATGAAACTGGAGGACGTTGAGGTGGGGAGAGAAAAAGATGGTCAGGACTTAGGAGGGGGTGGAGAAGGACGTGGGAGAGGTAGACTCTGGGTGGAGGGGGTAGATTGGGTGGAGGTGGTTAGGGAGGTATAGAGAAAAAGAGAGTGTACTCCCGTCACCCACCTACACCTCTCCAATTCTCTCTCTTTCTCTCCCTCCCTCTTCCTCTTTTTTCTGTTCCCCCTCCCCTCTTCCAACCCCACCAACCAAATAAATTTTGATAAGTGGGATTAAGAGATGAGGATGGGGAAATAGACATTCCCTCTTTAATAAACGTGAAATTTTTAAATGATGATGTATATGCATCACCTACTCATTATATGAGACCATAGGATTGCAACGGGGAGGTTCAACTGTCACTTTATTATGTAAAAAATTTCGAAGTGTATATCGATACAGTGAATGGATGGGGCTAAATTATATTTGGGACTGTAAAAAGAACTAAGTGTTATAGAACTCTTATTTAAAGTTCAAAAATGAAAACAAAATCATCACCAAAAAAGAGAGATAGCATAACATCAATCACACCCCAAGAAGGAGACTGAGTCTAACATTTTTCATTCCAATAGAGAGCATTGTTGCACACAGCCTTGCCAAAAGTCATATTCCTCCTTGTGAAAAGTCATATACCTCCTTAGTTGTGGATGTTAGTAATTTTTTTTACAATAATGATTCTCATGCCCCAATTTCACAAGTCCCAAATAAGCCCTATGAGGTGGCATCAAGACATTACCCATTATACCATTTTTTTATTATTTCCTTATAAAGTGGTTTTTCAGTTATGATTTACCAATTTTTTTGTGATTTGTTCTTTATTAAATCTTTAAAAATTCTCTCACTCAAATTTTATAATAAAATTTCAAATTAAACAAATTAATAAATTCTCTTTTAAGAGATTAATTGGAACTAAATCCACGAAAGCAAGATTTATCACCTTTAAATCTTATCTCATGGGATTATTATGGTGCTGTAAATTTGGATATGATTGAAATTGTTGACATGTAAAGTAGTATACTTTTCGTCCGCACAGTTCATTGCTTCAGTGTATTGGTACAATTTATTAGATGGGAGAAACCTGAAGGGTTTGCCCTTTTTTGCTTGCCAAAATGAATAAAGTGCATTTGATTTGGTTGGGGATAGCTATGCTTGTGGATGATCCATTACGATGAGTGAGATTTGTCAAAGGTTGAGTTTTATTTCTTGGGTCGCAATTATATATTGTTTTAATATCATGAAAGGTTCCGTTATCCATCATGATTTTGTATGGTTGGTTAAACATTTACTAATATATGTTTTGTGATTGATGTTGAGGTGGACATGATTGACAAGGTTCAGTTTCCAGATTCATGCGTGTGGCTTTGTAAAATATTTCTTTTGCTGTTTTGGCATCAATGCCTCCCAGGCTCCCAGCCTTGTGAAGGAGCTATGATCCGTGTTTTATGTTGATCCCTCATTGAAAAATCTTCCTTGAATCCATGACAAATTTCATACATTTTAGTTCTACTATTCTGCCGCTGGCGATGGATGCTCCAGCAAGCGGGGGTCCCGGACACAACGGACTCGCTCCCCCTCCCCGGCCTTCTGACAAAGTGGCACAATTGTCCGAGCATCCGATTGGGTGAAATCGGTGCCTAATCGGCAGCCTCTTCCACCGTCGCCGTCGTCATCCCCTCCAAGTGAGGTCAGGTATTGTTTTGTTATATTTACATTGTGAAAACTGTGTATTGATTAATACTGTTACATTTACATTTATAAATGTAACAGTTAATGAATATTGCAGTTTGATTCGAAAGAGACACATTTAAGCAATACACAGTTTTTGTTATTTTGTTACATTTGAAATGTAACAGTCTTGTAAATGTGTGTATTGTTTTTTTATTTGCATTTGAAATGTAACAGTCTTGAAACAATATAATGTTATTTATGCAACACTGTTACATTTATAAATGTATATTATTGTTGCATTCGTAAATGTAACATTCAATCGCATACACATAATAATTTGTATTTGTTACATTTGTGCAACACTGTTACATTCTATAATAGTTATAATCATAAAAAAAAAACTAGAATGTTTTTTTTTGTATTATTTAGATAATTTTGGTGTAATTTAGATAAGTTTTGGTGTAATTTTGATGAAAAATAATTTAAGGTGATTTTTGTGTAAGTTATGTAAGTTTTGGTGTAAAATTCATAATTTTAAAAATTTAAATTTTGAAATAGGCAAATTTTAGAGAGATTTTTTTTAGAGCAGATGTGAAAATTATGTTAATATAATATGCAAATTTTAAATTAGGTAAATTCAAATTAATGTGAAATGAGCTATTAATACAGAGAAAAAGGGGGGATTTGGGTTAATTAGGACTAAGATATCTGTATGATCCAATCAACAAGCCAACCAATAAGGTGATGACACCTTTATGGGACATGAGGCCTAATAAACCTATGATAGTATCACCACTCTTTTTTTTAATGGGGCTATAGAATATATGATGAAAGTATATATTTATTATCTTAAAACACATATGTGTCTGACTTGGGGCTGTAAATGGGTCGGGTCCGGGTCATCATGGTGGACCTGGACCTAACCCGTGACGAGAACCGTCCATGGGTGGGTCCAGATTATGACTCGGTGCCTCCTTAGGCATCTGGATTTGGACTCAGTTCACCTAGATCGAACTCGAACCCGGGAATGACTAATAAAAGAAGAACATCTTTGAAAAAAAAAAATTTATAAATTAAAAATCTAGCATAATTTTCAAAACATACAACGTAAAAATGTTATAGATTAGAACTTGTAAATGGGCTAGTTATGACCTACGAACCAAAATGTTATGAATTAGAATCTGATAAATGAAATAAAAATTTATGGGACCAACATTCATGATTCTGTCCAACATTGATTCTGGGGATATAAGGATTAATTTAACCGCCACTTTATTTGAAAGTTCAAAAACAATAGCATTGGGCATCACCCCATAAGATATAATATATAAAAAAATACCAATCACACCACAAGAATAATAATAATAATAAAAAATGAAACTACAACCCAAATCAACAACAAAAACCCTTTCCACCCACCATTTCTTACAATCCTTCCTCCCCCTAACATCGCCATCACCACCACCCATCCCCATCTCCCAAAACCTACGCCTTCCTCTTCCAATCCCTCACATCCGACCGTCCATCCTTCCTCAAACAATCCCAAAACTCCACGCCCACCTCACCCACCTCGGCCTCCTCCACCCCACCACCCCCACCCCCTCCTCTCCGCCAAACTAGTCGGCCCTCTACGCCAGCAACGCCGACCTCCTCTCCGCCTCCCTCATCGTCGATTCCCTATCCCCACCATCCCTCCTCCCCTACAACGCCCTCATCCGTGGCCTCTCCCGCTTCGCCCGCTTCGATGACGCCCTCCTCGCCTTCCATCGCATGCTCTCCCGCCACCGCCTCTCCCCCGACCACTTCACCTACCCCTTCGTCCTCAAGTCCTGCGCGGAACTCTCGCTCCGGACCGTCGGCGAATGCGTCCACTCCCGTTGCGTCAAGTCCGGGCTCGAGTCCGACGGGTACGTCGCGACTTCGTTGATCGACTTGTATTCGAAGTTGGGTTCGATTCGGGAGGCGCGGAAGTTGTTCGATGGTTTGCCTGTGAGAGACGTGGCGTCGGGGAATGCGATGATCGGTGGGTATATGAGGGCGGGGGAGGTTGGGAATGCGGATGCGGTGTTTGAGGGGATGGGTGTGAGGAGGAATGTGGTTTCTTGGACCGCCATGGTGTCTGGGTTCGCGCAGAATGGCTACGCGGATTGTGCTTTGGGCGTGTTTGATGAGATGGTTGGGAGTGGTGGGGATGTGAGGCCCAATTGGGTTACGGTCGTGAGCGTCCTCCCTGCATGCTCTCACTCCGCCGCACTCGATCACTGGGAGAGGATTCATGGGTATGCGAGGTTGATTGGCGCGGACACTAATCCAAGCGTGCAAGTCGCGCTCGTGGCGATGTACGCCAAGTGCGGGAGCCTCGTCAAGGCTCGTGGTTGTTTTGATCGGATGCTTGATTGTGATAAGGGGATCGTTGCGTGGAACACTATGATCACCGCGTACGCTTCTCATGGCCGTGGTTTGGAATTGGTGGCGGTGTTTGAGGACATGATAAAGGCGGGGGTGAAGCCCGACTCGATCAGCTTCACAGGTTTGCTCTCCGGGTGCAGCACTCGGGTCTCGTGCGGGTCTCGTCGATCTTGGGTTGAAGTACTTTGAGGATATGAGCAATGTCTATTCCATTGAACCTCGATCGGAACACTATGCATGCGCAGTTGATCTCCTTGGCCGCACGGGGAGACTCAGTGAGGCTAAAGAGCTCATTGATCGGATGGTGGTGGAGGCGGGACCGAGCGTTTGGGGTGCGCTGTTGTCTGCTTGCAAGACTTACAAGAATTTGGAGATGGCGGAGGTTGAAGCTGTTTGAGCTAGAGCCTCACAATTGCGGAAACACTGTCATGCTTTCAAATATGTATGCCGAAATTGGGAGGTGGGATGATGTGAAGAGATTAAGAGTTCTTTCGAAGGAGCGGGGACTAAAGAAGAGTCCCGGATGTAGTTGGACGGAGATCAACGGAGAATCACATGTTTTTGTAGGAGGAGATACGTCGCACCCGCAAGTGGTGGAGATTTATAAGTTGTTGGAGGAATTGCCAAAGAAGATGAGGGCGAGAGGGGTATGTGCCCGACTTGAGTTTTGTGTTGCATGATGTGAGTGGTGAGGAGAAGGAATGTCACTTGAATACGCATAGTGAGAAGCTTGCGATTGTTTTCGGACTGCTCAACACGTGCCCGGGAACGGTTTTGAGGGTGACCAAGAACCTTCGCATCTGCATGGACTGCCACACAGCCACAAAGTTCATTTCGATGATATATGATCGGGAGATCATCGTGCGGGTTGTGAACCGGTTCCACCATTTCAAAGATGGCTCTTGTTCCTGTGGTGACTATTGGTGATACATGGTCATGAGCTAGAACATCTATTTAAGTCGGGAATGGTAAAGTATACACAGTAATAACTGAAAGAAGAATAGTGGAGCTGAAGCAAAATTTGTGTGGAACGTTTGGACATGTTAGACGCTAGTCAATGATAGGGAGGAAATCTTGGTTAAAGAACCATTGGATCCACAGCTTTTGCTTGTCGCAAGGGTGTGATTCGAGGTATTATGTACTATGTTTTGTATTCACATTTTTTTGAACAAATAGAAAAAATATATGATCTAACTATTTAACCACCAATGCAGTGAGATGGTCATGACAGTGACTGAATCGCTTCCTAATTATGGCAGCTTCAAGACATCTCTTCTGGTGTCATGCCTGGTGCTTGAGAGCGAGGACTTACAGTGAACTCAATCAACTGTAAGTCATTCCTACTGAAATTCCTTCTCTTTTTAAGGCAAATTTTAGGACACGACACAATAAAAACACGTAAATAAATAAATAAATAAATAAATAATATCTTTTGATTATTTGAAAAGAAACGAAGACAAGCATATTCATAAACCATAAAAGATCGATATATCTATAGTAGTATATCAACACAATTAAGATTTTAATATCATTTAGCCTCACTGAGCATTACCCTTATGAGTGGTTTGTGCACACGCTGTGTCAATACTGCGTCCAAGTTGTGTCTGAAGTTAGAAAAGATTTCTGATACATGTCAGACATGGACACAACATGTTCATTGAAGTGCTAATGCTTCCTACATGATATCAAACCTCGTTGGCTGTGATTAGATTTATTTGGAAGAGCATTAACCTTGCGAATGTTTTCTTCAGCAAATGTAAAGTGGGAAATGCTGGAGGGAGTAACTCGTTCACTCATGTTGATTTTGAAATTGTCTGGATGAGGAGGTGAACAGTCTCATTTGCTGTAGGACCTGCATTTGCCTTACAGTGAATTCATCAGCAAAAGATCCAAAGAGAGACACTGACACATAGTCCTTAAAGAAAATATGAAAATGATAAAATATTTGATTGTCTCTATGTACATTCCTTTACATTGATTAGCCACCGCAACATTGCCTTAGTTGTCTTTGTGTAGGATTGAGTTCCAACACAAAATCATGCTTGGCTATTCAAAATTATGCTAATTTATGTTTACCTGTATCTTTGCAGAATTAGACATATATGATTGTTTTTATTTCAATAGTTTGGTCACCTCCCAGTTTACACATACACGGATATATCCTGACATTTATATCAATATCTTGCTGTTTGTCCAATTCTATGCACTCCTGTTTTGCATACATCTAAAAACATGTTAACTTTTTTTTGGGAAGATCTCTTTAAGCATTAATTTGTAGGATGAATTGAGACGGTATTTTGTGAATATATGCATTCAACCATTTCTTTATTTTCTGATGGCAGAGACAAAAATCATTTTCTATAAAGAGACCTCATACTTCAAAATCTGCAGAAATTTTCTTTTAAGGATTGAATTTGATTCCCTTGACATCTTTTACATTTTTCTCAAATAATTGGCATGTGATGATATGAGCACTGGTACACCCACTCCATGTTATAGCCTTAATTGAAGTCCCAATGTCCCATATACCCCGATAGTTGTTTAACGAGGTATATATACCTTATCAGAAATTTTCCGCGTTTCTAAAATTGGATGCATACAATACAATTCATTGGAGTATGTATGCTTCATCTTTAAAAAAAATGTATATACCTCATTAGATGAGGCATACTATTTTAAAAAAAAATTCAGAACGGTTGCGGAAGTGTAAATGGGATTGTCTTAACATTTCCTGGAAATATATGTTGTTACAAAGACACCTAGAAAAAAGATTTTAGCCCACCATGTGTTTGTGGTCACATAAACAGTGTGAATACCACACATATCTCATAGAGCATGACATGTTTCTTCTTTTCCTTATTTTTCATTTCTTTTTACTTCTTGATTTTTGTCTTGTTCTGGTATATCTTTCCTATTGTTTGTTGGAGCTCTGCCATAACTATCAAGTTTTTTCCATTTGACTTTCTTGATGCAGGCTACCGAGGAGGAGGTTAGTGAGGGGGCAACTAAAGTCGGGATGTAATCCCTCCCCAGAAAAAGGAAAAAAAAGGGGGTGGGGCTCCTTCCTCAAGAAAAAAAGAAGAAGAAAGGAAGGGAAAGAAAGAAATAGAGAGGGTGTTGGTAGCTGGGCAGGCATCGGCGGTGGCGGGCGGGAAGGTCTCTCTCTCTTTCTCTCTCTTCCTCTTTCTCTTTTCTCTCAAGTTTAGACCACAAAATTGATTTTTTTTTTTTTTTGTTACAAGATCATGACATTGATAATCCCATGACCACCTTGAATAAATTTGTAAATTGATTCAGTCAAGCTGGACAGTTTTTCTTTCGATACCTTCCCCAAGTCAATTGGGGATTGAAATTTACACTGTCTGAGCCGTTAAGATTGGAAAATGATATGTTTAACCCCGTATGTATTCTCATCCACAATCTATACTCTTTTTTTTTTTTAATAAATACTCGCCTGTTGAAGTGCATACTGTTATACAAAGTAAAGTATACATTTGAGATATGCTATTGTATTTTCTTTTTCTTTAAAAAATGAAAAAATTACAACTGCATAGCATGCACTGTGATAGAGTTCATACCTATGATGGGGCTGTAGACTGTAGGAAGGGCTGTAAAACGGACTATCTATTAGCGCTCGTTAAGATTTCTTCGCTTTGCCTATCCATGGCTTCACATAGCCTGTGTTTCAATGGTTACTTTCTTGAGTGTTCATACACTCAGTCTGTTTTGTTATCATGTCTGCAACCACAACCACTTATACATAGTTCAACCACTTATCACGGTTTATAAATATTATTATTTTTTTTAAAGGAAAAATATTACATAAATGTATTTCGTGTATATTCCTTTTTTTGCATGGTCACATTTGTTGTAGTTTATAATTTATAAATTGTTGATTATAGCTTATAGATTATTAATATTCACTTTTTGATAATATGTACATCTATATGACAACAGACATCCGACACTGTTGATACTGTTTATTTGATGTTTCTTTGTAGATATAACATGCATGTCTATTGGGTGGAAAAAAAATAATCTAAAATCTACAAGTTATAATCTATAATTTATACATCTAAATTGTAACAACATGACCATAATCTCTTCTAGCTTTCCCAGTTAATGGAGCGTTGAGTTGGCGACAGAACCATGGGCGGGCCCAAAAGTTGGCTAGGCCAGACTACATAGCAAAACGTGCTGTAAAAAGGACTGCGTGTATCAGCGCCCAAACCCCCAAGGAAAAAGATACACACAACCCCAATTGTCAAAATAGCAGCCCAGTCTTGTTTTTGTTAGAA
This sequence comes from Acorus calamus, assembly GCA_030737845.1. Classification (NCBI taxonomy): domain Eukaryota; kingdom Viridiplantae; phylum Streptophyta; class Magnoliopsida; order Acorales; family Acoraceae; genus Acorus; species Acorus calamus. The sequence continues at coordinate 12,381,339 of CM060866.1, forward strand.
AAACCCAATACAGTCTGCCCAGTATTTTCTTAGAAAAATATCAAAATACTAATCTAGCCCATATTTTATGAGAAAAACCCTAAAATAACCTTTAATGTAAACCTAAATTTTCCCGAACCTCTTTTTTTTCTTTACATCTTTTGCAGCCTTGAATGATGAATAAATCAACATCCCCTTCACCAAACACCAACCACAGTAATATAACATATATTAATTTACTTTTGTATTATGTCATTCTTTCAATTCATTGTGTTTTTTTTTTTGCTTATACAGGGTGATTGGATCAGATTAATCAATAGAAGAGGGTGGGTAGGATGACTGGATCCGGATGTATTGTTTTATGAAGGACAGGATTTTTATTTTTTTAAAAGATTTTATTGTTTTTATACTTTTTAACTAGATTTTTTTAAAGATAGTGGAATTTATCTCCTCTTTAATTATTCGTTTTTTTTTTGTTTTTTTTCTACATTTCCTTGCGTTAGTTAGGATTAGTGGATTAATTTTTTTTAACTCTTTTTATATAACATTTGCAGACTACCAAAATAAAAATATATTTAATATTGTTTATCAAAGATAAAGAGATTTATGAAAATAATAATTCAGCCCATGAAAAAAGATCCTAGATTTTTTGAGAAAATATAGAATCTATTTTATTAAAGAAAGAAGCCCCCTGAACAAAAGTGACTAACAATCTTTAACTATTTTGCTTCCTGTATACCGCGCTTGATATTCCCCAATCTTTAATCAGGTGAACAATCATCTCCTCCCATTCTCCATGTATACTTTTGTACCCCTATAACAAGGGATTGGGTGACTTTTGCCTTCTTATTCCTATCCCCTCTTGGTTTGTTGAAAACTCTCAGGCAGAATGCTTGTTGTGAACTCTGAGGCAGAATGAAAGTGATTCGATAAAAACAAACATTTATTTAATTTTTATCATTTAAAATAAATACTTATTTTTTATTTAAGTGTTTGTTTTAAATGCTTATTATAAGTACTTATTGACGAATAAATATTTTACTTATTGATTGTTAAAAGACCATTTGCCCCAATCTTTCAATTTAATAAAAAGTGATGAATCAAATATCAATAATTTTTTTTCATAAAATAGATATAAATATTTTTCTATAAACACCACAAATAAGAATTTATTTTTTTATCAAATCAAACAGTTTTTCACTTTACCTATAAATCAGCATTTAAAATCAACAACCGGCCAAACCAAACTCTGAGAGTTCTACAATGCGAATTCTAAACTTCCTGTAACAAATGAACCCCCTTTTAAGAGGGCCCATGTCGACTGAAGAACACTGATGTCATGTCCACTTTATCATCCAATTCCTTGTTTAATAATCATCATGTTTAATCTGCCCTCTAATTAAACTTCAAATTAACAAAATAAACACTACTGTTCTTGCAAAAATGCAAAAACACATTATATACCAACCTCATTTTAGTGCTAATCCATTTTCCGCATGACACTAGACTTGTAAACCTCGCAAAGCTTTTTGACTCGAGTCTTTTAACAATAATAATGGAAGTAACCCTACAAAGCAAATCAACACAAATACTGCTCAGTTTTGATGAGGGAAAGGTCCCCTGGAATGCCAACTTAGATGTTCTTCTTCCTGATCTTTCCTTTGCCTCCCTTGCCTCGCCCCTTGTTCTTTTTCGATTTCGAGTTCTTTTTCCACTTCTTTCCTATGCCACCTGAGGGCTTCAATAACGACTTCACGCCGTGAGAAGTTTCACCATCAGTCATCTCGACATCTGTCGAGAAAAACCAGGCACCAAATTCAAAATGACTGATCAAAATATTCAAAGGGTGAAAATAAGGTGGGTAATAAATAAATGAGGCCAGCTTAGGTGGTGAATGACACTTTATCATAATTCAAACATGAACGATAAGAACTCCATCATCCAACATGATGAATGATGGATGGACATGTCAATGAACAACCACATTTGGTATTGGGTCTAACAAATAAAGCAAGACGTTATTCATGATTGATGCTTATTGAATGATTTTTTTAGCATTGGCTTGCTCTCATGAACCGAAAAAACCATATTAGATATTATTATATATGATTCACATCAGAATCAGATTCATGATAATCTATGATTGCCTGACCAGCAAACTGATACAGAGCATCATGTGTTCCCCCCCTCTCTATGTTTCAAAAGAACCGAAACTCAGAGAAGTGGTGTTTCGAACTAATTCTTCAAAATGGTGGTTCTTGGTTACCCTGATCTAGGTTAGTTAGTTCATGATGGGAAAACACAATTTCTCAAAGTACTTCTGTAAGGCCCCCTCTGACTGTTGAGATATTATACAGCCGGCCATAGGAGGATAAGGTTCACATATAACATAATCCAATTTTATAATCTAATTTTCTTTTCTCGTTCCAGAACTATATCCAAACATTATTCTCCTGTGAGTAACAGTTTTATGAACTGTTGTTTACTTGTTTGTAAAGAAAGTAGCAATCAGCCCTGAGTTACTTCTTCTGAAGGCAATTAAATTGCTCAACAGAAAATCCTGTTCCTCAAGACCTTAGGCCTAGTGGCAGAGGAATAATTCCTGCCACAAGATTGGAAAAAAGTGTGTGCATCCATATGGGCAGGTTCCCGTCAGCCTCTGGTCCACAGTCAGTTAAGGCCTGTTTTGGTCCGAGCTTTCCTGATACTAGCAGTGGTCTGTCCACTGTATGTAGGGGGGCTCTGTAGTCCATTAGCGCCTTTGTACAAAAAAAAGTAAAAAAAATAAATAAATAATTGAATGGAAAACAGAAGATTCCATTCATCCATGAACAGTTATTGTAATATCCAAAAAAGGCCTTCATTTATTTATTTTTAACAATGCTTACTCATTGTTTAAATGTGCCATTAGTAATTCAATAAATTTGGATACTTGATACCATTTTTTTTGAAACATTCATTTGATAAAATTGGGTACAATTCCGAAACACTTTTAAATTTTAGTCTAATAAAACTTGAATATACAAGATATTGTATATTAAAAGAGAATTTCTTTTGATACGTGTGTACTCATGTAGTGCATAAAGTTTGTTTTTTGTTTTCTTCGTTTTGTTAGTTTCTTTGGATTCCTTCTATCTAATATATGAATAGGTAATTCGTCTACCCATTCTCCGGAAAAAAAGGGATCTAGGGTGTTAAGAAGATGTTCTTCACCCCCCCATGGCATAGATACTTGGCCAATGAGCTGACTAGGCTTGACTTGGGCTAGTCAAAAGCTTGTTTGAGGTTTTGAACTGTAAAACTAGTCTTGGTTAGAAAATGTGATCCAACTGTCTTGGACTCATATCATGCTTGTTAAGATTCATAAGCATATGGTGAGTCCCCCTCCCCCTTCTAAACGGTGCTTCCTCCAACTTATGGCACAGCTTCAACCCCTGCTTTCTTAGGCACTCCCTCCTCACCCTGCCAATAATTTATATTACCTACTGTCCAACTAATCCTCAGATGGGAAACCTACTATTGATAGATGAGTATTCATTGGCATTGCCAAATCCAATAGCAGAAGAGATAAATGATATTCTATTTTCTCTATTTTATATGTTATCGTGAAAATGAGGACACGAAAGATAAACGAGACAAATTTTGTGAATACATTCCTCTCCCTCCACAAAGACCACATATTATCGGGCTCAACATATATGATACACAAACAAGACTGCATGAGCTAAATTTGAGCTCAGCTTATCTAGAGCCATACTCAAACTACAGACATAGAGCCCCAGAAACTTACACACAAGCTTAGCCAGAGTATAACACTTGGCTCAACTCGTTTACATAGGTTTTTATTTTATTTTTTAAATTTTTTTTTTTTTTTTTGAATAAGGATAGAAATTTTTATTAATTAAAAGCCCCCGAACAAAGGAGCCGAGGGATCTCCAAATAGTTACAAAATGTGCGTTTGAGGAAAATCCCAAATCGTAGAAATGAGAAAATAAATTGAATCACTTCCTCGTGAACCAAAATGGACCCATAACAGTGGTAGGATTATCTTCTTGTAGAATCATTTTCACCCAATCCATGAGCAAGAATGAAATATGTGCCCAAGTGTTTTCCACGTACACCCTTTTTCTTTGAAATAGACACTCATTCTGCATCAACCAAATACTCCAACAAACCGCATGAGGAATGAATAACTAAAATTTAGCCATCTTACTACGGTCCCCTTTTTTCTTTTAAAAAAAATGTTACATCTCCACTTGTGTACACAAGTGAATAGGATGTCATACAAGTGAAATAAGCATTGGCAGCATCATCGATGTGAAGGGGACATAATTCAAGTCATTGGTTGTGTAGAAACTATTGTTGGATTTAACGGTACTAATGTATCTCAAATGTAATATTATTTTTGAGTCATAGCTAATAAGTATTAATATAAATAACAACAAAATAAAAAGAATAGCGGAAAGAATTAGAATCCTCTGGTGGAGAGGCACATAAGAGATGATTTTCTTGGAATGAATTTGCCATCCATGCACAAGAAATTCAACACCGTGATTCGTTCACTAATACAACTTGCCTGTGAGATTCCATTGACTCCCCAAGATGCAATCTAGTGGAGTCCTTGAACCGAAACCCTTTATAGTCGATACTCGAAATAGAGAGAGAACTCTAGATCCTAGATTATTTGAGAAAATAAAAGAAGCTCCTGAACAATGGAGACGAGGCTCCAATCCTTTCTTTTTATCTTTATATTATTGTTAATCATATAAATATTCTTATCATCTACAAACTTTTCAAAATTATTACAGTTGAGATACATTTTCTCCATCAAATTCAACAGGTTGCACTCACCAAAGATTCTCAAAGAAAAAAAAATCTGCTAAAGCTTAAAGCCTATCCTCAATGGGGTTACAAGTAGACTTCAGTGTTCCGTAAATTTCCAAACCACGTCAATACAATTCACTTCAAAGATCTATCTCCCTTAGATAAAAGAAGAAGAAAAAAAACTCTCTTATTCAATGATAGCAACAAACAAACAAAAAATAATATGAATCAAATAAAAATAACCCAATATTCTAATAAATGGAATTAAGAAGGTGTCCACGCAATAATCATGCTTGGCTTGCCACATCGAGGGGCTTAATCAACCATGGGATTCATCAGCGATTAAGAGACTAGCCAGTTATTAAGCAGCAACTATTATCTTCCCTATTTTATTGTATTTATTTTATATTTTAAATATCATCTATGTATATACCCATTATTTTTTATTATTAAAAACAATGCCGTTTTGCAACCTCATACACCATAATAACATAATATATACTGCGCTATCATAGTGTATGGAGTAAAAAAAAATTCATATTTTCAAAGAGCAAAATAATACACTATTGTATCTCAATATACACTTCGGGTCCGTTTGGTAGCGCGTTTGGGGGCGATTCCGCTTTTTAAAAAGCGGATTTCGCCCAAACGCGCAACCAACGGATCGGATTCCGGCGGACAAAAGTAATTCCTTTTATTTCTCTCTCGAATGGTTTTTAAAATCTAAAAAAGAACGTTTTTTTGTCGGAATCGTTTTTTGATAAAAGCAAGTTTTTCTACCAAACATTAAATTCCTTCCAAATATTGATTTTTTAAAAAAATAAAAAACAACTTTATTCTAAAATCTACTTTTCAATATGTGTTTCCAAACGGACCCTTCATTACATATAACAGTACATTTCAATGGGAGAGTGTATGATTTTTAAAAAAAATAAAAAACGGTGTGGACTGCAAATGGGGCTACATGACAATTAATATGCGCTTCTGATTAATTGATTCATTCCTCAGAGGTCGGGGCTTAGATCCGTAACTCAATGGTTGATAACAAAATTTATAATTAATTTCATTTTAAAAAAAAACAAAATTTATAATTACGAGGTCATGGATTCGAGTCCTAACCCATAGGTGGTCACTGACCGATCGACTAGCATCAGAATCATCAAATATAAACCAATACAAAAAACTGAAAAAAACCAAAACTTTTCGATTTCGAACAACGTGGGTGGTTACACAGATATCTAAAAACAGAAACCTTTAAAGAGAAAAGAATGAAAAGGAGGGGATCGAAGTGGTACCCATGGTAGAGGAGGTGGCGATGGTGACCATGGCGTCGGAGGAAGGAGTACGGACGGGGAGTTTAGGGGCGTTGAGGGCGGATTCCTGGGCCTTGAACTTGGCGAGGTCCTTCTTGTCGTAGAAAGGCTCGGCGATCTCCCTCCGAAGCGTCCGAAGCCTCTTCTCCCTCTTCGACCGAAGCGATTTCGCCATTTTTTTTTCTTCTCTTTTTCGTTGATATTCGGCGCCGCTTCGGATTTTTGAAGAGAAGGAGAAGAAGTCCTCTTTGACTCTTTCTAGGGCATTTTTATTTGGGCATTGCACGTGTAATGCACGTGCATCGCATGCGATGGGATTAGAGTATCATTTTTCGACTGCACTAAAAAGCCTATGTTTAGTTAGAACAGGACATGGAATAAGTGAAAATTAATTGAAATAATTTCAAAATATGTTTTGGAAGACTAAAATAAATGAGAATCTTTATGTTATAATTAATTGGTATAAAATTGTATATAGATTTTAATCAACCCCTAGATTTAAGTTATTTCAAGGCATTCAATACAAAATTAAAAATATGTGGGTCCACTGTCAAATAAACTGTCATCACTTCTTATATATCAACTGTCAAACAACTGTCATTATTTTTAATTTTTATAAATTTTTATTTACACCTTATTCACATTTTATCCAAACAAGAAATATTTTATTATTATGTTTTTCAACGAAAATAACTCAAATCATAACTAAACAAAAAAATTATTTTATCCTTTTTATATTAAAATAGTCATAAACCTCATAATAACTTAATTTTTTTATCCAAATGGGAGACTGTGTTAGAAGTGCGGGGACTTTTAAAATCTTTTATTTTAAACTTTGCTTTTGAAAAATATTTTTTTGTTATCTTTTCAATTGTTAGGGTTCTTGGTCTAAAAAAATAAGAGGGATGCTTCAAAAGCTAAATGTTGAAAATGTAATTAGATCCATGTTTGAAAATTTTCTACTTTGCAAACACGGATTCTATCCAAACACATATTTAAACATGACCTCAGTCTTAGATATCTCAATAGCGTCATACACTCATATTAATAAGGTATATACATCAGTAAGAATTTTTTCACGTTTATAATAATTGATCCATTCAACTAATTTGAGTATTATAACCCACTTTTTTTTATTTATTTATGAAAGTATGTAATATCCCGCTAAAGTAAGAATACTATTTAAAAAGAGAAAAAAAAAACATGTGTGTGTGGCTGCAAAAGGAATTATGAGTGACATTTTTCAATGGGATTAAGAGCCATCCCATCGGCCATCCATTTACTTTGGTGTAGAAGTAACCATTGTTATTGTTATTGTATTTTGTCTATTTATGGTCTTATGTTTAGTCTTATAAATCATATTAATTACTTGTACTCATTATAACGAGTTATATATCTCAACCACATGAGAAAAGGAGATGATTGGATCTTGGTGCTGACTTACCTACTTGTTTATTGACGATTATTCGAAAGAATTTTCCGTGGGACCGGGGCAAACAGGCGGAGGTAGCTTTCCCAGCTTGACCGTAAAATCAGCCACGGGAAGTCCATCCGATATATATATATAAAAAAAAAGGAGATGATTGGAGGACGATGGACAAGGAGATGACAAGTAAAAAAGAAATGAAAATAGCTTTGTCGAACTAACCTGCAACCAAATATCACTAAAATGCTTATAACATTTTAATTTGGTGATTGGGTCTTTAAAAGGGGGATTGGATATGCAGAAAATACACCTTCTTCTTCTTCCTCGAAAAACTCACCCAATCTTATTTTCAAAAACCTGTTAGGCTTGGATCTATATTCTATATTTGCTATAAACACATCAATCAAGGAGAGTCAGTTTTAGATATTTGTTTTGCTGACCGTAAGTCTAATAAAGATTCGTTGTATCAAGTAGTAAGTTTGCAGAAAATTTCTACAACATATAGAAGTGAGAGCAAATATCGTTTAAAGAAAGTGTATTCATTACGCGCTTCAAAGTTTCAAATTATTCTTTCGATTCCATGCCTCATTTTTTTTAACATAATTATTATCTTGTTCATATGTACCTATTTATTAATTTTGTTTTGAAGAGATTTCCGAGGATTTTAATCCAACCAATTGTTTATTGACTGAACCTAATATTTTATGGGATTTTTGGATTTACCATTCACATAAATGCTGTATATTTGTTATTTTATAATAGAAATAACATATTCATTACTATCTTATTAAAAAAAATGAGTTCCAATCTTACATTTTACCATTACCCTCCCATAATTGATCAATGACTCTCCCCCGATTCTATGACTAATATTCTTATAAATGCTATATATTTGTTATTTATCACTAGAAATAACATATTCATTATTATTATCTTATATATTGCCTTATATTTACGCAATTTGAAACGAAGAAAGAGATCCACCTAATGTTGAGATCCTTACACACAAGACTCACAAGTCTCAAAATATAGAAAACTCAAAATATTATTAATGAAAAACTGTTCTACCCTAGACACGAAAAAAGAGATCCAACTAATGTTGAGATCCTTAAGATTCATAAGTCTCAAAAGAGAGAAAATTCAAAATATTATTGATGAAAAACTATTCTACCCTATATTACAAGTCTCTCTTTTATTCTAATAACAGAAAATTTAAAAAAAAATAGATAAAACCAAAATTAGTTATATCTGAATCACAAATATAAAAATGAATAAAATCACTAATTTAAAAGCCTAAATAAAGAAAAAATAAAAAAATAAGGATGTGTAGTGGCATGGTGACTACTCTTGAAGATCTCATCGATATCAAGATCCAGTAAAAATTTCATACGGTTTCGAAATCGGGACCCATGATTTCTAACAACCGATTTCTGGTGGTCCCATCACTCAAAGAACGTGTCGGCCACCCGTTCTACATCATATATATAATATATAAATGGAATAACTTCTCAATTTACTTTCCAATTTTACTGTCCCACAATTCCATGACTAATATTCATATATATACATATTCACCTTATGACCTTATTTATCAAATAAAAGTTAAATTTTAAATTTCAATTTTAGTACTCTCTCACAATTGTTCATTTTAGACTATTACCTTATATATCAACCTATACCTTATTATATATTAAATGAAATGAGTTCAAATTTTACTTTTTTTACTATTCCACAACTGAGAAACAATTCGTATCCATATATTCACATTATCTGTTAGGTTATATTTGTACTAGTTTTATATACATGCCAAATGCATGTGGACTTAATGTTTAAGATAAAACTATAATATTGTTATAAATAACTTACGAAATGTTTATAAAATATTGACCCATCCAAAAATCTCATTCCATTTAACATATATACGGTAATAAATTTATATACCACATAATATATATGTTTTTCATATCATAATAATAATAATAAAATAACAAATCCTTATAGAGTTCAATTGATATAGATTTAGCAAATATCATTATTTTTGATTTGTTAAAATTTGATAATATTAATATGATTTACTTTGAAATCTCAAAGTACATTTATGATTTCTCTAAATCTTATTTGAAATCCTAAATGTTGAATAAATAGATATGTGTAATCATAAAATTTATGGGAGGAAAAAAACGGAAATGAAAGAGGAGTCAATTTCACTTAAATAAATAAATAAGTTATATGTGTAATCACGACTATATATATATATATATATATATATATATATATATATGTATGCATTTCAATTTTCTATTCTAATTTTACCATCCCATAATTGGTAATGACTAATAAGTTCCAATTTTACATTCCAATTTAATCACTCACAATTGACAATTGACTCACATCCACGTGTCACCTAATCTATTAAATGAGTTTCAAATTTACAATCTAATTTTACCATCCCACAATTAATTAGTGACTTGTTGTATCCATATATATAATCACCTTCTATATTAAAGGGAAGGTGTTTCAATTTAATACTCCAATTGATCATCCACGATTGATCAATGACTTATATCAATATGTTAATTATTACCAACTATTGTATACCAACCATCTATTAATTTATTACCAGGACAAATATTGTAAGGGGTTCCAAAAAATCTTGGTCAAATAAATCAAAGATCCTAACCACCCAAAAAAAGCAACCAAAATCTCTCAAAATGAATTAATGGAAAGCAATATGCAATTAACACAGCTTCAATGAATTATGAAGTCCCCTATATATTATGAACACACGCGACACACAACCATCATCAATAGAAGAGCCTCAACATTAAGTCCTCTGATTTTCAATTGGGTTTTCTTTGATGGCGCGCAACAAGACGAAGATTGCTTACATAACCTCCAATGTGACTCGTCGCCGCACCTTTGAGAGGCGCAAGAGAAACCTCATCAAGAAGGTGGACGAGCTGAGCGTGCTCTGCGGCGTCCAAAGTTGCGCGCTCGTCACCACGCCTGGCGAGCCCAACCAACCGGAGATTTGGCCTTCCATAGTTGACGCAGACAACCTGATCGCCCGGCTCAGAGACCTCCCCTCGTTGGGTCAGGACAAACGCACCCTCGATCAAGAGAGGTTCCTGTCGAAGGGCAATAAAAGGCTGGAAGAGCAGCTCAAGAAGGTCGAAAAGGAGAACCGTGAGGCGGAGGTAAAGGTGGCGCTAATGCGGTGCCTCCGCGGGGAGGGTGTGCAGGGCGCGGACTTGGATGAAGTGGGTTCGCTTGCGGAGGGGAAGGCGAGAGCCATTGCAGAACGCATTGAGTGGCTCACGAAGACATTGTATTTGGTTCCGCCACCGGCCGCAGACCTTCGACTTAGGTTATAAGAAAATAAAAGTTGAAATAAAAAGATTACTGTGAGCAAGTTTAGAAGTGTTTTGATGGAATTTTAGTGAACTATTGACAGGATCTGAATTTTAATGTTTTTCTTTTGTTTGTTTTTGTTTTTCTTGCTCTTCGATTCAGAACACTCTACCGCACATTAACTTGTGAAGAGATCTTGTGTTTGTGTGCAGATCGATCAATAAAAGAAAAAAGTAGTCTTATAACAATGCGTGTATATGTTTGTTATTGTGTTTTGTTTGGTGAGAGTGGTGTGGTATATTAGAAAAACTTAGCGATGATGGGAGATCTATAACCATGATATGATGTTGTTTTGTTTTTATAGGTATATATGGTAGTTTAGCTATTGTTAAATAGATGGCGATGGTTTTTATCAATTGTTTTAAGATGTTTATATAGTGAGCTCTGTTTTAATTTGTGATGAGCAATTTTATTTTATTTGTATTTGATTTTCTTGGTTTGTGCATACAAATGATCTTTGTGTGTGTGACTTCCTTTTTTATTTTGATCCATGCAAAATTTGAGGTTAAATTGTTTTTGGTTTGCGCTCACAGATGATACATATGATATTTATGTGTATGGCTATAAACAAAATTGTGTAAAAATGATAATATTAGGAACAACCCGAATGAATAAAACATGAATAAAACGTGCATTCAGCTATTTATTTGAAGGTAACTTAATTAGCGATATATGTAAGACAAATGATACAAATAAACTGAGAAAGGCTGAAGGGCATAAAATGCAACCACTTGGAGTATTTATGAGGTCCATAGAAGATAATTCATGAGTATGCATATCAAAAGAAAAAAATTGCGTATCACCTTTCATATCAAATGAAGTAAGTCTATAGAAGATAATTCATGATTATGCAAATCAAAAGTTGTTAACGATCTCTGTACATAGAATGCTGAGTTATGCTGACCTGCTTAGTTAGAGCATATTTCTGGACAGTTGGATTGCTAACATTGTAAAGGGCAGTTGAGCTCTATTAGGAATGTAGCATACTTGTAAATCTTGATAGATGTATAAATCTTGATTATGGCTTCTTGAAGCTCCGGCCATATCTCTGCTGAGCAGAAACACCTCTCTCCGTTACAAGTTTGCCATGCTGCAATCAGGTCCGTGGGACTATTTGCTTCTTGCCATATATGAGTTGCCTTCCAATCAACCAAATAGCTCAGCTTGTGATCAATGTCCTTGAGAATTCGAATAGCAGTCCATTGTAGGTTACCTTTGCACAGCACCCAGGAAATAGCAGTGTGAGAGTCTCCCTCAATACAATGTTTTTTTGCCTTGGCTTGTAGAGCAAGAGAGATACCAGCTTGTATGCCTTTAAGTTCAAGTATGTTATGGTTATCGTGGAGAATACATGGCTCCATAGCCTGCCCTGTCCGGAGATAGTGCCCCATCTGAATTTGACTTCAACCATCCAGATCTGGGGGGATGCCATCTGATTAGATGCTTGGTGAACTGTTTTTGAGAGATAATAACTCCCCAATCTTGAGAAAGCCTTTTCATGGCTGGAGTTAAGTTCTCAGTCAACTTCTTGTCCATGTGGAGAAGGCGAACATTTTCCAAAACCTGACTGCATAAATTTAGTTTGTGACGCTGTTTTTGAAGTCGAATTCGTATCATTGCGCTCCTTCCAAAGCAACCAAACAGTCGAAGTGAAAGCAGCTTCCATGATGACCATTGGAGCTCCAACAGGGAACTGGTCCTTAAGCCATATCACAAAATCTGAAAGGCTGGAATGATTGACCTTTTTCCCCATCCGTCTGAGGATTAAAGTCCAGACAAAGGTGAGCTCCTGTTTCCACTTCTCTGTTGCACTGCCTACTAGCAGTGTCTTGGACAATTCCTCGTCTTTGCAGCACATCTAGAGTTGGGGACTTGTTAAGACAAGCAAGCCATGTGCAGCAGGAATGTTTTGGATCCACTGAATATCAAAGAGTCCCTTACCACCTATCCAAGGATCAAACCATATATTTATCCTCAATCCAGAAAAATTAAGATATTTTACCTTTGGTTGGATCCAGTCTCAGGAGGAAATGATTGCCTGCCTTCCAATTCTCCGAAGAGCTTGCCACTCATTTGACTCTCCAAATTGAAACTGTGGATCCAATTCACCCAAAGAGAGTTATTTTTATTTTTCCAGCAATCTCCCAAAAATTAGCACCTAGCAAAGCCAATGCCCAAAGCTTAACTGATTTCAAGCCAAGACCCAGTCCTTTTCAGGGCAGGCACATGGTCTTCCACTGAACATGATTCATAGAACCCCCCCCCCCCCCCCCCAAAAAAAAAAAATAAAGAAATTGCGGAAGAGCTTTTCAATTTGTTTGACGTTTTTTTTTTGGGAAGCAAGACAGCTGCTGTTCAGAAAATTTGTAGCGAATTCAGCACAGTTTTCTCTCCACAACTTCAAACTCATTGTCTAATGTCTTCCCATCCTGCAAATGAAAAATTAAAACTCATCAGAATACTTTGTTGGCTATAACAAATTCTGAATGCAGGGAAACAACAAACAGACACCAAAAAAACATATAGAAAAGTTTCTATATAAAAACTTATATGGAAATTATTGAGAACATGATTTATATATAAAAAAGCTTTCATTTCTCCCACGCTGCCATGCCTGTTGCCACAATTTGTGTTGGCTTCCTGCTGATATATAGCGAAGGCAGCCACTGCTGCTCTCGTGTCAAGGTCAGTACTTCCATCTATAATGATAAACATTTCAGCCAGGGAAGGTATAGTGAGCCCATGCTTCACATTTAGTCCCATTGGCTAAAATTTGTTTATATGAGGTAGAGCCTCATCAGCCTTCAGCTTTCCCAAGATCTTGATGCACTCTTCTGCATAAGACATAGCTCGACTAACCACCTGCATCTCCTGCAGAGAAATACCTTGAAAATTAAATCTAAAATCTATTTCTTGCCAATCATATCTGCCAACAAATCATTATGAAAAACACACCATTCTAAACAGCTGCAATGATATATATTCTTCCAGGTTTCATACTTAAAAACCTCTTACCAAATAGTGGAAGACCATATGCTAGAAGGGGACCAATATTTACTAGGAACCAACCTCCAACAGTCTGAAGTAAACTGACATTGCATGAACAGGTGATGGGCAGTTTCAGCAGCCTCCAAACACAAGGGGCATGAAATCTCCATGCAACGCACCCACAAACTTAATCAAACCATTCCACGAAAAAATAAGTGAATGTGGCAGAACCTGAGCCCCCACAATTGTCCTGGAGAGTATCCAGATCTTATTAACCAAGAAGGAAAGGGTGTGAATATTCGCACCATTTTGTATCTCCGCCATTCTGGCTAGGATCTGTACTACAACAATCTATTATGGATCTTTCTATCATATGCATGCCAAATAGAATCACCCGAACTACATTAAAGTAATTAATTTAAAACAATTGCAATCAACAAAAGTAAATTGCCCAGTCATTGAACTTCATAATTTATAATTGAATCAATTCCAACACAAATAATAAGAAAAAAAGAAGAAGAAAGACTCTTGCACCACCGTCCACTTTCATTTAGAGTTTATCTTAGTTTTCTCTCCGAACCTGTTCAAAGCAAACATTGCTCTTCCCTCCTAATTCGTAGCATGATAACCCCGCAAATCAGAAAGGCTTTAATTTCCTCTACATTCAGTGATGTCCCACCTTGGAAGAGCATCTTGTTGTAGCCACTATCCCGGAACAAAGTCAATAATTGCCCTAGACAAATTGAAATCCAATTACCCACCTATCTCAAAAGCTCCAAAAGTAGGAAAACCAAAGTCAGAATCAAACGAAGGTCAACTCTGGCTACAATCTGTGCTATGATAGTTGAGGCAGTTTTGGCTTTTTAGGAATCTATTATGGCTCTTTTGCTATCATATGCATGCCATATAGTCACCCAAACTACAAGTAATGGCTAGAAAAGAGTAATAGTCTGCCATATCACCTGAAACCAAATTAGTTACAAATTTTATTAATGAGCAATGATTAAAACAAAGTAACCAACACATCAGATTGTCTTGCAGAGCTCCCGTCTATAACTATCCAGATCTTATTAACTGAGATGCAAAGGCTGTGAATATTCACACCATCTCCGCTAATCTGGATAGAATCTGTGCTACGAGAGTTGAGGGAGCGTGGCTTTTGTTTAGAAAAACAAGCATTTAAAAACAATTGCAATCAACAAAGGTAAATAGCCCAGTCATTGAACTTCATAATTTATAATTGAATAACTTCCAACACAGATAATAAGAAAATTCAGCTCATTATTGAAAAAACAATTTAGCTTTAAATTTTGCAAGGATTCAGGAACACAATCATACACATACACAAATATAAATATATCTGTGTGTTCAAGAAAACCAAACACAAATAAAAGGGAACTAATCATCACAAAAGAGATCTCAAAATATGAACATCCTAAAACAACTTATTAAATCTATCACCATCTATTAAAATATGTCTACAAAAATAGAACATCATCATCTCCTAAACAGAGTCCAGACATCTGCCCAAAGTCAAAACATCTGCCCAAAGTCATTGAACACGGAAGACAAGTTGTGGCAGCTGTTGAAGTCGAATGAGAAGTAAAACAAATCGTCGTTTTTGTTGTCGTAGACGTCTCCAGCACTGCCCAACATGTTGTTCACCACCCCATCCGCCGTCATCGGCTGCGCGTCCACTGCCTCCTCTGTGACCACCGGCAACTCCTCCTCCTCCCCGCAGAGGCACCGTATTTGAGCCACCTTCATCTCCGCCTCGCGGTTACCCTTTTGGAGCCTCCCGAGCTGCTCTTTCAGCCTTTCCACCTCCTTCGAAAGAAACCTCTCCTGGTCGAGGTCGTGTTTGTCCCGAGCCGACGCCGGGAGGTCTCGGAGGCGACCAATCAGATTGTCGGCGTCGACTATGGAAGGCCAGATCTCTGGTTGGTTGTTGGGCTCGCCAGGAGCGGTGACGAGCGCGCAAGCGGGGACGCCGCAGAGGATGCTCAGCTCGTCGACCTTCTTGAGGAGGCTCCTCTTCCGCTTGGGGAAGGTGCGTCGACGAGTCACATCGTCGGTGATGTAAACCATCTTTGTCTTCTTGCGCACCATGAAAGGAAGCCCAATTGAGAAAATGCAGAGAAGAGAAGACTTGTAGAGGAGGTTCTTCCATTGTTTGATTGTGGGTGTGGGTGGGAGTTCAATCATATATATGTATATATATAGGGCCAATTAAGAATAATTTGTGATTCGGAGGAGGTTTATTTATTAACATGATTGGAGAATAAAATAAATTTGACTGTTGGTGATTTGCATAGGGAGTTGTGAGTGAGGGTGGTGAGGTGATCGAGTTTGCTTGGTTAAGAAGTCTTTGACTGTACTTTGACTGAATCGCTTGTGCAAGATTACAATTTAATTCAGACAGGGGATCTGTTCTCACTTATTCAAATTTTGAATTAATTTTTAATTCCAACTGAACTCATCCAAATGTCTGTCATGGAAATTTGTGTTTACAATTAATTAATTAATGAAGTGTGTATATTGACATCTAAAGAGAATGTGTTGTCTGAAAATTGAAATCCGCCAACACAAACCACCCGTAGTGAAAATCTCTGAATTACAGAAATGCCATTAATGTAATTTTAATTTTTATAATAAAGTTTAGTGATTTGATGGTTAGAAAAAATCTTGATACAAATAAATTAATCATTCCCGTGCAAACATCTCATAAATTTAAATTATGCACCTAATACACAATTGCAATTTTTTTAAAATTGTTTGTTATGTTTTATGGGGGGGAATTAATTATCGTCACTCCACTTTGGAAAAAAATTCGATCGACTGAGGTGAATAATCAAGAGAAAATAGTTAGAGCATCTCTCTCTCTCTCTCTCACCCTTCTCCCGCAGACCGCCCGCTTCCTCTGACCACCACCGCTGCTGTCTCTCCCTCTTTCTATTTTCCTTTCTTCTCCTCCACACCCCAATAACAATGAAGTTTTCTAATGGGATGGGGAGACTGAGAAGGAACAAACTATGATAGTTGTCTGTGGCTATCACCATTCTTCATGGAGCTAGAAGCAGTTAGCATTGGATATGGATACTCTCTTTGTTTTTTTTTTTTCTTGTTTTATGCTTTGATCAATTAGATAGACTAAAATTCATCGAATGAAATGATTTTATTCGTCACTTTTGGTCTCATTCATTTGATGAAATAAGAACTGTTGGAATAGTTATTGATGGGAAGGGAGCATGCACGTCTGCAAATCTCACTCCTTGATAACCAGTCTCTCTTGTAGGAGTTTTACCCCCCTCGCGTCTACGACGTTATGTCCCAACTCTTGGATGCATGACTAGAACATTTTCCATATATTCTATCAATACAATGAAAGCCCACAGAGGATAACTCCAATGTGCTGATGCGATATAGAAAGTGACGAATTGCCATGAGGCAAGAGATTACCGAATAGGAAGCCAATTTTAAGTTGCTATGTTTTTGTTATCTTCGATACCTTTTTCACCTTCTCTTCTAATCTTATAACAGGTGATATGGGGTTGCAATGGCCTCCAACATATCCGTAGATTGAACTTCAAAGAAACAAAGATAAATAGTTCAATCATTAAACTTCAAAATTTATAATTGAATCATTTCCAACCCAAATAAAAAGAAAACTTAAGCTAGCCCATTGTAAATAAAAATTCAGCCTCAAATATTGCAAGGATCCGGGAAACACAAAGTCAATACACATACACAAATATACATACATCTCTCTTTATGTGTGTATGCATGAAGAAGGAAAACCAACAAATAAAATGGAAATAATCATCACAAAAGAGATCTCACCATCTATGAACATCCTAAAACAACTTATTAAATCTATCACTTCTATTAATATGTGTCTACAAAAATAGAACATCATCATCTCCTAACAGAGTCCAGACATCTGCCCAAAGTCATTGAACACGGAAGACAAGTTGTGGCAGCTGTTGAAGTCGAATGAGAAGTAAAACAATCTGATAGCGAGAATAAGTCGTCAACCATCTCCACTGATGAAGGGGTTGAACAAGTCCAACACAAGCCACCAACGTCCCCATGCACCCCATGCACTCTGTCATTCATGTAACAAACCACCACTCAACACTGACTCTTGTAACTACTCTTCTTTATAGCATTTGTAATGGTATAAATAGAATAATAAAATAAACCACTGGGTATGTGTGTGGTTTGCAAACCAATTCACTGTAACCAAGTTCTTTATGGTATCATAGCCAAAAACGTCCACCGACTGTTAAAAATCATTTCCCTCCTGCGCATCACCCACTCTTCTTCTCTGCTCCTCCACCCATTTTTTTTTCCATGGACAGTTTGACAACCTCCGGCACTACTACGCCTACTCTCACTGGCTTTCTGAAAATATGAAGGGGCTGATGGGAATCGTCGATGGTACCGTTAAGTGTCCATCCCAGTTCAAGGTCGGCACCGACAATGTGGTGACCGCCGATCCCAACCCAGATTATGTAGCCTGGATTCAAAAAGATCAACTTGTGTTGAGTTGGATCAACAACTCTCTCAAACCGTCAGTTCTCTCCACCGTGGCCCGATCCCGATCGGCCCATGAAACGTGGGTCTCTCTTGAGAAAAGATATGCTTCACAGTCACACAATCGGATCATGTATTTACGAAATGAGCTGTTCAACACCAAGGGTGAGGGACTCTCCATCACGGACTTCGTCGATAAAATTAATCACATTGCAGACAATCTCGCGCTAGCCGGGAAACCGGTCGATGATGATGATCTCATTTCTATCATCATGAACAACGTCGGGCCGGCGTTCGAAGCCACTGTGAGCTCCGCGCAAGCTCGCGATACGCCGATCTCCTACGATGATCTCGTGGCTCTCCTCCTCGGCGCGGAAATGCGGTTGAAGGGTCGATCATACCATGCTTTTGATGCCTCCCCGACTGCCCTTTATGCACCAAAACAGCCAACAATCCGTGGCACTTCCGGTTGGAGCCGAGGCAACACCTTCCGAGGACGTGGACTTGCGCGCACCTCCGCTTCCTCTTCATATTCTCCTGCCACTCCGCTGCCTCCTGGAACCCCGGTCTGTCAAATCTGCAACCGCCCTCGCCACACGGCCATCGACTGCTACCACCGCATGGACCAAGCTTATGAAGGACGTGTTCCAACCAAACAGCTCTCAGCCATGATTGCCACCGGATCCACTCGCGCTGCCACCTCAACCACATGGGTCACAGACACTGGAGCATCCAACCACGTCACCAAAGGTTTGGCAAACCTCACTGTCCATGACTCCTACCAAGGAAATGACAAAGTTGCTGTGGGCAACGGTGCATGTTTAACTATATCCCATATTGGCTCATCTACTTTGCCTCACCAATCTTTAGTTTTTAACCTTTCTAATGTCCTCTATTGTCTTGATATTTCCACTAATCTCCTTTCTGTTCATCAATTTACCCGTGACAATAATTGTGTATTTGTCTTCTCTCGTGATTCTTTCTGCATCAAGGATCTAAAGACGGGGAAGACGCTTTTTCATGGACCGAGTGACAACGGCCTCTACCCTATCACCATCCACCATCAGATCTCTAAAGCCAAGAATCGCCCATTTGCTTTTCTTGGTGCTCGTGTTGCGGCTCAAGTTTGGCACTCTCGCCTTGGACATCCTGCCTCGGCAACAGTTTCCAAACTCTTATCAACAAAATGCTTACCCACCACAGGCTCCAATGTTATTTCTTTTTGTCACTCATGTCCACTCGGCAAATGTTCTAAGTTGCCATTTCAGTTATCTAGCTCTATTGCAAAGACTCCTCTTGAATTAATACACTCTGATGTTTGGAGTTCTCCTATAGCTTCTATGCGTGGGTCCAAATATTATGTTTTATTTGTTGATGATTTCTCACGATATTCATGGATTTTTCCAATGCAATTAAAGAGGGAAGTTTCTGATATTTTTATTCGCTTTAAAAAGCTCGTTGAAAATATGTTTTCATCCAAAATCAAAGCTCTCCAATCTGATGGTGGTGGCGAGTACACCAAACATAGTTTTCAAAAATTCCTTGCTGATCATGGCATCCGGTTTCGATCTTCTTGTCCCCATCATCCCGAACAAAATGGCCTAGCCGAAAGAAAACATCGACACATTGTTGAGACTGGGCTCACATTACTTGCTCATGCTCACATGCCCTTCTCATATTGGGTTGATGTTTTTAATACGGCTATCTATTTGATCAACCGATTGCCAACCCGTGTCCTCCAATCATCCACTCCCTATACTAAATTGTTTGATCGTACTCCCCAATACAATTTCCTTCGGGTCTTTGGATGTGCGTGTTTTCCTTATCTTCGGCCACTTAATACCAACAAACTCCAGTTCCGCTACAAAGTTTGTGTGTTTTTAGGTTACTCACTCAACCATCAAGGCTATCGTTGCCTTGATATTTCTTCAGGCCGTGTATACCTATCCCGTCATGTTATTTTTGATGAACACACCTTCCCATTCCACTCCCATTCCAACACACCAAACCCAAATCCCATAAGCCCTGACTCTTTTACACTTTTATTAAACCTTCCCCAACCAATAAATCCACCTCCACTACTTGAAACTACTCCCACACCAATACCCAACCAGAATTCTCCACCTGTAACCCATGCACCACTACCCATCCATGCACCACAATCTCCTACATCAGCTGCACTTCACCATATGGTTACACGGGGACGTGCTGGGGTGTTTAAGCCAAACCCCAAATATGCCTTGTCAGTGCACTCTGTTTTTTTTTTTTTGGAGAGTAAAATTGAAAGACTATGAAAGAAAGAGAAATTTTACCAACCAAGTGTTTTGGCCAGGCAGTGAAACAGGTAGCTTGGAGAACGGCTATGTGTGATGAATTTAATGCCCTACAGCACAACGGGACATGGTCGCTCGTCCCCCCAACACCGACCATGAATATTTTACCAACCAAGTGGGTGTTTCGGATTAAACGGCGGGCAGATGGCTCCATTGAGCGTTACAAAGCTCGTCTCGTTGCCAACGGTTTTCATCAACAAGAAGGGCTCGATTTCACAGAAACCTTTAGTCCTGTTGTGAAGCACACCACCATCCGCGCTGTTATTGCCTTGGCTGTCCATCACCATTGGCCTATTCGTCAACTCGACGTTCAAAATGCCTTCCTCCATGGGTTGCTGGCTGAAGAGGTCTACATGCTCCAACCATAAGGTTTCAAGGATCCTGTATTTCCACACCATGTTTGTCGCCTACACAAGTCCATCTATGGCTTGAAGCAAGCCCCACGAGCCTGGTTTAAACGGTTCTCTGACTATCTTGAAGATCTGGGATTTCAAGAATCAAAGAGTGATTATTCTTTGTTCACATTTCATTGCAAAGATATTGTCATTTTTTTACTGATATACGTTGATGATATTCTCATAACCGGAAATAACTCTTCTTATATTTCCCGGTTTATCAAAAAGCTTGGTCTACTCTTCTCCATGAAGGATTTAGGCAAACTGCATTACTTCCTAGGTGTCGAAGTGAGCTACGCTGATGATGGTCTGTGCCTTTCCCAACACAAATATATCACTGATTTGCTGGTCCGAACCAATTTCCAAGATGTCAAGCCAATGTCCAGTCCTATACCTGCTGGCAAGAAACTCAGCTGTCGCGATGGAGACCCGTTGCCTGATGCGTCTGAGTACCGCAGCATTGTCGGAGCTTCCAATATCTCACCATTACACGTCCAGATCTCTCTTTCGCAGTGAACCAAGTCTGTCAATTTATGCATCAACCTACTACGTCCCACTGGACTACCGTCAAGCGTATTCTACGCTACTTAAAGAAAACTCCAGATCGTGGACTGTACTACAAGCCTAGCAATCTTCGACTGCGGGCATTCTCCGATGCCGATTATGGTGGTGATCCTGATGACCGACATTCCACAGGTGGTTACTGCATCTATATGGGTGAGTGTCCTATTTCGTGGAGCGCTAAGAAACACCGCACGATCTCACGCTCCAGTACCGAGGTGGAGTACCGACAATTAGCGTATACCGCAGCAAAAATTTCATGGCTACGTTCCTTGTTCCGTGACTTACACATCCGTCTCACCACTCCAATTATTTGATGTGATAACATCAATACTGCAGATCAGGTAGCAGATATTTTCACAAAGGGTTTATCTTCTAGTCGGTTTGCCTCTCTCTCTGCCAAGCTGATGTTGCGCTCCTGCCCCATCAACTTGCGGGGGTGTGATAGCGAGAATAAGTCTTCAACCATCTCCACTGATGAAGGGGTTGAACAAGTCCAACACAAGCCACCAATGTCCCCATGCACCCCATGCACTCCGTCATTCATGTAACAAACCACCACTCAACACTGACTCTTGTAACTACTCTTCTTTGTAGCATCTGTAATGGTATAAATAGAATAATAAAATAAACCACTGGGTATGTGTGTGGTTTGCAAACCAATTCACTGTCGTTTTTGTTGTCGTAGACGTCTCCAGCACTGCCCAACATGTTGTTCACCACCCCATCCACCGTCATCGGCTGCGCGTCCACTGCCTCCTCTGTGACCACCGGCAACTCCTCCTCCCCGCAGAGGCACCGCATTTGAGCCACCTTCATCTCCACCTCGCGGTTACCCTTTTGGAGCCTCCCGAGCTGCTCTTTCAGCCTTTCCACCTCCTTCGAATGAAACCTCTCCTGGTAGAGGTCGTGTTTGTCCCGAGCCGACGCCAGGAGGTCTTGGAGGCGACCAATCAGATTGTCGGCGTCGACTATGGAAGGCCAGATCTCCGGTTGGTCGTTGGGCTCGCCAGGAGCGGTGACGAGTGCGCAAGCGGGGACGCCGCAGAGGATGCTGAGCTCGTCGACCTTCTTGAGGAGGCTCCTCTTCCGCTTAGCGAAGGTGCGTCGACGAGTCACATCGTCGGTGATGTAGACCATCTTTGTCTTCTTGCGCGCCATGAAAGGAAACCCAATCAAGAAAATGCAAAGAAGAGAAGATCTTCAATTGTTTGATTGCGGGTGTGGGGGGTGTTCAATGATATATACATAGGGCTAGTCAAGAATAATTTGTGATGCGGAGGAGGTTCATTTATTGGCATGTTTGATTGGAGAATAAAATAAATTCGACCGTTGGTGATTTGCATAGGGAGTTGTGAGTCGAGTTTGCTTGGTTAAGAAGTCTTTTACTGTACGTTGACTGAATGGCTTATTTAAGATTACAATTAATTCGGAATATTTGCATTTGTTGTAGATTACACCGAATCAGACGGTTGGTTTAGGGATCGAATGGGGTGAACGATTAGCAGAAAGTAGTTAGTGCATCGTGATATTGTATAATTCTATTATTTGAGTCATCACGACTTGTTAAGAAGTCTTTCTCTCTCTCTCTCCCCTTCTTCTGCTGGCCCATTTATCACTATTTTAAATTAATCAAGCAATATTTTATACCACATCGTGATATTGTATAATTCTATTATTTGAGTCATCACGATTTACTAAAAAATTATGATAATCAATTTATTATATATCACAATTTATGTTAAATTGTGGTCTTATGGTCACATTGATTTAAATTGGGAACAAAAACTGAGACAATGTGAAATATTGTAATAATGATTTGATGACTATAAAAAACTTTGATACAAATAATATATCATTTTTGTTCATAACAACTCATAATTAAATTTAAATTATGCACCTAATACACATAATTGTAATTTTTTTAAAAATGTTTTGTTATATTTTATGGGGATGATTTCTCGCTAACCCACTTTGGAAAAAAAAATCGATCGAGTGGGGTGAATGACTAGGAGAGAGAAGTTAGAGCATATCTCTCTCACCCTACTCACTGCCGCTCGCTCTCTCTCTCTCTCTCTCTCTCTCTCTCTCTATTTTCCTTTCATTCCCTCCACACCCCAATAATAATGAAGTATTCTAATGGGATGGAGTGAATGAGATAGGGAGACTACCCACCCTCTTTCAAATGTAAGGAACATACTATGATAGTTTTTTTTGGTCATTCAGATACATACATACATACTATTATAGTTATTTGTGGCTTGAACCATTCTTCATGGAGCTGGAAGCAGTAAACATAGGAAATTGATATTCTCCTTTGTTTTGTTTCTTTTTTTTGTTTTATGCTTCAATCAATTAGATAGTCTAAAATTCATCAAATGAAATGATTTTATTCTTCACTGGTCTCATTCATTTGATAAAATAAGAACGGTTAGAATAGTTATTGATGGGAAGGGAGCATAGGCACAACCGCAAACCTCACTCCTCGATGAGAGCAGTCTCTCTTATAGAAGTTTCAACCCCCTTGCCTCTACGATGTAATGTCCCCCCACTCATGGATGCAAGACTAGAAAGCATGCATCAAGTGGTTACAAAAAGGAGGGTCTTGAGTGATAGGGAAAAGGCATCTTTGCGCTTGGGCAATGACGCAATCAGTGAGATTGTAACCGAGGCGTGTCAATTGCTGGTTGAAAACTGTTTACAAACCCCCTCTTAGGCCTGGGCTTGCTCTTGTTAGAATGAGCCAAACGAGCCGAGCTTTGACATGTTCAAGCTCGGCTCGGGCTCGTGACCGAGCTTCATTTCGTATTCAAAATCGACTCGTTGGGCTCGTGAAAAGCTCGGTTGAAGCTCGGCTCGGCTCATTTATTAACAAGTCAAACCGAAGCTCGAACCAAGGCTCGACTCGGGCTCGTTTAGCTAAAAAAAATATTGTTTAGCATTTGAGAAGTCACATTTCACAAATCACAACACCTTATACATGTGAAAGTAATATAAGCTCGGGCTCGGCTCGTTTACAAACCGAGCTTTAAAAATTGTTCAAGCTTGACTCGTTTGTCTAATCGAATAAGCCTAAAAATATTCCTCACTAAAAACCTATATAAATCATCCGCCAGTGCAGTACTAAAACACATTCAATCTTGTTGGTAATAAGAATAATAATTTAATTTTAGCAATAAAAAAGGGTAAATTGTGTTTGGACCTCCTTAAGTCTTTGAAACCTGCAAAAGCACCTCCTGAAGTTTCAAAACATGCACTTACACCCTCTGTCATTAGATTTTCCGTTAAAATGGAACAAAAGTACGATTTTACTCATTTTAGTTTTATCGTATTTTCACTTTTTGATTAACCGTTGAAATCATCAAATTATTGTCCAATTATTTTAATATCATATTTATCAAATCGTTTTCAATAATAATAATGAGTTCAAATCTCCAACAGGTTTTAAATCAACCAAGACACAATGAGTGAACTACCCTGGGTTTTATACTCAGTTGCTTTAGGTAAATGAAATGGTAATATCTAACTTATAATGAATTAAATCCATTTACAAACTTCCAAATTTCAATCGTTACACAATGGTGAACTCCAGGTAATATTGAAGTGCTAACTTACATCCATCCCAACCTTGCTCTACATCGAGCATTAATTTATTACAATAGAAAAGAGAACCAACAAAATTATAGAAATTTTGTTTCAAATTCTTGTTTCACTTCTTTTTCACTTGTTTCACTTCTATAATATTGTTTCACGATACTGAATTTGAAAATTTTGTTTCAAATTCTTGTTTCACCCACAGAAGCCAATTTCACTTGTTTCAAATTGCAATTAAAGCTGATAATGCCCAATTCTTCAATCAAAGAAGCAAAAATACAATTGGTCACCTATTCAGTTGTTAATGAACAATGGTTAAAAAAAGTTAGAGAGTCTGTTAATGAACAATGGTTAAAAAAAGTAACCCTGGGGGCTCAACCGCAGCAGAAAAAAAAGTGACTGAGATGCAAAGGCACTGAATATTTGTGACCCTGGCCAGAATCTGTGCTACTACAGTTGAGGGAGCTTGGCACATTTGTTTCGAGTAACAACCTTTTTAGGAATCTATTATGGATCTTGCTATCATGTGCATGCCAAATAGACTCACCCAAACTACATTAAAGTCATTAATTAAAAAATATTGCAATCAAGAAAGATAAATAGTTCAGTCAAAATTTATAATTGAATCATTTCCAACCCAAATAAAAAGAAAACTTAAGCTAACCCATTGTAAATACAAATTCAGCCTCAAATACTACAAGGATCCAAGGAAACACAAAGTCAATACACATACACAAATATACATGCATCTCTATTTATGTGTGTATGCACGAACCAAGAAAACCAAATACAAATAAAATGGAACTAATAATCACAAATGAGATCTCAATATATGAACATCCTAAAACAACTTATTAAATCTATCACCATCTATTAAATAGTCAGTTTAATATCTGTACAAAAATAGAACAACATCATCTCCCAAACAGAGTCCCAGACTTTCAAAACATGAACACCGAAGACAAGTTGTGACAGCTCTTGAAGTCGAATGAGAAGTAAAGCAAATCGTCGTTTTTGTTTTACGAGCGCGCAAACGGGGACGCCTCGCGGTTACTCTTTTGGAGCCTCCCGAGCTGCTCTTTCAGCCTTTCCACCTCCTTCGAAAGAAACCTCTCCTGGTCGAGGTCGTGTTTGTCCCGAGCCGACGCCGGGAGGTCTCGGAGGCGACCAATCAGATTGTCGGCGTCGACTATGGAAGGCCAGATCTCCGGTTGGTCATTGGGCTCGCCAGGAGCAGTGACGAGCACGCAAGCGGGGACGCCGCAGAGGATGCTCAGCTCGTCGACCTTCTTGAGGAGGCTCCTCTTCCGCTTGGCGAAGGTGCGTCGACGAGTCACATCGTCGGTGATGTAGACCATCTTTGTCTTCTTGCGCGCCATGAAAGGAAACCCAATCGAGAAAATGCAGAGAAGAGAAGATCTTCAATTGTTTGATTGCGGGTGTGGGGGGTGTTCAATGATATATATATAGGGCTAGTCAAGAATAATTTGTGATGCGGAGGAGGTTCATTTATTGGCATGATTGATTGGAGAATAAAATAAATTCGACTGTTGGTGATTTGCATATAGGGAGTTGTGAGTGAGGGTGGTCGACTATGGAAGGCCAGATCTCCGGTTGGTCGTTGGGCTCGCCAGGAGTGGTGACGAGCGCGCAAGCGGGGATGCCGCAGAGGATGCTCAGCTTGTCGACCTTCTTGAGGAGGCTCCTCTTCCGCTTGGGGAAGGTGCGTCGACGAGTCACATCGTCGGTGATGTAAACCATCTTTGTCTTCTTGCGCGCCATGAAAGGAAGCCCAATTGAGAAAATGCAGAGAAGAGAAGACTTGTAGAGGAGGTTCTTCAATTGTTTGATTGCGGGTGTGGGTGGGAATTCAATCATAATCATATATATAGGGCTAGTTAAGAATAATTTGTGATTCGGAGGAGGTTCATTTATTGGCATGATTGATTGGAGAATAAAATAAATTTGACCGTTGGTGATTTGCTTAGGGAGTTGTGAGTGAGGGTGGTGAGGTGATCACGTTTCCTTGGTTAAGAAGTCTTTGACTGTACATTGACTGAATTACAATTTAATTCAGACATACAAAGGGGATCTGTCTGTTCTCACTAATTCAAATTTGAAATTCCAACCGCACTCATCCAAATGTCTGTCATGGAAATTCGTGTTTACAATTAATTAATTAATGAAGTGTGTGTATTGACAGTTAAAGAGAATATGTTGTCTGAAAATTGAAATTCCCCAACACAAACGAACAGTAATGAAAATCTCTGAATTACAAAAATGCCCTTAATGTAATTTCAATTTTATAATAAATTTTAGTGATTTGATGGCTAGAAAAAACCTTGATACAAATAAATTAATCATTCATGTGCATAACATCTCATAAATTTAAATTTTGCACCTAATACACATAATTGCAATTTTTTGAAAATTGTTTTGTTATGTTTTATGGAGGGTATTTAATTATCGCCACCCCACTTTAAAAAAATATTATTCGATCAACTACGGTGAATAACCAAGAGAAAATAGTTAGAGGAGGTTGTTCAATTATTTCAAGGTGTATTTACATAGATCCATTGTGTCTAACACAAAGGATCCGATCATAAACATAATGAGATACACTTGTCATGTTGGGAGGTTTTCTTTGGTAGCCAATTTAAACAAAAAAAAAAAGGTGTGAATACTGAAAGTTGTAATATTTTGATAAGTATTGAATAAACATGGAAAATTTCAGAAAGAAGGTTTTTCACCATACAAGTGACACTCCTCTATTAGCTTGCTTCCACAGAGAACTTTTATGAGCCTAAAATAAAGTCATTACACAAGTACATATACCTTAAAAAAAAGTTCAAAATACGTTGGGATTGCTAAAAAAATTCTCAAACTTGGGATGGTACATGTTGGGCCATGCCCACGTCCAGAAGTTCATAATTGGTAAAAGAGTGCTGTTACACTCAGTTTACATCTCAGACCCTTTCTCATACTCCACGTCACACTGCTCACGTGGATTTTTTTAAAAAATGCCACGTCAACTCCCAAAAAAATTAGTCAAAAATTTCCGCCCATAAGTTCCGCCCATTTTTTTGGATCCATTACTCTGTCATCCCTCCTTTTTAGATCCATTACATGCATTTATCATTTACTGTTTATCTCTCTCTCTCAAACTCTGCATCAACCACCACAAACCAGTCATTGAAGAGGGTGATAGAGAGGTACCACAAGGAGCTCGACCATGACGTCCCCACCGCTGTTCGTTTTGATGCTCGCCGACATGAAATCTCAGATCCCCTCAACCTCGCAGTCCGATCCGACAGTGTTAAGCATCATCAGACTACTATCCATCGATGAACTCTTGTTGCAGATGTTGGTCACAATTTGTTTGATGAAATGCATGAGTGGAATTGTCGGTGTTTATGATGCGTTTGTTTGTTGTAGGTGGATGCGCAGGCGGCGCTGATTGGGGAGATGGAGAACCTGTTGGACATGGCGGAGACATTGGTGGAGGAGAAGGAGGAGAGGGTGACACGGTCTCTATTGGAGCTCCCCGTCTGGGGGTCTCCAAGAGACCTCGTCGCTGCTCTAGCTAATGGTGGTGAAGATGATGATTCAGATTGATTGAGATTATGAAGGGGCTTTTGTAGATGTGTTGCTAATCTTATGACAAGTGAAGTTAATTTTTTTATCTGTGATTGTGATCAATGTTTACTTTTTTTATGAGTTGACATTCTTGTTGTTTGAATTTACATGTGATACATGGGTTCCGTCATTCCATTGGATCTTTTTTTGTTATTAGAGGATAATAAACATTAATAAGTATATACTGATCTAAGTAGGTATATACTTGTACAAGGAGATATATAACTCATTGGAAGACAAATAAAGTACTTGGACTTGAGACTATAAAAAGAAGTTGACTTATTATTTTCAATCTAGCGTAGACATTTCTTCAAGTTCTGTAAGGTGATGTTTTACATTCTGAACTTGATTATTTGTATTAAACGTGAATAAGTATTTAACAAGTTTTTAATGGCACATACAATGTTTAATTGAGCATATACCTCGATAGGTTTATAAACATTTGAAGTGATTGGATCACAACCACACTAGATAGATGAGGAATTTGACATATGGATGACATCACAAATGTAGAATTGAACAATTTGATTATTTATAAGAAGTTGATTTATTGTTTCAACCTGGCATAAACATTTCTTCATTGCGCTATTTATCTAACTCATACCAACGTACCTACCTAGACATCATAGGCATATACATAAATTAATAAAGCATATACCTTATCCCACAAGTATGTAACATAACCAACAATCACATTACATAATAATTATTAAACAAAATAATCACACCACACAATAATATAACGCAACAAAAAAAATCACGTATATGACAGCCAAAACATGACTTAATAAACATCAACCAAAATTGTATAAATTACTTGTTTAGATTTTACAAAATTCATCACCCATGAATCCAGTGGTAATCATAGCACGCATATATTTTGGTGTTTTATCTCCCTTGGTTTGGGTTGGGTTGGGTTGTTTCTCCTTTCTCCAAGTTTCACCGCATGCTATATCAATCCGATCCAATTGATTTAAAATTAAAATATGTGAATTATGAAACTATATGATAAAAAATATAAAACATGAAAGAAATTTATTTCATATTAAAATATTTTATTTATGAAACCAATATTAGACGAATAATCCGTAAAGTGGTATATACTAGCCTAATGTAAGTATATAGCAGTAAAAAAATGTATATGTTTATATAGCAAGAATGCTAATTTTCAACATAACATATTTGGATGAATTTTTGAATCAGTAATGTTTATTTTCAAAGATATAAGGTAAGATTAAAAACAATTGAAACATCAAGTCATTGAATAAAAGACAACGATTTATGAATAAAACAACGATTCATCATCCATAAATCCAACAAAAACGAAAACGAATATTAAGCATCCTGCAAGCAATCCAATGCGGAGCAGGGACATCAGGAACATGGGGCCACAAGTTTTACTTTCGGGTGCTTTGGTTGCTGCAGAATATGTGGTAGGGTTATATACCACATTATAAAATAATACCTTCTTTTGATGCACATTATGACTCCCTATTTTCTCTCTTCCTCTTTTTGTTGGGGAAAAAGTGGATGGTGGAACAACATTGATTAGCACATGCATGTGCAGAAAGACTCTTTCGAGTTTCTTCATAAATTCCTCCAGTGAAGTGACCCAAAACAATAATAACAACAACAATAAGACCCCTCCAAAAAAATCATAGGTTATGTTTCAAGGCCATCACAAACCGCCTTCATCCGCGGCCTCGTCTCTGGGTCCACCTCCACGCACGCCATCGCCACGTGGAATGCCGCCACCACCTCCTTCTTCACCCTCACCTCC
Source organism: Acorus calamus (assembly GCA_030737845.1). Taxonomy (NCBI): domain Eukaryota; kingdom Viridiplantae; phylum Streptophyta; class Magnoliopsida; order Acorales; family Acoraceae; genus Acorus; species Acorus calamus. The sequence goes on from CM060866.1 coordinate 12,412,115, forward strand.
CCAAGCAACCCCGGGTCCACCACCTCCGACAACGGCCCCTCCTCATTGAGGCGGCGGAGGAAGGAGAGGCCGGCGATCTCGGAGGGGAGGTAGCCAGAGAGGTTCTTGGAGGAGAGGGAGAGGGAGACGACACAGAGGGAGACGGAGAGGATGGACCAGTGGCAGGGGTCGCCGGAGGAGGAGTCCCAGTCGGAGAGGGGGTCGGAGACGGCAAATTTGAAGGCGAGGAGGCTCAGGCCATCAGAGGTGAGGGCAGCGGCGATGGCGGTGAAGGAGACGATGAAGATGAAGTGGTGGTTCTTCATTATCATTGTCTGGTCTGCATTGATTTTTGGGGGGTTTTGATTTGGGCTCTTTATTTGTTGGGTTGATTTGGGTTTTATTTGAATTTCAAAATTCGAACCACTCAATCAAGCCCGCCTAAAGAAACGAATAAAGAAAGAAAAAAATGCCACGTCACTAAGTCTCGCCACGTCGGATCCTACGTGTAGTATGAGAATATGACTGAGAACTGGACTGAGTATAACATTTTCCTTGGAAAAAACCTAAATCGAGGTAAAAAAAAAATTACCAAGGAAATATTGTCCTCCGTTGAAACCTTATTATATTATTTTCAAAGAAATATTTGCTAGATAAATATAAAACAAAATATTTATCAAGAAAAATATTACTTACTAAAAACCTAATAAATCATACGCCAATGCAGTACTAAAACATCCAATCTTAGTTAATCAACCAAGACAGATTTAATTCAGACATATAAAGGGGATCTGTTTGTTCTCACTAATTCAAATTTTGAATTCCAACTGAACTCATCCAACTGTCTATCATGGAAATTCGTGTTTACAATTAATTAATTAATGAAGTGTGTGTATTGATAGCTAAAGAGAATGTGTTGTCTGAAAACTGAAATTCCCCGACACAACGAACCGTAGTGGAAATCTTTGAATTACAAAAATGCCCTTAATATAATTTTAATTTTTATAATAAAGTTTAGTGATTTGATGGCCAGAAAAAATCTTGATACAAATAAATTAATCATTCATGTGCATAACATCTCATAAATTTAAATTATGCACCTAATACACACAATTGCAATTTTTTAAAATTGTTTGTTATGTTTTATGGAGGGGATTTAATTATCGCCACCCCGCTTTGGAAAAAAATTCGATCGACTGGGGTGAATAACCAAGAGAAAATAGTTAGAGGAGGTTGTTCAATTATTTCAAGGTGTATTTACATAACAGATCAATCCAAGTAAAATCTCCTATGACAATCCAATCTCCCTATAGTAACTAATAGTAGTCAGAGCAACACATACATACATGCACCAAGTTGAACCTATCTGAAGATTATCAGTGATACGACCTCTATTGGGTATTATTCACACAGATTTTGGTTCCTCAATGTAAGCCTGAACATTCTAAGGAAGTCCCGTCTACAAGTCTATAAAACTCTGGTTTAAAGGTTTTGTATAGTAGTCTATAAAATTCAAGGAGACTAGTAAATGTGAGAGGCTAATGGTTTTTTTTTTATTTCTGCAAGTGACAGGGAATCTGTGTGTCATTGCACCAATTTTGCATGTTAAACATAATCTATGTGCAATTGGTGGTTTAAAATAGAGAATCCATCATTTTAAGGTGTATTTACATAACAGATCAGTCCAAGTAAAATCTCCTATAACAATCCAATCTCCCTTTAATAACTATAAACTATGAGCAACACATACTTATATGTACCAATTAAGTTGAACCTATCTGAAGATTATTAGTGATATAACATCTTTTGGGTATTGTTTACATAGATTTTGGTTCCTCAATGTAAGCCTGAACATTGTATAAAACTCTGGTTTAAAGGTTTCAGATAGCAGTCCCGATTATATACCCAAACAAAAAACTGAATGCATTTCTTTCTCGGAATGACAAATCTAATGATATTTGTCTAACCACAATATTTTTTGTAGTCCATTATAAAACGTGCATTCAGCTATTTATAGGAAGGTAACACAGTGAAGGTAGATGAATTAAATATATATATGACAAATGAGATAAATAAACTAAGAAAGGCATGAAGTGCAATCATTTGGAGTATTTGAACTTACCCGAGTAATTATGTGGTCTATAGAAGATAATTCATGATTATGCAGATCAAAAGAAAAAAAAATGGAATATCACCTTTCATATCAACTGAAAGTAATTCTATAGAAGATAATTCATGATTATGCATATCAATAGAAGTTGTTAACAATTTCTATACGTAGACTGCTGAGTTATGCGGACCTGCTTGGTTAGATGACAATTGTAAAAGGGCAGTTGAACTCTATTAGGAATGTTAGAGCATACTTGTAAATCCTGATAAATGAATACAATTTTGTGTCCCCTGTTAGAGACCCACCAAAAAGAAAAAAGTTTCTATACATAACCACAATGCCCAATGCCCATTGCATTGCCAGCCCAATATACATTTTATACAATTAAAAATCACAAGTAGAAATAACAAATATCAACATAAGTAAGTTAAATGCTTTTCATGGTGTAAAAACTTAAACATTTTTTGTTTTCTGGTTAGTAATGAAATAAGGAATATGTATCCTCTGTCAAGCTTCATTCCCTCCACAACTTTTTTTTATTTGGAGGGTAAATAAATTGGATTTCTGTAGACAAAATTCTTGTACAAAAAGTGCATTTACAAAATCACTCCCATCAAAGGAACAAAAGAGAGTAGTGAGAGGGAAACACAGTCCGAGCTGTGTTGCATCCCCACTACCATCTCACTGCTTCTTTGAGGGAAGTACCCATTTGAATTGGAAAACAAATCCCAAAATTTTTCATCTACATCTTTCTTATTCCATGCCCACAGCATCATTCATTATGGCTTCTTGAAGCTCCAGCCATATCTCTGCTGAGCAGAAAACCTCTCTCCGTTACAAGTTTGCCATGCTGCAATCAGGTCTGCGGGACTATTTGCTTCTCGTCATATGTGAGTTGCCTTCCAATCAACCAAATTGCCCAGCTTGTGATCAATGTCCTTGAGAATTCGAATAGCAGTCCATGGGAGATTACCTTTGTCCAGCACCCAGGAAATAGCAGTGTGAGAGTCTCCCTTGATCCAATGTTTTTTTGCCTTGGCTTGTAGAGCAAGAGAGAGATACCAGCTTGTATGCCTTTAAATTCAAGTATGTTATGGTGATCGGCGGAGAATGGCTCCATCGCCTGCCCTGTCCGGAGATAGTGCCCCATCTGAATTTGACTTCAACCATCCAGGATCTGGGGGGATGCCATCTGATTAGATGCTTGGTGGACTGTTTTTGAGAGATAATAACTCCCCAATCTTGACAAAGCTTTTTCATGGCTGGAGTTAAGTCCTCAGTCAACTTCTTGTCCATGTGGAGAAGGCGAACATTTTCCAAAACCTGACTGCATAAATTTAGTTTGTGACACTGTTTTTGCAGTTGAATTGGAATTGTTGCGCTCCTTCCAAAGCAGCCAAACAGTCGAAGTGAAAGCAGCTGCCATGATGACCATTGGAGCTCCAACAGGAACTGGTCCTTAAGCCATACCACAAAATCTGAAAGGGTGGAATGGTTGACCTTTTTCCCCATCCGTATGAGGATGAAAGTCCAGACAAAAGCTGAGTAGGAGCATCGAAGAAAAAGGTGAGCTCCTGTTTCCACTTCTCTGTTGCGCCTACAAGCGGTGTCTTGGACAATTTCTCTTCTTTGCAGCACATCTAGAGTTGGGGACTTGTTGAGAGAAGCAAGCCATGTGCAGCAGGAATGTTTTGGAGTCTGATAGCTGTGCCAAATCCATTCCGTCCATTTTTCTTTTGGAGCTCTTTCACGGATTGAATCTCAGGCTGCCAAAGCGTTTAAAGAACCTCAGTAGCTATCCAGCCATATGAGAAGATCAGCCCCCTGTCCAACCACTTCCTCCATCATCAAATCTGTCCATGTCTGGGAGAGGGATGCCGGTCATCTTTGGGGCTTTGTCCAAGACTCATTGTTCAGGAGAGATCTCTCCAAGAATATCAAAGAGTCCCGTACCACCTATCTTCCTTTTTGTAATCTGGCTTATTAGTATATGCAAATTCCAAAAATATTTCAACCCTATCCATGTATACCTGAGAGATTCTATTTTGTGAATCGATCCAACTTTATCCACATCATTCAACTACATAAACAAACAAACAGAGGAAATTCATATTACAACTGTAAAACTTTGCTAAGGAGACCATGTCACAGATAGATCAAATGTATCGATTTGTTATCATATTAGTTAATATTGTCAATTGAATTCATAAAAGTGATTAAAAACAATAAACAATAAAATCATATAATCTGAAACACAAGCCATGATGACACCAAAAATTCATTAATCTCCCAAGCAATATATGCTGCAAATCATGCTCTCACATGAAGATATGAAGAGACCTGATCACATCACAAAACAGAACTCAATATATGAACTGATCGCATCCTAAGTTAACAACAATAAAATTGAATCACCATCTACACCAAATACTACACAAACCCAATTAAACAATCAATCTAATATGTCTACACAAACAGAACAACATCATCTCCCAAACGAAGCCCATACTATCAAAACATCTGCCCAAAATCATTGTAGTTGCATAAGAAGTAAAACCAATCATCGTTCTTGTTGTCGTAGATGTCTCCACCAGCGCCCCACATGTCCGTCGCCGCCACCTCATCTGCGACCGGTAACACCACATGAACATCATCGCCTGTGACAGGCGGCGACGCCAGATCCTTCCCCTCCCCACAGAGGCACCGCATTTGAGCCACCTTCATCTCCGCCTCGCGGTTACCCTTTTGGAGCCTCCCGAGCTGCTCTTTCATCCTTTCCACCTCCTTCGAAAGAAACCTCTCCTGGTCGAGGTCGTGTTTGTCCCGAGCCGACGCTGGGAGGTCTCAGAGGCGACCAATCAGATTGTCGGCGTCGACTATGGAAGGCCAGATCTCGGGTTGGTTGTTGGGCTCGCCAGGAGCGATGACGAGCGCGCAAGCGGGGACGCCGCAGAGGATGCTGAGCTCATCGACCTTCTTGAGGAGGCTCCTCTTCCGCTTGGCGAAGGTGCGTCGACGAGTCACATCGTCGGTGATGTAAACCATCTTTGTCTTCTTGCACGCCATGAAAGGAAACCCAATCGAGAAAATGCAGAGAAGACTTGTAGAGGAGGATCTTCAATTGTTTGATTGCGGGTGTGGGTGGGTGTTAAGAATAATTTGTGATTCGGAGGAGGTTCATTTATTGGCATAATTGATTGGTGAATAAAACCGTTGGTGATTTGCATAGGGAGTTGTGAGTGAGGGCAGTGAGCGGGTGAGGTGTACGTTGACTGAATTACAATTTAATTCACACATAATACAAATGGGATCTGTTTGTTCTCACTGATTAAAATTTTGAATTAATTTTGAATTCCAACTGAACTCATCCAAATGTCTGTCATGGAAATCCGTTATTACAATTAATTAATAATGAAGTGTGTGCATTGACAGCTAAAGAGAATGTGTTATCTGAAAATTAAAATTCCCCGATACAAATGAACCGTAGTGAAAATCTCTGAATTACAGAAATGCCCTTAATGTAATTTTAATTTTTATAATAAAGTTTAGTGATTTGATGGCTAGAAAAAAACCTGGATACAAATCAATTAATCATTCCTGTGCATAACATCTCATAAATTTAAATTATGCACCTAATACACACAATTGTAATTTTTTAAAAATTGTTTGTTATGTTTTATGGAGGGGATTTAATTATCGCCACCCCACTTTGAAAAAAAATTCGATCGACTGGGGTGAATTACCAAGAGAAAATAGTTAGAGGAGGTTGTTCAATTATTTCAAGGTGTATTTACATACCAGATCAATCCAAGTAAAATCTCCTATGACAATCCAATCTCCCTTTAGTAACTAATAGTAGTCAGAGCAACACATACATACACGTACCAAGTTGAACCTATCTGAAGATTATCAGTGATACGACCTCTATTGGGTATTATTCACACAGATTTTGGTTCCTCAATGTAAGCCTGAACATTCTAAGTCCCGTCTACAAGTCTATAAAACTCTGGTTTAAAGGTTTTGTATAGTAGTCCCAATTCAATACCCAAACAAACAACTGAATGCATTTCTTTCTCGGAGTGACAGATTTAATGATATTTGTCTGACCACTCTATTTTTTTGTAGTCCATTATAAAACGTGCATTCAGCTATTTATTGGAAGGTAACTTAATTAGCACCATCATGAGAAACAAAGGCTGTGAATATTTGCACCATCTTGTATCTCCAGATCACTCTGGCAAGAATCTGGGAGTTGGGCATTTGTTTTGAATAACAAGAATTTTAGGAATCTATTATGGATCTCGCTATCATGTGCATGCCAAATAGTCAGCCAAACTAATTAATTAAAATGGGACATATTACAACTGTACATCAAGCATAAGCTGCTTTTGAGAATTAGTTTCAATTATGACATATTACAACTGTACATCAGGCTGGGTAACAAAAAGAGAGGAAAATTCAAACTCAGGAGGAAGATAAGCATTCCTCCTAATTGATACATTGATGCTAGTCAATACTGATCAAGACACATCCGCGAACACTTTAGTTGTTGTTCAATGGTGACCAAATTTTTAGGATGATCTAAGTTGAATAATTCCATTCTTGTCTTGCAAGATTAGTTCTCAGATTTCACTCCAAAGATGGATAAACTGTATTATGGAAACTCCAATCTTTGATTGCCAAACAATCTGCTACCTTGTTTCTCTCTAGGTACACATGAGAAACCTTCCACTCCTTCATATGGGCTATATCTATTCAAGCATCTCTCACTGACAGATATAACCATCGAATCCCAACCAACCCAAAAACTAGCCCAACCGAAGGAGTTTCAAGTTATCTACAAGTAATGGCTAGAGAATCGGCCAAATCAACTAAAACCAAATAATTTACGGAGCAATGATTTTGAAAAAGTAACCTTAGATGATCAATCGCAGCAGAATAAAAACCTAACCAATGCTCCAAATTGTCCTGCAGAACTCCCATCTATAATTATCTAGGTCTTATTAACTGAGAAAGAAAGGCTGTGAATATTGACACCATCTCCGCTAATCTGGCTAGAATCTATGCTAAGACAGTTGAGAGAATTCTGCTTTTGTTTTTTAAAAAAGGAACATTTTTTAGGAATCTATTAATGCACTCCTCTGCATAAGACATAGCTCGACTAACACCAGCATCTCTTGTAGAGAAATACCTTAAAAGATATATCTATTTCTTGCCAACCTTATCTGCCAACAAATCATTATGAAAAACGCCATTCTAAGAGCCCCAATGATATATTCTTCCAGGTTTCATACTTAAAAGAGTGCGGTTATACTCAATTTTTTTCTCAGTCCAAAATACAGTCATATATATCTCGTTAGAATTCCAATGAAGCATGCACCTCGTTAGATGTTGTATATACCTCATTAAATATTTTATTACAGTTACTAAAAATGGGTTCATTCAACTTGAAATGGAGTGGTATGTATTTTTTATCAAAGCATATACCTCATTAAATGATGTTATTACTTAAAAAAAAGAAAACATGTGTGGTCTGAGTTTTGGTTGGTAAATGTGACCGAGTCTAACATTTTCCTACTTAAAAAACCTCCTTCCAAATAGTGGAAGATCATATACTAACAGTGGGCCAATATTTGCTTGGAACCAACCTCCAAAGTAAACTGACATTGCATGAACAGGTGATGGGCAGTTTCAACAGCCTCCAAACATAAGGGGCATGAAATCTCCATGCAATGCACCCACAAACTTAATCAAACAATTCCATAAAAACATAAGTGTTAAATGTGGTATAACCTGATCCCCCCAAATTGTCCTGCAGAGTATCCAGATCTTATTAACCGAGAAGAAATGGCTGTGAATATTCGCACCATCTTGTATCTCCGCCATTCTGGCTAAAATCTGTGCTATGACAGTTGAGAGAGGCAAGGGATCAAATGTGCTAGCCCATTTGGTTATATCAATTTAAATCACTCATCATATAGTGGAACTCCAAGATAGGTGGATTACTGCTAAGATACAATCAATGTTGGGTGGCTAAGGGACACATTACCTCGACTGGGTAGTGGGCATGAGTAGTCTACTGTATTTTTTTTATCATATAATATAAATATATGCTTGCTTGACCTCTCTTTGGAGCAAAAAAAAACATAGTTTTTTCTGGTCCAATACTCTCATAGACAGAATTTGTCAGTTGTGAATATTATAAGGATCCAATTACAATTACAGATTCACTTTGTAAATATAACTTTTCATCAACTCAAAGTACAATTGAATGTGAAAAGAAGAACAAGATGCCAAGAGGAATGAAAATGTATGTCCCAAACCATATGTCCAAGTTCTGAACATATACGCCCAAACCAATAAAATCAAATGCAGACAAAACGGAACTGACCACATTACAAAATAGAACTCAATATATGAACTCAATATATAAGGCGTCCATTATTTTCTTTGTTAATGCCTAGATCAATTGGACAAATTGGAGGTTTTGATTTGATTCCAATTCTTGCAGACACAAAGCTAACTGCTGTGCGGCATAAAAATGTCTCCCCTTCATTTTAACCTGTTAATTATGTGTCTGATTAAGTAGATCTATGATTTCATATAAAGGCCACAAATATGACATTTGTTTATATCTATTGAAACCAAAGCTAAATGGTTTGACCTGAGCATACCACCCAAGGATGTTTACACATGCTGAAACCAATGGGGTCCATCCAGGGACATCAAACTGGCATAGATATATCTGTTCAAGCATCTCCATGGCCTAGTAACATTTATTCAAACCGTTGTGGTTGAACACTGAGCAGTTGTGGGAAACTTAACTTCCTCTGTTTTTATCATTCAAGAAAAAAAAGGCTACCTACTAAAAAGTTCTTAATCTCTGTGAGTGAAAGTCTTCACATATGAATAACTGATAATCAGTTTAAAAGAGAGAATCAAATGTTGACAAAATTAATAATTAGGCAAGGGGAGAGACACAATGAAGATTATTAAGAGAGAATATTTCAAAAACAATAACATGAAGCTACAAAAGAAAATATAAGCATTTCAGATAATAAGATAAAAAAAATCATTAACATTCTAAATGCACAGTTACCTTTATGCTCTGGATATTTTTTCAAGATAGCATCTGCAGTTTTTAAGCCCTTCTTATATTGTTTGGTTTCATATAATTTCTGCATGCAAAAAAAGGATAAGAAACACTTTATAAAAACAAAAAATTTCTCAATTTCTCAACAAGAAAGAGAAATAATAATGGTTCATTAGAAATCATAACACAATTTATCATGAATAATATTGAAGTGCTAACTTACATCCGTCCCAACCTTGCTCTCCATCGAGCATTAATTTATAACAAGAGAACCAACAAAATTCTAGAAAATAAATTGCATCCAGCCAACAGAAGCCAATTTCACTTGTTATAGCCCCACAATTCATGTTGGCTGCTTAAGGAAAGCTTTTTAAGGCAAGCTTCAGATAAGACTCTTGCACCACCACGACTTTCATTTAGAAAAAAAAAAAAAGATTTCAATATCTGAAAATTGAGGGTGAGAGTAAAAGTTACAGAGTCTGTCAATGAACAATGGTTAAAAAGAGAGACCCTGGGGGCTCAACCACAGCAGAAAAAAGTAACTATCCAGATCTTATTAACTGAGATGCAAAGGCACTGAATATTTGCAACCCTGGCTAGAATCTGTGCTACTACATTTGAGGGACTTTATCTTTCTTTTCTTTTTTTTTCTTTTTTTTTTTGATATCGGAGGGACCCCCGTGGTTGATCTTACGGTCGAGCTGAGAAAGCTACCTCCGCCTGTTTGCCCCGATCCCACGGAAAATTAGACTTTATCATTTGTTTTGAATAACAATCTTTTTAGGAATCTATTATGGATATTGCTATCATGTGCATGCCAAATAGACTCACCCAAACTACATTAAAGTAATTAATTAAAAAATATTGCAATCAACAAAAATAAATAGTTCAGTCATTGAACTTCAAAATTTACAATTGATCATTTCCAACCCAATAAAAAAAGAAAACTTCAGCTAGCCCATTGTAAATAAAAATTCAGCCTCAAATACTGCAAGGATCCAGGAAACACAAAGTCAATACACATGCATATCTCTTTATGTGTGTATTCACGAACAAAGAAAACCAAATACAAATAAAACGGAACTAATCATCACAAAAGAGATCTCAAAATATGAACATCCTAAAATAACTTATTAAATCTATCACCATCTATTAAACAGTCAGTCTAATATGTCTACAAAAATAGAACCACATCATCTCCCAAACAGAGTCCAGACATCTGCCCAAAGTCAAAACATCTGCCCAAAATCATTGAACACCAAAGACAAGTTTTTTTTTTTGATTGGTAATTAGGAAACTTTGTATTGCTGTAACTGAACAAAATCTACAGATTTACATTGCAATGTTCACAAAAAAAGGGGATCTGGTCCTCACAAAGGAGGAGTTCAGAAATGCATAAGTAAATCCTCCAGGATAGGAGAATCACCCAATAAACTCCTACATATATTTAGGATCTGCGCAAATAAATCGTGCCATCTTTGTCAGAGCTTATATAATTCTCTAGCGATTGCCATATCTGATGAGGTAGAATGATCACCCAATGTGGTACGGTGAGAGGCCAACTCGTCTGCAGCACTGTTTCCTTCTCAGTGGATGTGAGAGACTTTCATGATATTAGGGATGAAAGCCCATGATGTATGGAACGCTCTATTCGGAACGCAGTCCATGGAAGAGTTCCCTTACCCTTCAGCCAAGCGATGGCTGTGGTGGAGTCAGACTCGAACCAAATTTTTGAGGCTCCTTGTTGGAGACCAATCTCCAATCCTGCAAGAATACCTTTGAATTCCAAGAGGTTAATGATTGGAAGGTTGCACTGTCCAGCCACACCAATAAGAAAGTCTCCCCTGTCATTTCTGAGTAGAGAGCCATATCCCCCTCTATCATCCGATAAAGATCCATCCGAGTTTACCTTTGTCCAAGACTGGGTCGGAGGGATCCATTGGACCGGGGTGATAGTTTCAGGATTATCAACCAAACTGGCACCAAAAATAGTTGGTATGGACGAGAGCTCTGGGCTGATTTCTGTTTTGAAAGATATTCCTTGGAGCCGAAGAGATATTTCCGCCTTTATTCTATGGCAGAGGTTCACTTTATGGGTAGATTTGCTTCTGAATATGCAGTTATTGCGCTCTTGCCATATGAGCAGCTGTTGAAGTCGAATGAGAAGTAAAACCAATCGTCATTTTTGTTGTCGTATACGTCTCCACCACTGCCCAACACGTTGTTCACCAACCCATCTGCCATCATCGGCTGCGCGTCCACTGCCTCCTCTGTGACTGGCAACTCCACATGAACGTTGTCATCCGAGACAGGCCGCGACGCCAGATATGATAACCCATTCAAGCATTCGATATGCTCCGCGACGGCCCTTGTCTTCTCCTCCTCCACAAGCGAGCGGCCCAGTCCACCGAAGTCCGCGCCCTGCACGTCCTCCCCGCAGAGGCATTGCATTTGAGCCACCTTCATCTCCGCCTCGCGGTTACCCTTTTGGAGCCTCCCGAGCTGCTCTTTCAGCCTTTCCATCTCCTTCGAAAGAAACCTCTCCTGGTCGAGGTCGAGTTTGTCCCGAGCCGACGCGGGGAGGTCTCGGAGTCGGCCAATCAGGTTGTCGGCGTCGAATATGGAAGGCCAGATCTCCGGTTGTTGGTTGGGCTCGCCGGGTGCGGTGATGATCGCGCAAACGGGGACGCTGCAGAGCACGCTCAGCTCCTCCACCTTCTTGAGGAGGCTCCTCTTGCGCTTCGCGAAGGTGCGTCGACGAGTAGCATCACAGGTTATATAAGCCAACTTTGTCTTCTTGCGCGCCATGAAAGAAGAGACAATGAAAAAAAGCAGAGATGGGTGGTTGAGGTTTTTCAATTTGGTGATGCAGAGAGTCTCCCCGATCGATCTGATATATATAGTGTGTTAAAGAATTCAAAATTGGAATTAATTTTGAATTCCAACGAAACTCATCTTACTGTCTGTCATGCAAATTCGTGTTAATAATTAATTAATGAAGTGTCTGTTCTTAATAATTAATTAATGAAATGTGTGTTAAAGAGAATGTGTTGTTTGAAATTCTCCGACACAAAATCTTTGATCTCGTGTTTGATTTTGATTTTTAGAGTTTGTCATAGATTTAATTGAATGAGAATCTTAAATTTTCTATAAAATAATCAGAAATCATTTATCCAAATAACTGACAACCAACTTACAAATGTCGTATGGCGTTCTGGCTTTGGTCCTTGCACGCGGTGGCCTCTGGGAAGCCGTTGCTTTGCCGCTCACTTGAGGAGCTATGGGAGGTGGCTTGGTGAATGCGAATGAAGAACGATAGGAGCAAAGCAGGACGGGTATGGCTATCGCTGATTCCGGGGTACATGGGCTATTTGGAGGGCGAGAAACGATGTAATCTTTAAGGGTGCGACATTCTATTTTGAGAACTTTTGAGAGTCCACGACCCATTTCATTAAGAAATGGAGCATATGTCTGGGTGGAGCTTTAAGTATCATCATCGAGGAGAATGCGTTCCACATTGCGGAGTAGTATGGTTCCCTCCAAGGAGGTGGGTTAGATATCTTTTCTACCTACGGGTGGTTGGTAGAATTTATTGAATTCTAAATTTAAAAGAGTAATTAATTTTTTTAGGATTCATCTCTTAAAGTGATAAGATTAAACAGTCACGAACGTATTAGATAATGAAATTGTGGACCTAAGGCGGGCGATCAAGGAGGCGATCCCTACATTTGGAGGGCCCTTAAATGTTTTAAGAAAATACAAATCCCTTATTTATTGGGATTTTTATTTTATTTTTAATTAATATAGTTTTTTTTCTCAAATTCATCCATATCTTCAATATATGTTATTTTAGATTTGTTTGTTTAAATTTATGAAATGTATTTTATTTATCATTTTATTTAAAAGAATAAGATCGACACAAATGTTATTGCTTAATAATTTTTGAATTTGCTTTTAACTTCTTCTCATTTTCCATTGTCTTGCTCCCTATTTAATTAGGATTTTTTGTTTTACTTTCAAATTATTTATTATTATTATTATTATTTATTTGTTCAAAGGCCTTTGAGGCTTATTCATATATTCAATGGCGGCTCCAGGAATTATCATAAATGGGGTCATTAAAAACATAAATTTCATTAAAAAAATTTTAAAAATCTACTATTATCATATATTTATAAAAAAACATAAATTATTTTTTGAAAATAAAATAACTTATATTAATAAAAAAAATAAACCATCAAAGAAAGGAGGTCAAAATTTCCAATATATAAACTTTTACAATTGTTCTCGATGAGATTTCATATTTAAAATCGTTGTATGATAATTTCATTATCAACATTATCGGCGCGTCCAATCCCTTTGTTTGTGATCAACACATCTATCTGTGCGTAGGTAATTGATGAGTTGGTGATGGAAAATAAGGGTCCCAGTCCCACGATATGGTTTTTAATGAATCCCATGATAAAAAAAGAGTTCTAATACACTCAGTCCATTTTGCAGCCGTTTTGTAACTCATACACTATGATAACATAATATATACTAAGCTATCATAGTGTATGAGGTTCTATCATAGTGTATGACCTAAAAATTTATCATTTTTTCAACGTGAAAAAATATACTAATGTATCTCAATATATACTTTATTTCATATAACTACATGTACTTCAATGAGAGAATATATGATTTTTAAATAAAAAAATCAGTATGAACCACAATTAAGTTGCAGAGGGGGCTGGACATATTATTTTCCAAAATAAAAAATTGGATAGGTTTTGGTTATATAAATGGGTCTCCTGATATGGTTGTATATATGGGTCTCATGAATGACCTCACCACCTAAACACTGGTTTGACAAATTTTTTCAACAAATAAACCTGTGATTTTAAGAATACAAACCAGATATATTTTATAATTTGTGATATCACTGGTAGTCCACCCCTAATAACTTGGCGCCACCCCTGTTTTCTCTCAAACCGCCCCTGCATATATTAATAAAGTAACACAACTACATTCACCCAGGTTCGGCAAACCACAACAAAGGCTCGAAGGTTGGAAACCGCTCCAGGTTTGGCAAACAAGCTGAGCCACATTGGAGTTTGTAAGACTGGAAGAGCAAATGGAAACATAACAGCCTTCACGCATAAGAGTGTCAACCACAACAAAGACACCCGCGATTAGGGCTGGTAAACGAATCCAGCCGCTCGGGCTCGACTCGGGCTCGGCTCGATTTGAGCTCGTTCAGGCTTGTTCATTTAAACAAATGAGCGAGCTTGAACAAGTTTTAAAGCACGGTTAGGTTCGGGATCAGGATCGAGATTCATTTTGTGTTCAAATTCGACTCGCTTGTGTTATAAAAACTTAGTCGAAGCTTGACTAAACTACTTTATAAAATCAGAACGTTAAATTAATACAATGTTATGCTCGTTTAAGCTCATGAACTTGGCTCATTTAGGCTAAAATTTTATTTTCAATCCCTTAAAACCCTAAAATAAAGAAGAATGCTAGGCTCGTTGAGGCTCATGAGCTCGGCTCGGCTCGGCTCATTTACCACCCCTACCCGCGATGCTCTTTGGTCCTTGTTGAAATTGCATCAATAAACCTTGTTGGCGTAATACGACCACGTGATGCCAATACCGTTGTAAATGAGGTAGTCCCGGCCCTGGACTGTTGAGCACTGCAAGAGCCTCCTGCGCATCCATCATCATCTAGTGCATCAGTAATTACTGTTAATTGGTTCCTCACACCCTGTTTGGCAAGGCTTTCAGGTACTTGAACCACCAGACACCTTTGTATATGTGGACCGATGAAGGATGTATACTCAACTTGCACCAAATAATGAACCACCAGACACCTTTATTTGTTCAAAGGCCTTTGAGGCTTATTCATATATATATTAATATAGTAACACAACTACATTCACCCAGTAAGGCTTGAAGGAGCCGGAAGATTGACAAACCAAGAACAAAAAGAAGATCGAAACCGCTCCATGTTCGACAAACAAGCTCAGCCACATTGGAGTCTGTAAGTCCGGAAGAGCAAATGCAACTCTGGAAACAACAGCCTTCACACGTAAGAGCGTCAACCACAACAAAGACACCGCTTGGTCCCTGTTGAAATTGCAGCAATAAATTTTGTTGGCGTAATACGACCACGCGATGCCAATACCGTGTTGTAAATGAGGTAGTCCCGGCCCTGGACTGTTGAGCACTGCAAGAGCCTCCTGCGCATCTGTGACTATTAAAATCCATTGTAGTTGATGAGAAAAGAAAAACACAAAATCTTAAATTGAAAAATTAATCTATCCATTGGAGATGCTCTTAGACATTAAAGAAATATGTATATTAACCGTGCGGCTCATCTGATGGGGATTGGGGATAGGGATCTCGCCACCTCAAACGGACCGGTCGATCAGACAATGAAGGATAAGAGAATGCTCGCCATCTTCAACGGATCGGTCACGATCAAACGTAAGTAAGATAAGAGATTGGTTCTCGCCACCTTCAACTCCCACAAGAAGAAGGATAAGAGAGAAAGTTTGCACTAGAGAGAATCCACTCTTAGGCTCACTTTGTAGAGAATATTTTTAACTAAACTTGGCTTTTTTTTTTCATTCATCTTTGAGAGTTTATATAGGCCATGGGAGGGGACAAGTCTCATAAAGATCAACAATTTCTATGTTAACTAGTCCCATTCCCATGCCTTGGAAATAAAAAGTACATATTCCAAAACATTGACCACAAATTACAAGACTGTGTTCCAATTCCAAAACATAGGAATGGAACAATACAATTTACAAGACATTAACTACATTTAGAACATAAAACACAATTAACAAGAGCTTGGAAATGCCAATATTAACAACCAAAGTTGTTAAGTCAACAACCACTTTCTTCAAAAGCAATTTGATGGGATTGTGATGCAAAAGCTGCTTCTAGAGAATCTTGATGGACCATTCATGGACTTGTTTGACTAAGTGTTGGGTTAAAATGGTCAAACCATGAGTTGGTCTTGTTGGACATATTTTGAGCTCCATTTTGCTCCATAAAATTGGCAATTTGATAAATGCACTTGACCCATATATAGTTGAGTAGAATGCTCCTGCATCATCATCTTCTTGCAGCCCATCAATCACCGATGGGTCAATGCACTTTTGACTCCTCAAATCTTTGGGAGTTGAGAAGTCTCAATACTTTTGAATCCCCTGTTTTTTGGGATTATGTCTCGATCCGGTGTATCACATCGGATGGCCATGATAAAACCATATTAGGTTGGACACCTAATGAGTAGAATATTATTTAAGATTTGATCTTAATTAATATTTAAATTGAATCTCCTAAAATAGGAAACAATATTTGTTTGTTAATTAGGAGAGTGAATATCTCCTAATTAATGGGAACAATATTTGTTTGTTAATTAGGAGAGTGAATATCTCCTAATTAATGGAAATAATATTTGTTTATTAATTGAGAGACTACTTGGGGAAGAAGTTATTTATCTCTATAAATTTTTTCTAGGGTTTCATGGCAAGACATGGCAATGTATACAATGTAGAGATCCTAAGGGAAGGTTGAGAGGTTCTAAGAGAGGATAACTCCATGGGAGAGTTTGTGAGTCTCTTAAGGTATCTCAACTATCAAAGTGGATTCTCTGTTTTTTGTCTCGTGGATGTAGACTTAGGCCGAACCACGTATATCTTACGTTCTTCGTGTGATGTGATGTTCCGTTCTTGTGTTCGATCTCAGGTTTATTGGTGGCTTCCACAAATTGCCTTCCCAACAGTTTTCTCTCAAACCGGCACCTATTGCCCTGTTTTCTGCAATCTAATTTGCTTTCTTCTTTGTAAACGGTGAAGGTGCAGCTCCGTCATTGATGGATGTCTAAGTGCTTCTATGAACCCATATATATATTCACTTTATGATCTTATTATATATTAAATAGGAGTTCCACATTTAAATTTTGCTCTCTCACAATTGTTCAGTGACTTATATTCATACATCCAACTTACTATTATACCTTATATATATTAAAGGACAATTTTCATTATCGATACATATGCCTATTTAAATAACGAATATGTTGTAATCCATAAGGTCCGCATGGAGTGTACCATATCATATATATATTCTTTACCTGGTCCCCAAAAACCCTGAGGGCCGAAAGCCCGGCTCACTTGGCCCAGACCGTAGAGCCAACACCCGGCCCTTTTTCAGGGCAGACTAGTCCCGGGCCCAACCCATAGGCCCATCCAAATTGGGCCCGTTCGGGCTAGCCCGTAGGCCTATAGGGGGCAATTCAATAAATGAGACATGTAATTTTATGTAATTTTTATTTAAATTATGGTTGAATTATATAAATTATTAACATTTATGTAGGTGCCAATCTAGTTAAGTATATGTAGTGATTTAGTTTTTGAATGGATTAATTCATTTAATATTTTTATGTTTGAAAATTCAATGGATATAAATATTTTTTTTTCAACATTATACTTTCAATTTTGTGTTATTTTAACATTTATATACAAATTAACAACTTAAAATTAAAAAAATCAAAAGAAATAAGATGTTTAAAAGTTGGGCCCACGGGCTCGCCCATGGGCCCGAAGCCCACGCCCGGTCGTAAGGCTCATTCAGGCCTTGGCCCGGGGCAATGATCCCTTTTTTGGTCGCGGCCCGGCCCGGCCCGGCCCAAGCCCACTGGCCAAGCAGGCTCGTGGGGCCTGCCTGTTATATATGTGTCACTTTTTGTTCTATTGGTAACCTTTGGGTCAATTTTGGTCATTTTCGAAATTTTCTTTTTTCAATCGGAACCGCTAAAATTTTAGTTTTTAGCTATCTGCGTGAGCCAGAAACTCCGATTGAAAATCTGACTGCATATTATGGGTTCTGGTACCATTTTATACCACCCATAAAAATTTCATCGAATTCCGATAACGTTTGAAAAATTATGCAGTTCTAAATCGTATCCGGGTTTTCTTCGAACTGATTTGGTAGGTGGAATAGTAAATGAGATATTTATGTGGTTATGGTGACCTTGGGTAAGTCCACCTCCCCTTGCTTAGCCACCAAGTAAACACTTGGTATTTGGCTTGAGAGGGGGTGAGGTTAGGCTTAACCCTACCCCCCCTCTTTTTCCACTCCCCTCACCCCCCCCCCCCAAAACGTGAGTTTTGGGGGGGGGGGGGGGGGGGGGGCTCTCTCTCACTCTCATTTGCTCTCTCTCTCTCTCTCTCTCTCTCTCTCTCTCATTCTCTCATTCCCTCTCTGTTTTGAATGTGTGTGTGTGTGAGTTTTGGTTGGAGAAGAAGAAGAAGAAGGAACACAAAGAAGGTTTGTGTGCTATTGTTGTTGTTGTTGTTTCTCTTCCTCTCAAGATCCCTCTCTTATCCCCCCCTTGATTTTCCCTTGTTTTCCAGCAAAGTTGAGGCCGAGGAGGGCCTGAGGAGGTGGTGGTAGTGGTGGTGGCGGTTGAGGTGGTTGCGAGTGCTCGGAGGGCACCGAATCTCCCCCTTTCACTCCCCCTCTCTTGGTAAGCACTTCTCCCCCTCTTTATTCCTGGTTTTTCTGAGCTTGGGTAGGTGTTTGGAGACCTTGCACACCATATGCATGTATTTGGGTGTGTGTGGGGTGAGGGGGGAGGTATTGGAGCTTTGGGCGCGGCGTTGGCTGGCACTGTCTGGGTCGGGCGGACGCGCGGGGGCGCGCGTGCGCGTACGCGCGGGCGCGTGCGCGAGAGGGGCGAGCGGTGTGCGCGTACGCGCGGGAGGGCACGTGCGGGCGCGCGGGGACCTGCGGACACGCGCGAATGGGCGCGTGCGCGCGCGGCTGGGTTCCTGCGTGTGCGGATGGGTTCCTGGGTGCACGGCCGGGCTCGGGGGCACGTGCACGTGCGCAAGTGTGCGGGGGCCACATATGTGGCTGTCCGGGGCTTGGGTAGGTGTTGGAGTGCTCGGATATGCATGCGTACGCGCGTACTCGCATGTGTGCGAGCCCGTATGCGTGCATGTCAAAGTCTTTGGCATTTTTAGCTAATTTTGAATGTTTTTATGTGGTTATACTCACCCTATTCGATACCCATGTCTTGCAAATCTTGGCGATCGGTCACGCAACGACCCGGGTTGTGGTGAGTGGGGCAATCCAACCCAGTTGGGAGGTGTATGATGCACGTTGGAGTGCATTGCCCTCCCGTGGGCACCATAATTGCATATAAACTTGATGAATACATGCATGTTGTTACCTAGCTTGCTAAGCATGTAATCAGGTCATGTTAGATATTGAATGCTAGGGATTATATGTCCATATATCATGTATAGGAGCCGTATACGCTTGATATCATGTCATATGTTAGCATAACCCCCACTATGCATGTCCCCACTTAGTTAAATTGATTAACTTATATGTATATGCATAGGGCAACCATGTCTTAGACAATATCATGAGCATATTGTATTATTTATCCATGATGGCCTATAATTAATATTCCATGTCTGATAGTATGTTTAGTATATAAGTGATAGTTATGCTTAGGGTCAAGGCTCTTGCCTAATGAAATTAGGCAAGTGTATGACCACCATGGGGTCATACTATAGCACTGACACTTAGAATGGAGTATCTTCCCCGCATCTGAGTTATGCGCCCTGGAGGAAATTTGCTAGAATTCGTTGCGTTTATTGGTGTTTTATAACCGGTGATGACGGATCCATAGGGATCGTATTCGCGTGTGTCGAGTGTTCTTCCATTCGTCGGCTCCACGTAGAGACTGCCCAGCGTAGTAAAGTCCGGTGGGGTGCTCCCAGATACTACTCATGACGCGTGTTGGTGTGCCCATATGGCCGAGGTAGCGGTCATGGGAGGCTACCCGGTAGAGGCCAGAACCCTGTGATGTGCTCCTAGGAACTGTCCACGACGCTTGTTGGTGTGCCCATATAGCAGAGATAGGGACCTGGGAGGCTACCAGGTAGTAGAGGCCACACCGGGAGAGACTACCGGATGACGAGCGGTGTAGAATAGTCGACCTCTTCCCCAAGAGCCTATGTCACCCCGAGGAGGGGGTGAGGGTGAGGATGTAATGGGTCGGCGTTGGTTCGATCTGCCAGTTTGTGCAATTTACCAAAGCCTAGGTCATCCTTAGGGAGGGTGAGGGCGAGGGTTAGTGCAGTTGCTCCCAACAACCTAGGTCACCCGTCGGGGTGAGAGTGAGGGATTTGTATGATTATTTGAAGTTATATGTGTTATGATGCATGAATTGTTCCATTCACTGAGCATGTGGCTCACCCCTCTTATATGTATTCTTCAGTTGTCGCTGATCCGGACCCGAAGGAGGAGCTCCCTGAGGCGCGATACGAGTAGAGGACCAGCGTTCGCGTTGAATATCTTGCGAGTGAGAGGCCATCAGCATCCCCTTTTTCCTTGTATGTATTCTACTTGTGCTTGTGCA
The DNA here is from genome assembly GCA_030737845.1 of Acorus calamus. Taxonomy (NCBI): domain Eukaryota; kingdom Viridiplantae; phylum Streptophyta; class Magnoliopsida; order Acorales; family Acoraceae; genus Acorus; species Acorus calamus. The sequence goes on from CM060866.1 coordinate 12,432,730, forward strand.
CAGTATGTAGATTGTTGATATCTTTTGTTGTGTATATTGGCTCTCACATGACAGTTTGATTGTGTACTATAGTATGTAAATATGTCTTTTAATTACAGACTTAGTCGTTGAGCTTCCGCTACTTGTGTATATTTGATGTCAGTTACTTGATTATTACTTTATTGCCTTTTATATTGTGGAGTCTTTATTTGACCTCGTGTATAGATTACTGATATCATATATATACTTGCCACGTCTCGGGGACGGCCGCCCTGGGGTGTGACACTGCCTGGGCCCTGTTCACACATTCTGATGTTGAATTTTTTTTATCCTAAATTATTTGTCATTAGGTGGATTTTGTAAGATATGTATTAATATTATTTGAGTTTTTTTTATGAACTCTCTTAAATGTTAATGCTTCTTTCAAAAGTTCATATCTGCGAATGACACAATAAAAATATGTGAATAAAAATTCATAATATTATAAAATCATCCGCTGCATTGGAGCATAGTGCAGATTAAAATTTCTATACACACTGAAAAATGATAAACAAGAAACGTACGATATGATATATAATAACAAAACATTTTAAAAAAATCAAACTAAGGTTAAAGCCTAATTAAATATCTAATTATATAATGACAAATTAGCCTTTTGAGTTTCTAAAATTGTAAAATAAGATTTTTATTTATATAATTTTAAAAGTAGTTGACTTAAGTATTTCTAACTTTTAAGAGATTTTTTTTTGTCATATTTCTATCACTAAATTTATGGGAGGAAAAAATAGAAATAAAAGCTCGGTCAGTTTCACTTAACATATATAAGCATTTCAATTTTATATTTTAATTTTACCATCCTATAATTGGTAATGAGTCCCAATTTTACATTCCAATTTAACCGCTCACAATTGACAATTGACCACATCCACGTGTCACACAATCTATTAAATAAGTTTCAATTTTTCAATCTAATTTTACCATCCCACATTTAATTAGTGACTTCTATCCATATAATCACCTTCTATATTAAAGGGAAGGTGTTTCAATTTAGTACTCCAATTAATCGTCCACGATTTAACAATGACTTATATCAATATATATTAATTATTACCAATACTACTGTAAACCAACCATCTATTAATTTATTACCATGCCAAATATTTTGAGGGATTTCAAAAAATCCTGGTCAAATAAATCAAAGATCCTAACCACCAAAAAAAGAAACGAAAATCTCTCAAAATCAATTCAACTTTAAACATTATGCAATTAACACAGCTTCAATGAATTATGAAGTCCCCTATATATTATGAACACACGCGACACAACCATCAAATAGAAGACCCTCAACATTAAGCCCTCTGATTTTCAATTGGGTTTTCTTTCATGGCGCGCAACAAGACGAAGATTGCTTACATAACCTCCGATGTGACTCGTCGCCGCACCTTCGAGAGGCGCAAGAGGAACCTCATCAAGAAGGTGGACGAGCTGAGCGTGCTCTGCGACGTCCAAAGTTGCGCGCTCGTCACCACGCCTGGTGAGCCCAACCAACCGGAGATTTGGCCTTCCATAGTTGACGCGGACAACCTGATCGCTCGACTCAGAGACCTCCCCTCGTTGGGTCAGGACAAGCGCACCCTCGATCAAGAGGGGTTCCTGTCGAAGGGCAACGAAAGGTTGGAAGAGCAGCTCAAGAAGGTCGAAAAGGAGAACCGCGAGGTGGAGGTGAAGGCGGCGCTGATGCGGTGCCTCTGCGGAGAGGGTGTGCAGAGCGCGGACTTGGATGAAGTGGGTTCGCTTGCGGAGGGGAAGGCGAGAGCCATTGCAGAACGCATTGAGTGGCTCACGAAGTCAATGTATCTGGCCGTGGACCTTCAACTTCGGTTATAAGAAAATAAAAGTTGAAATAAAATGATTACTGTGAGCAATTTTAAGAGTATTCTTATGGAATTTTATGGGACTATCGACAGGATCTGAATTTTTTTTTTTTTTTTGTTGTTCTTGCTCTTCGATTCAGAACACCCTACATTAACTTGTGACCAGATTGTGTACAGATCGATCAATAAAAGAAAAAAAGTTTATAACAATGCGTGTATATGTTTGTTTTTGTGTTTTGTTTGGTGAGAGTGGTGTGGCGTATTAGAAAAACAGATTTATACCAACAATGTTGAGTTACAGGCGGTGATGGGAGAAGTCAATGACCATGATATGATGTTGTTTGTTTTTATAGGTATGTTATAGTTTGGCTATTGTTTAATAGATGACGACGGTTTTTTATCAATTGTTTTAGGATGTTCATATGGTGAGCTCTTTTTTAATTTGTGATGAGCAGTTTTATTTTATTTGTATTTGATTTTCTTGGTTTGTGTATACATACGATATTTTTGTGTAGGACTTCCGTTTTTTATTGATCCATGCAAAAGTTTGAGGTTAAATTATTATTTTTGGTTTGCGTATACAGATGATATACATGATATTTCTCTGTGTATGGCTGTAAAAATAAGACTGTACAAAGATAATGTTAGGAAAATCTTAAATATTGTCTCATATACCACATTAGTTAATTAGTGAGGTATATATATTTCCCTAAATAAGATATATGTAAATATATCTTTAAATTTTTATATATTTTAAAAATGAGTCTATTCAATTCAAAATGGAATGATATTCATTTTTTATCAAAATATATAACTCATTAGATAAGATTTATTGTTTACTGTGTGTGTGCGCGAGCGGCCTGTCTGTCGAACTGCATATGAGACTCTCTAACATTTTCTTTTTTTAAAAGGTTTAAATTTGTAATAATATGGTGTCAAGGTCCATATTGGGCTTATATATTCAAAACTAAAAAGGTGTTTACATCATTTACAACACCTAGTGTATGAGTAATTATGTTCAGGTGCTTGAACCACCAGACACCTTTGTATATATGGACCGATGAAAGGATGTATACTCAACTTGCACCAAATAATGGGCATACACTCAATTCCGTTCATACCATTTATATACATTTACCCCCGTTTGGTAAACGGATTAAGCGAGTATAAGGGTAGTATAAAGATGATATAAGGAAGATAGGGAAATGATTGTTTGTTTGCAGGGTATAACTTGGTATTACTAAGCCAGTTTAAACAAGTATAAGAGAGTATAACAATTTTAATAACCCCTAGGATAAGTTATACTCAGTTTATTTATTCCCATGAGCCCACATGTCAAATCAACTTTTTACATCTTATCACATCAAATCACCTATCAACACCTCTTATACATCAAAGGACCCACATGTTAAATCAACTTTTTATACTTTATTTATATATTTTATTTTTTATCAACAAAAAAAATTAAACCTTCATTTATATAGTTATAACCAATATATGAATTTTCCTTAACAATTTATATTCTCTTTCTCTCCATTGACTACTTATGCCCTTTTTTTAATTTTCAAGTAAGAGGAACTGTATATAGTTGTAACCAATGGGACAAAAAATTAAGCAAGCAATGGAGAGACCCGTTTGAACATGGAAAATAAGAGAACGTTTTGAAACAGAGTTACCCAACTTGTTTTTTATTTTTTATGATCATTACTGAAGAATGATTTAGATCCACCATAGTTGATGAAGAAGTGAGAAAAACACAATCTTAAATTGGAAAAAAAGGGAAGGGGGTAGTTTGAAGGAGGCAAAAGAAAGAATGAATCACGAGTGATATGAAAGGAATAAGAGATTAATTAGAGGGAAAATGATTAAAAAAAAGTCTCCTAAAAGTTAGAAATATCCAAATCAGCAACTTTTAAAAATTATACCTAAAAAAAAATCTTATTTCACAATTTTAAAAACATAAAAGACTAATTTACCCTTATGTAATTAAATCCATAACATATTTTATACATTTTTAATTTTGTTAAAATGTTTCACCTTCTTAATTTTGTTATTGTATTTCATACATTCTTATAGAGAACTTTTTTTTTACTCCAAATTCTTTATGATTAGGTGGATTTTGTAAGATATGTGTCAATATAGTTTGAATTTTTTTATGATAAACTCCATTAAATGTTGATTCTTCTCTAAAAAAATGGATATATAAACTAATTTGAGTTTTTTTATGATAAATTAATGACGCCATAAAAATATGTGGATAGCCAAGTAAAAAAATGTGAATAAGAATTTAGACTACTAAAATATTATCTCTTGCATTGGGACACAACACATATTTAAATTATATATTGTGATTATACATTGATAAACAACTCTATGTAAGACATATATAAGAAACACACAATTTGATATATAATAATAAAACCTCTAAGAAGATTGATTTGTTGAAAAAATATGTTTCTTGGTGTGAAATAACATAATAAGGGTTAGAGGGATGTTAATGATTTAATTACATAAGGGTAGATTAGTCTTTTCTGTTTTCAAAATTGTGAAATGAGACTTTTTTATATATAATTTTAAAAAGTGGCCAATTTAGGTATTTCTAACTTTTAGGAGTTTTTTTTATCATTTTCCCTCAACTAGATTATCATGTTTAATTATATTTACATTATAAAAATATTATGTTAAAATTAATTTGGGTTATTTTTACTTATTGATTAAAAAATAACTTTAGTTAAAATTGATTTTGAAAAAAATATTTAGTGGTATAAAATTAAATGTGATATTTGTCATGATATAAAAACAGAAAGCATGTTTTTGGAAGTTACACATGCAAAAAAACTAAAAATAAAATTTATATACTGCGAAATCATTAATATCAATTTTCATATTTTCATTATATTAAATTAACTTATTACTAAATATAGTAAGGGATCTCTAAAAACTTTCATTAGATTCAAAGATCCTAATCGCCCAAACCAGAGTTTAATTATTACAAGCATGTAATCTTTTCATCCGTCTTATAAAAAAAAAACAACAAAAATCTCTCACAATCATCAATGAAAGATCCTTAATTAATTGACCCAAAATTAATTGAGAGTGAAATTTATAAATTTTGCAATTAAGACATTCAAGGAAGTCATTAAGCCCTCATATATTTTGAACACAAGCAATAAAATCAATTCAGAATATATACAATTAAATATATGTTGCAATTAATGCACATTGAATTAAATTGATCCTTCACAAGTCACAAGCGCCTATATATTATGAAGACAAGCATTCAACGGAGAGTCTCAACAAGTCATTTGTTTTTCATTGAGTTTTCTTTCATGGCGCGCAACAAGGTGAACGAGGAGATCATGTTCCAGATCGAAAGGCAAAAAGAGCAGCTTAGAAAGCTTGAGAAGAAGATCCGCAAGATGGAGGCGAAAGTGGCGTTGAGTCGGTACCTCCGCGGGGAGGGTTTGAATGGCGCAGACTTGGGTGAAGTGGCTTCTCTTGTGGACAAGAAGTTGAGAGCCATCGCAAAGCGCAAAGAATTTCTCAATGCATCGTCACATGTAGTGCCACAAAAATAGACATATAGTCATAAATAACTCTTCAAAGAATAAGTATTCGTATATACTTAAATATAATATATATATATAGAGAGAGCGATGATTACGTGCGGCGAATGGCGGGTGCGGCAGCGATTACAGGCCGTCGATCACGGGTCCATCGCATCGGACGGTCGGGTGCGATTCACATCGACCGTCGGATGCGATAGACCCGTGATCGAACGGCCCACGTCGCGGCCGCACTCGCCGTTCACCACACGTAATCACCCGCGTATATATATATATATATATATATATATATATATATATATATATATATATATATATATATATATATATATATGAAAATTATTAGGTGCGGCGAACGGCAGGTGCGGCCGCGACGTGAGTCGTCCGATCGCGGGTCCATCGCATCCAACGGTCGACGTAAATCGCACCCGACCGTCCGATGCGATGGACCCGTGATCGACGACCCGTGATCGCTGCCGCACCCGCCGTTGCCGCACCCGTCGTTCACCGCACGTAATCACGTCTATATATATATATATATATATATATATATATATTCCGATAATATGCGGTCGGTGCGGTCGTGCGGATTCGACGTGCGTCGTCCGATCGCGGGTCCATCGCATCCAACGGTCGACGTGAATCGCACCCGACCGTCCGATGCGATGGACCCGTGATCGACGGCCCGTGAATCGCGACCGCACGACCGCACGACCGTATAATATCACGACTCTATATATATATATATATATAGGGGTGATTGGGTGCGGCGGAACGGCAAGTGCGAACGCGACGTGGACCGTCTGATTCGCATCCGACGGTGATGCATTCGCATCCGACGATGCACTCGACCGGGTGCATCACCGTCGGATGCGAATCGGAGGATCCACGTCGCGTCCGCACCTGCCGTTCCGCAGCACCCAATCACTCGACTATATATATATATATATATATATATATATAGATTTTCGATAATATGCGGTCGGTGCGGTCGTGCGGATTCGACGTGCGTCGTCCGATCGCGGGTCCATCGCATCCAACGGTCGACGTGAATCGCACCCGACCGTCCGATGCGATGGACCCGTGATCGACGGCCCGTGAATCGCGACCGCACGACCGCACGACCGTATAATATCACGACTATATATATATATATATATATATATATATATATATATATATAGCTAGCTATTATAAGAGTGTTTCGATGTATTTCCTTTTTAAATCAATCAATAAAAGACAAGAAGTTTTATAAAATGTGTATGTGTTTTAAAAAATCTGCTTTCAATTAATCTTTGCACTGATCTATGGTTAATCAAAAACCATTTAGAATGTCTCCCACTTTAAAGGACAGAATCGATTTTTTCCCACAGTTATATATATATATATTTTAATAACAAAAAATCAATATTGCACATTAACATACCATGTACATATGGGAGATATTACATAGTTTCACAAAATCCCTCAAGCCTCTCAATATATCACTATAGTTTACAGCGGTCTCCTTGATCTCTTACAATATCATGTGATAATCAATAATACATATTTCCTTGTTATTGAAAAAATTTCTTAGCAACCATCCTTTTTTCTGTCTTAATTTCATTATACACGTGTTTTAAATTTTTTTTAAAATATTACACCCCATCTAATGAGTTACATATTTTTATAAAAATTGAAACATATATCTTAATGAATTTCATGTATGCATTTATAAAAAATTTTAATTTTTTTTTATCGAAGCATATATATACCTTATGAGTCTGGAATTTGGATTGAAACAAAAATTAGGTGTAATAGCCCTCATTAATTTTTGATGGCCATGATTGTAATGTCAATACTTATCTAGTGCACATATAGACAAAAATGAAATACATTTATTTTGTATTTTTCATATCTAACATATATTAGCTTAAATAAATGAATAAGTTATATATATGTCACTAATTAATTAAAAGTGGGATGGTAAAATTAGATTTCAAAAAATCTTGGTCAAATAAATCAAAGATCCTAACCACCCAAAAAAAGCAACCAAAATCTCTCAAAATGAATTAATGGAAAGCAATATGCAATTAACACAGCTTCAATGAATTATGAAGTCCCCTATATATTATGAACACATGCGATACACAACCATCAAATAGAAGAGCCTCAACATTAAGTCCTCTGATTTTCAATTGGGTTTTGTTTCATGGCACGCAACAAGACGAAGATTGCTTACATAACCTCCGATGTGACTCGTCGCCGCACCTTTGAGAGGCGCAAGAGAAACCTCATCAAGAAGGTGGACGAGCTGAGCGTGCTCTGCGGCGTCCCAAGTTGCGTGCTTGTCACCACGCCTGGCGAGCCCAACCAACCGGAGATCTGGCCTTCCATAATCGACGCAGACAACCTGATCGCTCGACTCAGAGACCTCCCCTCTTTGGGTCAGGACAAACGCACCCTCGATCAAGAGAGGTTCCCGTCGAAGGGCAATCAAAGGTTGGAAGAGCAGCTCAAGAAGGTTCTAGGAGAACCGCGAGGCAGAGGAGAAGGGGGCGCTGAGGCGGTGCCTCTGCGGGGAGGGTTCGCTTGCGGAGGGGAAGGCGAGAGCCGTTGCAGAACACATTGAGTGGCTCACGAAGTCATTGTATCTGGCGCCGCCGCCGGCCTCGGACCTTCAACTTCGGTTATAAGAAAATAAAAGTTGAAATACAAAGATTACTGTGAGCAATTTTAGGTGTATTTTTATGGAATTTTAGTGAAACTATTGACAGGATCTGAATTTTAATGTTTATTTTTTCGTTTTGTTTGTTTTTGTTTTTCTTGCTCTTTGATTCAGAACACCCTACATTAACTTGTGACTTGATTGTGTACAGATTGATGAATAAAAGAAAAAAAGTAGTCTTATAACAATGTGTGCATATGTTTGTTTTTGTGTTTTGTTATGGTGAGAGCGGTGTGGTGTATTAGAAAAACAATGTTGAGTTACAGCCACATGCCATGCGATGATGAGAGACCATTAAAATGAGTGTATGCCACTCCACAACAAACAAAGAACAGAACAAAACGAGACCACTAATGGAGATCCGAATCTCATTCATTCAAATCCAGTGCATACAACATAAACATGAACACACACATCTATGATTATCAAAAAAGAAAGAAAAAAGGCCAATCCCACCATGCAAAATATGGCCAAAAGACCCATCTAGTCAATTAAAAACAACACATATTCCATCTTACCCTAGTATTCATTTTCTTTTAATAAGATCAAAGCAATAAACCGGAATTGTTTTTTTCTTTTATGTATTCCCTTGCTTAAGAAAATCAAGGTCTATTTAAAAATTCTAAATACTAATTCATCAACATATGAAGTTGGACTTGGACAACTTACAAGAATATATTTTTTGCAGGTCAGGAACTAGAAACTCAAGCAAGCAATGGAGAGATCCGTTTGAACATGGAATATAAGAAGAAAACGCTTTGAAATACAGAGTTACCTTAATTATTGGGTTAATTGATCTATTGCATACTGAGCTACCTTATTTATGATCATTATTGAAGAATGATGAAATCCATCATAGTTGATTGAGAGAAAAACCCTAAATATTTTTTTATAGGTAATTTTTTTTTGTCAAATCTTTCTCTATTAGCAGGGGGGTAAGACTCGAATCTAAGTACCCTCACTAAAAATAGGGTACCTCTCCTATCCTACCAATCTTAAATTGAAAAAAAAAGGGAAGAAGCTAAGGGAGTTGTTTGAAAAGAAAGCGTGAAAAGGAGGTGAGAGAGAGAATTGATATAATAAGAGCAAGAGATTAATGAGATTATTATGTTTAATTATGATAACATCATAAAAATATTATGTTAAGAATATTTTTATCATTTTTACTTATTGGTTAAAAACTAACTCTAGTTAAAATTGATTTTAGTTAAAAATATGACAAAGAGACATTTTTTCATTAAGAAATATTCTAATGGTATAAAATGAATTTTGATATTTGTGATGATATAAAAATAGAAAGTATGTTTTTCGTATATACGCCAAAAAACCCAAATTCCATTATAAATTTTCTAAATTTCCATTGTAATGAACTTATTGTCAAATATTGTAAGGGATCTCTAAAAATCTTGATTAGATAATTCAGAGATCCTAATCGCCCAAAACCACAGTTTAATTAAATATTATAAGCATGTAGTCTTTTCATCCGTAGCATAAAAAAACCAACAAAAATATCTCACAATTATCTATGAAAGATCCTAAATTAACTGACCCTAAATTAATGGAGTGAATTTGTTAAAATTTGCAATTTAGGCATTCAACGAAGTCATTAAGCCCGTGTATATTTTGAAGACATACAATAAAATTAATTGAGAACTATACTATTGAATATATTTTGCAATTAATGCACATTAAATTGAATTGATCATTAACAAGTCACAAGACCCTATATATATATTATGAAGACAAGCAAACAACGAAGAGCCCCAACAAGTCATTTGTTTTTCATTGGGTTTTCTTTCATGGCGCTTAACAAGGTGAACGAGAAGATTAAGTTCCAGATTGAAAGACAAAAAGAGGAGCTTAGGAGGCTTGAGAAGGAGATCCGCGAGATGGAGGCGAAGGCGGTGTTGATGCGGTACCTCCGCGGGGAAGGTGTGAAGGGTGCAGACTTGGGTGATATGGCTTCTCTTGTGGAGAAAAAGTTGAAGGCCATCGCAGAGCGCAAAGAGTTTCTCAATGCCTCATCGCATGTGACGCCGCCAAAATAGGTATATAGTTATTAATAGTTATTATGAAGAATAAGTACTAGTATATATGCAAATATAATATAAGATATATTAAGAGTGTTTTGATGTATTGTCTTTATGTTTGTTTTTCTTATTCTTCAAGTCACAATACCCTATATAAATTTGTGAAGGGGTTGTGTACAGATCAATCAATAAATTTCGAGTTCAAACCGGTATTCTTAAACTTCAGCTTTTGGTATGAGATTTTAGTTTTATATTTTTACAGTTAATCTTTGCACTGATCCATGGTTAATAAAAAAAAACATTTAGGATGTCTCCCACTTTAAGGGACATAATCCAAACTACAAACGATATTTACCCACAGTTTTATATATAATATAATAACTAAATAAATATTGCAATTTAACATAACATATGTAGATATTATGACTATAATTAATATTTGCACATTTTATTCTTATTTTTGAGTAAAATGCATTTAGACTCCTAGAGTCTTTAAAACTTACATAAACACCCTCTGAAGTTCTCAAACATGCATTTACACCCCCACGCTGTTAGATTTTTCATTAAGACAGAATAAAAGTATGATTTTATCATTTTAATTAAAGTTTTATCATGTTTTTACATTTTCACTAACTGTTGTGTGACTTAATTCTTACAAAAAAAAAAAAAATTGTATTTACGTGTATTTAAAAAGTTGATTCTTTTATATTTTTACTCTAAATCATAGATGATGGATCTAGTTAACATAAACACCTGAGTTCTCGTAACATATACACCCCAAACCAAGCATGTAGCCCAATACACGAAGGCATACATAAATATACATACATCTCTATATCTCTCTGTGTGCGCAAACCAGTAAAATCAAATGCAAATGAAATGGAACTTGTTACATCACAAAAAGGAATTCAATATACTACTCGAACCCCAAACAGAGTCCGAACTTTCATTGAAGACCGAAGTCAAGTCGTATATAGGGTTTGTGACTTGTGATGGAAGTTTTCATCTTCTTGCGTGCCATGAAAGAAAACCCAACGAAATGAAAAAAAAAAAGCAGAGAAGACTTGTTGTGGTTCTTCAATTCGTTGATTGTGGGTGCTCATATACAAGGTCTGTTGACTTGTGATAGTAGTTAAAAGAATAGTTTGAAGGGTATTCATTTATTGTTGTGATTGCATAATATAATCGCTCGCCTGTTTTTGTGTGTTGATATTATGTGGATACTTAATGGATAGAATATTAATTAATATTTGTTCTTAATTAATATTTAAAATGAATCTCATATACAAGGAAACAATATTTGTTTATTAATTAGAAGAGTGAATCTTCTAAAATCATTGAACAATATTTTGTTTATTTCTTAAGAGTTTACTTTGGGAGGAACTTAATTTATTTGTTAATTAGAAAATTACTTAGGGAGAAAATTATTTATATGTATAAATATCCGATTTTATGGCAAGGCAATGCATGTTACAATGTAGCGCCTATTTTCTGAGCTCAATGGCAATGCCCCACGTCCTCGAGGCTCATGACCCGATTAACGAAGGCCCACGACCAGAATAACCCATGATTCATGAATCCTGACCATCTGTCCATTCACATCTGAGGACCAGAAAATATCAAATCAGATTTGAGATTAAATCCCAAGAAAAAAATATGAGTTTGAGATTATCAATATAGAGATCTCAGAATCTCATACAAATCTCAAATTATATATTGGATTTGAAATTATCATTAGCTAATTTTCTAAATTCCAACAATATATATTTAATTTGGGACCATCAAAGATTGATCTCCCAAATCCCAACAATATAAATAATTATGGACCATCAATGGTTAATTTCCCAAATCCTAAAAATATATATTTTAGATTTCGGGCTATCAATAATTTATTAACAAATCTCAACAATATATGTTAAATTTAGAAACATCATTAATTGGTTCCTAATAATCCCAAATAAAAAATATATATTTAATCAGAGATAATCAATGACAGATTCTACAAATCTCTAAAAATACATATATTTGATCACCTAAATCATGGATCTACTCCCATCCGTCGGATGGGGAGGAGGATCCACCACCAGTTCTCCCTATTGAGGGATGCTAGAAATCCTTTTATGTAAAACCCTAATTTGGTCACCATTACTGACTTGAGCGTTGGAGAGTCTTCTACAGATCCCTATCTTGCTGTGTCTTCGACGCTCCTCTGGAGCGCTCGCCGGTGGTAGTCACCATGAGCGGTGACTCTTTAAGCATGGGATAGACATAAACAGACACGGCTCTTAAGCAACATGACATTGTATTTTTTTTTCTTAATACGTTTACAAAATTTAAAAATAATTTACTAAATTTTGAACACATATTGAAGATGGTTTTAACATGGAATAGACACAGTTCACTGGATCAACCTCTGCCAAAATATTCCACCCTTTAAGCAACACAACACTGTATGTTTTTTTTGTTAATAAATTAGCATTACTCCTAGGGCAGCTCTATCCCCACCACACAGCTTGCTGTCCCCCCCAACCAGAAAAAATTAACAAAATTAATTAGTTTGGTTTTATAATCCACTATCCCCTCCCCACCAACCAAAACATTTAAAAAGGCCATCCCCACCACCTAAAATCACTAAGGTGAGCATAATCGATGCATGTGTTCTAGAAATTGTTCGACAACCCTAAAATCGAATAGATGTACTGACAGATGACAAAAGGTCAGTCAACCTGGGGGGTCATGGGCGACGGGAGGACCGTCGAACAAACCATTAGGCAGTCTGTGTTATGGATGGAGTTCGACAGTCCTACTGTCGAGCATATGTACTGGAGGACGACAACATGCCAGTCGACTTAAGGGATTTATGGCGACGGAAGACCCGTCGAACGTTACAATGTAGTGATCTATGACTTTAACTGTGAACATTCAAAATGTTTTAAACCATTCATAGTAATTATGCTTACCAATTCATTCATTCATTCAAACATAAACATTCAAAATGTTTTAAATCATTCACACTTTGTTAGTCTTGGGATTTAGTCTCTACTTCAATAAAAAAAAATATAAGCATTGATTGATACTTGTTCTAAAATTATAAGCAAAGACACGATCGGCACGAATGATTTTAGAACAAGTATCAATCAATACTTATATTTTTTTTTATTGAAGTGGAGACTAAATCCCAAGACTAACAAAGTGTGAATGGTTTAAAACATTTTGAATGTTCATGTTTGAATGAATGAATGAATGAATTGGTAAGCATAATTACTATGAATGGTTTAAAACATTTTGAATGTTCACAGTTAAAGTCATAGATCACTACACTGTAAACGTTCGACGGGTCTTCCGTCGCCATAAATCCCTCAAGTCGACTGGCATGTTGTCGTCCTCCAGTACATATGTTCGACAGTAGGACTGTCGAACTCCATCCATAACACAGGCTACATAATTGTTTGTTCGACGGTCCTCCCGTCGCCCATGACCCCCCCAGGTCGACTGACATTTTGTCATCCGCCAGTACATCTATTCAATTTCAGGGTTGTCGAACAATTTCTAGAACACATGCATCGATTATCCTCACCTTAATGATTTCAGGTGGTGGGGATGGCCTTTCTAAAGGTTTTGGTTGGTGGGGATAGTGGATTACAAAACCGAACATAATATTTTTGTTAATTTTTTCTGGTTGGGGGGGACAACATCTAGGTTGGTGGGCCTAGACCTGCCCTTACCCCTATCCCACACACTTCCATCATTCACACAAAATCTTTCGGTTATGAACTCAAGTGCTTAGATTGCAGTTTTAGGATAATCGATGTTGGTCTTGATCCATTATAATCATTGTTATTGTTGTTTTGACATATTTCAAGTCAGTTTTAGAGAGGTTTGTGACAATGAGATTGCCCGAGGCCAATAGTAATGTAGTTTGATTAGTGGTATGCAATAGAAGATCATTTGGTTTCTTAAAGCTTCTACCAGTTGAGAACCTTGACCTGAACATACCACCCAAGGATGAAACCAATGGGGCTCATCCAGGGACATCAAGCTGGCATGGATACACCTATTCAAGCATCTCCCATGGCCTAGGAACATTTATTCAAACTTTCAGACCATATTTATTCAAACCGTCGCGCAGCCCAGCAAGCGTTACCTTGGGATGACTATAAGCATTTTAACCGTCTAAAGCCCCCCTCTTGTTGAACTTCCTAGGATGGTTGATCACAAATATCTAACTGTCTGAACCCCCTTGTTGAGCAAGACTTGACAATGGCTAGATGATTTCAACCAAGTGCAAGACATGACGAAGGAGTTTCAAGTTACCTGCAAATCTGTGTTAATTCGAGCTTGTGAATTGAAAATAGAGCAAGGTTACACTCAATCACTTTTAATGTCTCAAATATAGTTATATATACCTCATTAACCCTATATACTCACCATAACGAGGTATATACTTCAATAGAACATAAACAACCAACAATATATGTATTCTCAAACCTGAGTCCCAGCTTTCCTCTGTCAGATAGTTCATTTGCATGGCATGTTCACAGAAGCATATAAAATTAATGCATTTCTATAAAAACTAAGGCCACTCATGAAAAAATATCATGGAACTACTAAATGGTGGTTCATTGTCAACAGTTTTTTAATAAGCCAATTACACAAAAGTATTGAAGTAAAGCCATGAAAAGGCATTGAGATTCTGAGAAGATATATTACCTCTCGATGGCTGCTTCTAAACACTGAGTCACGCATTGTCGTTCAGCCTCTGACATTATCCAACGTCCACCTACATGCCAGATGTAGTATTCCTACAATCAATTATAAAACATGAAATCAATGTATCTCCTAAAGACAACAACCAAACCATAAAACAAAGTACTTCATAAACACTCAATTACCTGATATGCTTCAATCCCACAGTTACGAACAACTCCATGAAACACCTCATACTGCATGTCAGTCAGAGTACACAATGTATCGAACAACAGCTTTGGTCAGTCTTTGGAACTCAACATCACCACTGTATAGTTCTTCTCCAAACAGTCCAAAAGACACACTTGAGGCCTCAATGTCTTATCATTCCCAACATGATCATAATCACGATCACCATGAAACATCTGATGAAGCCTCCTCCCCGTGTGTGTCACACCCATCGATGTCATCATCTTTGCTGACGTCAAATCACTGTTCACCCCCAATACTTTGCATAAGATCTCGTTAATATTGGACAACCGATGTGGGTCATCAATCGCGCAACCCGTAGCCTTGTCTGTGATACAAACCGCAGCTGCAACCCGAGTGTTGTGTGTCCAGAAATCCGCAATCATAATGTTGCACTTCAGATATGTTAAAACGGCAAAACTTCAGACAACAAGCCTGGATGGTCGGTCCCAGTTAACTCGATGAAGGTGTGCTCTTTGGAAAGCCTCAGTCCAACTGAATCCATCATTGAGGGTCTGAAGCAGGAACCATTTACGATAGACTGCATAAGTGCATCAAAAATCCACATTACAAGTTGCTTTCATAAGAAAAATAATCAATCCATCTATTTTATTGATATGACCTGATATGAAAAAAATATCTATCTTTGAAACCATCTAATTTGAAATTCTTATGGAAGGAGAACATCAAGAACTTGGTAAATCAATGCACTGAAATGGTTCATTAGTTTAGTAGGAAATGCTTTCAAATGACATTGATTATTTTACTCTTTCTCTAGGGAATGATTAATCTGCTAGCAAAAGTGCACCATTTAAAAAGAAGAAACGATTCATTATACCTAAACGAATGTAATTTGAGAATTGAAGTTTTATGTTCTATGATGCTTTATCTTAAAAAGAACTATTTTTTTGTTTTCTGAGAGAGTAAACTTCTCCACAATCCAAGTGGTTTTTGAAGTGAAGGGCACAAAAACAGAAAGATTCAAAGACCAGCATCAACATGTCGGAGGCTCAGAGCCAGATGCCATTTATCTCATCTCATGTTGGAAGGAAGGAAACAATTTAAAGTGTACTTGTAAACATTGAGTTGCAGAATGTCATTGAAAAGAGCACCAATTCAGGAGAGAAAAAAAAGGGGAACACATCAAGTAGAATGGTCAATGAAGACATGTTTCTTCACTAGTGTTTTAAGGTTAGTGTGACAATATAAATAGGATATAAATTATAGGATACTTGGATTGTCTACCTATTGCCATATATCTCATCTCAAGTTGGAAGGAAGGAAAGAATTTATAGAATACTTGGATTTGCACACTACAAGAAAACTATTTTTTGCGACGGTTTAAAACCGTCGCAAATAGTTTCCGTAACCATCGCAAATATCTTTTTGCGACGGTTCTGTGGCGGTTTGGGTTCCGTCGTATCAAACGGTGTCGCAAAAGATTAGCAGCGATTTTTAGCCGTCGCAAATATCTTTTATAACGGTTTTTCTATCATCGCAAATAATCCATCGCAAAAACTTACTTTTTTTTAGACGTGTAAACCACATCTTTTGCGACGGATAGGCTATCCGTCACAAAAAACATTTTTATTTTTATTTTTTTGACTTTTGCAACATGGACATAAACCGCCGCAAATGATATTTTTTTCCATCATTGTTGCTTCATTTAGATTTTAGAAAACTTTTAATATATATATTCAGATTTACAAGATCAAAAATAAAAATAAAAATAAATATTTTCCTAGGCCTATAAAACAACAAAGTTCAATTTTCTCTCACTTGTGGGGATTGAAAATGCCAAGCAACAAAGAAGTTAGTGCTCATAGTGGGGTTAGTCATCCTTTCAAATATATTTAAAAAAAAACTCACTCTCTTCAATATAGTATAAATATTAAGTCATATTACAATAGTCATTCTTTATAAGAATCTCTCTCATTTGTTCCCAAAGTGAACTTTGCTTGAATTAGATTAAGCGAAGTTGACACTCCTCCGTAATAATCATTATTGTCAATATGCAAAACCTGTTCCACATAGTAGAAAATCAGTCAGCAAGATAGGGGAGATGTGTTGGGATGCTAAGAAACTATAAAACACTACAACAAATTAGGTTATTAGCTACGAACTTTTCTCTGCGAAATTGAATTTCGTAGCTAAATGCAACGTTTACCGACGAAAAATTATTTCGTAGCGAATAGTTTATCCTTTCTCGGCGGAGTAAATTGTCGTTGCAGAAAGTATGACCTTTATCTGCGAAATACATATTTCGTAACCAAAGATATGACTTTTAGCTGCGAACTTAATCCCCGTAGCAATAGGTATCACTTTTTGCTGCGACATTGAATTTCGTAGCAAAAGATAGAATTTTGTGCTGCGAAACTTATTTTTCGCAGCAAAAACATGTGGCTTTTAGCTGCGAAAATCAATTTCATAGCAAAAGAAATAAGTATTTGCTGTGAATTTAAATTTCACAGTAAAAGGTATAAGTTTTTGCTGCGATATTTTATTTCGTAGGAAATGATCTACCTTTTTGCAGCAAATAGTATGGCTTTTAGCTGCGAAGTACAATTTCGCGGCAATAGATTAAGTGTTTTGCCGCGAACTTAAAATTCACAGCAAAAGTTATAAATTTTTGTCCAAAAAATTAGATGCCTCTTTGCTGCATTATCAATTTTTTTATTGATTTTAATTTATTTAATTTTTTACAAAATCAAAGTGAGAAATCTATATTGTATCATTATTAGACTAAGATCCTTTTGACTGTTAAATATTAATAAATCAATTCTTTCTTTTAATTTGATTTCAAACATTTATACTGTCATTTTTGAAGGGTCCCCTTTCTATATATATTTTATTTTTCACGCTAATCCTTCATTGAATTAGATTGTTAATTATATTAATTGTGTTAATTGTAAATAAATATTCATAAGGACATATTGGATCATTCATGTCCTTAATAAACTCATTTTCAAATGACATCATGTCTTTTCAACCAAATTGACTAAAGTTCGTTGCCATCAAATTTAAGCATATTGATTTTGATATTATATACAATTAATTTGTTCTTGTCTTTAATAAGTCTAGTGTCAAGTTAAATTTACAGTTATTGCTCTCTTCTTTCTTGCCATTAATTCCATCCTTAATAAACCTCATTTCTCTGTGGCATGAGCTTATAGGATAACTGAAAAATGTTATCATTTTCACCATTTCTCGGTGTTTTCTATTCATTCAAAAAGTTAAATTTTCAGTTATTGCTCTATTTGTTCTTGCCATTAATTCCATCCTTCATAAACCTCATTTTGATACCACGATTTTGAATAAGACGTCATCATCACATTCATATATTCAATGCACAATCCAACATCAAAACACCGTATAGTATCTCCATCGTCCAAGTGAATTGAATATCTTTTTATATATCATACATTTAGATAGAAAATAGAAAATTATTATTTAAAGAAAACTTGAACATATTATATTAAAGTCCTGTCAAAGGACAAGTGTCCTTAAACATCAAAGTCAGACTTTCAGAAATCATTTTTTAAAAATTTACATTTATAAAAATTTATTTATACTAAATTGAAGATATGATTATTGTGTAAGACATATATATTAATCTATTTTCTAATTATATATCAATGAAAAAATTTATATATGTTTCTTTGTTTATATCATCAAATTAATTAAAAACATTTTATGAAAAAAATTATATTAAAATTTATTACTTCCACCTTTATAAGCTCTTCTTGATGGTCATATGTGATCCAAAATGTGATAGCCATTTGAAGTAGGTATTATTTTTTTATGTTTAAAATTTGACTGACTCACTCCATCACATACATTATTGTTCAAATGCTTTGTCTAAAATTCTCAACTCCAATGGAGTATTATTATAGAGTCATGATCTTATGAAAAAAATTTAAAATCAAACACAATATGATATGTTAGATGTGCTATAACTTTTTTAGTTGATGTACATTTACTTGGATGACAAAATTGATCAATTTTTTTTATTACTTCATCATTTTTCAGTCGCAGTAAACAAGCATGATAATTGAGACAAACTATAATTATTTTATTTTGAAAAACAAAGAGAAACACTATATAAATAATCTTTCTTGATTAAAATATAAGTATTTTTTTGTTAAAGCATACAATTAATAATATGGGTATTGTAATACAAAGAATAGAAATACAAAGGATATTTATATAGTGTCTCTCTTTGTTTAATAGTGTAATACAAATAATATGGGTATTGTAATACAATGAATAATATGGGGGTATTGATACACCATCAACAAATCCAATTTATCAAAAAAAATAAAAAAAAACAAAACACATTCCCTCGTTTTCACTTAAGGGTTTTAGGGATTCCCCCCCTCATTTTCACTTAGGGTTTTTAGGCCTTTTCCCCCCCAAAACACATCGTCCAACAGAGAAGAAAAAGATTTGGGTCCTGGTCTCTCTCTCTCTCTCTCTCTCTCTCTCTTTGATTTGGGTCTCTATGGTCTCTCTCTCTCTCTCTCTTTATCTCTCTTTCTCTTCTCACTGAATCTTGTTTTGAAGGGGCGGCGGACGTGTTGCCGTTCGTGGAGGTACTGGTGGACGACGTGTTGCGGTGGATCTGAAGAAGATCGAACGGGCTAGGGTCTTTGCATCTCCAAATCGGTATGTGCGAGAACTTTTGATTTTGGATTTGATTTTGTAGGCTTTGGATATGTCAAATATAACATTAGATCTTATGAGTTTCTATTTTTGGATTTGATTTTGTAGGCTGTGGATAAAATCAGTTGGTCCTCTCTCTGGCTGACAAGGAGATTCTCGGGGAAGGCAGTAATACTAAGCTTGAGATCTTGGTGAGTGGAAAAAAATTCGTCTCTTGTTTACCCTTTCCTTTTTTCTATTTCCTTTTGGTCTGGCTAGGGTTTATGATCTCTTCATGATGACTGTCTGCCTTTCTTAATTCCCCTATATTTTTATAATGGGTGTTTCTTAATCATGTGCCATATATTTGGGTTAGAGAGTGGTAGAGGATAACTTAGGAATTGAAGAAGATATGTGAGTCTTTCAGCTTGGATTGACTCTGTAAGAAAAAATAAAATTCCCCCAAACCCATATGTGAAACATGTATAGGGATGTACATAGGGATGTAATAGGGAGATGTGATTCAATTAGTGTTGGTCCATCAATTCATTTGAAAAATAATTCATTTGCTTCTACAGCAACAAGTAATTTAATATAACTAATAATGTAAAATCTGATTAAATTGTTTGGTGGATTTATCAGATTAAATTTTTCATATCTCAACAGCTACAAGCAGCCTTAAATTTGAATCCCACATTCCCAATAGTTACAAGTCATTTTTTAAGATGGCATTAGAAGTTTGTTAAAGTAATCCATCAATTGGAACATCTAACCACTTTTAACAAACTACAAACTAAATTATTAAAAGTGACTTCATATATTGCAAAAGAAAACAAAGAATATCATAGTGTGATTGAACTGATTCATCTTGAGATTTTAAACATAGTTATTAACAGTTTATGATTGACTTGGAGTTGGAGGGTTAGCACAACAAGTGAGAGTATCATAACACCATGTTCTGCTTCAGGCCACTAGAATATAGAGCAGTAGCCAAAATTGAAGACCAGGTATTCAAAATTACCTACTTTGGGTTATCTTTCAATCATGGACACACAGGAATACAATTTTGTAATTGATGATGAAAGAACATAAATAGCTATCTTGTGTGCTATTGAGTGATGCAAAAAGACAGAGGTTCACTAGACTGTCGTTGCCACCAAAGTCATAAAACACCCAAACAGTAGTTCCTTTTGTTTTCTTTCTCAAATTTTAATCCTAGCCGTCCACAGACACAAGAACATCAACAAAAGGAAGTTCAAAACACCAACATAAGCTCCTCCAAGAGAACCAATGTCCCATTATTATATCCTATAAGAAAATAATACCAATAATCGACAAATTAGTTCCTAATTAAACTGATCAACTGTCAAGATATGTAATAGGGAGATGTGATTCAATCCGTGTTGGTGCATCAATTCTTATCGGTATTCATATGAAATTGACAAGTAGCTACAATTATTACAAAACTCATATGTGAAACATGTGAGGTGATGATGAGATAATTGGATCTCATCCTTATTATTGTTGTTGTTGTTATTGGGGAAGGGGTAGTTGATTGACCTTAAGTGGATGAGTCAAATGAGTGGCTGCCATTAAATTTGAAGATTTGACCAAAATTTGTATTTTTTTAATTAAATTCTTTCAATTATAAAAGATAACATTAATAACTTAATTTTTCTCTATGTAGAATAAGTTTCAGTGGGATGTGACAGACGCCATTGCTTCTGAATTTATCAATAAGCAATTGGGTCAGGTTTGGCGACAACAACGATGCGATCATGCTAAGAGGATACAAGAACTCATAGCCAAGGGTAAAGATCCACAAGCCCACCCAGCTACGGGAGTCATCCAGGCCGATTGGGAGTGGATTGTTGATTTCATTCGCTCTGATACTTATCAGGTAATTAGATAATATGGTCTGCTTTAGCCTCAAAAAAATATGCATGTTTAATACTATATTTCATTTTATGCAGGCGAGGTCGAGGACTAATAAAGCAAATCGAGAGAAACAACTTTTTGGTCATCGGGCGGGATCAAAACCCTTTGTGATGCACCAGATGCAGAAAGAAGTGGTGAAATATGGATTTTATGTCAAACACATTTTTTATAACTTATTTTACTCAATTTAACATTAATTTTTTTTGTTATAAATGTTTCTTTGACATTTACAGGGGCCGGTGGACTTGTTCAAGGACACCCACTTCAGCGAGAGTAAAGGGTGGGTTAGTGATGAAGCAGCTGCTCGACATGTAAGCACTTGATTTCATTCTTTGATATTAGAAATCTATAGATTTTAGAACCTCACATGAAGTGAAAACAAATAAGAATCTCACTTGTATGCTTTAAAAACATGATTTTAGGATGTCATCTTTAGATGGGGTAGGGGTGTTCCCACTCTAGACCTATTCATGTTGTGCTATGGATTGTATCATGTTTCATGTCATGGTAGTGTTGTGTGCTGTCAAAACCTCTTCTTATGTTAGACACAACACTTGCTTTTGTTGTTGCCCTACCAGTTTTATTTAAAGAATATGTTTTTTTGCAGTACTAGGCTTCCATGACTCATGTAAATCCTTCGTTCCAGGGCATTCAGTTCATCGTTAACCTTTGTCACATGAAAGTTGTGTCCTGGAATGTTGGTTGCTTATTGGGGTATTGCAGAAACTATTTTATTTTCTTTTTTTCAATGCCGCCCACGGACATGAACAATTTGTTAAATCATGTGAAGTCTTTGAGATCATTTTTTGGTGTTGTATATTTATTTTGATGATCTCAGGTTTGGTGTAAGCTTCCATGGTATCCATAACAAAATATATATGTGCAAAAAATTCAGATGTATTAGTGTAGTAGGTTTGGAATTCGCTACCATGGCTGCATCATCTCACAAGACTCTTAGTGATTGATTACTGATATATTATAATTCTATGTGAACTGATTATTTTTAGACCTCCAGTTCAACAACTCTGCATACAGTATGTTAGGTAGGTTTCAGATAGATCCATTCAATTTACGAGCTGTTTCTTTTCTTTCTTTGAACAAGAGATTTTGTAATGGAAGATACAGGGAACTTCTTCTATCCTTAAGATGGCATTTGGCAAAGGAACAGGTTGTGGAACAATTTCAATTTAGGTACAACTTGGTACATATATGCATGTGTTGTTCATAGTTAAATCAAAGTACTATTAGTTGTTAGAGGGAGATTGGATTATTATAGGAGATTTTATTTGGACTTATCTGTTTTATAAATAGACCTTGAAATTATTTTAGATTGCTAAGCATAACCTGCCTTGCAATATATGAAAATGTTGTTCGTCCTATTCTTTATACATATTCATCAGACGGTTTAGTGCTATATCTACATGTATCCATTCATGTTAATTAAGGTCTTCATGTACATTTATTAGAAATGATGACATCATGTACATTTATTAATTATATTTTATTTTGTTAAATTCGATTTTGTAGCGAGAGATGGAGGAGCGGCGACAGTCACAATCCCAGTCTACTGTTGAGGGACAACCAGCATCGTTCGATGAGTTAGAGATCACGCAAGAGGTCCTTGGGCATCGGTCAGGGTACGTACGTGGATTAGGATGGGGCCCACGCCCTGCCAATTATGGCCAGTGTAGTGGAAACAACACAATGTCATCATCATCTGCGGCCAGCGAGTTGGGGAGATTGCGAGAGCAGTTGGAGACCCAGCGAGTGCAGTTGGAGACTCAACAAGCGCAGTTGGAGACACTGGCTACCCTGCAACCAGTGATGACTGCGTTGCTACAGAGATTTCCTGAGTTAGGCGTCCTCACAGGCGTAACTCCCCAACCTCAAATGCCTGGAGTTCCTCAACATCCTGGACTACAATCAACGCCATCCGACTCTTCTATAGATCCTTCCCTACCATCAGATCCATGAGTTGAACTTGAAAAAATCTGTAATGCATACAATTAGTTTATATTAGAAACTTGGAAAGCTTATTATTAGAAACTTGGAATGTTTTTATTAGCAATTTGGAATGTTTTTATTATTATTGTCATCATTAAATATTTATTTAATTATCATATAAAATATTTAAAATACCAAAAAAAATTTCTACAAAAATACAGACTTTTCCCTACGAAATGTTTCGTAGGAAACGATTAGTATTTAATTTTTAATTAAATTTATTTACCTTTAGCTGCAAAATCATTTCATTGCAAAAAGTCACCTTTTGCTACGAATAATTTTTGCGCTGCAAAAAAGTACCTTTTGCTGCGAAATTATTTCGTAGGGAAAGGTTATATATATAATTATTAATTAAATCTGTATACCTTTAGCTGCGAAATTATTTCGTCGTAAAAGTTAATCTTTGGCAACAAACAATAATATCGTCGAAAAATGTACCATTTTGCAACGCATTATGTTTCGTCGCAAAAGATTATATTTTACTACGAAATTAAATTCGTAGTAAAATGTACCTTCTGACTGCGAAAATTATTTCGTCGCAATAGGTAACCTTCTGCTGCGAAGTTTTATGCGTTGCAAAAGGTGAGTATTTGCTGCGAAAAAGTATATTTTGCGACGAAGAAATTTTCGTAGCACTAGACCACCTATTGCTGCGAAATTTTTAAATCGCAGCAAAAAGTCTTCCCAGAGGAGGCAGTTACTACGAAAATAGCTACGAAATGATTTCGTCGAGGAAGACTATTTGCTGCGAAATATAACCTTTTCGCTACGATACATTTCGCAGCTAATACCCACATTTGTTGTAGTGAAACAACTACATTAAAATCTTTTATTTAAGCCACCAAGTCAATAACCACCACAATAGGCATTCTCAAAGTTATATTATAATAAGAAATCTCTTTAGACACCTACATTCATGATTTTACCAACTTATATTGGATTGGAGTTCCTCATCATAGAAAATTCATCAAAGATGAAATAGTAGAGTTTATTATTGACCTGAATAAGGATAAAGACAATGAGAAGTTTTAGATTATAACCTTCCACAGCTCCTTTTTAGCCAAAGGTTAAAGGGCCTTCAAGTAGAAGTAAAACGAAGGTAAGCCCTGCATACATTCCAAATCTAAGAAAATACGAGTTTGAAATATAAAAGTGAAGCATCAAAGCCAGATATACCAATGAAGCATGAAAAACATGCATCATAATTGCGCATATTCATGAAGATCAATGTAGAACTTCATCTTTACAAATAGTGCTTGAGTCCATCAACTCCATGTATAGGTCATATATTGAATGTTAGCATACCAAACTCTCAGCCTACAAGTACTAGTATTTGTTCTAATAGCAGATAATATATCCAAAAAATATTGAATCTGCATGGAAAAATAGCAAACAAATTTCCAATTATGAGGATATTAGGTTTGAAAAAAGTCAATGTAAAAATACATACAAAATTGAGAACAGGGGGATGCTTTTTCCCCACCTGTGCCAATAAATTCAAACATCAATGTTGACCTTTAATAAGATTGACAATGGAAGTTGCAAGGATTTATAATGAATTTCATATGAAAAAATAAAACTGCTAGTGAATTATCATTATCAGGTGTCTCCCAAGTCCCAATAACATAAGACTAGGATCCAAATGTTCTTACATAAATAAATCACATGCTAGGACATAAGATAAACTAAACACCAACTACTAGACCTCGAACCACAGCTACTCGAGATCAAGACTCCAAGCACCTCCAAGCACTTCTAATTTCAATCCAGACCTGAAGCCCTTCACATGATCTCAAAGCTCACCTAAGTGTTAGTTTAACTTCAAACCACTCCAAAAATCTATCCAAACAAGTACTCAATAATGCCACCTTGTATATACATGTAAAACTAAGAGACTACATAACTTAAAAACCTATTAAAGATTTAAAGGCAAACCAACCTGAACTGTGTTCAGGTAGATCAGAGAATTCCTGCAATTCAGCCAAAACTATTATTAAATGAGCTCTAACCAGTCCCTCAAAATCTCTAGAAAATAAAATACCAGTACACCACTGTTTATACTCTTAGTAATTTACTTATTTAAAACCTCTAAAAAAGGATGGTAGCTCACCATCACTAGTCCAAGAGGTTCAGGGGATTTGTTTCTAAAAAATGATCACTTATTGTAAAGTCCTAACTATTACAAACACTATTATTAAACAATTATTTCGAAATGACATTTCTGTTCAACAAGTATTGCTTTTAAGGTTCAAAATCCAATTGATATTAATGCCACTTCAATAAGCATCTTTAGTGCTTTTATTTTACAAATAAGCATTTGGAAACTCATAGTGAAAAAATGAACACTTATTTTAACATTGCTTATAAAACCTCATATTCTCCAATGCGGTTTTATTAGCCCATCCATTTCCTCGATAGCCTTCTTTCGAGCTTCCTTTGCCTGGGAACAAAATCATCAATGTGTTATATGTATGTTAGTACTTGTGATGAGAGTCCTTCGCCATCTGAAACCACAATGCTTAAATCCAAATATCTCGCATTGTTTTTTCTTTGATTATCTAACATGCTCTTTGACAAATTCCTAGATGAACTCGTGTGCTTGGACAAATAACATTCAGAAATAGAATTGAAACCAAGAATGGTATTTGGATCACCATCTCATATTGTCTTATTTAGGCTAATGAGTTGAATATTTTTTAAATTAAAAATATCCAATGTTTCTTGAAGTACAAAAAGCATGGCACATTGTCCAAAAACCAGAGATGTTACACAACTTAACAAATGTTTAAATACATTAAATAAATAAATCTCTAACCAAGTGATTCCAAAATTGAGAAGTGCATTCAATAAAAACATCTAGTTGGCTATTAAAGAACTGGAAACCCCTCTTCAGAGAGTAATTTTGCCAACCCTATGATGACCAAAATAAAGTAGTACGAAAGTCAAATCAAATGAACATTTTAGATAAATTGTTTGGACTGCGCAGTATGTCATAGCTAGAAAAGCACCAATTCCCGGCCCTGGACTGTTGAGCACTGCATGAGCCTCCTGCGCATCCATGACTATTAAAATGCGACGAAAGCCCATTAGCTTGATCACCTCCAACCCAAGAATAATTGCTTCCAGTTCAGCCTGTAAAGGAGAGAGCCATGGCCAGCCATCATAGCCAGTTCAGCCTGTAAAGGAGAGAACAATTTTTTTTATAAGAATATCTCCATGTCCCCAACCTGGATGTACGAGCATGTCAATATAGATCTGAGATCCAAGTAGCTCCCAAGGCGGCCTCCAATTCGGACAAGTATGTAGTAACCTTGATGGACAAGTAGTAACCATTCGTATCCCATGACTATCAAGAAAAACTTTGGTAGGTAATTAATTGATCTATTCAGAGACGGATCCAAGATATTTTCTCTAGATGGGCTGAATTAATCTTTTCATATAAAAAAAAATTTCTTGATAAAAATATCTATTTTTTTTTTTTTGAAGTCATATGATGCACTTGAAATAATATAAGTTCATCAAAAAATTAAGTAAAACAAAACAATTTCATTAATACAAAAACTCAAACGTTATATAAAAAAACCAACTTCTCTCTATTATTTTCTTCTTTTCTTTTAGTAAAATACAATCCTCCACTTAAAATTTATCTGAATTTATAACCTAAATAAAAAAAGATATTCCAAAAAAAAAACTCAAATGTTATATAAAAAAAATCACAAATACAAACTCAGTTTAAAAAGTTTTGATTTAATTTTCTTATTAGACACCAAGGTAATCAAGAATAATTCCACATTTATTTAGAATAAAATAAATGCCAATAAAACATAAAAGTAAATAACAAAGACAAATCCTAACAAAAAATCCTAATAAATCTAATAAATTTAAAACTTAATGAAAGATTAAATCAGAGAAACTCCAATTCTCCAAACAACCAACATAGGTGATGGTGATTTCTTCAATTCTCCAAACATTGTTAA
Organism: Acorus calamus; assembly: GCA_030737845.1. Lineage (NCBI taxonomy): Eukaryota > Viridiplantae > Streptophyta > Magnoliopsida > Acorales > Acoraceae > Acorus > Acorus calamus. The sequence continues at coordinate 12,460,381 of CM060866.1, forward strand.
AATATGAAATATTTAAATGTATCTACAAAACATATGATAAATCAAAAGAATTAAAGAATTTACAAATAAAATCAAATTCATTACATACTATTTGGTGAAGGGAGTGATTTATTAATTGATGACTGCAAAATATGTTTTTATTTTTTAAAAAAGATGCTCAATTAGAGTAAATTGAAGTTTATATAGCAAGTTGTTTTGGGTTTTTTCAAAAAAAAACTGGGTTGGATCACTGTTTTGGGGGTTTTTGAACAAAATATGGGCTGAGCTTTATTGGGGGGTTTCTAATAAAACTGGGCTGGACTGCTATTTGGGGGGTTTTTTTCACAAAATCTGGGCCGGGCTACAGCCCGGCTCAGCCATCCCATGGGCCCGCCCCTGTATCTATTACATATAATATAAGCCCCACTCACGAGCCCCATGATGTGTCATCATCTCATTGGTTGTCTTGTTGACTTTTCAAAAAGGGTAAAAAGTCAAAATACAAATATGCCCTTCATTAAAAATATTTCCCAATAACCCAAATCCCTTTTTTTTCTCCAATCAGTTACTAATTTTATATATTTCAAAATTTGAATTTTGAAATAATTACCTAGTAATTAAATTTTTTATTTCAGTTACACCAAAAACTTACATAAATTACACCAAAACTTACCTAAATTATTTTTTTGTCAAAATCCTTCAAATGACTTTTTTTCTTTCAAATAACATTTGTACTATATACATTTTTTTAAGAATGTTATTAACTAAACTTTATAACATTTGACAAACATCTTTTCAATTACATAAATAAAATCATCTCAATAAATGCAAATATATTTCCTAAATGTTTACATCCTTTACAATTATTTTTTGTATTTACATAAACACTGTTACATTTACGTAAATGTAACATTACTGTTACATTTACATAACTATTTTACATTTTATGCAATATTTAAATTTTTTTTAAAAGATTCTTTCTTCAATAGTCACTTACATTTTATGGAAAATATCAAATAGCTTTTGGTTGTGAGTTACATTTAACAAATATTACATGAACTATTTGATTTATTTTCATAAAACTGTTATATTTTCATGAAAACTGTTACATTTTCATAAAAACTGTTACATTTACTAAATGTAACAAAAATAACACACAATTAAAAAATGACTTTACATTGTCAACAATGTAGCAGTAGTATCAAACAAACTACCCACATACAAAATGTAACAGCATCGAGTGTTACATTTAGATATTGAAACAAAACAAATCAAACTGTGAAAAATGACCTTTAATACATGAAAAAAATTCATGTTTAAAGATTTAAAACAAAAAACAAAACATCAATACCTTTACCAAGACTGCTCATCTCCTTTCTCTCTCTCGACGGGGTTAGCCTTCCAAAATGCAATTTATGAATGTAACAAAAACAACACAAATATGAAAAATGAATATTTACATTGTCAACAATGTAACAATAACATCATACAACATATCCATATATAAAATGTAACAGTATCGAGTGTTACATTTAAGATATAAGAGCAAAAACAAGTCAAATTACGAAAAATTACATTTAATACATAAAAAAATTTCGTGTTTAAAGCAAATTAGTGGTTGAAAATCCTCCACAACAAACTTTTGATCTACTTCTATTTGTTCTTCAAAAAAACAATAATGTTCAAAAAATAATCCCCGATCCCCTCTCTAGTTGTATGGATATTTTCAGAAGCAAAAAGAAAAAAAGGGGGTCCATTAATTTAAAATATTGTTATCTTTTTTTGGAGAAAGTTTTTGGGAGATTCAAACATAAAAAAATAAAAAAACCAAGATGTTGATCTCTCTCTTCATCTCCATTGATGGATGATCCATCGATGATCACCATTGAAGATCAAACATAAAAAAAAAATTCAATTATCATAATAAAAAAACTGCATTTGAAAATCGGGACTGCTATGATTTATTCTTCGTATATGATTTGGTTTTGATTGCTGAAGATCAAATAATATCGGCAATTGTAATCCAAAAAATATTTGCAGTTGTAATTCTACATGATTAACGATTGTTAATGACATTCAATGTTGACGTCTCACTCGGAAAGAAATCGTAACAAAATCAGAGTTTCCTAAAACAATCATTAAGGGTATAAAAGACAATATACATTTGTCACATCATGGGGCCTGGTTTGGGGTCTATGAAGTTGGGACGTGGAAATTATTATTGTATTCATGATCATTACTGAAGAATGACTTAGATCCACCATAGTTGATAATGAAGAGAGAAAAACACAAAATATTAAATTGGAAAAAGAGATTAATTAGGATATTATGTTTAATTATATTTACATTATAAAATTATTATGTTAAAATTAATTTTGGTTATTTTTACTTATTCATTAAAAACTAACTTTAGTTAAAATTGATTTTGATTAAAAAAAAAATATATGACAAAGGGACATATTTTTTTATTAAGAAAAATTTAGTCGTATAAAATTAAATGTGATATTTGAAATGAATATGATGATATAAAAATAGAAAGTATGTTTTCGGAAGTTATACTTGCAAAAAAAACTAAAAATAAAATTTATATACTGTGAAATCATCAATATCAAAATTAACTTATTACCAAATAAGTTAAATGTGATATTTGTCATGAATATGATGATATAAAAATAGAAAGTATGTTTTATACATTTAAAAAAACTAAAAATAAAATTTATATAATGTGAAATCATCAATATCAATTTTCATATTTCCAATTTATTTTAATTAACTTATTACCAAATACAGTAAGGGGTCTCTAATAATCTTCATTAGATCCTAATCGTCCAAACCAGAGTTTAATTATTACTTTTCATCTCTCACAATCATCAATGAAAGATCCTTAATTAACTGACCCAAAATTAATTGAGAGTGAAATTGTTAAATTTTGCAATTAAGGAAGTCATTAAGCCCCTATATATTTTGAACACACGCAATAAAATCTATTTAGCATATATACAATTAAATATATTTTGCAATTAATGCACATTGAATTGAATTGATTCTTCACAAGTCACAAGCACCTATATATTATGAACACAAGCAATCAACGAAGAGCCACAACAAGTAATTTGTTTTTCAATGGGTTTTCTTTCATGGCGCGTGGAGGGGCAAAATCCTACGTAGATTCGGGTAATCGGATCTGACTACTCCCGTTCTCCTCCGCCCAAGGTAGTCCTGTCCCACCGGTTAGCAATCTCCGAACGTCGATCACACCGGGAGGTGAGGTGGGGGTCCTGCGAAAGACCCTCCGACGCTCAAGTCAGTATGTTGGTCAAATAAGGATTTTTGTAAAAAAAAAATTGTGTATACCTGTTAGTTTGTTATTGCCCCCTATTTATAGTGGAGGAATGAGTTCAGGGTTTTCCTCTTCCTCATTACATCGGACGGCTGAGATATATCTAGCTAATAATGAGGAATTAATAGATAATATTGTTAGACACAATCTACAACGAGGGCCATATTTGATGGATATTTGGTGGATAGAGTCAATAATGACATGATCCTGTAATCTGTTTGGTATTATGGGTCATTAATAAAGAATCAATATTGATAAATACCCATATTTATTTAGGATTCACCTGGATTACCTCAGCCATTAAATGGATTTGATACTGACTTGGTCAACCTCGGATTTCCGGGTCGGGCCCGTTTGTGTTCGAGATTGGTTGGGCCGTCATGTTGTTGGGTCGAGGATGTTCGTCAAATTGGGCTTGGGCTTGGAAGACCGTCTTCTGGCCGGTTTGACTTGAATGGGCTTAGTTACCCGACCCACTATCCGTAGCTAGAAAATTTAGCGCCTACAGCGCGTAACAAGGTGAATGAGGAGATCATGTTCCAGATCGAAAGGCCAAAAGAGCAGCTTAGGAAGCTTGAGAAGAAGATCCGCAAGATGGAGGCGAAGGTGGCGTTGAGTCGATACCTCCGTGAGGAGGGTTTGAAGGGCGCGGACTTGGGTGAAGTGGCTTCTCTTGTGGACAAGATGTTGAGAGCCATCACAGAGCGTGAAGAATTTTTCAATGCATCGTCACATGTGGTTTCGCCAAAACAGGCATATAGTCATAAATAACTCTTTGAAAAATAAATACTCGTATATACTTAAATATAATATTGATATATATAAGCCAGCTATTATAAGAGTGTTTCGATGATGCTTGTTTTTCTTACATCTCCAGTCACAATACTCTATATAAATTTGTGAAGGGATTGTGTACAAATCAATAAATAAAAGACAAGAAGTTTTATAAAATGTGTATGTGTTTTAAAAAAAATCAGCTTTCAGTTAATCTTCGCGCTGATCTATGGTTAATTAAAAACCATTTAGGATGTCTCCCACTTTAAGGGACAGAATCCAAACTACAAACGTTTTTTGCCCACAGTTGTATATATAATTTATTCACAAAAATCAATATTGCACATTAACATAACATGCACAGATGGCGAAATTACAAAGTTTGACAAAATCCCTCAAGCCTCTCAATATATCATCACTATAGTTTACAGCGGTCTCCTGCATATATGTCTCGAACCATGTATGTAGCACAGAGCTTCTAGATTTTATTTTTATTTTTATTTTTTTTTACTCTAAATATAATCATAGCGGGATCTAGTTAACATAATGATCTAGATACAATTTGAACCATTTAATGGATGATAACTCAGATACAATGTGCATCATTGGATTGATTAGTTGGTGGTTACAATGATCAAAGGGTGTCATTGGAAGGGGTGCATTGTGTGGTGGACAATCTGAACCACACGATCGTGTGAAAATGGTGGACCACTGATCGGACAGTTATTGTAACTCCCCATTCATGAAAGGATGTGCTTTTTGCACCAAGAAACACTATTTTGCCTATAAAAAGGTCCTAGATCCAAAATTGATAGTACAACATCCACTCATCCTCTCATCTTTTCTATTACAAGTTAGCATCATCAGCCTTTGAAGCAAAGAGGGTTCTCAGATATTGAAACAGAGAGTACATACTATGTTTTCAACACTATTCTAAAGGATGTACTTCCTCATTCCCTTGTGTACTCGCTGTTTTTATCGGAACAGACGAAGTATGTCTAAAAGCATTCAACTCCGTTGATTCTTCAAGCATTCGTACTGGTTCTGTATTCTTCCATTGTCCCGATTTCTAACAATAGTCAATTGAAAACCACACAATCCGTTGTGACATTCTAGCATTCATTTTCTTTTAATAAGGTCAAAACAATAAAAATGAGCATGATTATTTTTTTCTATCTTTTATTTATTCCCCTGCTTAAGAAAATCAAGGTTTATTTAAAAAATCTAAAAACTAATTTATCAGCAAATGAAGTTGGACTTGGACATCTTACAAGCATATATTTTTTGCTGGTCAGGAACTAGAAATTCAAGCAACCAATGTAGGGATCATATCCGTTTGAACATGGAAAATAAGTAGAAAGCGCTTTGAAATATTGAGCTACCTTATTTATGATCATTATTAAAGAATGATGAAATTCGTCATAGTTATGAGAGAAAAACCCTAAATCTTTTTTTTTCCTTTTTTTATTGATAATTTATTTATTTATTTTTTTGTCAAATCTTCTCCTATCAATAGGGGACAAAACTCGAACTCATGTATCCTCACTAAAGAAGGGGTACCTCTTTCATCCTACCAATATTATATTAAAAAAAGGGAAAGAAGGGAGTAGTTTGAAAAGAAGATGTGCAAAGGAGGCGAGAGAGAGAACGGCTCACGATTGATATGAAAAGAACAAGAGATTAATTAGATTATTAGGTTTAACTATTATTACACCATTAAAATATTATGTTAAGACTAATTTTGTCATTTTTACTTATTAATTAAAAACTAATTCTAGTTAAATTTGATTTTAGTTATTATGTTTGTTTTTCTTATTCTCCAAGTCACAATATCCTATATAAATTTGTGAAGGGGTTGTGTACATATCAATCGATAAATTTTGATTTCAAACCGGTATACTTGAAATTCAGCTTTTGGTATGAAATTTTGGTTTTATATTTTTACAGTTAGGTGCTGTTTGGCAGTGACGGAAAGCGGATTTTAAGTACTGATTGTTAAGTGCAGAAAGAGGAAAGATGATAATATTTAAGAGTTTAGGAAAAAAAGCGTTTAGTTCAATGAAAAATATTAAGCAGTATTTTAAATAAGGGTGTTTGGTTAACCAGTTCACTTATGTGATTATTGGAAGGGTATTTTGGTCCATTTTATAAGTACTGAATGTTATTTTGATGTTTGGTTGAAATGAAATGTTGTTTTGAAGATATTAAAGATTATTCTTTTTTAACATGTTAAAAATACATCAACCACAATTTTCTTGGAAGAGCCAAAACAATATAGTGTATGGATACCCACATGTTTAATCCGTTGAAAACTTTGATAGTTATATATTTCCACCTATAGGACATCAAAGAGTACTTCTCAATTGGACTGGAAACACATCGTCATGCTATTATTAAAATTCAAAAGGAGGACATCAAAAAATTGGGATGGGCCCCTTTTTATAAGAGTTTGACAGTTACATAAATTACAAAACTCAAAACATATAAATATTTTATTTTAACATGTAAAGTCCACATAGACAAAGATAGTCAATTTAATTTCATTGATCTGTCATAATAAGCCGTACTATTCGGATTTCAACACTCCCACATATAAGGTTTTCTCAAACCCGTTACAAAATTGACTACTACATAGAGATGTTTATAATCCACATCAACCATATTTGAAAACTTGGTAATCACATGCATCCATAGCATGAAAGAATTAAATATTTCACAAACATAACATTTTCATGTTAAGAGCTGCATTCATATCTTGCTACAATAAAATTTGTAGTGAATATTACAACATTCCCCAATTCAAAGAAGAAAAAAATTCCTAAGGAGAGTGAATAGATAAATAATAGTATTTCATGTTATAACCCAACTTCTACAATCATTTGATGGCAACGAGTACATGCAAAAACAAGATCACAAACACCATCCACATGATACATAAGCATGGGTAGCATTCAGATATGAGTATCCCAGTTGGCCATGGAACTGCAACGGCCTTCTCTATCTTGTTTAGAACCGGTAATCCTCATGTCTGTGCATCCGACGCAAGGTATCCATAATCTACCAATGAAGGAAGTGGTATGAGATTGATAGAACAAAGCTCCTGATTGATAGAGCATTTTTTTCATTTATGGGGACTCCATGTAGCCCTATATTTTTTAACAAAATATGATAAATCAGGGGCTATATTGATAGAACATAGAGAGTGGATGTGAGGACCTTAAAAGAAAATAGAATGTTAAGGCACAGTGATCAAGGTGAGGCATGGGAAATGTGTGGATGTCACAACTATCTTTTCCAAACATACACCTATTTAAAGATCCATCATTTTCAAATAAACTGTGACAAAACATATAATCATCAATTGCAGATCAACCAAAGCAGTAAAACCAAGTTTGGATTTAAAAAAAAAAAAAATAGACAATAATGTCATCTCATGGAATAAACAGGCCCTCTAGGATGTACCAAGTGCTTGACATGCTGCAGTTATTAAAGGGTCACACTTCATGTTCCCATATCATATCAGTAAAACAAATTGAGTCAAAGATGGTACATGTAGCTGATATTGTATAAACATATATATTCTAAGCAATGTTAACACGGATCCATCATTGACCTCCACAAGAAGCTCTACACACACACACACACACACACTGGAGGAACCAATAGCATGTCAATCCATCATAGTTAAATTAAGGTGCCAATAGTTTCAAGCATATGCCTGAATAAATATGAAGAGGTAGTAAGAAGCCTAAAATCTGACCAAACCTATCAATTTATGATTTTAATGCTCATGTTGGTATTTAAAAAAAAACATATGCCTGAATAAATAAATCAATATATAAACAACACCATTCAAAATACAGCAACTCAACAATCATACCAGATGAAACAATGGCATCACATGGTGTTACACCTATTGATCCATGTAACCTTATAATAGTACCTAAGACTACCCCACCTTTCCCCTGTCCAAAGTGCATAGAGTATTTCATTTGAACCTTTTTTTAAAGTTGATGACAAAAGTTTTGTTAGCTAGTTAGCAAGGGACCCAAGTCAAGAATATCTTTTTTGTTATTTCTTGGTTCAGAGAAGGTTTCTCAATTAAATCATAGCAAGGACACAAAAGGGCAACCCTTTATTTTAATCTGACATTTAAGCTAACTCACATAACAGAAGCTCATTGACCTAAGATTTTCTATGCAGGGGGCTTGAGACATCATATCAGTGGATAGAAATTTGGATTTAGAACTCACTTAACTGAGCAATTCTTTTGCTTGAGAGAGAGGATGTAGATGTAAAGATAAATAAGTGAGAGGAGGACCAAGAATATATCAAAAAAGAAAAGCTTATTCCTTTCCCTACCTGATACACATAGGTGTGCCTTATATGAACCTTTTCATATTATTAAAGTCTCTTAAAACATACAAATAGATATAAAAATATATATAAATACAGGCATGACATCTAAAGAAATACAATTGCAAAATTCACCAATATTAATAGGGATAGCATCCTCTTCGCCAATTGAAAAAACCTACTAATTGAACAGATATGAAGAGAATAAAGCAAAGAAGTAACCAAGATAAAAATAAGGTCTCAAATGTATACAAAAATACTACAAATATTGGAGTCTCACCTACTATAATGTCCTGTATTTGTTTATATAACCGACAAGATATAATAGCATGATATAACAATTCAAACCTGGGTTAGCAGACAAAATACAACAAAGTACATGTGAGTGAATGATACTTAATTCTTTATAAAAAGATAATTGCTCAAGTAAGCATAATGTTTAGATTCATCCTTGGGAAAGTTCTTCCTTCTTGCATGACTGCTATGATTTAGCATCAAAGCCTATCATAAAGCTTCATACCAATGTTTATATGTAGACAGTCTCTATCATTTCCACCACCTATGCAATCCACCTTATGGGGGAGTTCATCATCAAATACTACTGATTGATTGACACCATGACAGTAACTCATGTTTTAGTCCAATAATTTATAAGTACTAAAGGGTATTATCAGTTTGGAACACCAAACTTGTTATAAATGATAAGATCAGATCATTTTTCCACTTGTAATACCACTAGTCACAATTTGTGTCCTTATAATACCTAGCCACACAATTCCCCCTCAAATGAATCTTTCTTTTTCACCATGATTCAATCACATTGTTATTCAATCATGGTGGTGATTGAACAAGGGATTTAAATGTTGGGCTAGTGATGGGAGAGTGAAAGGTAAGATGTGTAATTTGGCAAATACATGGAGGGCTGAATTAATTTCAAAACCAGAAACCCTTAATATTTGACAGAATACATACTGTAACTGGGAATCCATTTAAAAATACACAGGGCGTTTAAGCTAATCCAAAAAAAATAAAACACACAGAAATATCAGATCTGACTATATTGCATGGTCCCAATATCCCAATCAACTACTTTGATTCATACCAAAAAGGAACCCCATAACAGAGAAAGAACATAAGATATTCAATGGAAAAGTTTTCAAATAACTCACCAGGATTGATCGTTCCAAGGCTGTGAGTATGACGATGGGTGGTGGTGGAGGTGTTACAGGCTTGAAATCGGCGGATGGTGGTGGCGACGGTCGAACACTACTTCCGATCTATGACGAGGAGAGGAAAAGACGGAGTCAAACCCACGCAGAGGTGGTGGGAGAGGTGGAAATGCAAGGGAAAGGAGGGAGAATGCTCGATCTTACCCGAAGATGCGACGAGGTGGGGCTGGCGAACAGGCGAAATGGTGACCGGGGTGGCTAGGGTTTCACAGAAGTGCTCATTTTGATTCGCAAGAGAGAGAGTGTGTGTAAAGTTGGTTTATATGTGTTGGGTATTATTTGAATTGTGTGAGGGTAATGTTGACATTTCGCCTACAAGTCCTGCGTTTTACGTTTAAAAAGTGACCTCGCCCCCACTTAAAAGTTACCTCGTTTTTTTACTTAAAGGGGTTTTTTAATCCCTGAATTTCAAAGTCAACCAAACATCAAAATTGGGAAAAAAATGCTTATTTACCGGATTCATCTTAGTAAGTGCTGAAAACAGGGCCACCCAAACACCCCCTTAGTCTTTGCACTGATCCGTGGTTAATAAAAAACCATTTAGGATGTCTCCCACTTTAAGGGACAGAATCTAAGCTACAAACGACTTTTGCCTACAATTTTATATATAATATAATAACTAAATCAATATTCAACTTTAACATAACATATGGAGATATTATTACTATATACCTATTAACATATAACATATGGAGATATTATGACTATATGACTACAATATTGCACATTTTATCTTTATTTTTCGGTAAAACGCGGGTAGACACTAAAAGTCTTTAAAATATGCAAAAACACACTCCAAAGTTCTAAAACATGCATTTACACCCCACGCCATTAGATTTCTATCCCAGCTCGGCATCTTTTGGATGCTCCCGAGTACGATCTCAATTGCTTGGTAATGGCTTCCATGTAATCACCTTCAATTTAAAGGCAAGGTGTTTCAATTTAATACTCCAATTGATCGTCCTCGATTGATCAATGACTTATATCAATATATTAATTATTACCGATATATTAATATATTAATGAGTAAAAAAGAGAGCGACTGAGCCGAGCGACCAAATCTGAGCCGAGAAACTTTGTCCTCTCCAGCGTCCATCAGGGCGTCGGATCTCTCCATGTTTGCTCCCGATGGGGAGGTAGGGGGCAACTTAAACCCTCTTGTCCTCTCCACTCCATCTGTTCTTTCAAACCCTTTGGTTCTGCCCTCTTCACCTCACGTTGCTCCTCCTCCCCTGATTGCCAATTCCTCTCAATTTGCTGGTGCTCATCAGACAGCCTCTCCGTCTGTCCCTATGGTCCCTTCAGCCCCTCCACCTCCACGAGGAGGAACCATTGATGGTGTTCTTCTTGCCCTCTCTAGTCATACAGCTTCCAAACCCAATCCTGGTCCCGTGCAAGATTCACTGTCCAATCAGGGCACCGCTGGTCGAGCGGAGTGACGGAGTAACGCTAACAAAGGTAAAGCGGCGCCTGCCGCCCCTCCCTCCTGATTGAACCCGGGGAAGTCTCAAATGCAGGGGTTTCAAAGGCGAAATGGAGGCCCTCCTCCTCTCCAACACAAACTGGCGATGGAAAGTAAAAGTTGGGCCCAATTATTTCCCACAATGGAGAAAAATTACAAAAACAAGGATTTGTCCTTCATTGAACCGTCCTGATGGAGAGCCAGTAGTGCCCTGTGAGGAAGCTGACCTGGTGGAAATGGACAACCATTGGAGACTCTCCCTCCTCGGGTATGTTATTGGCAAGAAACCTTATTATAAAGCTTTTATTGATTTCATGTATAGAGTTTGGAAACCAAAGGGTAGCATTGAAGTGCTTATGCGAGGAAGAGGCTTTTTTGTAGTTAGGTTCTCCAGTGAGGAGGATATGCAGAATGTCATCGAGGGAGGCCCCTGGCTGATGGGGGGACATCCTATAGTACTACGTAAATGGCATAGAGGAATGCTAATGGAGTTGGAGCGACTGGAAACAATTCCAATTTGGATCCGTCTTCCACAACTCCCACTCCACCTCTGGGGCAAAAGGATGCTTAGTAAACTTGCTAGTGTTGTGGGTATTCCCCTATTCATGGATTCGGCTACAGCCAATTATACCCGTATTGAATTTGCTCAAATCTGTGTAGAGATCTCTGCACATTCTAGCTTATCGGAATTCATCCATCTTAAGGAGGATGGGATTCTAAAAGATATTACTGTGGAATATGAATGGAAGCCCTCTCCATGCAAAGCTTGCAGCCACTACTACAATTTTTGACATTGATCACGGTTGTTTTGATCACGCTTTTAAAAACCAGTGATCGTAGTAATTAAGATCACAGTTTTTTTAAAACTGTGATCTTTGTTAAATATAAGATCACGGATTTTATAAAACTGTGATCTTTATAGTTACAAAGATCACGGTTTATCAAAAATTGTGATCGTTTATCACCTATTTAATCACGGTAAACACAAAACCGTGATCTTTTCGTAATTAAAAGATCACATTTTTAAATGAAAGTGTGATCTTTTCGTAGTAAAAAAAACCTAATGTGGTCCCCTAATCTCGACCCCGCATCTTCCTCTCTCACGACCCCACCCCTTCTCCTCTCGCGACCTGACCTCTCTCACTGCCCCTTCCGTGTCCGCCAACCCAGCCGCCACCGCCTCCCATTCCTCCGTCAAAGCAGCTGCTGCCACCGCCTTTTCCCCCTCCTCCATAAGTTTCTCTCTCTCTCTGCCTCTCTCCGTCTCCTCCTCTTCTTCCATCTCATTCTCTGCGAGATACCTCTTCTTCCATCTCCTCCTCTGCTGTCGCCGCCGATGGGATCATCTCTCTCTCTCTCCCTCTCTCTCTCAATCTCGATTTCATCTTGCCATGGTCTATTTGGGGGATTTCATTTTATTTTGTAGGTTTGAATCTCAATCTCCCTCTTTCTCTCAATCTCGATTTCATCTTGCCATGGATAGACATTTGGGGGATTTCATTTTATTTTGTATGTTTGAATGGAGAAATATACCTTATTGTTAGGTTTGTGAAAATTACTAATTTGTGAAATTGGTTAATTTGTGTGTGTTTATGTGTATTTTTTCATTCTATACAATTTATTCATGCTTCAAACAATTAAAAAAAAAAGCAAAGAAAAAGGAGAGACACGGCCTTCCTTTGTTCTTATCTCTATATAACCACAACATATAATCTCTTTTAAATAATAATAATAATATAAATAAAGCTCCACAAATAATGGATTTCAGGGGGGTGGGTCAACTTTTTCAAAAATTTACAATCAAGAAAACATTGATCTCACACACGCCCCTTATGTTTCCCTGCATGTACTCTGTCTGTCTGTCTCTCCATCTCTCACATTTCATTGTTCATTTGAATTCTAGCTTTTCTTTTGTTTAATTTTTGTTAAATCTGTTGAAAACTCTTTTTGTAGGGGTTGATTGATGGGAAGAGAAGACTCTCCTTCTCATTCTGAATAACAAAAAAGTAAGCATTTTTTTTTTGTTTTTTGTTTGTTCTGCATCCGTGAAATTAATTTCTGATTTTATGCCAAATTTTGGTTGTGTGATTGACGTTAAACAAATGTTGGCTGTGTGGGGCTTCAATGCATGTTCTTTTGAGTGTATTTATACTTTTATATTGAGTTATATATTTTCCTTGATTTAAAGGGGGGTGTTTCTTCGAAGAAAAATTCAGTGTGATTATTCAAGGGGGAGGTTCCGTTATGGAGTAACATTATTATTTATTTTAAAAAGGACTAATATTATATTATGGTTTTTTATCCAAGGAAACCCCTTGCTTAACTTTTGTTTTTTTCTAGTCAATATATATAAGTATGCTGCTTTGGTCATTGCATATTTGATGTCACCTTGGAAAAAACTAGCTTAGCCTCATGGGGTTTGTTTACTCTTCATCTTCCTGTAGACTCTGTGATCAAGACATCATATCGTGATAGGTACATTACCTTAGCCTCATGGGGTTTGTTTACTCATCATTGATAATATAACATTTGCATTGGACAGAGATGCAAGAGCACAGCATAAATAAGTTCTACATCTATGATATCAGTCATGTTTTTCTTATATTTCTAAATTTTCTTTGTGGAATGTATCAAGCTAGCTATATTAACATAAAAAGGAAAAATCACTCCTATTTCACTCTATTTTCCACCTATTCCGCTGCCAGACAAGGGCTTAGAGATTTGCCAAGAAAGGAGAAGCTGGAAACCTACGAAACCTTACTTTGCATATGCTAATCATGCATTGTATTCCAATATGCCAAGGTATCATCCTCTCTTATTATATTTTTAATTGAGTGGTTGTTTGAGAGTGGAAGACCAAAATGTTTAATGGAAATGTAGTCAAGAGATATAACAGTCCGTGCTTTTTATATGCTTTCTTTTCCTTGTCTTGTTTTTTTGAGGTTACTGGTTTATAATAATTTATAAAAGCTAAAATAAACGTTAAACATGCATTTTATTATCACATCCATCATTTAATCTTTGGTTATCTTTATTTATATTCATGATTTGATTTAATCCAACTGGTTAAATCAAATGAAGTTGCACTAGCTTTGGCTGCCTATTGTTAACTTAGGATCCATGTATGAGCTTGATTTTCTTTTTCAAGACCCCAAGTGTTGTGTTTCAGTTTAGACTACTGGAGTCTTTTGAAGATAAAGCCTGATGAAGTGATGCAACAGTATATGTTTTTTTTCCCATTTGGAAATATAGTTCATTAAATGATTATATTGCTTTATTTGTTGAATTTCATTTCTGATTATATTGCTTTATTTGTGAGATGCAATTTTTTGTTAGTTTATGACATTGTAGTCATGGAGGAGATGGCTGCTGAAGGTTCTCAATTAGCTCAGTCAATTTCATGCATTGAATTTTATGTCTTGAAGCACAGAAATATCTTATATATGCTCAACATTTTTTGTTTTTATTCACAGAGTATCATTATTGTAAATTGAGCTATTGTTTTGTGTTATATTCTATATACTCACGGCTGATCGATGGACAAGATTTTTTCACATCCTATGATGAAGTATACGACAGTTTTGACTCCATGAGTTTGCAAGAGAATCTGTTGAGGGACATTTATGTATATGGTAGACCAATATGGATTTTCATTATTAATCCTGCATGTTTTTTGAATTACATTATAATCTCCAATGCTTATATTCTGCAGTAATGTTTTTTAAAGTACATTGTGAGGATCCATTTGATTCCGTTATGTTTGTCATTTCACTTGGCTCTAAAATTTATCTACTTTGTAGCTGGTTCAAGGGTAATCTCATTTTTACATATATACAGCATTGCAAGGTGAAGGTCAGAAGTATTTCTTTTCTATTTTTTATGTGTTGTGATAGGAACAACAAATTTCACTTGTACAGTTAGTTTTTTTTTTTTTTACTTATATATATAATGCCATTCTCTGTGTGAAGAAAACAGTTGTATGAAGGTTGATCCATTTGAGATGAATGAAAGTTACTTTTAATGAGCAGCTTGTTTTGTAGTTCAATTGTGGCTTGACTGGATCAGTGTAATTCAAAAATACATGTAGTTGATGCTTACATTCAAATTTTGAGGTATTACAGTCTCCTTTTGACTTCAACAACAATTTACTCTTTATTTAATTATTATTGAATCTCATAAGTCAATTATCTAATTTTGGTAATTATGTTTGTCATTTCAGGTGGTTCTAAATTTTATCTATTTTGCGGCTCGATCGGGTAATCTCTTTTTGTATGCAGAACATTGCAAGGCGATGGTCATTGGTCGAAGTGTGTGTGTGTGTGTTTTTTTTTTTTTTTGTGATAGGAAGAACAGGTAATACTTATTTGTTTTCTTTGACTTATAGTTATATATAAAATAATTGTATGTGTGAAACAGTTGTATGAAGTTTGATCTATATTAGAGGAATGAAAGTTATTTTTAATGAGCATCTCTCTTTTGTTGTATGAATTGGATTGCAAGCAGATACAATCAATATATGAAATTGTATAATAATTCAATGAATTGTAATTTTTTTATAATTTAAAGATAATAGATTGTTTATAAAGCGTGATCTTAAATAATGTAAAGATCATATATTTTTTATAAAATGTGATCTTACATAATATAAAGATCACAGTTTTTCTTAAAACTGTGATCTTTTGGATACAAAATATCACGTTTTATCATATAAGCGTGATCGATTATTATACAACAATCACGGTTTATTCAAAAACTGTGATCATTTATTACTTTTGATCACGCTTCAAAACCGTGATGAAAAATATGATATAAACAATCACCCTCGTAGATCACAGTTCAAAACCGTGATCAAAAGTCTTTAATCACGGTTTTAAACCGTGATCAAAAGTCTTTAATTACGGTTTTAAACCGTGATCAATGTCAAAAATTGTAGTAGTGAGCACTTTCGGTCACTCGGAGCTCAGTGCCCTTTGACTAAAGAGCCTATTGTAGAAAGGGCTTCTTCTGGACAGAGTCTACAAAGGGGTCCTACCACTACCAAGGGTGGAAGCTCCAACGAAAGGGTCCCGGTCAAGCGAGTTGCTTCAAACATCACTAACAATTTTGATGGCCCTACCAAGATGGGGCAAGCAAATTCCTATAAGGTTTTGTCTGATGCAACTGAAGAGGCCCAGGAGGCAATGAATCCAATCACCGAAGAAGTTAAGAAGCAAGGTGAAGTTAGCCTAGATGACTCTCAAGTCGTCATTCAGTCAGGTTCTTTGGAATTGCAGCCCGAATCTAAGGATGAAGATACCCCAATAGTAGGAAACTGTCTTAAAGACATTGTTCCGAGCCAACAGGAGTTGCAAACTCAGTTGATTGAAATGCGATCCCAGCCTTTGCACCATAAAGATCCATAGACTCGGCCACAACTAGACTTAATCATCGACCTCTCAGAGGACCCTGTTCCAATTTCAAATATCCAAGTGAAGAAAGGGCAAGCTGGATCCACATAAGAGACACACAAAATTGTCATTCCACAAGTAACAAGAATGGGCAAAGAAGTGCATGAAACAAGGGAGTTCCCATCTTCCAAGGGCAAGAGAAAGGGTAAGAATCACAACCCACAGGTTTTGGCCCCTTGCTCAACAAGGTCATCTAGAAGCTCTTCCTCTATGAGTTCTCAAGGGGAAGAGTTTCTTAAAAGCTAACATCCTTCATCAGTGGGATGCATTCTATTTGTTCTCAACTCAAATCAGTTTTGATGAATTGCATTCTGGAATATAAGGGGGGTTAAAGGTCCAGATAAGCAGCTGGATTTGAAAGCTTTTTTGCAACGACACAAGTCTCGTCTCGTGAGTTTACTTGAAACAAAGCTGAACGACTTGTCTTTACTTATTTTGAAACGTAAACTAGGATTTTATCCTTCTTCGATCTTGGGACCTGAAGCCCGCATCTGTTTGCTATGGCTTCAGATCTGATTGAGGTTCAAGTCCTTGAATCCGCTCATCAATTCCTCCATTGCTCTGCTCTATACAAGCAAACCAATGAGAGAGTGTTTGTCACGTACCAGGGCGGCCGTCCCCGAGACGTGGCAAATATATAAATGATATCAGTAATCCATACACGAGGTCAAATAAATACTCCACAAGAGAAAAGGCAATAAACAAGTAACTGACATCAAATATATACAAATGGCGGAAGCTCAAACGACTAAGTCTATAATTCAAATACATATTACAGACTAGAGTACACAATCAACTGTCCTGTGAGAGCCAATATATACAATAACAGACATCAACAGTCTACATACCGTGCACAAGCACAAGTATAATACATACAATGAAAAGGGAATGTTGATAGCCTCTCACTCGCAAGACATCCAACGCGAACGCGGGTCTCCTACTCGTATTGCGCCAGGGGAGCTCTTCTCTTGGATCCGACTCAGCGTCAACTGGGGAAAAACATAAGCGAGGGGTGAGCTACAAGCTCAGTGAGTGGTCAGAAACCAAACACCAACCATAACATTCAATACAAGGCAATCTCCTGTCAAGGAAAGCCAAGCCAGCGGGGGTAGAAACCTAACGGTTAACAAGGTCACACGGCGGTGCGACCATACCCTGCCCTCGCCCTAACCCCCACAGGGGTAAGTCTAGGGACTTGAAGGACAAAACTTGCTGTTCTACACCGTTCGTCATCCGGTAGTGCTCTCCCGGGCAGCCTACCTGGAGCCGGCCACGGTCAGTACACTGTCGACAGCGTCGATGGTACCTACAGGTGGGGGTCCACCCAGGGCGGCTCGTACCTAGGAAGCATCCACACGGATCCGGCGAAGGGGAGAACGTTAATTTACGCTCACAATATCGTCTGGCGGCCCACCGTTGTGTAGCCTCACCTGGTACACTTCCATGATCAGTACATTCACCGAATGCATCGGGAGTACCTACAAGTGGAAGTCCTCTGTCAGGGCAGCTTCAATGTCGAGGCCCCGATACGACGATATTGGGAGGACCCATTACATGCTCGCAACACGAACCCCACGGGAAAACCATCTATACAAGCTGATGGGTCGAGTATCAACTCGAGCCCACCCCACTCACGCCAATACCCTCACCCTCACCCCGACGGGTGGCATAGGAGCAATACCCTCACCCTCACTCCGACGGGTGACATAGGATCTTGGGAAATTGCACAAACTGGCAGATCGAACCAACGCTGTCCCACCACACCCTCACCCTCACCCTCACCCCCTCCTCGGGGTGACATAGGCTCTTGGGGAAGAGGTCGATTATTCTACACCGCTCGTCTTCCGGTAGTCTCTCCCGGTGTGGCCTTTACTACCTCGTGCACAGGGTTCAGGTCTCTACCGGACTAGTCTCCCAAGACTGCTACCTCAGCCGTATGGGCACACCAACACGCGTCATGAGTAGTATCTGGGAGAGCTCCACCGGACTTTACTACGCCGGGCAGTCTCTACTCGGAGCCGACGAAGGAAAGAACACTCGACACCCACGAATACGATCCCTACGGATCCATCATCATCGGTTATCAAACACCGATAAGCGCAATGAATTCTCATGAATTCCCTCCAGGGCGCATAACTCAGATGCGGGAAAGACATTTTATTCTAAGTGTCAAAGGCATGGTATGACCCCATAGGAGGTCATACACTTGTCTAATCTCATTAGACAAGGCTCATGGCCCAATAGGCATATACAGAATATGCAATTAATTACACAATGATGGCCTATTTAAACATGCATACATGGCATCAAACAGGTAAACACATAACTTACAACCTAATATACGTTGGATAACACCAACTCAAAGGGGAGGGTTAAGCGCGATCTACGCGACAATAGGTGCATGCCAATAATTCCAAGCAAACCCGAGTCAAGTAGGAACTACATCTACTCACTCGGTTCGCGAAAAGAGGGAGGGCAAGAGAGAGGGAATGCCTCATCCTCTCCTGAAGCGGGTCATAGTTTTGCCCCAACAAGATGGGTGCAACAACTATACCAAACCCTCGAGTACTAAATCAGGAATATTACGCATACACCCCGTTATTAACCCAAGTTAAACATGCTTGATAAATAGGGGTAGTATTTCAAACAAAACTACCTAAGTCATGCCATATTCTATACAATGCATAGGTAAGTATAAGGTAGAATAGGGGTTCTACACAATATACGAGCTATATAACCTAGCATGCATGATATCTAGCATATTTAGGGTGCAATTAAAGCCCCATGGAAGCGCGAAGCACGACTACGTGCATCGAGCGCTCCCGGAAGGGTTGGAATCAAACCACTCACCTAACGAGCGCACGGCTCGCGAAACGCAAGAGAGCGATGAGTTAAATCCGAAGCCTGAAATCAATCTGCCAAGGATCATCCAATGGTTGCATTTGGCTATAACAAGCTGCTCGACACCACGAAGCACACTCTGAACGCGTCTGAGCACCATAAGCACGCCTCGAGTACCCCGTGCACGCTGCCCATGCACTCCGCACGCATGGAACAACGTTGAGCACGTCCCCGAGCACCTCGTGCACGCTTCCTACGCACTTCGTACGCATCGAGCAAGGCCAAGCACGCCCTCGAGCACCTCGTGCACGCTGCCCGCACACTCCGCACGCATCGGGCAAGGCCAAGCACGCCCTCGAGCACCTCGTGCACGCTGCCCACGCACTCCGCATGCATTGGACAACGCCAAGCACGTCCTCGAGCACCTCGTGCACGCTTCCCGCGCACTCCGCACGCATGCGAGCACACCGATCGCGCACCCGCAGCCCCGCATGTGATCTCGAGTGCACCGATGTGCCAACTCTACACCCCTTTAGCACACAAACACAAGTTTAGGTGATGCATGAGGAAAACCAATGGAAAGAGGAGAAGAACATGCATATACGGTTCACTCACACATATCCACAAACATGTGGCATGCACACCTACACAACACATACAACTTGAGCATGTGCTTCACTGCTTCTCCCACTTCAGCCCTTTCAATTTATGCACACACAATCAACACAAGGCAATGGAGCTCTACCCCTTCTCACCAGCCACAACAGACGTGGCTGAACCCAACCGAGGAGAGCGGGAGGTCCATCCGCGGCTCCGGCACGCCCCACGCCGCAGCTCCACCGCAATCACCATCGATATCGCACCTCCTCTCAAACAACACCTTCAAAGACATTGGAAGAGGAGACTTCATCCACACAGCACAACAGGTCGAGAGAGAAGGAGACGACAGATATTTTGGGCACATAAATATCTAAATGAGGTGTCAAACGACCAAATCGTCCCTGCCCCGAAATCCTGGACAGACTTCACTTAAACGGGCATAACTTCCTCAATACAGCTCCGAATTGCATGATTCCAGTGGCATTGGAAAGATAAGACGATTATATACAACTTTCTTGTTTACACCCAGATCAAATAACCTCTCCAACTATTTCAAAATCTAGGCTAAACATCTTATAGGGCTGCTGCCTGGATTTCTCAACTTCGGGGTATACATGGAAAAATACCCATAACTTTTGATATACGAATCCAGTTGATCCAATTCCACTTCTATATGGAAGCTATCTCCAAACTTAACATCTCGTAATAATATCGGATTTTTATCTCTTCATCTTGGATTTTAACAAAATCAAATCCGAATACCAATCCAAAACTACATAATTCCAAAAACGATATCGGAATTAAATGAAAATTTTATGGGCAGTACTAAACAATACCTGGACCAATAATATGCAGTTATATCTTCAATCAAAGTCCTCAAACCCTAGAAGGTAGTTAAAACCAAAATTTTAGCGACTCCGATCGAAATTAGGACTCTAAATGACACAGGTCTAACAGTGTTGGTCACGTCAGTCTATGCTTCTAATAACAGTGCAGAATATCTGACTCTTTGGGCTGCTATAAAAAGATTATCCTTCTCTGTTGGGAACCATTGCTGGCTGGTAGGGGATGACTTCAATGAAGTGCGATTTGGTGCATTCCCGACGTCTCTGTAGATTCAACTCTTGCCTATTTCAAGCTGGGATTGAAGACCTTAAATCTGTAGGGAACTCTATGTCTTGGAGTAATTGCCAGAACAATCGTATCATGTGTCACCTTGACAGAGTCTTGGGAAATCAAGCATTTATCTCAGCCTATCCTTACTCATTTGTGGAGTATCTTCAGCCTGAAATATCCGATCACTCTCCTTTGAAGATGATCAGTGCTCCCTCAATTCTCTCAGGACCTCGCCCGTTTAAATATTTCAAAGCATGGGAAGGATCATCCTCCTTCTCCTCTACTATGCATGAGGCCTAGCAGATTCAAATTACAGGTAATTCAATGTTTCAGTTTGTCAAGAAATTGGCTAACACTAAACAGGTACTCAAACGTTGGAACAAGGAGATCTTTGGACCTATTCACCACACCCTTGCCTCTCATAGATGTTAAATGGAGGAGGCTCAAAAGGCCTTACACCAGACTCCACATGATCATCTCACAAGGGCCAATGAAGTAGTGGCTAGGCTAAAGTATAGGAATACTTTGCATCAAGAGGAGCTATTCACGAGACAAAAATCAAGGCAACTATGGCTAGCGGCAGGTGACTCAAATACCAAATTCTTCTACAACTCCATCAAGTCTAGATCTGTCAAGAATTCTATTTGTTGTCTCCGGCAAAACGATGGTACTTTTTGCTCTTCCTCTAAGGAAATAAAGGATCTGACAGTTCAGTATTTTCAAGAATTGCTTAATCGAAACTCTAGCTCGGCTAAGACCCCTCCCCTTGCTTTCGAAGGCAGAAAATTCATCTCTTTGCTCCTGTATAACTGAAGCTGAAATGCGGGCTGCGCTATTCCAAATGAAAGCCTTGAGCTCCCCAGGCCCAGATGGTTTCCCGGCATGATTTTATCAGTATATTTGGGAATGTGCAAGACGGATCTTCTCAATGCCATCAATTATTTCTTCACACAGGGAAAGCTTCTAAGGCAAGTCAATCATTCATTCATTGCTCTAATTCCTAAGTCTTTGGCAGCAGACTCTCTTGATCAATATCACCCAATCTCTCTTTGTAATACCTTTCACAAGCTAATCACCAAAATTATGGCCTTGCGACTCCAACATCTTCTTCCAAAGCTCGTCAGCCAACATCAATCGGCATTCATCAAAGGACGTAGCATTCATCAGAATATCCTTCTAGCTCATGAATTGATTAAATATCTTAATTCGGGTCCACCTCGGGCTTGCATTAAAGTTGATCTCAAGAAAGTTTTTGATAGCATCAGTTGGTCCTATCTGGAACAAGTCCTGAAGAGGTGCAATTTTAGCGATCATTGGATTTCCTTGTGCATGGAATGCATCACTACTCCTAAATACTCAGTCCTCATCAACGGATCTCCAGCGGGTTTCTTTACCTCCTCCTGCGAGATCCGACAAGGTGACCCGTTATCCCCCCTGCTATTTGTCCTTGTCATGGAATCCTTTTCTATGAGAATTAACATGCTTGTAGAGGCTGGAAACATTGGCCCCTCAATAAAAGGTCAGCTAAATATAAGGCACTTATGCTTTGCTGATGATTTATTGGTATCCTCAAACTCCAAACCAAGCACGGCCATAGCATTGCAGGAACTCTTCAACTCCTTTGCGGACACATCAGGCCTTGCTCTCAACACTTCAAAGAGTCAGATATTCTCCACATGTAGCCCCTCAGTAACAGAATTCTGCACAATTCTGAACATTGCTCATCACTCCTTGCCGATTAGGTACCTCGGATTGCCTCTTATGAATGGATCACTCAGATACACTCACTGCATCTCCCTCTTAGACAAGATAAGGAAAAGAATCCTCTCATGGAAAGGACACTCTCTTTCCCGTGCAGGATGATTCGAACTCATCAAGTCAGTGCTGAATTCTTTCCATTTATTTTGGTCCTCCTCTTTTTGTTTACCTTGTAAACTCCAGAGGGACATTGAACTGCTTCTACGAACATTCTTGTGGCAAGGGCATTCCTCAGTGAGGAGAATTCATCACATTGCCTGGAATACTATATGTAAACCTCTTTCTAAAGGAGGCTTGGGTATTAAATCTATTAGGGAATGGAACAAAGGGGCAGCAGGGGTGCGGTTCTGGGAAATCATAGTCAATCGAAGTTCTCTTTGGTCTGACTGAATCTCCAAAAGATACTTAAAGGGAAGAAACATCTGGACAGTCCATCCACCTGCCGGAAGCACAAGTTCATGGATTTCTATCTTACACTCTCGGAAGTAGATCTCTCCTCATGTTCAATATATAATTTTTGAAGGAAAATCGATCAATTTATGGTCCGGCCCGTGGCTCAAAGGCAAGGGACTTAAGCACTATTTGGGTCGAACTTCCTACATTTGGGGACCCCCACAACAAGCCATTGTAAATCATCTAATTCTCAATTGTAAATGTCAGAAACCTGCTCGATGGCCGTCCTCTTTAGATCACCTCTGGGAAGAAATAGTACAACTCGAAATTGATGGTTTTGGCGATGATGTCCTGATCTTGTCCCGAAACAAATCTGGTTCTCTCGGACTATCCTCAGCATGGCAAGCTATTCGATTTGATGTAGTTCCCTTACCATGGACTCCCTGGCTATGGCAGCCCAGTCAGTCCCCCAGACACTATGTTTGTTTGGCAAGCATTCCATAATAAATTACCTACTCGCACCCGTCTGCTATGCAAGGGTCTAGTTCAGGACCCATCGTGTCTCCTCTGTACAGTGGCCAACGAGGATATTGACCATCTTTTTCTTAATTGCTCCTATGCTAGATATTTGTGGCGCTCCCTCCTGAGGGGGATGAATATCTCGCACTCTCCTCCCAGGTCTATGGAGGCTCTACCCAAATGGCTCCACTTGGTGGCTGTCTCACCAATCCAAAAGATCCTCTTGCAGGTGACACAAACAACAATCATCTGGCACATTTGGATGGAGCGCAATTCTCGAGCTTTTAAAAATATTACGACTCAAAAGCAGATAGCCCTTTGTAGAATCAAGGAAAGTATTAAAATCCGTCTATCCACTATCTCTCTTAAGTCAGCTCTATCTCCTGACGTTCTCAAATTAGCAGATTTTTTTTGTCTCTCCATCATTGAACAGTAGGAATCCTTAAAGTTGGTTCACTAGCTACCTCCTCGTCCAGGCTGGCTCAAAGTCAACACTGATGACTCTTTATCTGAGGGCAGGGGAGGATATGGGGCCCTAATCCGTGACGATAAATTTGTCTTTCTCAGAGGGTTAGCTGGGCACTTGGACCTACCAACTATCAACTTGTTAGAATTAAAAGCCATTGAGGTGGGCATTTCCCTGGCCATCTCTGCTCAAGCTCAAAAATTGTGGATTGAATTGGATTCCACCATCGCGATTTCCTGGGTAAAAGGTAGCGGAACATGCCCATGGAGTGCCATTCGTAGCTTGCGCAACATCCATCAATCTTTGGCAACTATTGAGGACTGGGTAGCTACACACATACACAGGGAAGGTAATTCCCCTGCTAATCTCTTAGCTTCGCTTCAATCGGCTTGTGGGGAAACCATGATATATGAGTCGGGCATATGTCGAGCTTCAGACTAGCGCTAGAAGCAGATAATTTAGGAATTCCTTTAAGTCGCATCAGTCCTCAATGATGCTCTCTAGTGCTTGAATAGTTAATGGATTCTTAGGGAAGTTCTACTAATGGCTGAGGGATGCAGGTCGACTTGGTTCGCCCTTCCCTCCTTGGCTATTATCTATTTCTTCCTCATGAACTCTATTTTGTAAACCTTTTTGCTCATACTTATGTAAATTTTTCATATAGAAATACAAAAAATTGATTACCAATAAAAAAATATATATATTAATTATTACCAACTATTGTAAACCAACCATCTATTAATTTATTACCGGGAATAATATTGTAAGTGATTTCAAACAATCTTGGTCAAATAAATCAAAGATCCTACTCACCAAAAAAACAAAGAAAAGTCTTGCCAGTGGTTTACGCAGTGGTCAAGGATTGTTTGGGTTCGACTGCTGATGACAGGAGGAAGAAAGAGGAAAATCAGTCATTTAGGCTGTGTGTTTGTGGGCTCTGCCAACTAGTCATATGGGCCTTTAGCCAAGGTCTATGTAGTGTTATTCAGTCTGGGCCTTGTGTACCAAAAAAAGAAGAACAATGTTAGACTCAGTCACATTCGCTGACCAAAACTCAAATTTCACATGTTTTCATTTTTTTTAAATAGTAAACATTATCTGATGAGGTATATGATTTGATAAAAATACATATCGTTTCATTTTAAGTTAAATAAATCTATTTTTTAGTAAGTGTAAGAAAATGTTTAATGAGGTATATATAACATCTAACGAGGTATATACTTACTGGATTTCTAATGTGACATATAAGACTGTGTTTTAGATTGAAAAAAAAATGGAGTACAACAACACTAAAAAATATCTTTCATGGCAATTAACACTCCTTCAATGAAGTCTGTTATATATTATGACCACACAACACAATCAACACATAGAAGATAGCCTCAACAAGTCCTCTAATTTTTCAACTGGGTTTCTTTCATGGCACGCAACAAGATGAAGATTGCTTACATAAAACATCAGATGTGACTCGTCACCGCACCTTTGAAAGGCGCAAGAGGAACCTCCTCAAGAAAGTGGACGAGCTGAGCGTGATCTACGGCATCCCAAGTTGCGCGATTGTCACTACGCCAGGCGAGCCCAACCAACCAGAGATCTGACCTTCAATAGTCTGAGCGGACAACCTGATCGCCCGACTCAGAGACCTCCCATCTTGGGTTGGGACAAGCGCACCTTCGATCGTACATGGACCATCCGATCGCACAATCTCACGATCGGACGGTCCAATATTCAGGAGACTCTTAGTGGTAAAAGTCCCCCGTTTGTCCGTGATGTATGCACCATCCGATCGTGCAATCTCATGATTAGAGTCTCCAAAAAATTAGACTGTTTGATTGCGAGATTGCATGATCGGACAATGCATAAGCGATGCCGCACGGTGCTCCCCTGTCCACACAACACACCCCAATCCTCACCATAGCATATGATTCAGTATTCACATTCTCTATTACCTTATATATATTAACCTATACCCTTATATATTAAAGGAAATGAGTTCAAATTGCTTTTTTTTTATCTCCCACAACTGAGTATAATAATATATACTAATTTCATACACATGCTAAGTGCGCTTGGACTTAAATGTTTAAGATAAAAACAAAAATTATAATATTATTATAAATAAATTATGAAATGTTCATAGAATACTGAACCATACAAAAATCTCGTTCCATTTACACATACAAGATAATATATATATATATATAGAGTCGTGATATTATACGGTCGTACGGTCGTGCGGTCGCGATTCACGGGCCGTCGATCACGGGTCCATCGTATCGGACGGTCGGGTGCGATTCACGTCGACCGTTGGATGCGATGGACCCGCGATCGAACGACGCACGTTGAATCCGCACGACCGCGCCGACCGCATATTATCGGAAATCTATATATATATATATATATATATATATATATATATAGAGTCGTGATATTATACGGTCGTGCGGTCGTGCGGTCGCGATTCACGGGCCGTCGATCACGGGTCCATCGCATCGGACGGTCGGGTGCGATTCACGTCGACCGTTGGATGCGATGGACCCGCGATCGGACGACGCACGTCGAATCCGCACGACCGCGCCGACCGCATATTATCGGAAATCTATATATATATATATATATATATATGAGTCGTTCCATTTATCGGAAATCTATATGAGTCGTGATATTATACGGTCGTGCGGTCGGTGCGGTCACGATCACGGGCCGTCGATCACGGGTCCATCGCATCGGACGGTCGGGTGCGAATCACGTCGACCGTTGGATGCGATGGACCCGCGATCGGACGGCCCGCGATCGTGACCGCACGACCGCATATTATCGGAAATATATATATATATATATATATATATGGTCGCGATTACGTGCGGTGTGCGGTCGGTGCGGTTTACGACGTGGGCCGTTCGATCGCGGGTCCATCGCATCCAACGGTCGACGTGAATCGCACTCGACCGTCCGATGCGATGGACCCGTGATCGACGGCCCGTGATCGCGCACCGCACCGACCGTAAACCGCACCTAATCGGATCCCATATATATATATATATATATATATATATATATATCGATGTGAATCACCCCCGACCGTCTGATGCGATGGACCCGCGATGGACCCGTGATCGACGGCCCGTGGTCGACGCCGCACGACCGCACCGACCGCACCTAATCACTCCTATATATATATATTAAAATTTGAAAATATTAATATGATTTACTTTGAAATCCCAAAGTATATTTATTATTTTTTAAATCTGATTTGAAATCTTAAATTTTAAATAAATAGATATTTTGTAATTTCTAAATTTACGGGAGGAAAAAAATGGAAATGAAAGTCAGGCAGTTTAACTTAAATAAATATAAGTTTTATATATACATGCATTTCAATTTTCTATTCCAATTTTACCATCCCAAAATTGGTAATGACTAATAAGTTCCAATTTTACATTCCAATTTAACCTCTCACAATTGATAATTGACTCTCATCCACGTGTCACCTAATCTATTAAATAAGTTTCAATTTTACAATCTAATTTTACCATCCCAAAATTAATTAGTGACTTGTTCTATCCATGTTAAAGGGAAGGTGTTTCAATTTAATATTCCAATTGATCATCCACAATTGATCAATGACTTATGACTTATATCGATATGTTAATTATTACCGACTATTGTAAACCGACCATCTATTAATTTATTACCAACCATTCAACATTCAAAAACCAAAGTTGAGATATCATAGAGAGGAACATCCACAAAGGGAATAACAGAAAACCTTCGATTAAACAACCAACTCAACTGAAATGACTTCAATTACAAACCAACTCAACTGTTTTACAAACTAATATCAGTTTTTAATGGAAACATGAACCTCAACTTCAACCTCAACCACAAAACGCTCTAAGCATCATCACAATCAGTTAAATTAATTCACACAAATCTCAACCCAAACAAAACTAAAATCAATATCTTCCACCAAAACTATCTGA
Organism: Acorus calamus; assembly: GCA_030737845.1. Classification (NCBI taxonomy): domain Eukaryota; kingdom Viridiplantae; phylum Streptophyta; class Magnoliopsida; order Acorales; family Acoraceae; genus Acorus; species Acorus calamus. Next base: position 12,488,644 of record CM060866.1, read on the forward strand.
TCGAGCAACACGGACGTCTCGCCATAAGTTCTTCGATATTCCAATGGGTGCCTTATATTCAGTCTTCTCCTGAACAAACAAAATAATCATTAATATTTACACATGCATTAAATATATTTTCTAGATGTAAATGAGGAAAATGCAGGATACAAACCAAGAAGTGTTAACAAGAATGAGATGAAAAAAGATGATATTGACAATAAACACACAATGTCTAGGTTTCAAACTATGTTTCGCACTTCAATGTCCAGGTTTCAAACAACAAACACACATAAGGAAAGAAGTGTATAACATGCAAATGTTCTCAGGAAAAAGCTTTCATGCCCACATAAAAAAAGGATCCTCAATAGCTCATGGTTTGGAATTGCAGATTTACAATACCATAGTAAGTTGGAATTGGCACCACAGGGTATTATATAGGTTGGAATCGCATAATTATATGAATGAAGCATGAAATAGTTATCTTGGGTGATGGCCACAAACACAACAGAAGAAATACAAATTAAAGACAGATAAATCCATGAGATAAACACTGACTATACATAAATCCATGAGACAAGCATGAAAGGACTAAAATAGAACAAAACTAAAGGACCACACATAGCAATTCATGAGTCCCCTGATTATATTACTTTGTAGATCCATGTGTTCCAAGAAAAATATATATATATACAGTGCATCAAGAGTACTAACAAATGAAAGGGAATTTTTTTTTCTTTCTTAGGAGTTGCTGTCAAGATAATCAAGTGGCCAGAAGATGTATGATTTAATTATGCATAGTGACATCTTCCAACAAATTAAATGTTGGCATAATGTTTCCATATGAGTGTCTCAAGTATAACGGAAGCATTCATTTAAATAGAGTAAACCCTAGATGGAAACCCCCAATCAAGATAAATCCTAGATGCTAACCGCTTAAAAATCATCACAAACTGATCTTCAAAATGCTACAAACGCGCAATCACACCATTCTCATCATCAACCAAGCAACATAATCATGAAATCAAATCCCTTATTTTTCTAGAATGAAGATATTCCAAAAACAAATCATTCACAAAAATAAGCAGATCAGAACAACTAAACCCCAAAATAAAATTATTTACATAAGAAACTCAAATTATACAGAGAGAGATAGAGAGAGAGAGAGAGAGAGAGAGAGAGAGAGACCTGAATCGGGGTCACCGTTGGTCACGGGTGGTCGTTGATGGTTGTTGGGGGTCGCCAGGGTTCATAGTTGGTCGACAATTGTCGCTGGGGGTTGCGGGTGATCTCCGAGGGTCTGGGGATCTAGGGTTTTCATTTGGTAGATGAGATGAGAGGAGAGAGAGAGTCGAGAGAGAGGGGTCACGGGGGGGCTCAAAATTTGTTGTTTTGATTTTGTTTTGGACCGTCCGATCACGTGCGATTAGATGGTCAAGATCTTCTCATCATCACTTAAGTCCTGAGTTCACATTGGTGTTTTATTTATCTATACTATTTTTATTTTTATTTTGGTTTTGGACCGTCTGATCGCATGATCGGACGGTTAGAAATGGATTCGCATGTGAGCTCGACCCGCACATCTGCAGCTTATCAAAACCTTTTATATATATATATATATATATATATATATATATATATATATATATATATATATATATATATATATATTATAATTTGAAAATATTACTATGATTTACTTTGAAATCTCAAAGTATATTTATTATTTTCTAAATCTGATTTGAAATCTTAAATTTTGAATAAATAGATATTTGTAATTTCTAAATTTATGGGAGGAAAAAAATGGAAATGAAAGCAGGGCAGTTTTACTTAAATAAATATGAGTTTTATATATATATAAATTTCAATTTTCTATTCCAATTTTACCATCCCAAAATTGGTAATGACTAATAAGTTCCAATTTTACATTCCAATTTAACCTCTCACAATTGACAATTGACTCACATCCACGTGTCTCCTAATCTATTAAATAAGTTTCAATTTTACAATCTAATTTTACCATCCCACAATTAATCGGTGACTTGTTGTATCCACATTAAAGGGAAGGTGTTTCAATTTAATACACAATTGATCAATGACCTATATCGATATGTTAATTATTACCAACTATTGTAAACCGACCATCTATTAATTTATTACCAGGACAAATATTTCAAGGGATTCCAAAAATCTTGGTCAACTAAATCAAAGATCCTAACCACCCAAAAAAAGCAACGAAAATCTCCCAAAATCAATTCAATGGAATACATTATGCAATTAACTCACCTTCAATGAAGTCCCCTATATATTATGAACACAAGCGACACAACCAACAAATAGAAAGAGCCTCAACAAGTTCTCTGATTTTCAATTGGGTTTTCTTTCATGGCGCGCAATAAGATAAAGATTGCTTACATAACGTCCGATGTGACTCGTCGCCGCACCTTTGAGAGGCGCAAGAGAAACCCCCAGCCGTAGACCTTCAACTTAGGTTATAAGAAAATAAAAGTTGAAATAAAAAGATTACTGTGAGCTATTTTAGGAGTAATATTTTTATGGAATTTTAGTGGAACTAATGACTGGATCTGAATTTTAATATTTTTCTTTTGTTTGTTTTTGTTTTTCTTGCTCTTCGATTCAGAACACTCTACATTAACTTGTGAAGAGATCTTGTGTTTGTGTATATATCGATCAATACAAGAAAAAAGTTTTTATAACAATGCGTGTATATGTTTGTTTTTGTGTTTTGTGTGATGAGAGTGGTGTGGTGTATTAGAAAAACTTAGTGGTATCGCTGCGATTAGGCGATGCAACAATGTTGAGTTACAGGGGGTGATGGGAGACGTCTAATACCATGATATGATGTTTATTTTTATTGGTATGTCATAGTTTAATAGATGGCGATGGTTTTTTATTAATTGTTTTAGGATGTTCACAGGGGCGGAGCCAGAAATTAAAACAAGGGGGGGCCGGAGGGTCAAGAGATAGAGGATAATAAAAAGAATAATTATAGATATATAATAAATTACGACAAAATTAAGATAATTGAATATATAATGATTGAGTTCTTGAAGTAATAATGATTTAGATTGAAATTTTTTTATATACTTATTTCATGTTTTTGGTGATCTGGAATAATTTATAAAAGATTTAGAAAAAAAATATATTGAAATATCATTATTCTCATCACAACAAATAAAACAAAAATATGGAGCTTCAAAAATTGAAAAATAAATATAAAAAAGAAAATTGATCATAAAAATATATAAGGATATCCTTTAAACTTATATTTTGGAACGAGAATTTTAAATCTCACTTCAAAAAATTTGAGGGACTCAATATACAATGGTTAAAAATTAAAATAAAAAAATAAAAAAACATTAAAATATCCAAATTAGTGATTTTTCAACCCCTTAAAACCATATACCAATATTTCTATGAAAACAATTCACAATTTTTTTTTTTAAAAAAAAGACCTGCATGTGACTCCAAATCTCAATGAACACTAATATACTCAGTCTTTTTTGTAACCAAATTTGCATATGTTATGTTTAATGTAATTTATAAAATCAATTAACGCAATACATATAGTGAGCCCCCCCCCCCCCCCCCCCTAGCTCCGCCCCTGGATGTTCATATAGTGAGCTCTCTTTTAATTTGTGATATTTGTATTTGATTTTCTTGGTTTGTGGACACATACGATATTTGTGTGTATGACTTCCGTTTTTCATTCATCCATGCAAAATTTTGAGGTTAAATTGTTTTTGGTGTGCGAATACAGATGATATATATGATTTTTTGTTATGACTAAAAAAAAGATTGTACAAAGATAATGTTATGAACAACCTCAAATATCGTCTTATATACCTACACTAGTCAATTAGTGAGATATATATATCCCTAGATACGGTATATGTATATATATCGTTAAATTTTTTATATATTTTAAAAATGAGTCCATTAAATTTAAAATTGAACGATATGCACTTTTTATTAAAATATATAATTCATTAGTTGAGATTTATTGTTTAATGTGTGTGTGCGCACGCGTGCGGCCTGTCTGTCGAACTACATATGACTCTCTCTAACATTTTCTTTTTTACATTTTCTTTTTTTAAAAGGTTTAATTTCCTTATGATATGGTGTCAAGGTCCATATTGGGCTTATATATTCAAAAACTAAAAAAGTTTTACGACACCATAGTCCTCGGCTTCCTGTATACATCGATGTACAGATTGTATATGTGGTGTGAGGTAACTAATCATCATCCAGTGCATCAGTAATTACTGTTAATTGGTTACTCACACCCTGTTTGGTGAGGCTTTCAGGTGCTTGAAACACCAGACACTTTTGTATATATGGACCGATGATGTATACTCAACTTGCACCAAATAATGGATATACACTCAATTCCATTCATACCATTTATATACATTTAATGCACCATATATAGTTATAACCAATATATGAATGTTCTCTTATTCTCTGCCCGGGACAATCCAACCAAATGGTGCTGCTACGAGAATTTGGAAGGAAATCCTCTCTGCCCGGGACTGGATCATGCCTCGGGTAAGATATCTTGTATTCTCTAGCGAGCACATTAACATTTGGGACAATCCATGGGTTCAAGGAAAAGGGCTTGCTGATCTCCTTGGAGAGACTTCGCTTTTATTTGGCCCTCCTAAGTCAGCAATGGTCGGTCTTCTAATCAACAAAAGGCAATGGCAAAAACCACGCAGATGGCCTCCTACATTGGCCCAGGTTTGGGATGATATTTCACAAGCAGAGGTAGGCGGCTCAAGCAGGGATAGTCTAATCTGGCCACCAAGCTACTCAGGGGTACTCTCTACTTCAGAAGCATGGGCGGCCATTCGTCAAAAGTGGGAACCTACAGAATGGGCAGATTGGCTATGGCAGTACCACCAATCTCCCAAGCACTCATGTTGTGCGTGGCTTGCCTGTCACAATAAGTCTCCTACATTGGTGTTCTGTTCTGCAGAGGAACAGTGAATGATACTATTTGCAAGCTCTATAATAGGAAGTCCGAAAGAGGGGTGCATTTGTTTCTTAAATGCTCGAACCCTGCTTTTCTTTGGACCTATGTCCTCCACAAGATGGGTGAAAAAAAGAGCAGTCATCCTAGCCTCCCAAAATTTCTCAAATGGCTCAAGATCAAATTCCCTGTGTGGGTCCCAAAAACTATAATGCAGGCTGCTTGAACATTCACAATCTGGTGGATATGGAGGGAGCGTAATGACAGAATTCGAAGTAAAGCCTACAAGCACAAATTGGTCCTTTGCAGAATGCTATTAGAGACAGTTCAGATTTTCATTGGAGGGAAGCGCCTCACTGAAGATCTCGCCCTGAAATTGGAAAGAATTGCTTCTAATTGCGGGGTCACGATGGAACAACAGCAAACTACCACTCACTTCATTCGGTGGATCCCTCCTCACCCGGTTTAGCATAAAGCGAATTCCGATGGCTCATTGTCCGTGGATAGAACAGGGTATGGCGCCCTGTTGCGCAATCAAAATGGAGAATTTCTATAGGGCATTGCTGTTAAGTGCTCTCGGGCATCCATCAATGTGTTGGAGCTGAAGGGAATTCTCGCAGGGGTCCAGTTGGCAATCTAGCAAAAGTGCTCCAAGCTATGGATTGAAGGGGATTCTCAAACAGCAATCACATGGGTTCAAGGGAGAGGATTCCCACCATGGACTGCACTTCGAACCTTATACGACATCAAGTCTTCTCTGCAGTTTTTAACGCACTGGAAGGCCTCACACATAGGTCGAGAAGCTAATCAACCAGCGGACATGATGGCCTCTTGGAACACTTTGGACGGTGAAGTTTTGCATATTTATTGTGTTATTCGATTGAGACATTATTTCGTGGACAAAAAATCCAGTGTTATTCGATTGAGACATTATTTCGTGGACAAAAAAGTCCAGCGTTATTCGATTGAGACTCCTTATAGTAGACATTTTGTCATGTGTTATTCAATTTAAAAAGGATTTGTGAAGACTTTCATAAGTGATGGATTTTTGTGGACTTTTGTGGACTTTAGAGAGAAAAATACAAAGGAAAAAGTCATTTCAAAATCCCACTCAAATGAGTGGGATTCTCATGGACTTTTATTCCATCATTGTGAATATTTCTTCTTTTTTTTCTTTTAACAAAACTCTTTTATGATTTTTATCTCATACCTTTTATATTTTTATTCACATTCTCTTTTCTTTATTTATCATCTTTTTTTCTTCTGAATGTCCATTTGTATGAAATATTGTTATCACCTCATATGTTTGATGAATATATGAGAATGATAGATTTGTTTGTGTTGCAATCAATCATTTCATTATTATATATTATATAATATATGCATAAATCATCCACAATTATTTTCTAACATATATATTTATCATATATTTGATTATATGTATAATGTTTGATTTGATTTTCCTCGAAGATGTTTATATTATTGTACAATATACATACATATTTTTTTTATAATGTTCAGACATATATAAAAATAAAAAGATACATTTAGGCATATGTATATATATGACTAAATATACTAATTGCTTTTATTTCATTTTTAATTTAAAGTAATATAATGACTACTTTTATTTTATTTTATTTTATTTTAAGTAATATAATTTATGATTTTATAATAACAACTTTACAAAATACTAGATTTGTGTTGAAGAGATGCTTACTACTTTTTTAATGACAGTTGGACATAGTTCTTGATATTGTCAAACTCGTAAGACTTTTGGCCAGTCTAAATGGACTACTAGTAAGAATTTCAATAAATTTTTTAAGACAATGAATACAATAACACCGGAGCTCATGTATAAACCAGGATGTTTGGTTTCACAAAAAAGTAGGGAGAGTACACGATTTTATACTTATTTGAAACTATATGTGTTTATTAATAGAAATCCATATGTGAAAAGAGTCAATCTGTGAAAGTCTATGAAAGTCCATGAGAGTGATTTGTAAAAGTCTGCAAATGTCTGTAAAAGTCTTTGAAAGTCCATGAGAGTGATTTGTGAAAGTCTATAAATGTCTGTGAAAGTCTGTGAAATTCCATGAGTGTCAATATGTGAAAATCTGTCAATGTCTGTGAAAGTCTGTCAATATTTGTGAAAGTCTGTTAAAATCCATAGAGTCAATATGTGAAAGTCTGTAAAAGTCTGTGAAAGTCTGCAAAATTCCATGAGAGTCAATTTGTAAAAGTCTACAAAAGTCTATGAAAGTCTGTAAAAGTCCATAAGAGTCAATCTGTGAAAGTCTGCAAAAGTCTGTGAAAGTCTATAAAAGTCTGTGAAAGTACATGAGAGTCAATCTGTGAAAGTCTTCAAAAGTCTACGAAAGTCTGTAAAAGTTTGTGAAAGTCTGCAAAGTCTACAAAAAGTCCATCACTTAAACAATGTCCACAGAAATCCATCAAAGTCCGCATCGACTACCCCCCCCCCCCCCATAAGTCACAAATTCACAATACCCTATATAAATTTGTGAAGGGGTAGTGTACATATCAATCAATAAATCTGGATTTCAAACCAATATTCTTGAACTTCAGCTATTGCACTACAAGAAAAGGTGTCTTTTGCAGCTAAATTATTGGCGTCGGCATAATAAAATACCATCACAAATAATTGTATTTGCGTCAGTCAACCCAAATATTCAAATTATTTTATACGGCAATCAAAATAATTAAATTATTTGCGACGGAAATTAGTTCAATGTCGCAATTAATATACAACTCACGGCATGTTTTCCCACCCGTCGCAAAGAACCTGTTATTCACCTACTTTAATTAACCTCACTCACCAAAAAAAAAAAAAGAGAGAAATGTTTTAAACCCAATTAAACCCTAGTTTCTCCTCCCCAATCAATTCTCAAGGCCGCCAACGGCACATCCGATCTATAACTTCTTCTTCAAGTTCCTCCACAAGCACAGCCATCGACGCCCAAAACAAACCAAACAGGGTATGTTTATAGTCAGTTCTGAATGATTTGAGCATTTAATGGTTTTTTGGAATGCGTAGAGATTTTGAGTTTCCTCAAGTTGCTCTGCTCCGGTATTTAGCTTCCGTGGTATCTGCCATATTTGCAATAATCTTCACAAAAGATTCATATCATGTACCTTTATGTCTACAGGATGTTGTATATCTAATATTTAATTGTGATACAATTTTCTTAATGAGATAATTTGTTGGTGAAATAGAATAGTCAATGTTGAACCGTTTGAAAAAATGAAAAAAACTTGTATCTTTACAAGAGAACTTGTATTTTTATAATAATTACTTCTACCTTTCATCATCATATATTTTATGACTAATAATTAGTGGACTTTCAGGACGTTAACAGCATGCTAGCAAGATAAGAGAAAAAAAGAGTGAGATTCGCTACAGATCCAAGCTTGAAAAAGATGTAATTATTATTTGTCTGTTTAATTTACCAAATGGAGCCTTAATTACATTTCTTGAATCACTTGCTTTATGTATTAAATATAGTCTGGCATCATGTTCTTTCCAATGAACTCGATACCTTGGTTTGTTGCTAAGTTTTCAAAGTTTGAATTAATTGGCCTACTACAGCTGTATCCACTGAAATTGCACTCAGTTCTATTTATGTAAGACACTCTTGGTCATGTTTCGTCACATGCCATAATTTCCTTTGCTTCGTATAATATTGACTCTAGAATCAAATAATTGTTTAATTTCTTCAGCCCTTTGGAATCACTTTGTATTGTGTGTCAAGTCCTCTTGATTCATTATGGGACATAAATTGTTGTGCGTGACAATCAAATATTAGGCTAAACACAAATTCTTATAATTAATACATCAAGAATATAAACATCTGATATATATCAAATCATGCATATACTAAAATATCCAGTAAAAGCATGAAATATAAAGAGTTAGAGATTAGAAAAATGTATCCGAAAATGTGAAAGCGAGTGAAGATACTCTGTCCTCGGTGAATAAGGCCCCCTCACGCACAGGGTTGAATGGCTCCTACCACTGAGAGATACGACCACAACTGGTTTTGTTCTTCTGAGGTGCGAGCTACGGAAGAACCACGGTGAACAGACTGCGATCCTTTCAGACGCCCAAATAGATGGATCAATAGAGAAGGAAAATAATGTTGCAGGTGGACTGGGTTAAACACTAGAAGGGCTAAACATGATTGATCACAAATTCACTAAGTACATAGTGTAAAGAAAAAATTGGAATTCTATTTTCCTCTTGATTATTTCTCACTGACATGGAATCCCTCCTTTTATATGCAAATGATATATGATGTTTTATATGTAAATAAAACAACACATATTAATACACCAAGATTAATGCATGCATCAGTTTTCTCATGAATTGAAATGCTCATTAAAGTATGAGTTTTAATGTTCCATCTTTCCAAAACGTATGCTAATAAAACTTATGGTCGGTTAGATGTTTCCATAACCCATGTATGAAATATCAAATTCATATATGATATTTCCTTTCAAACTTACAAAATTGCATGCACCCAGGACAATTATATGTGATGCAACACCTTCAAACGCATGCAATAATATGGGCCGGTTACACACATTGTTAATTATGTATATTTGGTCATATAAATACCAACAATCCCCCCACTGACCAAAAATGCATAATAAAACCAGTTATAACACAAAATAGAGATAAATGAGGATTTGGAACAAATTGATTTGGAATGGAGATAAATTGATCTGGGATGGAACAAAGAATTTTTGGGCGTCTTATACCATGTAATAGGTGAAGGTATCTTCTAGGTTTGAACCTTCACTTAGTGTAAACCAGATCCCCCGGAGAAGCCTGAATAGACTAAGTCCTTGAATTCGACCCCTTTAGCCCAGTTTCACTGATCACACACACGGTACAGGATATGAGTCATGTTCTGCGGGGTAGCACGTTACGGCCATGTGCTCGTATCCTTTCTTGAATGCCTTAGAGATTTAGCCCAAATCCCAAAGGACGCGGCCCCACGTCCGTGCACTCATATAGGTGAGTTCTCCAGGGTGCCTGCATTGACCACATCCTGTCCGAAAAGGACTCGAACTCATTAAGAGCATTAGCTCAACCTACTTCCACTACAGTTAGCACTGTTACCATAGGGATGGGTCAGAGGAGTTTTTCCTCTACAGTACTCACAAGTTTACCCGTACAGTTTCGTTTAACCCCTTGAAAACCATCTTCATGGGATCTTCAATCACAATGGTAGGGAGCCCACTGTAGATAATTTTTTAATGGGTTTAACCCACATCCCCCTCGATCTCAATATTAAGGACGAGTCATCTCGCAAGTCCTTTAGTGAAGTTCTCTGCAACCTCACAAACTCAAGTTATATTTCCTTAGATATAAGGTGAATCAACTCAAGTTTTATTTATAATTGTCTAGACATTTTTATTTTCTTGTCCCAATATTTTGTAGTCTCTCTCTCAATTTTTTTTTAATTAATGAGGTACATGTCCCCCCACATTTTTAGGGTATGTAAATTACCATTATAATTTTTATTTTCACAAAATACCCCCACATTTAGAGACTACTCAAAAAATAATTTGAGACATACATGCATGCAAGGCCTTCTCTACAAATAATAAGACTTGATCATTATCACATGAGCATACAAACATGTTAATTATAATAACTCACATATTAACATGATTTCACTATAATAGTATGCAATTGACCAAGACATCTATATGAGCATGATTACCATAAAATTATTTAATATGACCATTTAATAATTATTAAGGTAATCAAAGGTTAGATTTTTACTCACATACCTCGAATTGACCATTTGTCACTGAATATTCGTCTAGAATACCACAATATAATATACACAATATGAGGTCCGGAAGAAGAATACCAATAGTCTCTTTGATCATCGACAAAATGTGGCTAAGTCACAAATCACTGATAATATAATAAGAATTCTGAATAAATGATAACTCCATATAATATCCCGATGAGAATTCCAATAGCCTCATATAATAGGATTCCAATAGTCTCAACGGCCAAATAATATAAGACTGCATTTATTCAATCTCATGTATCAATGCTCTGCTCACAGTAATATTGCTCTATAATTAGCATTGGCTCCAAGGAAAATAAAGATTGCTAAAGTAAGCTTCCCTGTAAAACCCTGTATAAAAACATGAGTTTATGTATGTAATTCCCTAGAGCATGTATAAGAGCTTGCAAGAAGTCCTGGATAAATAGAATCACAAACTCAATGGAGACAGAGAATCAATTCAAGAAAAATCTCTTAAATATATTTTTCATTGATTGATTTATTTATTTTTAAATACCATTATGGATGGCTCACATTAATCTCCACCAACAATAAGGTTAATGATAGCAAGAAATTTTCATTATTCATAATATATATTTCAAAATTAAATGAAATATATCACATTTCAAAAATGCACAAAAATAGAATATGAGCTTTGTGATGTGTATAATATGATAAATTTCGTATAACCTATAGATTAATCTCTCTGAGTGATTCTCACACACAGGTTATGAGCGCAATAAATATATAGGCACAGCACACATAAATTCCAACGGATCAATCACAATAAAATTGATCATTAATGGTAACCATTGCATACAAATGAAACAGACCAATATGGATTTATTCCAACCGTTTCAACAATTACCCAACATTATGCATGGAAGGAGAATTAAAATGACAAGATAGCCATGCTGCCCATGCACAGAATCGTTCATGGTTTTTGAAAAGATAAAATGTTCACTGCATAGCATATATTATCTCATGAAAGATATGGCCAGCAATCCCAACTCATACTCATGCAGAATGAGACCCCATATGAAAATGCATGCATGACATTTTTTTTCTCCATAGAACAGAAACAAATGCCACCCGTCCTTATTTATCAAATAATTATGAGACACTGACAGACCTACATATATATGATATTATTACAAGGGGAACTCATATAACTGATGTGTTCAAATATACTCATTCAATAAAATTTTCACAATTATGATATCAGTTAAATATATCATAAATCAAACGCATGTTTAATTGCATGCAATAATAAAATGTCCATTATTTATTTCATGCATGAAATAATAAAGGATTCCACTGGCAGTTGGAGCACAAAAGAAATAACATGTATTATCAAAATTTCTCCCTGGCTATGCATGTTATCAATAATAAACCTTTCATGCATGGAATGGTAAATCAAAAAACCCATCAACTCAAATAGTTTCTGACACAGTGTTTTATTTTGTAACCCATGCATGTGTAACTCACAAAACGGCTTAAAGGTTTAATATGAAATGCATGCAATTTATGCAAATTTAACTCATCACATGATACATTTTTAATACCAAATATTTACATGTATGTCATTCCGAATTGAATGTTGGAACCTTCTCAAATCTCTAACAACGATTAACTTATGTAATCTATTTAAGTCTAGCGCGCGCGCGCGCGCACACACACACACACATATATATATATATAGAGTCGTGATATTATACGGTCGTGCGGTCGTGCGGTCGCGATTCACGGGTCGTCGATCACGGGTCCATCGTATCGGACGGTCGGGTGCGATTCACGTCGACCGTTGGATGCGATGGACCCGCGATCGGACGACGCACGTCGAATCCGCACGACCGCGCCGACCGCATATTATCGGAAATATATATATATATAATCACTTGTGTGAGTATGGTCTCAGCATAAATGACCATTCGGTTCGAGAATACTCAATTCAAGAAAAATGCATGCAATTAATTAAACGTTTCAAAAAACCAACCATACGTTTAATGCATTCACTAATACCACGTCCACATTTCATGCATGCAGTAATAATCATGCCATAAACAATTTATTTATTCAATATAATGATTAATCAATACATGCATGATCACAAAAATTCATATACCAGCATATTTTCCATCATCTCAAATATAATAAAATTATATTAACATATATTCATTTCAAATATAAGAATTTGTATACTTATTCACCGAGATTGTTGTGCGTGACAATCAAATATTAGGCTAAACACAAATTCTTATAATTAATACATTAAGAATATAAACATCTAATATATATCAAATCATGCATATACTAAAATATCCAGTAAAAGCATGAAATATAAAGAGTTAGAGATTAGAAAAATGTATCCGGAAATGTAGAAGCGAGTGAAGACACTCTGTCCTCAGTGAATAAGGCCCCCTCACGCACAGGGTTGAATGGCTCCTACAACTGAGAGATACGACCACAACTGGTTTTGTTCTTCCGGGGTGCGAGCCACGGAAGAACCACAGTGAACAGACTGCGATCCTTTCAGACGCCCAAATAGATGGATCAATAGAGAAGGAAAATAATGTTGCAGGTGGACTGGGTTAAACACTAGAAGGGTTAAACATGATTGATCACAAATTCACTAAGTACATAGTGTAAAGAAAAAATTGGAATTCTATTTTTCTCTTGATTATTTCTCACTGACATGGAACCCCTCCTTTTATATGCAAATGATATATGATGTTTTATATGTAAATAAAACAACACATATTAATACACCAAGATTAATGCATGCAACAGTTTTCTCATGAATTGAAATGCTCATTAAAGTATGAGTTTTAATGTTCCATCTTTCCAAAACGTATGCTAATAAATCTTATGGTCGGTTAGATGTTTCCATAACCCATGTATGAAATATCAAACTCATATATGATATTTCCTTTCAAACTTACAAAATTGCATGCACCCAGGACAATTATATGTGATGCAACACCTTCAAACGCATGCAATAATATGGGCCGGTTACACACATTGTTAATTATGTATATTTGGTCATATAAATACCAACATAAATTCAGTGGAAACATGTACTGATACACGGTCCACAAAAATGGAATTTGAGATGGTAGGGGGTATAACCCTTTAGATGTGTGAACGTCTCAGACAGTTCCCTTTTCCCGCACAATGCATAGGTTTATTAATAAGAATTCCGACTTTACAAAAAAAAATTTGCCCATGGACTGTACAGAATGTAGCAATCAGAAGAATTTTTTTTTTTTCGAATACTAGGTTGGGATAGACAAAGAGTTGCCCTGCATCCCCCTCATACCTTGATATTAGGATACTTGTGAGGAATGATCACCAAAGATAGGGAAAGATAAGGGAATAATAGTTCAGATGCAGCTAAATCAGCTATATAGGGTTTTTTTGTTCCTTTTTCTCTTTAGCTGAATGACTTTATGGTATTGAATGTCATTTATTTCTTTTTATAGGTGGGCAGAGCAGGTCATTTCGGAACCAAAGGGCTAGCTGTTACATTTATCTCATCTGCTTCTGAATCTCATGTGCTGAACAAGGCTTGCTTTTCATACATGTATCCATCACTAGATTATTTTCCAGTGGGAAAAGTAAACACAAGTTGTAACGCAAAACATTGAAGGTAATTGCAAAAGATATTTAACAAATCTGAGAGTGCGGCTGTTTTATAAGACCTCAAATGTTCTCGAGCGGATAATGGTTGTTCTAAATGATATTCACATCGACATCGTGGACTATATCTCTCCTGCCACCTATGCTGATCTGGCATTCAAACACATGTGGGCAGAATTTGAGTGGGTAAACAAGGTGTTCTTTACCTTCTTATGATTGAATTATTTCTTAAATATCATGCTACTTACTATGGTTTTTAAAATAGCTAATAATAATAAAATTGCTAGTAACTAGAGAAGAAGCAAGAATATATGGTCTTACTTTCTGATTAACAATGTTTGAATGATGTAATTCATGTCCAACTTCCATTTTGTGAAATCCTTACCCATCTCCAAAATGCCCATGCTGACCATGATTTGTATGTACTTCAGCTAGTTCAAAGTGTTTGTTCTTTATCATTGTAGGTGAACCATCAGCAAATAAAAGCATGTCTACTGACATCCAACCTATTGTTTCGCTACTCTTCTTAGACTCTTCTATTAGCTCTAGTATTCAGGGTTATGACATGAATCCAATCATTTGAAAGGATACTGCAAACCATAAGAAACTAATGTGGCCTCTCCTAAAATTGCAGCCATGTATGTCTGCATGCTCTCTCATGCTGGTGCAAAAGGGGTCAGTTCTTGTAAAACTGGAATTATTACTTTTTTGAGTCTCTTCCTTACATATTTGTAATTTCTGCAGTTCCTTCTCTATTTATTTTGGTTGGGTTGCCAATTTTGGTTGCAATGCTCTTGAGTTTTGTAATCTTTGTTGTTTCTGCAGGGATCTTCAGGACAGTATATTCGAGCCACATTTCCATAATTAAGGCAAAAATCCTATAATTGTTGTATTCCAAGCTTTGAGATTCGATACTGACAAGGATATAGTGCAGCATGTATTCTGTGATTTCTCTGATACACAGATGATGGATTTATTGTGTCCAACTCTCGAGGAAGCATTTGTCATAAAATACAACAGGTATTTTGTTTTAGGTAACCTTAGGCAATGTGCATTGTAGTGGATTTTTGTAATCAAACCTTAGCAATATCCAAGCATGTCATGTGTTTTAAGTTTTAGTTGTTGGAATAAATAGATCTATTATCAGACAAAAACTGGAAAAATATGAAGACAAGGATTAGAAGAGCCTGATATGGAGTCACGTGGTGATGCTGTCTTCATAATAGAATACGCCCCCTCAATCGCACAGGGTTCTCGACGATCTGTTCCCAAGATAAAACCACCCAGCCCTGCTGTTCTCTTCTAGGTGCAAGCAAGAAGAGAAGTCAAACCGGTCGCAGACTTGATCGCCCAAAAGAAAATGTTTTTTGTGGAGGATTTCTGGTGAACACTTTGTTTTTTCGCATACTTTGAATCTCTGCAAAGGTAGCCTTTTTATAGGCACAGAGAGTCGACTGTTGGAGGTGTAACGTAAGCATTAATTACACGCGTTAATTATGGTAAGCGTTTACGGTTACCATATTAATTTCCAACGTTTAAAATTTAAATTTAAACGTTGTCAGCCGTTGCGAAAAACATAAAACGTTTCGAAGAATTTTTCCGTTTAACCCATACCCATACCCATACCTGTGCCCGAACCCGAAGTCCGAGGTCCGAAGTCCGAAGTCTGAAATACGAAATACGAAATACGAAATACGAAAAAGCAAATGCAAATGCAAATGCAATTTACAAGCCCCAGCCCCTGCTTGGGTCCCGACCCAAGATCTACACGAGGCATATTTAAAGACTGCTTCATCGCATTCTTTAACCGATGTGGGACAAAACATTTTTGAGTGAATTAAACATCCCATAAATTCTTTAATCTATATTTGGAAACTAATTAATACAATTATAAGGAAATGTATTAATTTTTTCCAACAATCCCCCACAAGATTAAATAATTTTATTATAAAGAAAATAAAAAATAAACAATTGGGCGATACAATACTGTGCGTTCGGTGAGGTAGCTTAGGGCTTTGAACCTCACTTAGTGTTAACTAACTTTCATTTGAAGGGACTGTAGATACCCCAATTTTGACCGTCCAGAGAGACGGAAATACTTCAAGTAACACACGGAAATCTCCCACAAGTGGACACAAATAAGAGAACCGAAGGTTCGGTAAACCAGAAACCCTAACCCTAGCTTTGACCTAGCCCTAAACCCTAATCCCAGATTTGACGTAAACCTAAAACCGGAACCTTAAACCTTGACCTAAAACCCTAGCCCAAACCCTAAACCTAAGCCAAACCCTAACCTAAAACCAAACCCTAGCCCAAACCCTAAACCTAAGCCAAACCCTAACCCAGACCTAAAACAAAACCAAAACCCTAAAAAACCTAAAGCCCCTGGAAAGGGGCGGCTAGCCCTAACTAGCCGCCCCTCACTGGACGGCTAGTTTACACTAGCCGCCCCCCTAACCGCCCCCTGGCCGACTTTGGACCAGTTCCCTGGATGGGACATAAAGCAATATTAAATGCTGATCATTGCGGCGGGTCATGACCTTTAGCCGCCCTCTCTTGGCCGGGTCAAACCAAGTAGCCGACCCAAGCCACCGCTTGTCAGAGATGGGACGTTTGGCAGGTCATGATAAGGGCGGCTACCAGGAATTAGCCGCCCCATCCCGGGCGGCTAGTTAGCACTAGCCGCCCTTCACCTGTTCTCTGGCAGAAGAACCAGAGCATTAATGAGAGGTCCAATCGAAGCCAACCCACTCCATTACCTTCGGATATTTTCCTACCTCTCTTTTACTATAAATAGAAGAGGTCCCAAGCCTTCAACAACACCCAACACACCCAACAAAATCCACAACAATCACCAATTCATCTTCAAACCCTTCCATCCACCAGAAATCCCAAGAGAGAGAGAGAGAGAGACCCCTTTTGTGAGAGAAACACCCATTCCCCACATAAAATACCCTCTCGTCCCACCCTCCATAAACCCAGGCTAAACCTAGCTTAGCCTCTGCCCAAGACCCCACCCTTTACCTACCAAACCCCTGCCTAAATTTCCCAGACCCTGGACGGCTAACCCTAGCTAGCCGCCCCCTGGCCGACGGCTAACCACAACTAGCCGCCCCCTATCCACACCCCATATCAACACCCCTTTGACCCATAACTCCTTTAGTCAAGCCCAGAAGCAGAATAGGATTACCTGTTTTTCACCTCTGTGTACGGTATATCCGTGTCTCAGAGCGGAGACCCCACAAACTCCCCACGTAGGCGATCAAATCCAACCCAAACCCTTTCCTGTTTTTAGAAAAAGCAGGTGGCGATCACAAACCCCCTTGAATCCTCTTGAGCCGCTGTCGGGCGCCTCAACCAGGAACCACACCCTCACCCCTTCCGAGAAGACGATCCGACCGAGCCCGCCAGGGCACGCATCCGATCCGAACCCTCCGAAGAAACCCCACACACGCGGATTTTTTGACACCGACAAATTCTGGCGATCACGGTGGGACCTCCCTCGTGAAAAACAACAAAAGGTAATCCTCTTCTGCCCCCTTTTACAAACTTGACTAAAATGCTATCAACCCTCTAGGAAGGTTAGAGTTTCTCACTCCTTGAATTAAATCCTCTTCTACTGTGCATTATAACATCCTTTACTGCTTTCGTAAGTCGCACACAGCTGCGCAATCCTTTACTGCTTTCGTAAGTCGCACACAGCTGCGCAATCCTTTATTGCTTTCGTAAGTCGCACACAGCTGCGCAATCCTTTACTGCTTTATTTACTGCTTTCAACTGCATTCATCCCCCACTCTACGTCATGGAATCCCACATGGAAGAGGAGATATTAGAGGAAAGGAATCACCAAGAGGGTCAGGCCACACAGTTCCTGACCCATCTAGAGGAAAGGATGGCTAGTCTAGGGTATCAAACGGTAGAGGACATGTTTCATGACCTCGTTGACTACCGTCATGCCAAGACCTCGAGACAGGAGACCCCTGTCGAAACCCCTAAACCCATTCCCAAAACCCCATTCACACCCAGTCACTCGGTCAACCCGAGTGTCTTTTCGTTCACCCCCCTTTCCCCCGCGAATCCAAAATTCCCAGTTGTTTCCACCCCAGGCCCCTACCAAACCACCCCAAACCCGGGACCGCTAGGCAGCCCTCCCCGGGGAGAAACACTGGACGATACCATCCGGAGAATTCTCTCCGAACTGGTCCCTCGGCCCCCAAACACATGTCTCTACATAACCTGAGACAAATCCCATCAGTCCACCTACCGGAGGGATTCAAAGTCCCCAAATTCCGCCGGTACAACGGTCGTGGAGACCCAGACATTCATTTGACTGCCTTTTATCTAGACGCACGCCCGTTTCTAGATAATCAACCTCTACTAGTCTTCCTCTTCCAGAAATCATTGGAAGGAGAAGCACTACAATGGTTCTCCACCCTCCCTGTAGATCACTTGTCGAATTTCTCGGCTGTAAGCGAGAAATTCTTGGGCCGCTACGGTTACCAGAGGATTAGAACCCCCTCTATTCAGATCTAACCGTAGAGAGAATGAGGCCTAGGGAGGAATTCGAACAATACGTGTCTCGGTGGCGCACCCTTGTCCACCGAACCGGTCTGCAACTCACAGAATGTCAAGAAATTGACATGATGTTACAGAGCCTGAGTCCAGAGCTCCGTACGAGCCTTTCGTACGGAGACTGCACTACGTATCAACTTCTGATTGACCGCCACAACAGGATTTCCCGTTGTGCAGCCCCAGCAGTCCAAACCCAGTCCCCACCTATCAGCCATAGGGTTGGACAACCGCCTCGTAAGGCGCAAACCCCCACGGTAGAGGGGATCATTAACCAAGTATCGGCACTCTACCCGAACGGAGCACGAGTTCCTGACCGAGGAACAGCTCCGAGACAGTACACGCCCGGATCATCCGGATATGCACCGCCTCGGCAAGCAAATCAACATTTTACCCCTCGATCAGTACCCGTCCCCGTGCCAATACGACAAAACCCCACAGTCCAAAATTTCCCACTCCAAAGCCCTATAATCCAGAGCCAAACTCAAACTCGGGCCCCCTTTTACTCTGCTCCCCCAAGAGCACAAAATCCAACCCCTAGGCAGCCCATACAAAGCTCTTATAACGAGGCTAGACCTCCCGCATCCTACGACCTAAGACGAATGGGAAAGAGGGACTCTTACCCTCCCCTCCCAGAAACTTTAACTAGGATCTTTAGGGTGATGTTGGACACAAATAGTATCTCCCTCCCCGACGCCAGGCCTTCACTACCCGGGGCCAGCACGGCGCGTTACTGTCAATATCATCAACAATATGGCCATACCGTAGAACAATGCATTGTTTTTCGGGACTTCGTTTATGATCTTAATGATGACAGGCGCCTTGACTGGGCCATGATCAAAGGCCATCTGAGCCAGGGAAATCCCCAAGCACCCAAGCCACTTGGCATATTGACTGACCCCTTGCCAGGTCACACCCAAGCCTCCACATCTAGAGCCCACGCGGTCAACATGATCAGGAGAGGGAGACAACCATCGCCAGAACCAAGCAGCTCGGAAGATGCTACTGATGGCAGCCTATCCGAAGAGTCCGAGGAGGAAGAGCAGAACGAGCCCTTCCAGCTGAACCTCGACGACCATGACCTCGCCATACTCTATGGCGAAGAAGAAGACGCACTCCTCGCCCTCCCCGCAGTCATCAACCTCGAGTCCGACGAAAGCGGACTAGAAAACCCGGGAGAAGACGAAGAAGAAGAGCCATTCGAAGAAATCCCCGAAGGAGCTAGCGAAGGACCCGAAGGAGGGGAATGTACGTCGGATGATCTGCATCCGGACGACAACGGGTCCTCTAAGAGTACCGACACTGTCAATGGCCCCCGCCGCCCAATGACCATTTCATTCACTGACCAAGACCTCCCAGATCCCCGACTGCGAGTCTACCCCCTACACATCCGCGGACGACTTCAGATGTTGTGGCTGAACAACATCTTTGTAGACCCAGGATCGGGCATGAACATAATGACATGCTCCACTTACCAGAAGATACCCGGACTAGGCCGTCCTCCCGTCCAACCGGCCCACCATACTATCCAAGCTTTCAACCATACCGGGAAGACTCTCCGCGGCCCCGGAACATTCGAGCTATCCGTCGGACCTCTCATCTGCGAAGTAGCCTGCTTCGTGGCCGACATCGACACGAGGTACCCATTGATGCTGGGGCGACCGTGGTTAGACAGCATCCAAGCTATCTGTTCCCCCCGACACCAATGCCTTCGACTGCCCTTCTTAAATCATGTACTGACAATTTGGGGGGAAGCACGCCTCCAATACGAGAACGAGAACAATTGGGCCATGCACAACATGTTCACCCTAGCCCTCCGACCGGGGAACGAGAATGAAGGCGGTAGCCCACCTGGGTCCCCTTGTAGCAACAACTCTCCCTCAGAAGAAGTGGCCAGGACCCAGCGCCCACCAAGCAATCTTGCGGTACCCAACTCGATCACCTTTCTCCCCCATGAAGTCGCAAAAGCCAGAGCACGTTCTGCACCCCTCTCAATCACCGCCATACTCGGGGGAAGGGAATTCCGTCACATTCTCATTGACACGGGAGCGGAAACTAACGTCCTTACATATTCCGCCTACCAAAAGCTAGAAGGCCAGGTTCCCAGATTGGAGCCCTCGGACGAATACATTTACGCCTTCGACAGCACACGCAAGAACGCCTGCGGACTAGTCACGCTCCCACTGAAGATCGGCCCAGTCTCCACCATCGTTAACTGCATGGTAATGAACATTCAATCACCCCACCCTCTGATTGTTGGGAGGACATGGCTCAACAGCATCGAAGCCGTCTCATCCACCCGACACCAATGTCTTCGCTTCCCGTACCGCGGGAAGGTAATATCCATATGGGGAGAGGCGCGCTCTAATAATACTCAGGCCCGAAATTGGAGCGTCTGTGCCATGCGCATCCGGCTAGAGGTGCTCGCATGTTGGCAACCAGGCGCCACAGACGAAGAACTACTCCATCAAGGGAGGCCTTTGAAAAGACTCAGGGAGGGAGAATTTGGGAACAGGGGACCCCCACCAGACATCAGCCGGCCATCCAAAAGAAGCCGACCCGAGGAGGCAATACAAATTCAAGAACCAGGTACCGATCCTCCCGGGTAAGTTTTCAGCATCCCTGTACATATTTGTTTACAGCTTTTTCCAAAAAATCAAAAGACCAAAATATTTGTTTACCAGCTTTCGCTTTCAACTCCTGTACATATTTGTTACAGCTTTTCCTCCAAAAAATACAAAAGACCAAAATATTTGTTTACTAGCTTTCGCTTTCAACTCCTATACATATTTGTTTACCTGCTTCCAAAAAAAAAAAAAAAAAAAAGAAACCAAAATCCAAAAAATATACATGCTAATCAGCTTTCATTTCTCAACTCTGAACATACTTGTTTCCAGCTTTATTTCCGCTCTCCTTTAAAAACAAAAAAAATGTTTTTCTAAAAATATTTTTCACACTCTCTTCCAAAATTAAAAGTTCTACAAAACAGTATTTCCGTACTTCAAAACCAAAATAAAAGCACTTTCCCGAACTTTCTTTACCTGTTTTCCCAAAACAACGAAAACATTTACAAACTACATTTCCACTCTTCTTCACGACGAAAATGTTTTCCAAATCTGCACTTCCACACCTTTCTTCAAAACAAAATATTTTACAAAGCCGTACTTCCGCCGAAAAACATTTTTTTACGAACTATCTTTCCATACTTTCCTTATAAAAACAAAACCGCTTTCCGGAACTTTATCCCCTTTCTTTCCAAAAACATATCTTTTTCGCCAACACAGGCCCCTTTTCAAAAACGTAAGCATACATTTGTTTCTACTACTACGCCTCGAACTACTGGACGAGAAGAGATTAAGAGCGGCAGACCATGCCCAGGCCTACCAAAGAAGGGTGGCAAGGGCATTTGAAAAGAAGGTGATAAAAAGAAAATTCGAAATCGGGGAATTAGTACTTAAGCAAATCATGCCATCAAGACAGCCTCACCCGAGAGGAAAGCTGCAACCCACATGGGAGGGACCCTATGTGATCACCCATGCCTATTCCGGGAATGCCTACCGCCTGGTAGATGCCGAAGGAGTCGAGGTTCCAGGTTCGTGGAATGCACTTTATCTAAAGAAATTCCATGCATGAAAAACTTTCAATACTTAAGAACTATTATTCTTCCTTCCTGCGATTTCCAGCGTTTAGTACTTGATGATAGAATTATAAGACTCTCAAAGATAAACTCGTATCTATTTGAACACGTTTTCGCCAGATCATGTCATTCCCTTCACACACGTATAACTGGACTAGATTTGCCTGATGGAAGAAAAATTGCCTACCCCGTAGACTGGGACAATTTAAAACTCCCCAAAGCAAAATATCCCTTATTTTCGCCCCACTCGTATTAACCCTAGGTCAAAATGAGGAGTTACCCGGACCTAGCATGTGTCCCAAAAACTGGCTCTGGTACTATATAAACACTTCTAGAGGGGAAGCATGAAAAGAATCGGGGTGAAAAACAGAAGAGCCCCCCCCCCTCAACTCGAATCAAAAAAAAAATAATCAAAAAAACAAAAAGAGAAAGATAGGCAAGGAGAGGCCAAACACCCAAGTGAACGGGTTAAACTCTCTATTTAGCAGGCTTTCACGCCTTTACGCACGGTATACGCTAAACAACGGCTATACCATGTACAGATCCAAACAACGGACTGTACCTTTCCACCCAAAAATAAAGAAGTGGTAAAAAGGAGAAAGCCAGAGGGACCTAGGAAGTAAGACATATGCTAGACTGGGACAATTCTAAAATATTGCCCGAAAGGAAGATATTACTTTACCCCATTCACCCTCTCCCCTCTTTATTATTTTTTGCAATGGGGGGTTCAAAATTGAGCTATGTCCACCAGGAAAAGCGAAATTTTGACCGAAGGCAGATCACGTCCAGGTTTACACCTACACACACACTCACGCGAATTCATTTAGAAACTTGCCTATCCAAAGGAAGCTTGTTTGACTTGACTCTTGGTACACTCATGGATTTTTCAGCATGTTTAGAATAATACGATTAAGCATTTAAAAACCATGAACCTAGGAAAATCGACGCCTAAGGCTTATACCTCTTAAATACAATCCTGGTTTGGACATGAGTGACCACAAGGGCTCCTCCACGGGGACTTGATGGCATCTTTTACTTATGGAAATCGAGAACATTGCCCTCTCACCTAAAAAGTCATTGAAAAACTAAAATACCCCCTTATGCCACATATACTTACGCATAAGCGTGCATTTTCCTTTTCCAAAACACTTTGGCATCCGATTTTCTTGAAAATTGTCCCCACGTATTGTCCCCACAAATATTAAAATTGCCTCCACTCACCTCATGCCCTTCCGCACATGCGTGAGAAGAAATTGTCCCCAACTCCTACACATAAGTTCTTCTTCACTCACGCACTTGGAATCCCTTCCTTGCGCACTAAAGCCTGGTCTCCCGCACTTTTACTTTCTCGCATTTATATTTCCATTCCGCCTTAAGATGGATTGTAGCCCTTGACAATTCAAGCAAGAAGGGCTCGGAAGTCAGTGCAGGGGCGCAATCTGGATGGATTTAACACTTGGTCCATGGAAAGAATGTTTTTATAGGTCTCGAAGGATAAAGCACTCAGGAGGACTTTCAGCAGCAGCAGACAAGAAGCAAAACCAGAAAATTGTCCCAGGCAGGGGGCGGCTAAACTCGACTAGCCGCCCCCCTGGAGACGGCTAATTTATACTAGCCGCCCCTCCCCCTGCCCTCTTGTCCAGGTAAAAACCCAGGCAAGGGGCGGCTAAATGCAAGTAGCCGCCCCTCACTGGGCGGCTAAACGCAACTAGCCGCCCCTCACCTGCTACCCCATCTGCCCTGTCAGTCCCAGCCTCAATCAACTCTTCAACTCCTTTGAATACCTGTCAAAACATTCCTTTCCCAAACATGCATACACACATTTTAGACACACATTCATACACAAGATACCATGCTATAAGATTATATATTAGAATTCTACATCCATCCATAAATCAAAACCTATAAACACCAAGTTCATTCATCCACACACATACACATCCCTATAGATTAGGAAGGCTTTCTAAAAAACATTAACCATCCATGCTAAACTATACCAAACCATGCATACAAACAAGAAATTAAATTGTCCCACCATGACCATAAACGTAAATTGTCTTCTAAACACCTAAAATGCAAAAGTAAGAAGAGATAGGTCCATCAAGAGCTCCAAACTCCGAAGTCTTGAGCTATACTTCACCGAAATATCACCTAAAACCAAAAACAAAAGAAGAAAAGCATGAATTCATCGCATATGTACTATTCTTCTACTTAAAACCAAGACACAAAAGCTATACCTCGGCGTATCATCATCCGCCGGAGGCTGAGCAGGAGGAACGTCCTGACTTGGCTGAGAAGGGAGTGGCGGATGAGGAGAAGACTGAACCTCTGGAGCATCGGGAGCAGCAGGAGTCTCTCGAACCGAAGACGCGGCCCTCGCATATATCCCACGACTCCGAGACGCCGAAGGGCGAGATGCACGGCTAAAAGTGGCCCCGGTAGCCAAGGAAGCCGAGAGAGAATGGTCAGGCTCGAGTGGAAGAAGATCAAGGTCCGCCTCGGTCATAGAGCCCCCTCCGACCAATTTCCCCCTCATAGTCGCCTCCCAGAGACGAACCTGCTGCATATCCCTGTCTCTTCTCTCCAATCTCTGTCGGAGACGACTCTCCGTCCCTCTGGCCCGATCCTCGGCAGCCCTCAACCTCTCCTCCAACTCCCGCGCCCTCGCTTCCGACGCCTTGAGTGCCTCTCTGTCCCTATCCCCGGCCGCCTGGAGAGAACGAACCAGGTCCCCATCAAACCTCCGGGAACACCCGCCGAAGCCTCCAACTCCGACACCCTCATCTGGAGGGAGTCCCTCTCACGGCCTAGGGTAATGAACCCCTCCTCCCTCGAGGCTATCATGGACCTCAGCCGGTCCACCTCCTCCTCAGCCCGAGAAGCCCTGCCCCTCGCCTGGCCCAACTCCATCCTTGTGGCCGTCAGCTCATTCCGGGCCACATCCAACTCCCTCGTCAACTCCAGCTCTCGCTCGGACACCATGGAAGGAGGAGGGACGGAAGAAGAAGAAGCGCCATCGGCCCTCGCTCTCGACAGAGCATCCACCTGAGCCTCGAGGACCGGACCTGGTCCTGCAAGCGTCCTCTCTGTGCCCGCAACGCCTCTATCTGCCTGGCCCGCGCTTGGAGGTGCTCAGTCGCAGTCTTGAGCCTCTTCTCCATCTCATTCAACTCAACCTGCAAAAGGAAATACCATTCAGAAGAGTTCAAACAAAAGAGAACGAGGAAAGAAAAGGGATTCTTTAAACTTACATAAGCGTCCGGGATCTCCTCCTCCATCGTCCCGAGGATATCCGCATACTCCCGACGATACCAAGCTAGGTATTCGTCGCTCGAAGTCACCTCAGGACGACGCTCCACCAAGACGCCTCGACCCATCCATCCCGCCACGTACGTCGCGTAATTCCTCGGGAGATTCGTATCCCGAGGAATCCCGGCCACCGGAATCGAAGGGCGCCGCGGAAGAGGATCGGGCACCCACTGATGGTACCCAAGCTGACGGACGACCCGGCTGATCGCATGGAACACGACCTCATTGAAGTAGATCAGCCAGATGTCTCGCGCCAGGGCCTCAGGAACCTCCTCCGAGTAAGGCCTCCATGTCATCTAAAAAAGCATCGAAAGATAGGAAGAGCGCTTAGTCAAAAGAAAACCAAGTACAAACCAAAAGGATTCAAAGAAAACTTATACCTCTTCCTCCGACAAGACGCGGAAGGCCTCTCGGAATTGGGCGAGGCGATGCAAACGGGAAGATCCCCGGGGTTCCCATCTCATGGCCCAAGGGAGGGCATGATCGAACGGAGCCAAAGTCGGGCGATCAATGGCGAAGTGCTCGTACCCGAAAATCTAACAAAGCAAGAGGGAATTTATCATGACCAAAGTAAAGCTAAACCAAGAAGAAGACACTCATCACTTACACATACCTGAAGGAATGGTGCGAAGCCACCAAGGTTCTTTCCTCCAGCCCTCTTGACTTTCTTCGAGAGCTCCGCAAACAAGTGGGCAAGCATCGCCGCTCCCCAAGCATAGCGCCCCATGCCCTCCAAGTCCCGCATCAGTAGAAGGGAATGAGAGGAGACCTTATCAGAGGCCGTCGAGAAAAGGACCCGGCCAAAGAAGTAGAGGAAGAACGCTCTCAACTCCCTCCGTGCCCTCTGTGGACACGCGGCCGCCTCTCTCGCCTCGATCATCGCCCGCCGCCTCTCGAAGCTAGCTGCAGCTTCGCCCTTCTGACGCTCTGTGAAGGAACCGAGGCCGTACTGCCCCGAAAGCCGCCCTAAAGGGATCCGGTTCAGCGTCCGCTCCCGCTCCACGAACTCCCATTCCCCGATCAACTCTCGGAAAAGCCCCCTGTAGTCAGCTAGGGTGGCCGCGATCACCGCCTCCCCCAGAACCGGAAGGCCGGTGATCCGATGGACGTCCTCGAGCGTCGGCATGACAGCGCCAGTAGGGAGGATGAACGTGCAACTCTCCGGATCCCATCTCTCCGCCAAGGCCTCCACATATGGACGGTGGACGTGGAATGGCTCGATCAAGAAAAAGGAACGGAAGCCCGCTCCATCCACCAAGCTCCTCTCCTCCTGCCCCAGGGCATTGTACCATCTCTTCGTCCCATGCCATAAAGCCCGGATACGATTCGGCTTCTACAAAACAAGCGAAGGGAACATGGGTTAGTTTAAAAACGAGCGAGAGGTAAGAGTCCAAATCTACGAAATCGTTTTAAACCATGCTTAGCGAAATCAAAACTCCCACATACTAAAAGAATGAAAGTAAGAAACTACACTCCTCATATGATCACGCATGCTAGACAAATATCCAAACACATCCCACCGTGGTCACCACTCACACACTTTCTTACATCAAGCCTATCAAACACACCTAAGCAATACAACCATATGGAACTTGAACCCATGAAACGCATGCATACACCCCCTCATGCTCTACCACGATCAAACACGTACGAAATCACATACACATAGAAAAGTATCGCATGCAAGCATATTAGCTATATCATTTCTCTCCTTTACATGCATATGACAAACATGGATATATATATATATAACAATTGCCCCCTCCCTATAAAAACAAACCCATGACAGCATGCTTACGCATCCCACCGTGATTAACTTATACACAAGCATGCCTATTTAAAAAATAATAAACACACATATACGAGTATAAATACACACATACAACCTGTTCATACCACCAACACATGCATATACACCAAAATAAAATGCAAAGACTAAAGGATTAGGAACATACCACGGCCCGTGTGGACCCAGGCGCGTCCACCTCGGCCTCGTCGGGATCGTCCATCCCGTCGTCATCCTCCTCCTCATCCTCCTCAAACACGGCCTCCTCAGCCTCAACCCCAACACCCACACCGGCCTCAGCGGCCCCAGTGCCCATACCCTCGGCCTCCCCGGCCCCGTCCCTAGCCTCTCCTATCCCCTCCACCCTCCCCACGCCGGAGATAAACTCCGCAAAGGCCCCCATAGCCCTACTCTCCTCCTCCTCAGCCCTGGCCTCTGTGGCCTCCCTATCCAACATCCCGACGAGGGCATCCAACGACGCCCTCACCTCCTCACTAACTCCCTCGACCCCTACCCCCTCGGTTGCACCCTCAATCGATTCTCCAACCCCCGGAACCACCTCCTCGGCCACCACCGGTCGATCCCCACGCCTCCTCTTGCGTGTATAGCCTATCACACTCCCCCCTACCTCCGGGACAGCCCCCGAAGGCAAATCCCCGACCTCACCCACGCCAATATCCACCGGCGGCACCTCCGTCGTACCCATACCCTCCCCCACGGCCTCGACCTCCGGCCTATCGCTCTCCGATGATGAAGAGCTCGGGCTACGCTCTCCACGAGCCACCCGCGGTCGTTTCCCCCTCGAAGCAATCGCCTTCGACCTCGTCATCTCCTCGGTTTGGAAAAAGAAAAAGGAGAACCCAAACTAGGGTTTCGAAATCAAGGGAAAGAGAAAGATTGAGGTCGAAATAGAGGAAAGAAAGGCAAA
Source organism: Acorus calamus (assembly GCA_030737845.1). Lineage (NCBI taxonomy): Eukaryota > Viridiplantae > Streptophyta > Magnoliopsida > Acorales > Acoraceae > Acorus > Acorus calamus. Next base: position 12,517,312 of record CM060866.1, read on the forward strand.
GAAATCAGGGTTTTCGAGTTTGAAACCGAAGGAAAGAAGAGAAGAGGGAAGAGAAACCGTTTTAAAAACATATGGGGAGAGAGAGGGTCTTTTCGGTTATAAGGGACCCAGTCGAGGGGCGGCTACCCGCGAGTAGCCGCCCCCTCTCGGGCGGCTAGTTACAACTAGCCGCCCCTCCCAGTTTTTCTCTTTTGCTTAAAAAACCCCCTTCCAATCTTTTCAGCCCTAAAATTCAAGGTTCTCCATACCAAACAGCCATGTATTGGCTTATTTCCAGACATTACTTGATCAAACACGACTCTTCCGAAGTTTTGCAACACATTCAGTACCATTCAGATTCAAATTTCTTCAGTTCTGGTTCTTTTCCAGAGTTCTTATCCCTCGGATGATCCAATTCACCCAAATCAACCTTTTACTTGCTTTCTGTCGGCGATATCCCCTCCTTGCTGAGTTTTCCCAAACACGGGAACGGTAGGCACGAGGAAACTAACGCTGGGCTGCTCCGTGCACGATAGTAAGAACCCCGACCGCGGGTTGGATCACTCACCATTTACTTTTCCCCGCCTTCCACCTGGATCATCTTCTCAGATAAAAATTCTAAGTCAAGACCTAGCCTCTAACAGCCTAAATCAACTCCCCGAAAAGTACTGTTCGTGTTGGCATAACTTCTTGAAGGTCGGGCCGGCCAAAATAGGGGTCTCTTTCCTTATCATCGGTCGAAGTCTTTCCTGCTTCGCACAAAGACTCCGTCCGATGAGGGACAGGGACGTAGTGAACTAGGTCTTGAACTAGACCCTTTTGATCAAAATTCACTAAGTCACACAACACAGTATAAGCACTAGACCAGGTTCTTTATCGGTGTGCGCATTACGACCGTTACGCTTATCTTGTTTCATGAGTGCTTTAGAGATCAGCCCTTGTTCTCATGGATCGTGGCCCCACGATCACACTCACATAGTAGAATTCTCAAAGGGTGCACTGTGCGGTGCTACACCCTGCCTTATAGGCCTTGAATTCATTCAGAGCGTTTGCTCTTCCTATACCGACACAGTTACAAGTACTGGCACCATAGGGATGTTCTTTTAAAAATAAAATAATGAATCTCATTTATTTATTTTTATTTCAGTACTTAACATAGATACACATCAGTTTGTTTTTCCCTTTGAACTTATCCTTATGGGATCTCCATTTGGATAAGTAGGGTGTCTACTGTGGTACTATATTATGGGCTTTAGACCCATCCCCCTCGATGCAGAAAAGACTAGCCTCCTCGCTAGACCTTTAGTGAGTGGATCTGCAATATTGCTCACTGATTTGACGAAATCAAGTGAAATTACACCATGTTGTATGAGATCCCTCACATTTTGATATCTGAGCCTCATGAATCTCTTTCCAGGCTTGTCCTTTGTTTGTTTAGCCTTATCGATTGCAGCTTTATTGTCACAGTGAATTGAAATAGCTGGTAGAGGCTTCTTTATTATTGGCAAGTCCAGCAAAAGAGTTCTCAACCATTCTGCATGTTCTCCAGCGATATCGAGTGCAATAAACTCAGCCTCCATGGTAGACTTTGCCCGAATAGTCTGCTTTGCTGATTTCCAAGAAACAGCTGCACCACCTAAAACAAACACATAACCACTGGTAGATTTTGTTTGATCAGAATCAGAAATCCAGTTAGCATCAGTAAATCCTTCTAGAACAGAAGGATATCCTGTATAGTGCAATGCATAATTAATTGTACCTTTAAGGTATCTAAATACTCTACGCAATGCAAACCAATGATCAGCATTAGGATTACTGGTATATCTGCTCAATCTCCCTATAGCATATGATATGTCAGGTCTATCAGGTCTAGAGCAGTTAACTAAGTACATTAGACTACCAATTATTTGAGCATACTTAGCTTGTTGTATAGGTGCATCATCATTCACTTTTAAATGAAAATTTGCACCATATGGAGTAGAAATAGTAGTGCAATCAAAATATTCAAATTTTTTCAACACTTTTTCAACATAATGAGACTGAGATAAAGCAATACCATTATCAAATTTTATCAATTTAATACCCAAAATAACATTAGCCTCACCAAGGTCTTTCATATCAAATTGACTGGATAAAAAACTTTTAGTCTCATTTATAATGTTAATATTTGTGCCAAAAATCAAAATGTCATCCACATACAAACATAGAATAATACATGCACCATTTTGAATTTTACAGTAAATGCAATTATCAGATTCATTGCTTACAAAACCAGCAGATAAAATAATTTTATTGAATTTTTCATTCCATTGTTTAGGAACCTGTTTTAAACCATACAAAGATTTAACCAATTTACATACTTTGTATTCTTGTCCAGGTACTACAAACCCTTCAGGCTGATCCATATAAATCTCCTCATCAAGATCACCATTCAAAAATACGGTCTTGACATCCATTTGATGGATCTCGAGTTTATGGATAGCAGCCAAGGCAATTAGTACCCTAATAGAAGCAATTTTTGTTACAGGCGAAAAAGTGTCAAAATAATCTATACCTTCTTTTTGCTTAAAACCTTTAGCAACTAATCTTGCTTTAAATTTATCAATAGAACCATCAGTTTTAAGTTTCTTTTTGAAAACCCATTTACAACCAATAGTTTTGCAACCAGAAGGTAAATCAGTCAAAACCCAAGTGTGATTATGCATGATACTTTCAAATTCATTTTGAATTGCTTCCTTCCAAAAACCAACATCCACAGAATTCATTGCCTCTTGATATGTCTTAGGATCATCTTCAATAAGATAAGTATAAAAATCAGGACCAAAACTTTTTTCAAATCTTGTTCTTTTACTTCTTCGAATATCACCGAAACTTCAGGCTTCATTTGTATTTGGATACTCAGTTTCATCTAAAGATGGAACTTCACTAGTATCTAAATTACTGGATGAACCTTCACCAACAGATCTAGAAACTTTATCTTTCATTGGAAAAATAGTTTCATAATAAACAGCATCTTCAGGTCTAGTTTCGAAAATAGTATTAACACGAAAATCAGAAATTTCAGATTTAATAATTAAAAATCTGTTAGCATGACTGTTATCAACATATCCAAGAAAAATGCAATCTACAGTTTTAGGGCCCAATTTCCTTTTCTTCATCTTTGGAATTTTAACTTTGGCTAAACACCCCCACACTTTTAAGTATTTCAAAACGGGTGTCCTTTTAAACCAAAGTTCAAAAGGAGTTTTATCAACATGCTTAAAAGGAATTTTGTTTAAAACAGAATTTGCAGTCAAAAGTGTTTCCCCCCACATTCTATTACTAACACCAGATTCAGAAAGCATAGAATTAACCATGTCAATCAAAGTTTTGTTTTTCCTCTCAGCCACCCCATTTGATTGATGTGAGTAAGGGGCAGAAACTTCATGCACAATGTCATTTTCTTCACAAAATTTATTAAGATCATTGGAAGTGTATTCACCAGCTCTATCCGATCTTAACCTTTTAATTTTTGTTTCTGTTTGATTTTCTACTAAGTTCTTATATGTCTTAAATTTATCAAATTGCTCATCTTTTGATTTAAGCAAATAGACATAACAGAATTTAGAATAATCATCAATAAAAGTAACAAAATATCTCATATAATCCTTAGTAAGAATACCATTCAAATCACAAACATCAGAATGAACTAATTCAAGCATGCAAGAGTTTCTTTCAACAGACTTATATGGTTTCTTAGGCAATTTAGCTTGAACACATATTTCACATCTCTTGGAATTATCAATATGTGATTTAGGTATTAACTGCATATTCATCATTTTTCTCATGGAATTTAGATTAACATGACCTAATCTAGCATGCCACATATTACAAGATTCAGCCATAAGTGTGATAGAAGAATTATCATTTCTACCAGAAACACAAGAGTCTAAAACATTCAATTTAAATAAACCATCACAGAGATATCCTTTGCCAATAAAAGTACCAAACTTCGTTATTACAACCTTATTAGATTTAAACACTAACTTGTAACCCTCTTGGATTAACAAGGACCCACTAACTAGGTTTCTTCTTATTTTGGGTACATACGTTCTGAAGCGCTAGGACCTTTTCAGAAGTAAACTTCAGGTCAACTCGTCCGAAGCCTTCAACCATTGCAGCCCAGAATCACCCATCATCACGCTTCTTCCATCGCATTTCTGATATGAGTCAAAAAGGGAGCGACAGAAGGATACGTGTGTATTAGCTCCGGTATCAATCCACCAATCAGTGGAAAGATTAACAGAATTAATTTCAGGAGTTAAAGAAACAAACCTAGCAGTGTTTCCAGAGGTGTTCTCTTCTAAGGTCAACATGTTGACTTGGGAGGTAATGGCGGCTTGAGGGTTTTCATTGGCCTTGGGATCCTTCCGTTTGCGACAATCTTTAGCAAAGTGCCCAGATTTGCCACAAATGTAGCAGTGAAAGGTCTTTTTCTGGTTTTGATTGATGTTGCTCTTGGAGTTTGTGGGTTTGGAGAAGGCTTTCTTGGGTTTGAAATTTTTCCCTTTAGGTTTGAACTGCTTCTTGGTTTCTACAAGACTAACCTCAACTTGTTTGTTTTTCTTGTCTTTGGTTCTATGGATATCTTCTGTTTTAAGGGATTTCAGAAGATTGGTCATAGACATGGAACCCTGACGGTGCCTAAGAGTTTTGGCAAAATCATTCCAGGAAGGAGGAAGTTTTTCAATAAGGGCCGCAGCTTGGATATTTTCTTCTAGAGTAAAACCTTTGGTCTTAGCATTTTGAACAAGGTTGGTATACTCTAGGATCTGAGCGGTTACAGTTTTTGTTTCGACCATCTTGAATTCAAGCCAGTCAACAAAAGTGTATCGCTCCAATCCAGCATCCTCTAGACCATATTTTTCCTCTAAGGTAGTCCATAACTCTAAGGAGGTTTTTGTTAAACAGTAGGCATCATACAATTCAGGGGATAAAGTGGACAAGATACGACCATGACAGAGGTAATCAATTTCGATAAAACTAAGCTGAGGTGTACTGGTAGAAGGAGCAGTCTCAGTGGTGGTTGTGACTTTAACCGGGTCAGGGGTGGTGTCTGTGGACTGAGTTTCTGTGGAATTTTTCTCAGTCTCGGTAGGGGTAGGCTTGAGGATGGCAGAAACAAGGCCAAGTGTGGTAAGCCAGTACCGAACTTGTTGCTGCCATCTTCGGAAATGGGAACCCTTGAACTTCTCATCAGGTTTGGCAGAGGTTTTATCATCGTTAAAAGCCATAGCAGATGATAATAGAAAAATATTCTGTTCTGAAATTGTTGGAATAAATAGATCTATTATCAGACAAAAACTGGAAAAATATGAAGACAAGGATTAGAAGAGCCTGGTATGAAGTCACGTGGTGACGCTGTCTTCAGAACAGAATACGCCCCCTCAATCGCACAGGGTTCTCGACGATCTGTTCCCAAGATAAAACCACCCAGCCCTGCTGTTCTCTTCTAGGTGCAAGCAAGAAAAGAAGTCGAACCGGTCGCAGACTTGATCGCCCAAAAGAAAATGTTTTTTGTGGAGGATTTCTGGTGAACACTTTGTTTTTTCGCATACTTTGAATCTCTGCAAAGGTAGCCTTTTTATAGGCACAGAGAGTCGATTGTTGGAGGTGTAACGTAAGCATTAATTACACGCGTTAATTATGGTAAGCGTTTACGGTTACCATATTAATTTCCAACGTTTAAAATTTAAATTTAAACGTTGTCAGCCGTTGCGAAAAACATAAAACGTTTCGAAGAATTTTTCCGTTTAACCCATACCCGTACCCGTACCCGTACCCATACCCGTACCCATACCCGTGCCCGTGCCCGTGCCCGAACCCGAACCCGAACCCAAACCCGAACCCGAACCCGAACCCGAAGTCCGAAGTCCGAGGTCCGAGGTCCGAAGTCCGAAGTCCGAAGTCCGAAGTCTGAAATACGAGATACGAGATACAAGCAGACTTGATCGCCCAAAAGAAAATGTTTTTTGTGGAGGATTTCTGGTGAACACTTTGTTTTTTCGCATACTTTGAATCTCTGCAAAGGTAGCCTTTTTATAGGCACAGAGAGTCGACTGTTGGAGGTGTAACGTAAGCATTAATTACACGCGTTAATTATGGTAAGCGTTTACGGTTACCATATTAATTTCCAACATTTAAAATTTAAATTTAAACGTTGTCAGCCGTTGCAAAAAACATAAAACGTTTCGAAGAATTTTTCCGTTTAACCCATACCCATACCCGTACCCGTGCCCGTGCCCGTGCCCGTGCCCGAACCCGAAGTCCGAGATACGCAATACGCAAAAGCAAATGCAATTTACAAGCCCCAGCCCCTGCTTGAGTCCCGACCCAAGATCTACACGAGGCATATTTAAAGACTGCTTCATCGCATTCTTTAACCGATGTGGGACAAAACATTTTTGAGTGAATTAAACATCCCATAAATTCTTTAATCTATATTTGGAAACTAATTAATACAATTATAAGGAAATGTATTAATTTTTTCCAACATTAGTCTCCTTGATTGATATTAATGTATATGTATATGTTGGTTCAGGTCCTGAATGACATGATTCAAGATGATTTAGAGGCACCAATAAAGAAGCTTTATGAAGTGAAGGTGAAAATGATTTGTCCCATTTGTCTGGATCCTTTTTAATGCACTCTTATTCATCATATCGCATTTGCATTTAGAATTCAAGTTGTTGAGATATCATTTGGATTCATTTTTAGATTCTGCAATGGATGATCATATAAAGCAGGGGATGTACTCCACTAATCTTCACACCTGAAAGTTGCTTATCAGAATAGACTACTCTGCGCTCCTTGGTACACATGTTGAGGCAAAATCTTCAAATAGTTGATTGAATAAGTGTGTGTACTTTTAGAGAATGATATTTTGTCACATTTGTTGTATACATACTCAAGAACTAATATTCAATCCACACTATTGTAAACATAGTTGTTGAATCAAAATATTTTTTTCACTTGTGATAATCTTTTTTTTTTTTTATTGTGAATGAAGATTGTAATAGAACTTATGGGAATTGGATTTTTTATTGGATGATAACCTGAATGTTTTCGAGGAATTTGAATAAATATTATTTTGAGCAGTGAATGTTTCCATAATTATTTGCGGTGGTTTGGGACCGTTACAAATGACATAACCCAACAAACTGGGTGACACTTTTTGCGGCAGACAAAAACTGCTTTAAAAATCGTTTTGTGACAGAAAGTGATCCATCGCAAAAAAAAATTATTGCAACGGGTAAATTAACGCCGCTAAGCCCCGCTGAAACCGCCGCACAACCACCTCAGGTACTATTTGTGGAGGTTTAGAATACATTTTGCAACGGTTTGGGGCCATCGCAAAAGTCCAATTTTTTTTGTAGTGTTGTATGTGATTTTGGTTTTACATTTTTACCATTAATCTTTGCTCTGGTCCATAATTAAAAAATATTTAGGATGTCTCCCACTTTAGTGACAGAATCCAAACTGCGAAAGACTTTTGCCCAAAATTTATATATAATGCAATAACTAAATCAATATTGCACTTTAACATAACATATGGAGATATTATGACTAAATGACTATAATTAATATTGCACATTTTATTTTTGGGAGATATAATAATGGAGATATTATGACATACCCATATTTTATGGTCACTGTTAGTCACATAAAACTAACATACATGCGTCAGCGAGCACCACTGATTGAGTGATTCTGGCTGAACTTCCTATGTGTGGCGTTCGTCACAAAGTAAACCAGTATTCGTTTTCGTTGTCGTTGTAGACATGTTGGTTTGGAGTGTCCATTAAGTCAAAGCAAATGAGGGAAAAATAATAGCCCCACATTGGAAGTTGGAAGAGAAAACATGCATTGGGTGGTTATAAAAGGAGGGCCATCGGTGACAGGAAAAAGACATCTTTGCGCTTGGGGCAATGACGCAGTCAGTGAGGTTATAACTGAGGCATGTCAATTGCTGGTTGAAAACTATTTCCAAACTCTCTCTTAGGCCAAGGCTTGCTCTTAGTGCCTCTGAGAATTTCTGGAAGGACCCCCTCTAACCTAGGGTACGGTCTTACAATCCTGAATTCTTAAACCTTTTGAACTTAAATTTTTTGTTAATTGAAAAAACATACACAAATGAGTTGAAAAAAGAATTGTAAATTATTTATGAATTTATCAAACCATTTAGAGCATCTCCACAATTGTAGATTTTAGAGATTTTATTATTTCATCATTTTACAAAACGTTTACCTTTTTATTAATATGATTCTTATAATATTGACATTGTTGAAAATATAAAATAATAATTTTAGGATATTAGTTAACATTAATATCTGTATAATTTTTAGTATGTGATTGGTACAATGAACTTCAAAAGTACCTAACTTTTTGAGGATGAAAATCATAATGCATAGGATCATTAGTTTTCTTTTCACCTGCTAACACATTTTTTTCTCTTCTATTTCAATACCATAAGTACCGTCAACATTATTTAGGAAGCATAGATACTTCAATAGATATTTTGTGTTTATAAATGTTTTGACATGTATCAAACATTGGACACAACACGAATAGTGTTGGACACATACAATTGCAAAATTCGAAGAATAATTTTTTGAATTTTGGACACACGTTGAACATTGGATGGACATGGAACATACACAGCTCTCTAGCAATACAACCTTATATTCATTTTTCTGTGAAAAGGTTCCCAAACCCTGAATTTTTTAAAAGTTGTAGAGAGACAGCTTACTGTTAAATCAATTTTAAATTTAGCTTTTACTTAAAATCAAATTTACAATCGTACAACCAAACACAACCATAATGAGATATTGTTATTTTATGATTGGAGTGCACATAGATCTTTTGTCTTTTAACACAAAGGATCCGATCATAGACATAATGAGATACACTTTATCGTGTTTGGAGGTTTTCTATGGTAGCCAATTTAAACAAAAAAAAAATAGGTGTGAGAATACTGAAAGTTGTAATATTTTGATAAGTAATCAATAAACATGAGAAATTTCAGAAAAAAGGTTTTTTCACCACGTCCTCTGTTAGCTTCCACATAGAACTTTTATGAGCCTAGAATAAAGTCATTACACAAGTACATATACCTTAAAAAAAAGTAAAAATATGTTGGGGTTGCTAAAAAAATTCTCAAACATGGGATGACATGTTGGTTGGGCCATGCCCACGTCCAGAAGTTCATAATTTGTAAAAACCTAAATCGAGGGGAAAAAAAATATTCCTTACTAAAAACATGATTAAATCATACGCAATGCAGTGCTAAAACATATTCAATCTTGGTTAATCAACCAAGACAGATTAAAAAAAAAAACAATATAAAATATATCTTCCTATTGCCAATCTCTAGCAAAAAAATCATGCTCTATTATTCAGTCCAGCAAGGGATGCAACAAAATGATAACATGATATATCACATGTATGATTTTGTCACAAACCAAGGAAATCTACACATCTACGCACATAATGTGCAGACAGCATAAAATTCACTTTATACTCAAATCAACTAATCACACCTGAAGTTAAGCGTGCTTAGGCGAGAGTAGTACTAGGATGGGTGACCTCCTGGGAAGTCCTCGTGTTGCCCCCCGAAATCTCCTTTCAGAAAATTTTCAAGTAAAAAAAAAAAACTTGAAAAAGAGGCGACTAGGTCTGAAATACGCCTCTGGCGACTCTGTAGTTTTGGCGGTCCTCTATCATCGCCGGCGGTATGGAGCCGTTGGGTCCCTCCCTTCCGGAGGTCCCCTCCCCAGCCAAATTAGCAAACCCCCCTCCTCTGTGAGGTGGATCCATTGACAACATCCTTCTGACTCTCACGGGGATTCCGCCTCCACAAATCGCAGCAACAAAGGTGGCTGAGGAGGCTGAGGCAGAGGCAGAGGCTGCGGCGGTCTCGGCGTCTTCGCTCCCTTCCTCGGCGATCCCCTCCACCGGTCCTCCCACCACCGACCCGAGCATCATCATCCCCGCAGCGTTGATCCCCCCGAAACCAAACCAGGCGGTGATCTCGTCCGGCACTGTTGGTCGCCGGCCCCCTGTTGACAAAGGTAAAGATCTTCTTAGGGGTGAGTCTTCCAGGTCTCCCCAACTCGCGCCCTCTTATACATCTTCTTGGGACAACAAACCACAAACTCTGAACACTAAAGGGCGACATCAAGGAGGACGTCCCCTCACTCCTACGAGGCTTGCTTCATTGAGTAAAAGCTGGGCTCAACTATTCCCCACTCAACCAAAAGGCCATACCAACAATGAGCTGAGCTTCATAGCTCCATCCATGGAAGATGGTCTTCCAGTAGTACCCAGTGAAGAAGATGACTTTCAGAAATGGATGTCCATTGGCAAAACTCTCTGATTGGGTATCTGATTGGTAAAAAAACCATTATGTAGGCCGTTTGTTGAATTTCTGCAGAGAGTATGGAACCCAAAAGGTCATCTCGAAATCCTAATGCGTGGAGGGGGCTTTTTTGTAGCCCGTTTTGTTAATGAGGAAGATATGAAGGTTGTCATAGAAGGAGAACCATGGCTAATGGGGGGTCGCCCTATTGTTCTTCGCAAATGGAACAGGGGAATGAAGCTTGAAATGGAACGATTGGAGACTATTCCAATTTGGATTCGACTCCCACATCTTCCCCTTCATCTATGGGGAACAAGAATGCTAAGTAAGTTATCCAGTGTAATAGGAACTCCTCTCTATATGGACTCCTCAACTTCAAGTCGATCTCGTATCGAGTTTGCTAGAATTTGTGTAGAAATCTCAGCCTCCTCACCATTACCTGATCTCATCCGGCTAAAGGAGGACGGGGTTGTCAAGGAAATCACAGTCGAATACGAATGGAAACCATCTCCTTGCCGAACTTGCAACACCTTCGGACACACTGAAGCCCAATGCCCAATGCCAAGAGGAACCAACCTCCAAGAAGCTGCAAAAACAAGGGCAGTCATCTCTATGGGGCATCAAGCCAACCCATCCATGGGAAAAGAACCTGGGAAACAAAAACAGGTATGGATACCTGTAAAGGAAGGAGGTACCAAACGGCCCACCCATTCCAATGGTCCCTCTCTCACCACTCAACAAGCCAACCCATTCTCCCTTCTCCCTGTGGAAGAGGAAGAACTCACTCTTATTAAGGACCCCTCTGCATCATTGGAAACAGAGGATGCAGACTCTGTTTCTAGGACTGGAAAGGAAACTCCCCCTCATACTCAATCCATAGTGAATCAAGTCCGTACTCACCAAGCTGAAGAAAGCTTGCCCTCTACCCCGTCCTCGGAGAACCCTCACAACCTGATCGAAGGGGACACTTTGCAAATTTCTTCTGAAGTCATTGAGTTGACCAACACTCAAGTCCCGACAATCGGTGAAGACCCAAAAGCACCAGAGAAAGCCAAAACCTGTGAAGAGCAAGTTAATGAGCTCCCTTATTCATCGATTGACATTATTGTTGAATTGTCAGATGATCCTCCTCCATCTCAAAATTTGAGAAGCAGCCGATCGGCGTCAACAAGGTCCAAAACCACCATAGAGGCAACTACTCATCGCAATCCAGAGGTAATAGTTTCAAGCACTGATGGCACTAATAGAGGAGGCTCAGTCTCGATAACTTCAAAGACTAAAAGAGGCAAGAATCCCTCAGATTCAGGTCCTCAAGTCAAGAAGTCAACGAGAGGTCCCTCTTCCTTGGAAATTTTGAATGAGGAACTTCCTTCCTCGATGTATCTTCCCTAAGGGGTTGACACTCATGATCCACTCACTCTATTCACTGTTTATAATGCATTACATCTTCTAGAATATTCGAGGGCTCAACAGCCCCGAAAAACATTTGTATCTCAAGAGCTTTCTTAACATCCATAAACCTCTCTTGGTTAGGCTAACAGAAACCAAACTGGATGAAGTCTCACTTCTAATTTTGAAGAGGAAATTGGGATCCTACCCATCTTCTTTTTTGGGTCCTGAGGGACGTATTTGCCTGTTGTGGCACCCGGGTCTCATTGATATTCAAATCCACTCTGCCACACGCCAATTTATTCACTGTTCAGTTCTATGTTTACAATCCCAAAGGCGAGTCATGGTCATCTCAGTCTACGCATCAAACAACAGAGTTGAAAGGCTCTCTCTGGGACTCTATAAAATCCATCTCTTCTACCATCAGCTCTTCAGGATGGATAGTAGGAGGTGATTTCAATGAAGTTAGATTCAGCTCTGAAAAGGTGGGGGGTCAATCGGTTCACTCTCGACGTCTTCATAAGTTCAACTCATGCTTACTCTCCTCGGGTCTAGAGGATCTCAAATCTTTCGGGAATACCCTATCATGGACCAATCGCCAAAGTAATCCCATTATGTGTCGACTGGACAGAGCTTTGGGAAATCAAAACTTCATCTTAATTTTTCCACATTCACTTGTCAAATACCTCCCTTCAGGCATTTCAGACCACTCTCCCGTGAAGGTCATTCTTGAACCACCATTCCCATCAGGACCCAAGCCCTTTAAGTACTTCGAAGCATGGAAAGAACACAACTCTTTCTCTCAATTGGTCCACAATGCTTGGAAGACTGATGTAATTGGTAATCCAATGTACCAATTCATCAAGAAACTCTCAAATACAAAGAGTGCCATCAAGTTCTGGAACAGGGAAGTCTATGGCCCTATCCAATCTCATGTGGCATGTTGTAAAAAAGACTTGGAAGAGGCCCAAAAGTCTTTACACAATGACCCCAGCAATAATAGCAATTCAGCAAAAGAAAAGGAATTGAGGCTAATCTACCATGGTCTTCTATCGCAAGAGGAGAAATTTGCAAGACAAAAATCAAGGCAACTATGGCTTGAAGCAGGTGATTCTAACTCAAAATTCTTTTACAATTCCATAAAGTCAAGATCTATTAGAAACACTATTTGCCAGCTCCAAAAAACAGATGGTTCTCTCTGCTCTGACCCGGAAGATGTCAAGGACTACATAGTCCAATACTATAAGGAGCTTCTCAATCGCAATGTCTTTGAGGAAGTGCCTCTCCCTCCCCCTATTGGCATGGTTTCCGATAATGAAAATGCAATTCTATGTGCAACAGTGGAACCTAAAGAAATCCGATCCGCTGTATTTAGTTTGAAAGCACTAAGCTCTCCTGGTCCAGACGGGTTCCCAGCGCGATTCTATCAATCTTTTTGGTATCTGATTCAGGAGGATCTAACTAAAGCAGTCAATTTCCTTTTTCAAAAAGGCAAACTTCTCCGACAGGTCAGCCACACATTCATCGCTCTCATCCCGAAGTCTCTAAATGCTGACTCTCTAGAGAATTATAGACCCATCTCACTTTGCAACACATTCTACATGATCATTACTAAAATCATGGCATTGCGACTCCAACCTATTCTCCCAAAGCTCGTTAGCATGCATCAAACGGCATTCATAAAAGGCCGAAGCATCCATCACAACATCCTTCTTGCCCACGAGCTAATCAAGTATCTAAACAAAAGTAGCTCTCGAGCATGCATCAAGGTGGATCTCCGAAAGGCTTTTGATAGTGTAAATTGGTCATTTCTTCAGAAAATTCTAAAGAGATGCAATTTCAATGACCATTGGGTATCTATGTGTATGGAATGTGTCTCCTCTGCAATGTACTCGGTGATGATTAACGGATCACCTGCTGGTTTCTTCTCCTCTTCTTGTGGAATTCGTCAAGGTGATCCCTTATCCCCCTTGCTATTTGTTTGGTGATGGATGCTTTCTCCTCTCTTTTAAACAAGAAGGTCTGTGAAGGACAAGTAGGTCCCTACATCAGAAGCAACCTGAACATTAGCCATCTATGCTTCGCGGACGACCTGCTGGTCTTCTCATATACTAAGAAAGGCATAGCAGTGGCCCTAAATGAACTATTTAGCTCCTTTGCATTAGCTTCAGGTCTTCATCTGAATCCCTTGAAGAGTCAAATCTTCGCTACCTGTGGTCCCTCATCCTAGACTTTCCATAGTTCATTAATATATCAGCCAGCAGACATTACCAGTCAGATATCTCGGGCTGCCACTTGTCAACCGCACCTTGAAATACACTCATTGCCTCCCTATCATAGACAAAATAAGGAAAAAAATTTGTCCTGGGAAGGACACTCTTTCAAGGGCGGGACGAATCGAACTAATTAAATCTGTTCTCTCTACCTATCAGATTTTTTGGTCTACTTCTTTTTGTCTTCCTCACAGGCTACAACGAGATGTTGAATCAGTTCTTCGCACATTCCTTTGGCAAGGCCATTCTAATGTCAGACGAATACATCACATCGCATGGTCTACAATATGTCTTCCTCGTCTGGAAGGAGGACTTGGGATCAAATCTATCAAGGACTGGAATTGAGGAGCTGCTGGAGTGAGATTATGGGAGCTCGCCATCCACAAAAAATCCCTCTGGTCAGATTGGGTACAACGGAGATATCTGCGCAACAAAAATATTTGGTCAGCCCTCCCTCCTACCGGATGTACCAGCTCTTGGTCATCTATTCTCAATTCTCGTCAATGGATAATGCCGAAAGTCAAATACATCATCTTTGAAGGTAAATCAATTAACTTATGGTCAGATCCATGGCTTTATGGATTTGGATTGAAGCACTACTTTGGTCGTTTATCGTATATTTGGGGACCACCACACACTGTCACTTTGGATATGCTCATATACAACGGTCTATGGAGGAAACCTTCTCGTTGGCCAGCCTCTTTGGATCCCCTTTGGTCAGAAATTTCTGAAATTGAAATCGGCGGTATTGGAGAGGACGCACTAATTTGGTCTCCTTGCAAATCAGGTATTCTTAACCTCGCCACTGCTTGGCAATCAGTAAGACAGACAACGTCCCCTCCTCTATGGTCTTCTTGGATTTGGCAGCCAATGCAAACCCCCAAGCATTCAGTTTGTGCCTGGCAAGCTTTCCATAATAAGCTATCCACCTGTGGACGACTGCACTCAAAGGGATTATTAAATGATCCCTCATGTCTACTCTGCAATGCTGTTGTTGAGGACACGGACCACTTGTTTCTCAACTGTCCTTTCACCAAATACATATGGAAAACATTGCTTCAAGAACTCCTAATCAGCCAGCCCTCCCTTGCTCTCTAGCATCTCTCCCCCATTGGCTGAAACAATATGCAGCATCCCCAATTCAGCAGTGTATTCTACCACTACTTCTAACCAACATGTTCTGGCACATTTGGTTGGAACGAAAACCGAGTTCATGGTCCCGGTTGTCTCCTCCGCGGGGTAGTGGTTGTTGTAGGGGGATCTAGGTGGGTTGTCGCCTCCATTTTTTGCTCCTGGGTGCAAGGTCAGTGCAAACATGGTCCCGGAGAGCAGATGGCTTGAATGCTGTCCAGCCATGGTCGCCAGCCAGCTCGAATAGTCCGGGTCGGCAGATGGTTTTTCCAGAATGATTGAAGGCTTGAATGGTGGCGTGTATTGGTTGGATGAAGGGGCGACCTCGTCTGGGCATTTCTTGGTATGTGGCGCGGGTCATTATGTTCATCCCCGACCCTAGGTCGACGAAGATGTTGTTCAACCAGAACATCTGAAGTCGCTCACGAATGTGGAGGGGATATACTCGCAATCTCGAGTCTGGGAGGTCTTGTCAGTGAATGATATGGTCATTGGGCAGCAGGGACCGTCAACCGTATTAGTGCTTTTGGAGGACCCATTGCCGTCCGGATGCAGATCATCCGACATACACTCCCCTTACTCGGGTCCTTCGCTTGCTTCCTCGGGAACCTCTTCAAATGGCTCCTCCTCTTCTTCTTCTCCTGGGTTGTCCAGTCTGCTTTCATCGGACTCTATGTTGATGACTCCGGGTAGGGCGAGCATTACTTGTTCTTCCTCGTCGTAGAGTGTGGCGAGGTCATGGTCATCGAGGTTCAGTTGGAAAGGCTCATCCTGCCTTTCCAACTCGGATTCTTCAGACAAACTGCCATTGGTGACGTCTTCCGAGCTGCTTGGCTCCGGTGATGGTTTGTCCCCCTCCTGACCATGTTAATGGCGTAGGCTAGGGACGTGGAGGCTTGATTATGACCTGGCAGTGGGTCAGTGAATATGCCAAGTGGCTTGGATGCTTGGGAATTGCCCTGGCTTAGGTGGCCTTTGATCATGGCCCAATCAAGATGCCTGTCATCATTTAAATCGTAAACAAAGTCCCAAAAACTAATGCATTGTTCTACGGTATGATCATATTGTTGATGATATTGACAGTAACATGTTGTGCTGGTCCCGGGTAGTGAAGGCCTAGCGAAGGGGAGGGAGATGCTATTTGTGTCCATCATTACCCTAGAGATCCTAGTTAAGGTTTCTCGGAGGGGTGAGTAGGAATCCCTCTTTCCCATTCGTCTCGGACTGTAGGATGTGGGAGGCTTAACCTTATTATAAGAGCTTTGTGTAGGTTGTTTAAGGTCTGAGTTTTGTGCTCTTGGGGGAGCAGAAAAAATGGGAGTCCTAGTCTGACCCTGGCTTCGGGTTATGGGGCTTTGGGCTGGGGAATTTTGGATTATCGAGTTTTGTCGTGTCGGCACGGGGGTGGGTACTGATCGAGGAGTGAAATTTTGATTAGCTTGTCGAGGCGGCGCATATCCAGACGGACCGGGTGTGTACTGTCTCGAAGCCGTTCCTCGATCAGGAACTCGTGCTCCGTTCGGTAGAGTGCCGATATCTGGGTAATCCTATCTACCGTTGGGGTTTGCGTCTTTCATGGCGTTGTCAAACCATATGGCTGATAGGTGAGGACTGGGTTTGGACTACTGTGACGGCACAACGGGAAATCCTGTTGTGGTGGGCAATCAGAAGCTGGTACGTAGTACAATCCCTGTACGAAAGGCTTGTACGGAGTTCTGGACTCAAGCTTTGCAACATCATGTCAATTTTTGACACTCCGTGAGTTGTAGGCCGGTTCAGTGGACAAGTGTACGCCACCGAGACACGTACTGTTCGAATTCCTCCCTATGCCTCATTCATTCTATGGTTAGGTCTAAAATAGAGGGGATCCTAATCATTTGATAACCGTAACGGTCTAAGAACTTCTCGCTTACAGCCAAGAAGTTCGACATGTGATCTACAGGGAGGGTGGAGAACCATTGCAGTGCTTCTCCTTCCAATGATTTATGGAAGAGAAATACTAACAGATGTTGGTTATCTAGAAATGGTCGGGCGTCTAGATAAAAGGCGATTAAATGAACGTCTAGGTCTCGACAACCGTTCTATCGCGGAATTTTGGGACTTTGAATCCCTCCGGTAAGTGGACTAATGGGATTTATGTCTCAGGTTGTGTAGAGACGTGTTTGGGGGCAGAGGAACCGGTCTCGGAGAGGATTCTCCGGATGGTTTCATCTAGCGTTTCTCCCCTGGAAGGGTTGTTTAGTGGTCCCAGGTTGGGGGTGGCCTTGTAAGGGCCTGGGGTAGAAACGGTCGGGAATATTGGATTCGCGGGGGAAAGGGGGGCGAATGAAAAGATGCTCGGATTGACCGAGCAGCTAGGTGTGGATGGGGTTTTGGGAGTAGCCTTGGGGGTTTCGGAAGGGATTTCCTGTCTCAAGGTCTTGACTCGGTGGTAATCAGTGAGGTCATGGAACATGTCCTCCATTGACTGGTACCCTAGGCTAGCCATTCTTTCCTCTAAATGGATAAGAAACTGTGGCCTGACCCTCTTGGTCATCTCTCTCCTCTACGGTTTTATCCTAGGTGTAGCTTTCCATGGTGTAAATATGGAAATAACGCAGGAATGAATGCAGATATAAAGCAGTAAATAAAGCAGTAAAGTGTGCTCAGCTATGTGCTGCTTAAGAAAGCAGTAAAGGGATGCGCAACTTGTGCAGCTTAAAGCATAAAGGGGTGCGTAGCTATGTGCGGCTTAAAAGAAGTAAAGGAGTGTGCAGCTTGTGCGACTTAAAGCAGTAGAAATATTGTGGTCAAAGCAGTAAGGGGTGCACAGCTGTGTGTGGCTTAAAGAAGTAAAGATGCTAAAATGCAAAGTAGAGGGGGTCTATCTTGAGGGGTTAGAAATTCTTGCTTCCCTAGGGGGTGATGGCATTCTAGTCAAGCTTGTAAAAAGAAGTAGAAGAGGATTACCATTTTATTGTTTCTCACGAGTGAAGTCCCACCGTGATCGCCAAATTTGTAGGTGTTAGAAAAATCAGCGATGGCCTGGGAGGTTCTTTGGGAATTCGGATCCGGTGCGTGCCTTAGCGGGCCCAGTCAGATCGTCTCTCAGAAGGGTGGTGGGGTTTCATTCCTGGTTGAGGCGCCTGACAGTGGCTCAAGAGGATTCAGGAAGGGTGTGATCGCCACCTGCTTTCTCGGAAAGCAAGAAAAATTGGGGGTGGATTTGATCGCCTTTGTGGGGGAGTTTGTGGTGTCTCCGCTCTGGTATACGGATATACCATACGCAGAGGTGAAAAACAGATTTCATATTCTGCTTCTGGGCTGACTAAAGGAGTATTGGTTCAAGTGAAGGTGTAGGTGGGGGGCGGCTAATGGATCTTATCCGTCGGGCATGGGACGGCTAGTTAAAGTTAGCCACCTAGGGCCTGGGTCAACTTGGCAGAACCTGGGTAGGGATGGGATTTGGCTTTGGCAGAGATTAAACCTAGTTTAGCATCGGTTTTGGAGAGTGGATTGGGAGGATGGATTTGTGTAGGAATAGGTTTCTCTTCACAAATGGAACTCTCTCTCTCTTTCTCTCTCAAAGGATTTCAAGTAGTTTTACTACTATGCATATTCTCAACTACTAAAGGATACAATGAGAAGCGGTCTCTAAGGTGGCGCATGTGAGGAATTCCAGGCGTGAGCGTACACTAATGTGTAGTTGGAGATCCTTTGTTATTTTATGGTTCATTTGGTTTGAGAGAAAGAACAAATTCTTTAATGATCGTGCTCAAAATCTATCAAGTTAGAAAGTTGTGGAACTATGGAAATTAATAAGGTATGAGGGGAAGCGGTAATCCGCAAACTATGGGGGATCCTTGAGTTGGAAACTTGGGTTTTAAGAAAGCATACTTTGAAATAAATGAAGTTGGGTCCCACTAATTATTGGTGGTGGAAACCTATTGGATTGTGTTCCTCTCATTGAGTAGATGAACGTAGTATATTTACATTCTCAAAACCGTTTCTGAATGAATGAGAAAATTGGATCCAAAGTTGTCCCAAAAACATGTTGAAAGTGGTTGGTGGTTGAGGGGGAAAAGCTTTGGTACCACATTGATTATTTGAAAAAGTGTTGGTGTGTATATATATGGAAAGTAAAAATTCTAAGTTGAGCCCCAAGGGGCATCCCACTTTTGTGGAAGGGGAGAGACCTACATCATGGTGGGCTTGGACCAATAACACGCGCGCGCGCCTGGCCGGCCTAGCCCAGCGTGACATTATTTTTTGGACAAAATTTCTAAATAATTTTTTGTGAGAGTGACCCGAGGTGAACCAAGAGAGCGACCAAGGTGAATCGATAGGGTGACCCGAGGTGAACCATTCGAGCGACCTGAGGTGAATCGATAGGGCGACCCGAGGTGAATCGTTGGAGCGACCCGAGGTGAACCGCTGGGGCGACCTGAGGTGAATTGAAGAGATGAACCATGGGTCAGATCATTCAGTTTCCGACCGTTGGTTGTTTGAATGAAGGGGTGCCTTAGACTCTATTTCAGTGAAAGTTGAACAGAGGAAGGGACTCCTCCAAGAGTCTCTTCAACCAACTTTCCTCTATAAATTCCACCAATGTTTGCATTGTTAAATCATTCATTCATTCACTGCAATAGACTTACATAGGGTGCATTGAGTTCATCTGAGTGCATGCATACAGTCAGTAAACAGAGAGAGTGTTAAACAGAGTTGGTTCGCTGTCCATACGGTTTGAAGTGCTGCTACCGTAAGGAGATCTGCAGTTGTATCCTAGGAGACAGTCGCTGCATCCGTGAGCACCTGTGCGGGATGATTATTGTCTTAAGGACATAGAGTCCAACTCTAGCCTCGGCCTTCTTCAGAACAGATTCATCAACCCAGTACATTTATTTTGTAAACACAGCCCTTATCTCATCACTGCTTCCTTTTTTACTAACACCTTGTACCTTAGGTTATGTCAGTGATTCAGTGAGGTATACAGCTTCATTCTGGTTTTGAACATTGAGCAGCTGTGGGAAACTTAACTTCCCTGTTTTCATCTTTCTTAAAGAAAAAAAAGGCTAGCTACTAAAAAGTGCTTAATCTATGTGAGTGAAAGAATTCACATATGAATAATTGAAAATCGGTTTAAAATAAAGAACCAAATATTCAAAAATTAATAATTAGGCAAAGGGAGAGACAATGAAAATTATTAAAAGAATGAATATTCCAAAAACAATAACATGAAGCTACAAAAGAAAACATAAGCATCTAAGATAATAATAAAAAAAAATCATTAACATTCGAATAGCATGTTAGAGGTTTTTCAAAATGTATTTCATGTGTCTTATAACTTGGGTTTTTGTTTGTAACTTTAAGTTGGGTTTTAGTCCCACATCGGTTAAAGAGGAAAAATTTTGGCACTATATAAAGTGAGGTGTGTATAAAGTAATGTTTACTTTAGGAATGGTAAGGTGTTATGCACACGGTGCTTTAGCACCGTCCGCACACGCGCACGCATGCGCGTGTGCGATGGGCGCAATGTGGCGCTTTGTTGGCACGTGCGCATCGTCACTAGGAGCTGGAGCCTTTTCTTTTTGGCTAATCAAACGGTGGAGATCGTTCCATCAGATGCGATCTGGACCGTCCAGATGGTCGACCCGTCCGATGCAACGTACACCGTTGGATCAATCAAGAATCGGTTACATTGATCGAAGGGGTGCCATCGGAAAGGGTGCATCAGATGGTGATCGATCTGGACCGTCAATCTTGTAACTGAAGATCTAACAGTCCAGATTGAAGGTTGTTAAGCCTCATGGGATGCCTTGAAAGGGTGCTCCTGTGTCTATTAATAGACATGAAATTCAACCATTCAAATAACTTCGAATTCAAAAAAACAAGCTTCCTCTTTTTCTTTAAAGTTTCTTGTGTTGGGTTTCTGCAGAACCTAATACAGAGGTCTTGGTTTACTTGGGTTCTTCTTCAGTATTCGATCCATCATCGTTGGTGCAAACGCTGGTGGAATAACACTTCGAGTTATCCTAGAAACGAATTTGCAGCAACCCTTTGCACACTGTTTTGGGGGCAAATATTGTCTTAAGGAGAGCGACTCTGTAACGCGACTCGAAGTTCTATTGAAGTCTCAGTCATCTTTTCAAACAATCTTAAGACAATATTCAATGGCTCGTTCTGTGCAACAAATGACTCAAGACTTCATGAAACTGGAGCGTTTCGATGGTGGGAACTTCCGACGCTGGCAGAAGAAACTGCACTTCCTCCTCACCACACTCAAAGTGGTGTACGTACTGAAGACGGCGTATCCAGAGGAGCAAGAGAATGAGACTCTCAACGAGTCTCGAACAAGGACCAAGTGGGAGATGGATGACTACATCTGCAAGGGTCACATCCTCAATGCACTCTCCGACTCACTGTTTGATGTGTACCAACATGTGGAGACTGCGAAGGAGTTATGGGAGATTCTAGAGTCCAAATACCTTGCTGAAGACGCTACAAGTAAGAAGTTCCTTGTTGAAAATTTCATGCGTTATAATATGATTGACTCCAAATCTGTTATTGAACAATTCCATGAGATCCAGCATATTCTTAGTCAGCTTCGACAACACAATATGAATATGGATGAGTCTATTATAGTTTCCTCTATAATAGACAAGTTGCCCCCTTCTTGGAAAGATTTCAAAAAGAATCTGAAGCACCAGAAGGAAGATCTTACTCTGGAGGAGTTAGCCAAACATCTTTGAGTTGAAGAAGAAATGAGGCTACAGGAGAGTAAAGATGAACAGGGGACTCAAGTTCCCAAGGTCCACGTGGTGGAGGATGGCAAAAAGCCCAACAGAGACAAGCATAAAGGGAAGAACAACAAGCCCAACAACGCGGACCCAAAGATGATTGAAAAAACAATTTAGCTTTAAATTTTGCAAGGATTCAGGAAAACAATCATACACATACACAAATATACATAGATCTGTGTGTTCAAGAAAACCAAACACAAATAAAATGGAACTAATCATCACAAAAGAGATCTCAAAATATGAACATCCTAAAACAACTTATTAAATCTATCACCATCTATTAAAATATGTCTACAAAAATAGAACAACCATCATCTCCCAAACAGAGTCCAAACTTTCAAAACATCTGCCCAAAGTCATTGAACACCGAAGACAAGTTGTCGCAGCTGTTGAAGTCGAATGAGAAGTAAAGCAAATCGTCGTTTTTGTTGTTGTAGACATCTCCACCACTGCCCAACATGTTGTTCACACCCCATCCGCCGTCATCGGCTGCGCGTCCACTGCCTCCTCTGTGACTTTCGGCAACTCCTCCTCCTCCCCGCAAAGGCACCGCATTTGAGCCACCTTCATCTCCGCCTCGCGGTTACCCTTTTCGAGCCTCCCGAGCTGCTCTCTCAGCCTTTCCACCTCCTTCGAAAGAAACCTCTCCTGGTCGAGGTCGTGTTTGTCCCGAGCCGACGCCGGGAGGTCTCGGAGGCGACCAATCAGATTGTCGGCGTCGAGCTTGGAAGGCCAGATCTCGGGTTGGTTGTTGGGCTCGCCAGGAGCGGTGACGAGCGCGCAAGTGGGGACACCGCAGAGGATGCTGAGCTCGTCGACCTTCTTGAGGAGGCTCCTCTTCCGCTTGGCAAAGGTGCGTCGACGAGTCACATCGTCGGTGATGTAGACCATGAAACCCAATCGAGAAGGTGCGCGCCATGAAAGGAAACCCAATCGAGAAAATGCAGGAAGAGAAATCTTCAATTGTTTGATTGCGGGTGTGGGTGGGTGTTCAATGATATATATATAGGGCTAGTGAAGAATAATTTGTGATGCGGAGGAGGTTCATTTATTGGCATGATTGATTGGAGAATAAAATAAATTCGACCGTTGGTGATTTGCATAGGGAGTTGTGAGTGAGGTAATCGAGTTTGCTTGGTTAAGAAGTCTTTGACTATACATTGACTGAATGGCTTGTTTAAGATTACAATTAATTCGGAACATTTGCATTTGTTGCAGATTACACCGAATCAGACGGTTGGTTTGGGGATCGAATGGGGTGAACGACTAGCAGAAAGTAGTTAGTGCATCTTTCTCTCTCTCTCTCTCTCCCCCTTCTTCTACTGGCCCATTTATCACTATTTTAAATTAATCAAGCAATATTTTATACCACATCGTGATATTGTATAATTCTATTATTTGGGTCATCACGATTTACTAAAAAATTATGATAATCAATTTATTATATATCACAATTTATGTTAAATTGTGGTCATAGATATTATGGTCACATTGATTTAAATTGGGAACAAAAACTGAGACAATGTGAAATATTGTAATAATGATTTGATGACTATAAAAAACTTTGATACAAATAAATAAATCATCCTTGTGCATAACAACTCATAATTAAATTTAAATTATGCACCTAATAAACACATAATTGTAATTTTTTTTTAAATTGTTTTGTTATATTTTATGGGGAAGATTTCTCGCTAACCCACTTTGGGAAAAAAAATCGATCGAGTGGGGTGAATGACTAGGAGAGAGTAGTTAGAGCATATCTCTCTCTCTCTCTCACCCTTCTCACTGCCGCTCTCTCTCTCCTCTCCTCTCTATTTTCCTTTCTTTCCCTCCACACCCCAATAATAATGAAGTTTTCTAATGGGATGGAGTGAATGAGATAGGGAGACTACCCGCCCTCTTTCAAATATAAGGAACATACTATGATAGTTTTTTTTTGGTCATTGAGATACATACATACTATTATAGTTGTTTGTGGCTTTCACCATTCTTCATGGAGCTGGAAGCAGTTAACATAGGAAATTGATATTCTCCTTTGTTTTGTTTCTTTTTTTTGTTTTATGCTTCAATCAATTAGATAGTCTAAAATTCATCAAATGAAATAATTTTATTCTTCACTGGTCTCATTCATTTGATAAAATAAGAACGGTTAGAATAGTTATTGATGGGAAGGGAGCATAGGCACAACCGCAAACCTCACTCCTCGATGAGAGCAGTCTCTCTTATAGAGTTTCAACCCCCTTGCCTCTACGATGTAATGTCCCCCCACTCATGGATGCAAGACTAGAAAGCATGCATTAAGTGGTTATGAGAAGGAGGGTCTTGAGTGACCGGGAAAGGGCATCTTTGCGCTTGGGCAATGACGCAATCAATGAGGTTGTAACCGAGGCGTGTCAATTGCTAGTTGAAAACTGTTTACAAACCCCCTCTTAGGCCAGGGCTTGCTCTCTATTAGAATGGGCCAAACGAGCTGAGCTTTGGCATGTTCAAGCTCGGCTCGAGCTCGTGACCGAGCTTCATTTCGTATTCAAACTCGACTCGTTGGGCTCGTGAAAAGCTCAGTTTAAGCTCGGCTCGGCTCATTTATTAAACAAGTCAAAAAAATATTGTTTAGCATTTGAGAAGTCACATTTCACAAATCACAACACCTTATACATGTGAAAGTGACATAAGCTCGGGCTCGGCTCGTTTACAAACCGAGCTTTAAAAATTGTTCAAGCTTGACTCGTTTGTCTAATCGAACAAGCCTAAAAATATTCCTCACTAAAAACCTAAATAAATCATCCACCAGTGCAGTACTAAAACACATTCAATCTTGTTTGGTAGTAAGAATAATCATTTAATTTTAGCAATAAAAAAGGGTAAATTGTGTTTGGACCTCCTTAAGTCTTTGAAACCTGCAAAAGCACCCCCCTGAAGTTTCAAAACATGCACTTACACCTTCTGTCATTAGATTTTCCGTTAAAATGGAACAAAAATACGATTTTACTCATTTTAGTTATATCGTATTTTCACTTTTTGATTAACTGTTGAAATCATCAAATTATTGTCCAATTATTTTAATATCATATTTATCAAATCGTTTTCAATAATAATAATGAGTTCAAATCACCAACAGGTTTTAAATCAACCAAGACACAATGAGTGAACTACCCTGGGTTTTATACTCAGTTGCTTTAGGTAAATGAAATGGTAATATCTAACTTATAATGAATTAAATCCATTTACAAACTTCCAAATTTCAATCGTTACACAATGGTGAACTCCAGGTAATATTGAAGTGCTAACTTACATCCATCCCAACCTTGCTCTACATCGAGCATTAATTTATAACAATAGAAAAGAGAACCAACAAAATTATAGAAAATTTTGTTTCAAATTCTTGTTTCACTTCTTTTTCACTTGTTTCACTTCTATAATATTGTTTCACGACACTGAATTTGAAAATTTTGTTTCAAATTCTTGTTTCACCAACAGAAGCCAATTTCACTTGTTTCAAATTGCAATTAAAGCTGATAATGCCCAATTCTTCAATCAAAGAAGCAAAAATACAATTGGTCACCTATTCAGTTGTTAATGAACAATGGTTAAAAAAAGTTACAGAGTCTGTTAATGGACAATGGTTAAAAAAAGTAACCCTGGGGGCTCAACCACAGCAGAAAAAAAAGTGACTGAGATGCAAAGGCACTGAATATTTGTGACCCTGGCTAGAATCTGTGCTACTACAGTTGAGGGAGCTTGGCACATTTGTTTCGAATAACAACCTTTTTAGGAATCTATTATGGATCTTGCTATCATGTGCATGCCAAATAGACTCACCCAAACTACATTAAAGTCATTAATTAAAAAATATTGCAATCAACAAAGATAAATAGTTCAGTCAAAATTTATAATTGAATCATTTCCAACCCAAATAAAAAGAAAACTTAAGCTAGCCCATTGTAAATACAAATTCAGCCTCAAATACTGCAAGGAACCAAGGAAACACAAAGTCAATACACATACACAAATATACATACATCTATTTATGTGTGTATGCACGAACCAAGAAAACCAAATACAAATAAAATGGAACTAATAATCACAAAAGAGATCTCAATATATGAACATCCTAAAAACAACTTATTAAATCTATCACCATCTATTAAATAGTCAGTTTAATATCTCTACAAAAATAGAACAACATCATCTCCCAAAGAGAGTCCCAGACTTTCAAAACATGAACACCGAAGACAATTTGTGGCAGCTGTTGAAGTCGAATGAGAAGTAAAACAAATCGTCGTTTTTGTTGTCGTAGACGTCTCCAGCACTGCCCAACATGTTGTTCACCACCCCATCCGCCGTCATCGGCTGCGCGTCCACTGCCTCCTCTGTGACCACCGGCAACTCCTCCTCCTCCCCGCAGAGGCACCGCATTTGAGCCACCTTCATCTCCCCCTCGCGGTTACCCTTTTGGAGCCTCCCGAGCTGCTCTTTCAGCCTTTCCACCTCCTTCGAAAGAAACCTCTCCTGGCCGAGGTCGTGTTTGTCCTGAGCCGACGCCGGGAGGTCTCGGAGGCGACCAATCAGATTGTCCGCGTCGACTATGGAAGGCCAGATCTCCGGTTGGTTGTTGGGCTCGTCAGGAGCGGTGACGAGCGCGCAAGCGGGGACGCCGCAGAGGATGCTGAGCTCGTCGACCTTCTTGAGGAGGCTCCTCTTCTGCTTGGCGAAGGTGCGTCGACGAGTCACATCGTCGGTGATGTAAACCATCTTTGTCTTCTTGCGCGCCATGAAAGGAAACCCAATCGAGAAAATGCAGAGAAGACTTGTAGAGGAGGATCTTCAATTGTTTGATTGCGGGTGTGGGTGGGTGTTAAGAATAATTTGTGATTCGGAGGAGGTTCATTCATTGGCATGATTGATTGGAGAATAAAATAAATTTGACCGTTGGTGATTTGCATAGGGAGTTGTGAGTCGAGTTTGCTTGGTTAAGAAGTCTTTGACTGTACGTTGATTGAATCGCTTGTTCAGGATTACAATTTAATTCAGACATACAAAGGGGATTTGTCTGTTCTCACTAATTCAAATTTTGAATTCCAACTGAACTCATTGAACTGTCTATCATGGAAATTCGTGTTTACAATTAATTAATTAATGAAGTGTGTGTTTTAATTTTAATTTTTATAATAAAGTATAGTGATTTGATGGCTAGAAAAAACCTTGATACAAATAAATTAATCTAATAAATTTAAATTATGCACCTAATACACATAATTGCAATTTTTTTAAAATTGTTTTGTTATGTTTTATGGAGGGGATTTAATTATCGCCACCCCACTTTGAAAAAAAAATTCGATCAACTGGGGTGAATAACCAAGAGAAAATAGTTAGAGCATCTCTCTCTTTCTCTCTCACCCTGCTCCCGCAGACCGCCCACTTCCTCTGACCACCATAGCTGCTCTCTCTCTCTCTCTCTCTCTCTCTCTCCCTCTTTCTATTTTCCTTTCTTCTCCTCCACACCCCCAATAACAATGAAGTTTTCTAATGAGATGGGGGAGAATGAGATAGGGAGAGTAACCACCCTCTTTCAAATGTAAGGAACACACTGATAGTTGTCTGTGGCAATCACCATTCTTCATGGAGCTAGAAGCGGTTAGCATTGGATATGGATACTCTCCTTTGTTTTTTTTTTCTTGTTTTATTCTTCGATCAATTAGATAGACTAAATTTTATCAAATGAAATGATTTTATTCGTCACTTCTGGTCTCATTCATTTGCATAGGGAGTTGTGAGTCGAGTTTGCTTGGTTAAGAAGTCTTTGACTGTACGTTGACTGAATCGCTTGTTCAGGATTACAATTTAATTCAGACATACAAAGGGGATCTGTCTGTTCTCACTAATTCAAAATTTAAATTCCAACTGAACTCATCCAACTGTCTGTCATGGAAATTCGTGTTTACAATTAATTAATTAATGAAGTGCTTGTATTGACAGCTAAAGAGAATGTGTTATCTGAAAATTGAAATTCTCTGACACAAACAAACTGTACTGAAAATCTCTGAATTACAAAAATGCCCTTAATGTAATTTTAGATTTGATGGCTAGAAAAAAACCTTGATACAAATAAATTAATCATTCATGTGCATAACATCTCATAAATTTAAATTATGCACCCAATACACATAATTGCAATTTTTTGAAAATTGTTTTGTTATTTTTATGGAGGGTATTTAATTATCGCCACCCCACTTTGAAAAAAAATTCGATCAACTGAGGTGAATAACCAAGAGAAAATGATTTTATTCGTCACTTCTGGTCTCATTCATTTGATGAAATAAGAATTGGAATAGTTATCGATGGGAAGGGAGCATGCACGTCTGCAAATCTCACTCCTTGATAACCAGTCTCTCTTGTAGGAGTTTTACCCCCCTCGCGTCTACGATGTTATGTCCCAACTCTTGGATGCATGACTAGAACATTTCCCATATATTATATCAATACAGTGAAAGCCCACAAAGGATAACTCCATTGTGCCGATGCGATGTAGAAAGTGATGAATTGCCATGAGGCAAGAGATAGCCGAATAGGAAACCAATTTTATGTTGCTGTGTTTTTGTTATCTTCCATACCTTTTTCACCTTCTCTTCTAATACTTATAACAGGTGATATGGGGTTGCAATGGCCTCTAGCATATCCGTAGAATGAACAAACTGATTCCACACATATAAGGTGCTCAGTGAAATAGTCCAAAGAAACATTCAACTCTTTTGAATTATTCAACCATCGCATATATATATTTTATGGTCACTATTAATCACATAAAAGTATCATACATGCAGTTACCTCTAAAGATATCCTCATTCCGAATTCTTCAATTGTTCCATGCGTCGGCGAACACCATTGATTGAGAAATTCTGGCTGAACTTCCTATGTGTAGCGTTTCGTCTTGTTGAAGTTGGTTACAAAATAAATCAATCTTCATTTTTGTTGTTGTAGACATGTTGGTTTGGGTGGTCCATTAAGTCAAAGCAAAGGAGGGGAAAATAATAGCCCCACATTGGAAGTTGGAAGAGAGAACATGCATTGGGTTGTTATAAAAGGAGGGCCTTGGGTGACAGGAAAAAGGCATCTTTGCGCTTGGGGGAATGACGTAGTCATTGAGGTTATAACTGAAGCGTGTCAATTGCTGGTTGAAAACTATTTCCAAACCCTCTCTTATGCCAAGGCTTGCTTTTTGTGTCACTGACTCCCTCTAACCCAGGGTAAGGTCTTACAATATTGAATTGTTAAACTTTTTTAACTCAAATTTTTTGTTAACTGAAAAAACATATACAGATGAGTCGAAAATAGAATTGTAAATTATTTATGAATTTATCAAACCATTTAGAGCATCTCCACAATAGTAGATTTTAGAGATTTTATTATTTCATCATTTTACAAAAAGTTTACCTTTTTATTAATATGATTCTTATAAAATTGACAGAGTTGAAAAATATAAAATAATAATTTTAGGATATTAGTTAACATTAATATCTGTGTAATTTTTAGCATGTGATTGGTTCAATGAACTTTAAAAGTACCTAACTTTTTGAGGATGAAAATCATAATGCATAGGATCATTAGTTTTCTTTTCACCTACTAACACATTTTTTTCCTCTTCTATTTCAGTATCTAAGAAGCACAGATATTTCAATAGATATTTTGTGTTTAATAACATCCTACCTTAAAGTTAATAACAACTAGATGTGGTAATAATAAAAATAATTCACTAGACAAGCATGCTAAACAACTTGCACCATTAGACCTTCCACAAATTTCAGCCTTGTAGAGGTTAAAATTAAACACACACAGGATCAAGCTTCTTAGAAATTTCTATGCACGCAACAAGCTAGAGAAAAATGATACCTTCCACAAATTTCAGCCTTGTAGAGGTTAAAATTAAACACACACAGGATCAAGCTTCTTAGAAATTTCTATGCACGCAACAAGCTAGAGAAAAATGAGACAAAAGTAAAACTTCCTTATTGTAATCTGGCTTATTAGTATATGCAAATTCCAAAAATCTTTCAACCCTATCCATGTATACCTGAGAGATTCTATTTTGTGAATCAATCCAACTTTATCCATATCATTCAACTACATAAACAAACAAATAGAGGAAATTCAGATTACAACTGTAAAACTTTGCTAAGGAGACCATGTCACAGATAGATCAAATGTATCGATTTGTTATCATATTAGTTAATATTGTCAATTGAATTCATAAAAGTGATTAAAAACAATAAACAATAAAATCATATAATCTGAAACACAAGCCATGATGACACCAAAAATTCATTAATCTCCCAAGCAATATATGCTGCAAATCATGCTCTCACATGAAGATATGAAGAGACCTGATCACATCACAAAACAGAACTCAATATATGAACTGATCGCATCCTAACAACAATAAAATTGAATCACCATCTACACCAAATACTACACAAACCCAATTAAACAATCAATCTAATATGTCTACACAAACAGAACAACATCATCTCCCAAACGAAGCCCAGACTATCAAAACATCTGCCCAAAATCATTGTAGTCGCATAAGAAGTAAAACCAATCATCGTTCTTGTTGTCGTAGATGTCTCCACCAGCGCCCCACATGTCCGTCGCCACCACTTCATCTGCGACCGGTAACTCCACATGAACATCATCCCCCGCGACAGGCGGCTCCGCCAGATCCTTCCCCTCCCCACAGAAGCACCGCATTTGAGCCACCTTCATCTCCGCCTCGCGGTTACCCTTTTCGAGCCTCCCGAGCTGCTCTTTCAGCCTTTCCACCTCCTTCGAAAGAAACCTCTCCTGGTCGAGATCGTGTTTGTCCCGAGCTGACGCCGGGAGGTCTCGGAGGCGACCAATCAGATTATCGGCGTCAACTATGGAAGGCCAGATCTCCGGCTGGGTGTTGGGCTCACCAGGAGCGATGACGAGCGCGCAAGCGGGGACGCCGCAGAGGATGCTGAGCTCGTCGACCTTCTTGAGGAGGCTCCTCTTCCGCTTGGCGAAGGTGCGTCGACGAGTCACATCGTCGGTGATGTAGACCATCTTTGTCTTCTTGCGCGCCATGAAAGGAAATGCAGAGAAGACTTGTAGAGGAGGATCTTCAATTGTTTGATTGCGGGTGTAGGTGGGTGTTCAATGATATATATAGGGCTAGTTCTTCAATTTGTGATGCGGAGGAGATTTATTGGCATGATTGATTAGAGAATAAAATAAATTTGACCGTTGGTGATTTGCATAGGGAGTTGTGAGTGAGGGTGGTGAGGTGATCAAGTTTGCTTGGTTAAGAGGTCTTTGGCTATACGTTGACTGAATTACAATTTAATTCAAACATACAATCAATTTGTTCTCACTGATTCAAATTTTGAATTAATTTTGAATTCCAACTGAACTCATTCAAATGTCTGTTATGAAAATTCGTGTTTACAATTAATTAATTAATTAAGTGTGTGTATTGACAGCTAAAAAGAATGTGTTGTCTGAAAATTGAAATTCCCCGACACAAACGAACAGTAATGAAAATCTCTGAATTACATAAATACTCTTAATGTAATTTTAATTTTTATAATAAAGTTTAGTGATTTGATGGCTAGAAAAAAACCTTGATACAAATAAATTAATCATTTTTGTGCATAGCATCTCATAAATTTAAATTATGCACCTAATACACATAATTGTAATTTTTTGAAAATTGTTTTGTTATGTTTTATGGAGGGTATTTAATTATCACCACCCCACTTTGAAAAAAAATTCGATCGACTAAGGTGAATAACCAAGAGAAAATAGTTAGAGGAGGTTGTTCAATTATTTCAAGGTGTATTTACATAGATCCATTGTGTCTAGCACAAAGGATCCGATCATAAACATAATGAGATACACTTGTCATGTTGGGAGGTTTTCTTTGGTAGCCAATTTAAACAAAAAAAAAATAGGTGTGAGAATACTGAAAGTTGTAATATTTTGATAAGTATTGAATAAACATGGAAAATTTCAGAAAAAAGGTTTTTCACCACACAAGTGACACTCCTCTATTAGCTTGCTTCCACATAGAACTTTTATGAGCCTAAAATAAAGTCATTACACAAGTACATATACCTTAAAAAAAAGTTCAAAATATGTTGGGGTTGCTAAAACTTGGGATGGTACATGTTGGGCCATGCCCACGTCCAGAAGTTCATAATTGGTAAAAACCTAAATTGAGGTAAAAAAAATTTACCAAGAAAATATTGTCCTCCGTTGAAACCTTATTATATTATTTTCAAAGAAATATTTGCTAGATAAATATAAAACAAAAATATTTATCAAGAAAAATATTCCTTACTAAAAACCTAATAAATCATACGCCAATCCAGTACTAAAACATCCAATCTTGGCTAATCAACCAAGACATATTTAATTCAGACATACAAAGGGGATCTGTCTGTTCTCACTAAATCAAATTTTGAATTCCAACTGAACTCATCCAACTGTCTGTCATGGAAATTCATGTTTAAAATTAATTAATTAATGAAGAGTGTGTATTGACAGCTAAAGAGAATGTGTTGTCTGAAAACTGAAATTCCCCGACACAAACGAACCGCAGTGAAAATCTCTGAATTACAAAAATGCCTTTAATGTAATTTTAATTTTATAATAAAGTTTAGTGATTTGATGGCCAGAAAAAATCTTGATACAAATAAATTAATCATTCTTGTGCATAACATCTCATAAATTTAAATTATGCATCTAATACACACAATTGCAATTTTTTTAAAATTGTTTGTTATGTTTTATGGAGGGGATTTAATTATCGCCACCCCACTTTGGAAAAAAATTCAATCGACTGGGTGAATAACCAAGAGAAAATAGTTAGAGGAGGTTGTTCAATTATTTCAAGGTGTATTTACATAACAGATCAATCCAAGTAAAATCTCCTATGACAATCCAATCTCCCTTTAGTAACTAATAGTAGTCAGAGCAACACATACATACATGTATCAAGTTGAACCTATCTGAATATTATCAGTGATACGACCTCTATTGGGTATTATTCACACAGATTTGGTTCCTCAATGTAAGCCTGAACATTCTAAGGAAGTCCCATCTACAAGTCTATAAAACTCTGGTTTAAAGGTTTTGTATAGTGACAAATTTAATGATATTTGTCTGACCATGTAGTCCATTATAAAACGTGCATTCAGCTATTTATTGGAAGGTAACTAATTAGCGAGTGATGGTTTTTTGTTAAAACATATAAGAAATCATGTTTGAACATATATGAAAATGTATAAAAATCTTGCTTGAATGAAAATAAAACAACCTAAATGAAATAAAACATAAGTTCCATAAATACAATCACTTTATTACTATTTCACTCCAAAAAATTCACTTCTTTAGAATGAAAACCCTAATCGGCTATTTAAATTGAACCCATTGACCCCGAAATCTGTTCTGCTCCCATATAAACTCTTTTTTTTTAAGGTTTGGGTGATTTTATTGTTCCCGCCCCCTCCAAAATGTGGGAAAATGAAAGAAATCTCAAGATTCGTGCACCGATTTGAACCGTTGTGATTCAATAAAACAGTCTTTTGTCGCAAGCTTCGATTCATCTTTGGATGGATACAAAGCGACCGGTGAGTCCGTTAGCCTGTCGGTTCACGTCCTGAATGATGGATGACGTGGCTAATGGGGGATGAGCTCTAGTGTTTTATATAGGATTGTAGGACATGAACCTACAATTGATGGTTCTCACCTGTATGAAAAATCCTGCTGGAACATATAATAAAATAACTTTCAGGAAATAAAACATAAGTTCCATTACAATCACTTAACTCCTGTTTCTGAACACAAATGAAAATGCATAAATATAATAAACATGTCTTACGTCTCATAAATACAGTCATCCAAAAAATTTCATAAATCCTTTCTTTTTGGCTTTCCTCATAGCAGGAGGTGCTGATGAAGATGGTGTGTCCATAGCTGTAGAAGATGGCACAGCTGAATGAGCCAGAGTGGTAAATGGTTCGCCCGATCCCCGATTGGCAGTAGTAGAAGTGCACCAAATCCTGCGTGGTCCACGAACATATGTCTGGAGTGTTATCTCTGGAGCTTGATCTGAGTCTGGAGGTGGTTGTCATGGCTGCTCATCTAACTCTAAGTCGAGCCGTACATCACCAATGAACTCATCAATTGTGAATTCAGTGTCAGCTCCTAGCCCAAATGCACTATCATCTATGACATCCCTGGAGTAATCATCTTCATCTGTGGCTGCACTGGAGGTACTCGATGGATGTTCCCTTTCTTCCATCATCACCTCTGCATAATCACGTGTCACTGCAATTATACGTCCCCACTCGTCATAATTGGGGTACAACACCAACCCCCTTGCAAGCACATCAGTAATATTCTATGTACCCCCTCCCCCCTGTTATCAAAAGTTTCATTATGAGTAAGTGGTTTTAAAATCATTTATCACTTTATGAAAATGTAACAGATTAACTGTAATTTACCATTCAATTGATATTTAACTGTAATTTGAAGACAAGTTTATTTTGACAACTAGGAAATTTTAAATAAACCAAAAACAAAAAAAATTAACATTTAACTTAATAAAACATGATACATTCAACATGTCAATAATAAACAAAACAAAAAACAAAAATTGTATCAATAAAATCAAAACAATTGATAAATAAATAAATAAATAAATTCAAGAACATTTAGGGTTTTGATGTTTATCTTTGGATTGAAAGTTGTCTGCGTATGTTGATTGATGATTTTTCCGACTTGGTAGGGGGTGGGTGGGGGTGGGTGGGTGGGTGGGTGAGAGAGGGAGGAAAGGGTTGAAAATTTGGGGTTTTAGGGCTTGGCAGGGGACGGGGGTTATATATGCCGCGACCTGGAGACGGCATATATATACGCCGTCTTCCTTATTAATTGAGTTTATACAAGAGACGGCGTATATATATGCCATCTCCAGTATAAACATTAAAAAAAAACGGTCAGCGCTAAGTGGCAGCGCTGACCGGGTCAACAGAGCTAGTTTTTGCTAACGTTCGAGGTCGGGCTATTTTTACGAATATTCATTTTTGTGGGGTTAAAAGTGTTAATTACCCTATAAGTAAACATCACCATATTTATACATCAATTATTAAGACAAATTCTAACTTAAGTTTTCAAAATACTGGATATACATCGAAAACAATTGAATATAAATATCACTATGCATGCCCAAGGAATAACTAACACCTTCTATGCAAAGTCTAGTCTTCTAAAAAAATATGATCTCGTTCGCAATTACACGAGACCCACCACTCCAAGGCTTTAATCTGAAAGAAAAAAAAAAGGAATAATGAGGGGTGAACAACCACACGTTCATTGAATGGACCTATGGCATCATGTTAATTATAACTTCAAGAAAATAATAGTATAAAAGTATGAATCACGCAAAAAATAATATATCGTAATAAGAAATAGCAGTAAAAGTATAAAGAAAATACAATGCATCTCCTTAGATTAATAACCACTCAGAATCCAAAGTATTATATTATATGATGCACATAATCCAACGGACATGCATGCACGCAGCCAAAGAGGTTCCATCTAGAGCCTGGTCACACAAACGTCACGCAGACAGGGTCTCACTAGACCATGGTCACGCAGACATGGTACTCATGAACCGTGGTCACGCAGACAGTGTCATACAAAACATTAGGATGCATGCAAGATCAACTACTCACTCTCCAACTTTACACGTATGCAATAATAATATAATAAATTCTTCAAAAGCCATATGAGAAGGTTTTCTTGACCTCCTTCACCAAATCTGGTGAGTGGGGGAAGAAAACCCCTTGACCATTCGAGCGGAGAGCAAGGACACTCACCAAATGGGGAGCTCTCTAGGAGCTCGCTCCCCTAGGAGCTCCCAAAAGTGAGGGCTACATTAAAAAACAACTGAGGTGGATCTCACAAAAATTTTAAAAAATATGTAAAGTTGTAACGAATATATATCCATATGGTCCACAAATTAGAGACAGTATTTGTGAAGTATGGTTGGAGATGCTCTAAAAGACAGAAGTCATACTACAAACAATGGTAGATACCCATAGTTTTAGGTAAAACTATATCACGATTGTATTTGAACATAACATGGAGATATTACAATGTTTTACATTACAACCCCATATCACCATTGTACATGGAGACATCACAATGTTTTACATTACACCCCAAGCCTGGCAATACAACACTATAGTGCATTCTACTGCATACATACTTATATAACCCAAGCTGTCACACCCGTAATCCCATGGCACATGAAGGGGACGTGTAGACATGCTCTTATTTCATACAATGCATCTAGTTAACTCAAAACACTGAATTCATGTCCTTTTTACTTTTACAGATCAAACCTTAGGATTCGAAATCAAGGTTCGCCCAACCAGTATAGCCAACGAAATCGCCGCCATAACAGGCAAATTCCAGCTCTCCGGAAGGAAAACACACAAGCCGAAACCAAGAGCATAGATCAAAAGACAGACCGAGACCCATATTGAAAACAAGGCAGCTTTCGCTGACTTTAGAGTGATTGGGATGAGCTCAACAAGCACGATGGCAGCTGTACCTGCAGAGAAAGAGAACAGCGACAGCACAACATATGCTCGGAAGCTCAGCTTGAGCCTATACATTTCTAATTCTTCGTCTCCGGGGATAAGGGACACAAGGCTGGTTATACAGAA
Source organism: Acorus calamus (assembly GCA_030737845.1). Taxonomy (NCBI): domain Eukaryota; kingdom Viridiplantae; phylum Streptophyta; class Magnoliopsida; order Acorales; family Acoraceae; genus Acorus; species Acorus calamus. The sequence continues at coordinate 12,554,012 of CM060866.1, forward strand.
GGCGGCAGCGAACTGGTCATGTATGCTATATTAATCTTTGATCTTAGGTCATTTCGAACATGATCGAGAAGATCGACTTGCGATGACTTGTTGGTGTTGCTCATATTTTTGGAATCAAATTCCTGCAATAGGAGAAAAGAATGCTTGTTATCATTATGTGTGTGAGAAAAAGTGTAGATATATGAGGAAATTGCAAAAGATAGGTTATGTTCAATAATTTTTCAATGTCTCAGATACTTCTATATTTCTGAGGCTTCCAGAATTTCACAAAATTACTATACACTTAAATTGGTTCTTTGTTGTCTTCAGAAGAGAGATCCACATGAGAATGTATGTGAACCATATACAAGCATCTCTCTCTACATATATAGGTATCCAAAAACTTTCAACAGTTTAAATTGTTATATTCATGGGAGGGTGGAAACTGATCACTTTAAGGATTGATAATATATGTTATGTATCATACAAAGTATTTGGGGAAACCCAAGTTTTTCACTTTGCAAGAATGTGCATGCAGGATAAATTTCACTCAATGGAGTTTTGTTTTTATCAAATACAATAGGAAAAACCAACACTGTCATATAAAATGCTGCACATGTGAAAGTGTGAAACAACAGCATGTGAGTTGCACTATATTATAATATTTTCACAGGCAAACTGACAGTTTGAGATCATCCAAACAAGTAAACAACAAATCCTTGTCCCACCTGGAGTTTGTTAAATGACACTTTCTTCACCTTAATTCTCTTTGAGAATCATCCCAACACAGGATTCTTATTATTCACCTGCTAACACATTCAATGCTTTTATGTTCTCTCCGCTTTTTTTTTTTTTTGATAAGTAATGATTTTTCATTACTATCAACGAATATACAAAAAAGATTGCATGTACAAATTGGGAGTGAAGGTTTCAGTCACTAAGGGAGGGAATTCTAGGCAAAGCTAAAATGAATCCCCCTAATGATAGAACAGCTCACCCAATTGGATCCCCTAATATACAGGAAGAACAAACAGGGCAATCACAAATTAATCTCCCCAAGAGTACATTTTTCCATTGTAGTCATCCTGAAGGACTTGCACCAGCTCCGACCTAAACATAGAAGGGGGGAAAATGGTGCTACCAATTGGAGATTGCAAGGCTGCGAGAAGATCCACAGCTTTGTTACCTTCACGATACACATGAGAAGCTTTCCATTTTGTTGACTTCACAAGGAGGAAGTGCAATTCTCTCAGGTCAAGAAAGGCAGTCCATGGAGGGTTTCCCCACCCCCTGATCCATGCAATAGTCATGCTGGAATCTGACTCGAACCAGACATGGGTGGCATTGCATTGGATGGCCAAACGAATCCCTGCTACAACTCCTTTAAGCTCCAAAATGTTGATAGAACAGGCTCTAACACGTGCCGACATGGCAAGTTTACAATCTCCGAGGTGATCCCTGACTAAAGCTCCAAAACCATACCTATCAGCATCAAGAGAAAAGAGATCCATCTGAGTTGGCCTTCAAGCAGCCAACAGGAGGGTCCCATTTTATGAGGAAGGTAGGTTTGGGCTTATCAACAAAGGAGATCCCAAAAAGACTGGAATTTTGGAAGACAGAGCTGAAGATCCAGAGGTGAAAACAGCACCATGAAATCTGAATGATACAAGTCCGAGGATGAGACTAACCACTCGAAACTTGGGTTGATGGGAACCCCTGAAGATTAGGGAGTTCAAATGGAAGACTGAGAGGTCAAGGGGTACTGATGTCCAGTGCCTTCAGAATGGAAGCCCATACATAAGCGGAGAAGGAGCAGCGGAGGAAAAGGTGTTCAGCAGATTCAATCTCTATTTTGAATAGCCCGCAGCAAGCAGAGGCCATCAAACCTTTTCAAACCAATCTGTCCATGTGGGTAGGTGGTTCAGAATGGCCTGCCAGCAAAGGAGACTGAAAGAGGGAGGCTGAATCGAGTTCTAAATGGCCATGGTCCAGTCCAACAAGGGTCCAGAATGTCAAAGAGCATTCCATGCCGAGGTGAGCTTTACTTTGCCAGATTTATCACCGGTCCAAATGAGGATGTCAGTACCAGGGCCTCCAACCTCAATTTGAGTAATCTCCAACCATGTGAGGTTGAACTCCAGGGGCCATCATGGTGGTTTCCTCCAGGCTCCATTGTGAATGAGAGAGCTAACTTTGGTCAAGTGGGGAGGCCTGCAGCAAAGAGAATTGGTATTTGAGACCCTTGCCAAGTAGCCATGGATCATTCCAAACATCGATAGAACGACCATCAAAGATAAGAAATTGAGCTTTTTGTTGGACCCAGGATCTTTCATGCAAGATCTTTTTCCTAGCCCATGAGGATGTCGATCGAGGTGGAATGGCCGAAGTGACTGGAATCAGGCAGCGATGGGGCTGAGACTTTGGGAGATTACCACTTCCTATCCTTCCCTTTGGTTCTCTCCGCTTTTGGTAACCATGGTCTTGGAAGCATGGGTACTTCAATGGACATATTGTGTCCGTGTCTGACTTGTATCAGACACAACTCGACGTGCGTTACGGCACTTTTCAAACATTTTCAAAATTCAAAATTAATTTTCTGAATTTTGGACAGGCGTGGAACATGGGATGGACATGAAACAGACACATGACACTTAAGCAACACAACATTGTAATTTTTATCTTAATAATATTGTAAGGTTTAAGCTTGCTAGAAGCTACACGTGTTGACATATCACATATTAATGGAGATAAGTTGAAATAGTATTACGGAACTGTAGTTATAACAACCTTTTTATTTTATGGATCCTCTCTGCTAGTTAAAATAGTATTAAAGAACTGCAGTTATAACAACTTTTTTATTTTATGGATCCTCTCTCCTAATTTGTCAAGATTTATCATGTCATTGTGTCTGTATGATCTCATGTCCATGTTTGTCAGTGCTTCAAAGAACTTAATCTGTTATCCATTAATTTTTTTATAATTAGACATCCTGGAATTCATCACACATCTCCAAACCCAGGTTAATTTACAATTATGGTACTTGTAATATTCATTTTTTATGATATAATTCATCATGGTTCACCCAACTTTTTCTTGACATCCTATGGCAATTCCCTTTTAATTTCTCATTTTCCTTGTCATAGGAAAACCTAGAGGCGAATGTCCACTTCATCCAACTAGCATCAGCCCTATCCTACACACTTTTATCATTCACCCAAACCCTATCGATTATGAACTAAGGTAGTTGAATTGGTAGTTGCAGGATAATCAGTGTTGGTCATGACCCATTGTACCCATTGCTGTTGTTCCACCAGCTGGTGTTGACATATTTCAGGAGAATGGCGAGGTTTGTTAAGACAAGAGATTGCCTGAGGCCATTGGTGATGTAGTGTGGTTACTGGTATGCAATAGAAGACCATCTGACGGCCGAAAACTTCTACCTGTTAAGTACCTTGACCTGAGCATACTACCCAAGGATTGCTACACTTACTCAAAACAATCAGGCCCATCACCCAAAGACTGTTACATCTATTCAAACCGCACATCCCTGCAAGCATTACCATGGGATGGTTATAAGCATTTTAACCGCCGACCCCCCATTTGTTCAACATCATAGGATGGTCACAGATATCTAACTGTCAGGATCCCCTTCTTGTGCAAGACCTGATAATGACCGGATGATTCCAACCGCCAAAGCCACCTCAAGTGTAAGACCTGGCAACAAGTAGACTAATGTAAACATTGAATCCCAACCAACCAAAAAGCTAGCCCAACCGAAGGAGTTTCAAGTTACCTACAAGCAATAACTAGGGAAGAGAGATTGTTGGCCAAATCGATTGAAACTGAGTTAGTTACAGAGTTAGCTAATGAGCGACGATTAAATAAAGTAACATTTGATGCCCAATCAACTCCGAAGAGGGACAGTTTACAGGTAATGGCTCAACAAGAGTAACTGTGTGTAGCAGCAAGAAGGAGGGTGGTGCAGGTGTTTTGAACCTTGAGGATATGAACAAGGCGCTTCTCTCGAAATGGCTTTGGCGGTGGCTGAATTCTCCTTCTTTGCAATGGTGTAGGGTGGTCCATGAGAGATACATTGGGGACCCGACGGTGGTTGCCAGATTTCGGAGAGTTGCGTGCAGGCTGTCGCATATTTGGGCTGGTATCCTTGCGGGTTTGGTGGTGTTTTATGAGGCAATTCGATGGGAATTACATTCAGGGAACCGGATTAGATTCGGGAAGGATGTTTGGTTAGGTGATTCTTGTTTGCGGGAGCACCTCCCTAGTATTTATCAAGTTGCTTCTTCTACTGAGGGAGTTGCATGCCAATTCTGGGTGAGTCGAGGGGATAGTGGATATTGGGAGGTGCGGGTTCACAGGAATGTAAATGACAGAGAGGTGGATGGAAACTTGGGTTTGCTCGAGGAGCTTCAGGGGTGTCTTTGGTGCCTACAGTTGATGATAGAGCTGTGTGGAAGCCTTCTCTGGCTGCTGGTTTTTCTGTTTGGAGATGCTACTCTTGGCTGCATCGATCAAGATCTAGATCGAGTGTTGAGATGGTGGCTCGGAAGCACAAGAAAATTTGGTGTTGCAATATCACCTTAAAAGTGAAGTTTTCCTTTGGTTGGTTTATCATGGGAAGATCCTATCTAGGGCAAATTTGGCGAGATGGGCACCTAATATTAACAGCCTATATGGTCTTTATGGCTCTGAGGAGGAAACTGTGAGTCATTTGCTTCTTTGGTGCCCCTTTTGCTAGGGAGGGTTGTGGCTTTGTGTGGCGACGGGTATGGTTGGGCCTTTTGACTCTCTAGAGGATCTCTGGAGTTCGGGAAGCACTTGCGGGAGGCAGGAGAGGGAGTGTGGGTGCGAAGATTTCTCAATCGTTCATTCCAGCGATGGTTTGGTCGATTTGGTTGATGAGAAACCTCGCTATTTTCAAGGGGTGTACGCCATATGTGGAAAATATTTGTGAGGGGGCGGCAAGCTTTATTGTGATGTGGGGGAGATACTGTGCTGGGGTGAGCGATTTTTCTTTTAGTAGTGGTCGTTTCTCTTTGCCAGGATAGTCCCCCAACTTGGGGTGCCTAAAGTAGATTTCTCTTCTTTTGGTGCTCTGTTGGGGTTTGGTGTGGCCTGTTTGTGGGTGAGGTGTTATTTCCCCGTTTTAGGCTTTCACTTTGATTAATACAAAGGCAAGAGCCTACCTTTTATTCAAAAAAAAAAAAACAGAGTAACTGTCGTCTTACTGACCTAATTACAATTAGAATATTCTAATGGTTGACCACAACTAGCCTCAAAATTGAATTGCAACAAACCCAATCTCTTTAAGTCCTTATTAAAAGACTAGTACAAGAACCGGAAAAATTAATAATAAAGTAAGAAATATGTATTTAGGTTGCCTAAGAAGTTATTGAGCTCTCCAAATTGTATCTTTTCCTATTATATTGAAAAAACAGAAGCGTCTCTTCTCTCTAAAAAATCTTCTCCTTTAGGTTCCATCACATTGTTGCATCATCTTGTATCAGAACTTGAACTCCATAACATGTTGGGTGATATGTTAGGAGTGATCAATGACACCAAAATAGCAAGACGATGAGGAATTGCAGTGTGTGTTGACACAAACCAAGAAGACGGATATCCAAGGTTAGACGAGCTAAACCACCACCACTCCTAATGCATGAGAACCGACAGTAGGAATGCCATCAACATGGAGATCCAAACGTTTCTGAAGATATATTTCATAGGAGTTTCTCTACTGATTTCAATTAAATGAGTAATGTTCGGATAGGCGATCCATGCAGCCACATATGCAAACATTGAATATGTAGTCAGTGTGGCCACATGGATAGTTCAGTTCATAGACCAAACCGCATATCAAGATGCGGCCCTATTCGTGGGCCAGGCCTGCCCGGACTACGAAGCAGGCGCACAAATCTTGAAAAAAAAAAAAACAAGTATTTTTTGGCCGAATTATATTGTGGAGATGATTTGATGATTGTGTCATAATTGTTGTCAAATGATAAAAATTGGTCATCAAGATTCTTTGAATAATAAAATCGCTTTGGAAATTTCGTGGATTTTAAAATTTATCTTGTTATCTATTTATTAGAAATAATAATAACAAAAAACTCAGAAATAATATTCTAGATCACCAACATATCCAACCAACCAAACTCAGTAACAATAATAACAAAAAGAATTAAAAAAAGCACTCAAAAGTCCCGTTGTCCTAATGTGTACAAAGCCATGTGTCACCACATTATAAACCCATGTATATGAACCCATTACCCATGTGTCAAATGAGAGAGAGAGAGGGGAAGAGGTTGAAAGAGAAAGAGAGGCTGAGAGACTCTGATAGAGAGATTGAGAGACAGAGAGGTTGAGAGAGAGGCTGAGAAATAGAGATAAGAGAGATCAGAGGGAGAGAGGCGAAGAGACAAAGAGAGACTGAGAGATAGAGTTAGGCAGAGAGAAGAGAGTTTGAATCAGAGAGAGAGTGAGAGAGACTAAGAGAGAGATAGAGAGAGAGATACCTGTTCACTGATCGAAGTACGAATGGTCGTTGCGGTTGCTGAAGAAGAAGATTGAAGGAGAAGTTGAAGTGCTCACGATCGCTGTTAGGGCCGGCTGAAGAAGAACCAACCCCCTCCCCCTTTGTTTTTCCTTTTTTATTATTATTGTTAAACGGGTCGGTAGGCCCATTTAGAAAATCAAAACATGTGCACCCGCTTAAGCAGGCGCACATACCCGCAAGGCGGTTCGGTCAGCATATGGCCCGATTCCCCCTAAGGCGGTTCGTTAGCCGATCGAACCACTTGTGCGGCCGCATACACCTCTTTTCAGAACACTGGTAAAAAAATAAAAAATAACATTTATTGTCACATATCGCATATACTCTATGAAGAATCCGAGCCGCGCATGGATCACATGTGACATTTCCAAACACTGCATGAGCCTATACAATTCATTGATGTTCACCTCAAACATTAGACAAATCTGTGCAGTCACATTATTCACCAAACATGTCGCATCAAGGTGTGATGCGGATAGATCAAGAACAACTTAACAAGGCAAACATTCTCACATAGGAAAACCTAAAAGCTATGAATTATGTGATGAAGGACTCTTTACTTCCTTGAAATTATTCATGTCTTCTTTTTCAAGCTCTTCAAAACCTAAACAATATTCTTGGTCACTGTTAAAGTATAACTCCAAGTTAATTGACTCGTGTCCCACATTAATCTTCAAGATAATAAGGTGTTGATGGTGTCACAGTTCAACCGCACATCCATAACACCCTCAACTTGATGGACCTGTGAACAATGTCACAAGACACCTAGCAGACACTCACCATGGAGTATCAACCAAGGCAAGAGAGGTGGAACAAAGGAGCCACAAACCATGGAATCACAATCCTAGAAGCCTAAGCACTTGCTAGAAATGTGGCGAAAAGGAACATCAATCGTTCAATTGTCACAATAGTGATCATCTAAGTAAAAACTCCTAGTCGAAGGAGATAACTCAATCAATAATTCAACATCCATAGATTGGTGTCCGCATTTTATCTCACTATAAGTGATATCCTATGGACACTATACCCAACAATTTATGTGTGGGTCACCTTGTAATCACAGTCCAATTGGGGTCCATTCAATCAGACACTGATGAGATGATTAATAAAAACCATTTGATAAGACGGTGATGAGATGGTGATCACACGTAAGTGTAGAGGGACTGGTGTTTGCATCTTATCATTTCACTGTATATAAAGGTCATTTCAACATATTGGGTTAAGTTAAGCATATGAAAGGTTAATAACAGTGACATTAGGAGTAATGTGCATTAAGTTGATAAATTCTGGGGGTTGTATGGATATTTGAAAAATTGAGGGGTCAATATGAATATCCGGTGATTTTCAAGGGTTACAAGCATTTAACCCTTTATCAAAACATAAAAATCCTATAGAAAACATGAAGGATTCCCGGTGGTCCTCTTAAAAAAGAGAGGATCACAAACCCACTTTCTCATTTGTTCCATTTAGTAAGTTGCTCATAGAGTCTATGCTATTTTATCCAAAGATTCTAACACTACGAACTTCTCTCACGAGAATATGCAACGATTGAGACAAAATGTCATTAGACAATTGCTCAATCCGAGTACTCATTACATCTGGCACTTCCACTAATAAAGCCAGTGATTCAGATTTAGCCTAGTTTCGTTCTTTGAAGAAGTTACCGTTTTAGAAAACAACAATCACACTCATTCTACAACCCGTACTCTGGTCTTGCCTCAAAGTGGATGTATATGGAACTCATTCCTTAATGAACAAGACACTTGCACTTATTCTAACATTGCAAGATGGTATGGTCCTATAGGGCGGTAACAAGGTTGTCCTAGAAGTAGTTCTTTGTCTAACCAAAAATTGGCAAGCTCGTGCCTCCTCTCTTTATTAGCCTGGCTCCCGTCCCAAATATTTTTAACATAAACATAAAATTAGATAATAAATTATATAATTTTATATAAACATATTCTAATAGATCACGTAGGACATCTAAAATCCAATCAAAACATGAAAACTTGATTCGGCATCAGGCAAGTTTTAAACTTGAATCCTCAAACCCATCCTGTTAATGCATCGGGTCAGAGCAAGTCAGACGGGTTTTAAAAAAAGGAATACATAACTTTTCCAACAATCAGGACAGCTCAAACGGGTATAAAGATCAAGGAATCCATATCCTTTCAATACGGCCACGACAAGATGGTTTATTAAAAAAAAATTGCCTCGTTGCCATCCCTAAAACATAGAAATGATTTTCAGACTCCATTTTTAATATAACATGTGAATTCATTCCATTTCAATTCATACTTATGTTTGTCTTAGAGACAGGGATCCAAATGCCACGTAAATGGCATTGGTCCATGAATTCAAAATACAATCTGCATCAAACATATATCACATTTGTTATTAATAAATTTGTGTTCATGCATAATCAAACGCAAATCATCACATAATCGCTCCTAGCAATTGCATGATTTTAAGTATTTAACAAATATGAGATTTCACAACCCGCATGTTTGAAAAAACAATGAAATTCAAGCGTGCATATTTTCAAATCAGTGTCATTCTACCCAAAAATATACAGCAAATTTTGAAACCAAATCAAATTTTAAAATCCCCTAGGCCGGGCTTAACAGTCCTCTTCAATCCTGGCCGCAGCGGTGACAAATGACCCAGACATCTCAGGCCAGGCTTTCTTCTTGTCAACAAGACATGTGATGATCTTCTTTATGCTCAAGTAAACACAATAGATGTACAAACCCCTAAAACTGACAACCAACAGGTATCACATCACAAGAACTTTAAAAAATAACATGTAAATATCACGAATCCGATGTGGTGAAGACTCATCATATACATGATTTGAAACAAAGAAGTAACCCACTAGGTACCAGTCCTACTTTTAGTCTCTGCAAATAACTTACGCACTCATTTGCAAGATACAGAAATAGGACTAAAAATAGAACTGATTTAAACAATATCTAAAACTTTAGGAAGGAAAAAATAAGAGAACAAAGAACAACCGACTGCAAAATAAAGAACCTGGACATCAATCTTTGACGATTTATTAGAGGCCATATGAAATCAATCTTTTCTCCTTATGTTAGTTCATGAAAATAAATTCCCCGACTGATATATATACCTGTGCGGGGGTGCAGACGAACGTTCGCGTAGGGGAAACACACCCGGAACTTTCGGGGGTTATACTTGTCAAAACGGATGTGACAAATGGAGGAAGAAGGAGACTTTTCTGGAGTGAGAGGACGCGTTGGGACCATCACTTTGAGAGATCCGTTCGTGTGTTTGTTTCTCGCGGATTTTCCTTGTGAAATCAAATAACGACAAATGTATTTTGAAATTGGGAGCCCTTCCTTTATAATAAAAATAAATAAATAAAAATAAAAAAATACACGCATTTTGTTTTCGATTTCATAGGCCCCTAATAAACTCTATGACACGACAATGTTTCATATTACCAAAATACCATTTGAATGTGTTTGTTAATGACTCTGTAATTAATGGAGCGGTTAAGATAATGAGAAGGCAAGTAATTAATGGGGTAATTAATTCTAGGTTTTTCTTTTTTTGAATTTGAACATTTGAACCATCTCATTCATTCTCTTGAAAAAATTTGTTTTTTTTCCAGGCCGTTTAGAGTAGGTTATAAGCTTTTTTTATCTGATCCTGATTAAATTATTTAATAATTTTGGACATCTATTGAATTGTCTACCGATTCAGGTTTGATGCATGTTTATTGTATTTATTTTTAATCATTTCACTGTTTTTTCAGTTTTCATATGTTAATTTTTTTTTTTGAACAGTATGCAAAACGTATTTTCAACATGGTATATCAGTTGCTTAACATTCTGAATGTCAATTACATATTTAATCCATTATTTGGTTTTTTTTCTTTCCACTTATTTTTGGTTTTGGCTACATTTTTATAAAATGTAATCAAATTATTAAATCTTTTTCTAAGTAATACTAGTTACATTGACAATGTAACTACCTTGCGGGACAATGTAATTGTGAAACAAAATTTCATTCCAATATATGAACGACTCTTAATATGATATTTAGTGGAACTATGAGTTTTATTATTCTATTTTTTTATGTTTTTCTTTTTTTTAAGTGATTATAACAGTACATTCATTTTATTTGATAATTATTTGTATTTCAATATAGGAAATAATGTGGAATCAGTTACATTCTCTGTAGATGGCAGTGCACAGAGAGATTTCATTATTGAAGTTGAGAAACAATGTGCAGAAGCATTTGCTCCAAATGTTAGAATAACATTTGATACAGAAGAAGATGTGTAGAAGCATTTGCTCCAAGTGTTGGAATGAAATTGAATAGTTAGATACAAATGATTATGAAGATATTTCCTTTATAATATAAAATCGTTATATAATATATAAGTTAGTTACATTTGTTTAACAGCAACAACAACAACAACAAACAAGTAATGATTAAAGAAATATATATCACGATATAGATAGGCACAAACCAAATAAATGTAGAAGATAATGTCACATTGTCAATCAAGTTACATTTAGGATGTCATTATTATCATACAACCCAATAAACATAATTCTTTCTACTAGTTAGTTACATTCTTTCTGATAATAGTTTGTTACATTTCAAATAAAATTACATTTTTCAGTACACTAGTTACATTTACTACAAAGTCTCATTACGCACAGCAGTACTATTAAAAAAATCAAAATACATGTTGTCGATGAAATCAGAAAGCACTCATCTGATTTTGTCAGCTACATTTCAATAACAATCATAACAAAATCATATCATACATTTCAAATTTCTGAAAAAAAAAGAAGAAGAAGTTACTTTTATTAATATTAAAAAAAAACCTAAAAAAAACAAATCCATGTAATCAGCACCATTATCAAATACAACAGACAAGTTTTGTAAAATACCAAAAAAAGGTTTCGTACCCATTTTTTTGCTGTAGAAGAACCTTCAGATGAAATGTTTTATTTCAAATCGATCCATCGATGATATAATAGGTCTTCTTCGACGTTTTGCACAAGAGGGTTTTTTTTCACTGATTTTTTTATTCACATTTGATATTTGATAACTAACAAATCTTTTAATGGGATTTGAAAGAGGGACAGTTGTGAGTGGGGACAGTTGTGAGTGGGAAAAAATGGAAAAAAAGAGAAAAACGTGGAAACTATGGTGGGTATTAATTAAGGGTATTTTAGTATTTAATTTTTTTATCCTTTTATAAAAAGCAACTACACAGCCTATAAAACTTTGACACATCAAGGGGCCTGTGGGAGGGGCCTATATGTTGGGGCCTGTGTAGCAAAGCTCTTTATTTTCAGTCCCAGTTGATTTTCTTAGCTTAATAATAGTGCATTACGTGTCCACGGCCTATGACCCGAATAATAAGAGTCCACGACCCGAATAATCCATGATATGTGAATTTGGCATGTCGGCCCTCTTGCATCTAACGTCTAGAAAAAGTCCAAATCAGGGTTGAGACAAATCCCAATCAAATATATGATTTGGGGGAATCAATGGAGATCCCCCAAAACTCATACAGATCATAGGATCCCCTAGATTAATGGATCTCTTACCATCTCACAAAAAAGAGATCAATTGTCAATTCTAGGGCATCCCAGCCTACCGTATAAATAGGAACCAACTCTCTTTATTGAAATTTGTGAAAAATCTTTTTTTTTCAAAAACTCTAAAATGCAATTGGTTGACTTGAGCGTCAGAAAGCCTTTTATAGATCACTCTCGCCCCATGTGTGCGGGTATTTGTATTTGATTTCTTTATATGGTGGCGATATTCGAGGTCTCGATTGCCAGCAACCAGCATTAACTTGTTGGAAGGGAGCGGAGCAGACGAATCTTACAACTCAAGACCCAGTTAATCGAGCTTATCCCATTTCATTCACCTTAATAAAATATATGCATCAATATATATATATATATATATATATATATATATATATATATATATATATATAGAGGGCCGATTACATGCGGCGAACGGCGGGTGCGACAGCGATCACGGGCCGTCGATCACGGGTCCATCGCATCCGACGGTCGGATGCGATTCACATCGACCGTCGGATGCGATGGACCCGTGATCGGACGGCCCGTGTCGCGGCCGCACCCGCCGTTCGCCGCACCTAATCGTTTCACTATATATATATATATATATATCACAATTTCTATAAATGCATTCATGCAATTTATTAAAGCATATGCTTTATTTTTTTATAAAAGCATGTACCTATATACCATTCTTTAGAAAACTTAAAACATTAGATGAGATATGCTTTTCTTAACAAATTTAAAACACGTGTAGACTGAAATTGGGGTTGCAAAAGGACTGTATGTAACATTCTGCTCTACTTTCAAGTTTTAAACATGTCTTACCTAAACTAATCCAAATTATTCACCCCTTCTCTTTCTCTCACGTCTCACCTGCTCCTTCTACCATTCTTCGACGCCACCCTCTTCCGCCCATCACCGTTGTTGCCCTCTCTTTTATTTTATATAAAGTCAATTTATCATAATAAATTAATTTAAATTTGATTTCACTATAACACATAATCTGTTTATAGGATTAGATGAAAGGTGGATGGATAGAAGAAGATGCCTGCTGCATAGTCTCATCACTACAATTTGGACATTCGTGCATTACTATACCATGTTCACTCACCCAGCACGACCCATTTTTCATTAAAGCGTCGATCGTATAATGTCATATTGTGCTGGCTTCATCTGTCTTATACCTCTACTCCCACATGCCTTCAAAGCTGAGAAATCCTCTTTTGAGGAGAAATCAAAGCTGCTTAACCACCTAGCACTGAATCAAAACTATATTTGGTTGTCTGAGTGCCACCGTGCCCCTTATCCAAGCGGGCCTCTGGGCGGTATGCGGCACTCAGAACGAGGTCCTCTTTCAGGGTCTGCACCTGTATTTTGAAACCTGTGGGATACAACATTTCACTTGCTTCAGGACTGGGGTCAACATCTAGTGGGAGCGAGCCTCATTCAATTTTCAGGTGGGTTGATAAGGATCATGGATTAAGTCCCGGTAGTTGCTGCTGGGGTCCCCTGTTCCCCAGGGGTGGCACCGCTCATGTAGCTGCACGGAGGGACATTTTTTCCTCATGATCTGAGCCTCCCATTGTGGGTCCTCGGCCGCACCTGTATTTTATTAAGTCCTCCGCTTCCTACTTTTGGACCATTTTATAACACTTGTTAGATATGAATGGCCTAACTTTTCTCAAAAGAAAAAAAAAAAACGTCCTCCGGATCACTCTTAAGGAGTCTATTGAGAGGGATCCTTGTACAGTTGTACCCTACACTTTCTTGGACTTTTTGCAGTGAGATCGAATGAGATCGAATCTTATCGTGTTTCTTCTGCGTTGTGATTTATTAACATAAAGATTTAAATCACACAATTATATCATATGATAAGTCAAAGTCTTAACAGTTTCCTTAAAAAAATAAAACAAAGTTTAGGCAGAAATCAAAATTGAATAACCACCTGTAGGACATCAAGCATCAAACACGTGAAAGATGAACATCTGAAAAATCACAACACAAAAGGACAAGCACTGACTTGTCAACAAATTTTATTACCACTCATGTAATATGCACCCACAGACCCACTCTATGAAATGATTACTCACATCCTACAAACCACACACATATCCAGGAAAATTAGACAGCCTTCCAACTCTAGCTACAAAAAGAGCAAAGACAAAACCTTTCTCAATGAAAACAGATTTCCATCAAAATCATACTCAGATCCACTCCCTTGGATTGATGCAGGCATCCAAGAGTTTCAACTCTTCACTTCCTTCCTTTGGTTTCTGCAGAACCACATCAGAACTTAGTTTAAATTGCATGCTAAAAAGGGATAAATGACTGCTGCACATCTAGATGTATGGAGCTAGAGAGCATTTATTTAGAACTAGCAATCCTTGTGAACTAATATTATGAGATATTGATAATTTGAGTATTAAATGCGCACTATTCGTTGAATGTTTAAATTTTGTTTAAATTGCGTCTCATAAAACAGTACACATCTTATTCAATCATTCACATATTAAATGAAATAAACATGTATTAAATGCATGATACGAATTTTACTTGTGCAACATTTTTTTTCAAGAAAAAGTTTGGAGCCTTCATATTAAAGATGATGCCTTCGAACAAAAGGAGACGATGGATCTCCAAATTAACCAAAAAAAAAAAACTAATTACAACATGAAGAACTTCCTCTCACCCAAAGAGCCACATACAAAATCGCTCACCAATTAGCACTATAGTTGGAACAGAATTATGACCAAATAGAAAAAAAAATGATAAATTAATTTTGGTTCTACTACATTTTAACATCATTTGTTAATGATTTTTCTTTAACTCAAAATGTTATAACTTGAACTCTCAAATTTTTTTAATGTTTTGATGTTATGTCATCGCAGAGAAATCATGGATTTGATTTAATATTGATTTACATGTCAGAATTCGAAAGAAAAAAAATGTTTTGTGAAATTTTAAACTTTCAAACTTTTGCAAATTTTTACATAACTTTACCTGAATTATATTGAATTACAATTTTTTGTCAAAAGAATTCCGAACTGGTGAAAAGGGTAGCAAGAATATTCTAACACCATTCATATGCCATTACTCTGCAAAAACATAATGAACTTACATGGTCATACTCCCATCGGGATGTTAGGGGAAGTGAGACCAGTATACTCTCAATCCGGCCTCCGGTTTTTAGGCCAAATGTGGTACCACGATCATAAACCTTCAGCCAACAAACTTTATGGTTAGTACAAATAATGTGCATACCCAGAGAAGTGAAGATAATGGCATTGCTTCCAATTTCTATAGGTAACTCATACCAGGTTGAATTCTACATATCGTCCCCTTCGTAGTTGCTGCCATGCTTTGTGGTCTTCTGTGAATGGCATATTCTTGCGACGTTCTATCAGGGGTATGTATGCCGGAACTACTGATTTTGTGCACTCTGCAAGAAAATTTAATAGATAACGAAGAAAAAAAACTGAGTTTGTGACCAATATAATCTACAAATGATAGTTTGGATGGTTGTAATCTATCAGAGTTATTTGTAAAAATTTTATCAGAAGATTACTGGACATCCACAATTTGACGGTACATACACTTCCCGGAACAGATTGTATTCTGTTGTTCTTTTGTGGAAGAGATTTCATTTAAATAATCTAGCAGATGTTGATCTGTTTTCCAATGTAGTTTTGCTCACACCTTTATAAATAACAAAATAAAATACAATAAAGTATGTGTCCCTTTCTACACCAAATTAACCACCATGTGAATAGCAGGGCACATGTCATACCAGTTGAGAAGGCAAGGAGCATCTCTTGATCATAGTCATTAAGGTCATCGAAAAATATTCCTCCAAGTCCACGCCTTTCACCACGATGCTGCAAGTAGCATGAATGCCATGCAAAGTTCAAAATACAAGCACTAAAATGTCCAACTATACAACTATCAGTATTTTCCAATGCATACAAGTAAATTGATATTCTTCTTTTGGAAAATTAGTTCTAATGGAATAATATCAATTCATGGGCAATTTAAAGACGGCAATAGCTTTTGATACAGGATAGGGTGATGTACCACCTTAATTTTGTTTTATTAAATTTTCTTGTTTTTTGGAGATCCCTAGACCCTTTTGTTCGAGGGGCATATTTTCTAATAAGATAGCTCCAATCCTTTCCTCAAATAGTTTTTTGATATTCTTATTCTGGAGGCCGTTGAGATGAAGATGAGAATACCATATGATGACATCAAGACAAGTGGACCAACCGTGTTAGTCATTAATTGGGTGTTGAAGTGGAGATGTAAAATACAAGTTTGTGTGATCCTCTTATACCAGATAGGCCAGGGAATATCTTACGAGAAGGCCAGAATGGACAACGTGGGTTAGTCATGCAAGGACTGAATGAGGACAGTGAAAAGATATAACATGAAGAGTAGGAAAGATATCATAATCAATAGGAGTTGCATGAGAATATGAAGTTATGGACTTCCACACTGGTTTTTGATGGAATTATTGGAACTTCAAAAATTCATAAATGCAACCCAGAGGTACTGTTGCAATGGCTTTAGATGTAACCATGATGACTATGACTGATCCTTATTTTTGGACTTCAGAATTCTTAAAACAAAAAGACATTTGCTGTCTTTATTCATCTACAACCGAAAGGTCAACGCTGGTGAGAAGTGTTGTCACATAATTGACTCAAAATATGTCTTGATGAAAATCAACCTCATTTAAAATATTACATATCAGTGATTAAAACTATACTACTCCAATGCAATCCATCATCATTCACTTCAAAAACAAAAATGAACGAAGAAAGAAAAACAGGGGAAAGAAAGGATCAAAATGCATAACCAATGACCACAAATTATCCTGGATTCTTTCTGGATACCCTAATTCACACAATCAATATATTCCACTAGAAATCATAAGACCATGAATGAAAACAAATGCTATCCGACCATTTTTGATAGGAGTACAATGTTTGCTCAGTCTGAAGCAGATTTGTTAAGAATGACCTTTAACAAAAGCTTGTGGAAAACGCATAATGTGAAGCCAAAAAAAAAAAAGTGGCAAAAAGATAAATGTTAAGTCGAATGCATGCAAATGTCAAAGCAAAATAAATTATAGATGAAAAGTTCACACTGCTTGAAGAGTTTCATGTAGGTCAGCAAGAGATATGACAACATTACATTCATTAAATAAATACAACTAACTCTAAAGAAGAAAATTTAGTACCCCTTATGAGAATTAAGGAAACATCTGTAAGAATATCTGAATAGTACAGGTTGGACATGGGCATACCTTAATGTAAAAATAATCATCACACCATTTTTTAAATCTTGGATAAAAGCTTGGATCAAATTTGTCACAAGCCTGTTTCTGAACCTGCAAAAGAAAAATGAAAAAGATACTATTTTATTTTATATTGAAAAGAGTTGTAACCATAATCATAGTGTTTTGTACAATTTTGTCTTTTGGTAATTGCAGCTAGGCTAAAGTTATGAATTTCTGATGCAGCAAAGCAGTCAGGCATGCAGAAATTTTTTTTTTAAAAGAAAATTTAAAAAATAATGAAAAAGATTTAGAAACTACAAGAAGCAAGAGCCCTAGAAAACAAGAAAAAGAAACACAGTGCTCTTCTCAGTGGAAGAAAATGCCCAGATTTTCCTCCATTGTTCACCTCTTCATTTGAAGTCCATTAAACTTTCCAGATAGAAACACAATTAGGACTCATAGCATGAAGCAACCTCCAATGGCTACCATGACCACTCCATCCTCGTAACCACAACACCGCGAGTCCTCAAAATGATGCTTGGGACCGTGCCCCTTCTTCCAAAAACCAAATCCTATGTGATGAAGCAATGCATGATCTTCTGTGTCAATTGATTCATCTTTAATTACCCAGGTTCATACAAACAGCAATTAACAACTTCGTATTTCAAGACAGCCACTTAGCTCTTCGCACATTGGATGCTTCTAACATTGCTTTCAAAAACTCTATTTCTGCTCTTCTTCAAAAAAACAAAAACCCCAATTCTAAATCAAAGATCTAATCAGTAATACTGAGGCTCCAGGGACAGTCTTTTCCAAATATGGATTTTCTTAGACATCGTATCCACCACAGGACCACAAACTCATGCCTCAGTCTTATTAATGCAAAGCAGGCACATCTTTGGAAACTTTGACCTCCATCTGCCAAGCCTGTTGCACGTCTCGATCTCTCTCAACACATCAACAGAAAAAGAAAACTAATGCCTCGTTTGGAAGATCCGTTTTAAGGAATTCAATTCTATAAGAATCCAATTTTGAGAGAGTGATTTGACTACGTAGATTTTTAACAGATTTCTACCAAAAAGAATTTAAGGGTAATTAGGAATAAAAGCTTTGCTTTAATATCTTGGAAGAATGGATCATCCAGGAAGCTCACATTTTCTGGCTTCCTAGGTATCCAATCCGGCACCCTTTTCTCAGATGAATTCTATATTTAGATTTCCCAGTTCTCCCACCACAAGACCAGTTTGGAACAGATTTGGGTAAAATAGATTCTTATGAACTGAAATCAGCCCAAAACAAATTTCAAGCAGGGCTTATTAAAAAAGAGATTAATCTTCTCAACCCCTTCCACGCTTGAAGGCCCGAAAGCAGGTTCCCCTGCCTTTCCTTCTCAAGAAAATAGCTAATCATATCAGTTATGACCAGAAATAAGAGAGGAGATGGTGAATCTCCTTGGCAAAAAACCCTTCCCACAGAATCCTATAAAATGCAAGCATTTTTACTTACCAATGAGATAAATACATGTCTGACTTCTATGGCAAAGCATCATCAGTAGTTTCCTTAATATTTCTATTGTGCATCGCTGACTTAAACAGTGATCATCTGAGACGCTTAATTCATTAATGAAATGAGCATGGTGAAAATTTTACATTTTTCCCAATTTAACAGAAACTTGCAAATTATTCAGGCACTTCTGAAAATATCTAGGTACGTTGTCAACATTGGATTTTATATTGGTAGAGGAAATTGTAAATGATGGAACTTATTTGCAGCACATTCATGTCAGAAAGGAAATGCGAGGATGAATTTTAGGACTAAACAGGTCATGAACGGCAGATTACTGCCCACATACTGTATGAAAATGCTTGACATCTTCCTCAAAGATATAAGCAGGAGTCAGATCGGTGCCCCCACCAAACCACCACTGCCTTGGGGCTCCAGGAGAATCTACAGCCAAATAGCACCATATATGTGATAACAATTCATAAACAGCAAGAATTGTCCAACCACTGCAATGCTTCAATTTCAATAAATGCACAAAGTCAAAGTAACTATAAATTTATAGCAATATATTTAAAGATTTGAATTAAAGTACCTTTGGGTGCATCAGTCTCAAAATAACGATAATTGAAATGCAATGTAGGGGCAAATGGATTCTTTGGATGCAAAACCTGTCAATCAAAAGAAAAAATATACATAGGTCAAGAAGGAAGAAAAAGAAGCACATCCCTACAAATGATTCAACCATTTCTTCCCTTATTATTTGGATTGGAGAGGCCTATCAAGCATTGATATGTGGAAAAAAAAAAGACACGCCCATGATCATAAGGAAACAAAATGTATAAATACTGTATGTATTGAATAGTAAGGACATACGTAGTATATCAATTAGCTCTAAGCAACTCTATGTTTAATAAGATTGACGTTCACAGAAGCATCCCGAAACTCTACTATTAAGACATGCTCAATAATTTGGAGACATGACATTAACCACCAACATAAGGCCACCAGGTCAACAAAAGAAAATGCATGACACTTCACAAATGCAATCAATATAACAGCGCTACAACAATTTTAGCCAACATAATGGTTGATGACAATGTAGGCATTACTAATGAAGAAGATGGTAGAAATCATCAAAGCAGGAGGGTTCAGAATATAGCAGAGAAAAATGGAGAAGTCCTCTAGAAGGCAACGAAAACCCCAAAAATAGGCCAAAAGGGACATCAAGGGTGAGACAATTAAAAGGAACTCTTCCCATTACTTTTCATAGCACTAAAATTGATAACACGTTTACAGCTCTAGAAATGGGTAGCGAGGAAGATAAGACTATATGAAAATACAAACACAAATAAAACATAAATTGAACTTATTGCATCAAAATAAAACCAATGATGCTTGCCTAACTAGATTCCAACAGAAGAAGGAAAATGGAAATTGGAAAACACCATGAGAATGCTCTAGGAAGGCAGGAAGGATCAATGATATTTTTTTTTAGGATAATGGTGGGCTGAAATGCCTTCAATATTTTGATAAACAAAAGCCCAAATTGATTACAAAGAAAGCAAGGAAACAAACAAAAAAAAGAACAAACAATCACATTGCCCCCGAAGTAGAAGAGAATCAATAATCTGTTTGGAGAACAATTTTACACGGACCATATGGAAATCAATTGTCATGAGAAGTCAAAGTCACAGAATCAGTAACTTCACCATGCTAGGACCCAATAATCTAAGAAAATGGATGTCTTGTCCATTAGGATAACATCACCAGCCACTAACCGTGAAAAATGGTGTTGCCATCACTACATATAAAAAAAAAGTATACATAGCTAACAAGAAGCTCCAAAAGAGTGAATGAGCTCAATAACAGTAATATATGTTAGATACAACAATACAAGCAATCCGGTTTTTCGAACTTGAAGTTTGATTCACCTCCATCAACTGAATATCCAAATCGAATGCCAACAAATGGAACTCTAATATGACATATAGATACAACCAGCACCCAATAGACGTGATAGACTATAACGCAAAAGGAACACCAATACATTATATAAATAACATAGATAAATCCACTCATTCAATGAGAAACATGCATTGACCTTCCTTGTATAATTTAAGTGTCACAAGGCAAAAATAAAACTTTTTAGTAGGGCATCATCAATTTTAACTGAAAATGTAAACTGTAAAAAAGTATTCAAAATCATTGTGATCATATGAACAAATGAAAATGCTAGGGACAATCACTCCTGCAGTGACTTTTGCAATCCAACATATATTGAATTTTTTTTTAAGGTATATAATGTCTAATGAAATACATACCTTCACAAAAAATGAAGTACATACTCGAATAAATTAATGCATATATTCTTGCATTATCCTTAGTCAAGTATATACTCGCCTAACCTAGTATATACTCAATTAGATAAATCATATACTCAATTAGGATTGCAGGAATGACCAACTGTATCAGCTCCCTACACATTTGAGTTCCTTTTATTAATCATAATTTCCAAATCAAGCAACAAAAGAAGGCATTAAAAAAAAAAGAAATCCAAGAAGAGTCACCCATACCGAGCTGATACCCGCAGCAAAGAACGGGACAGGCCCGGGCTTGGCATCATCGGCCCCATCCTTCACGCCCTTGGCGGCCCGATACGCGTCGGGGGGCATGACCCCGTACACGACCGACACGTTAACCCCTGCCTTCTCCCACACCCCTCCATCCTGCAAAACCCTGCTGATCCCTCCCCCTCCCCCAGGCCTCGACCAAACGTCCTCCTTGAACCTCCCACCGCCGTCCGCCGCCTCGATCGCCGCGCACACCTCGTCCTGCGCCTCCCTTATCATCCTCTCGAACCGCGCCCGCACCGAAGCGGCGGACGACGACGACGAGCTTTCGGACTCGCGGAGGAAGGTCTCGGGGCGCTCGTTCTCCGGGGTCTCCTTCTCAATGGCGACCGCGGATCGGACGGCCAGGGAGAGGCGGCGCGGGGAGGCGGTGACGGCGGCGCGGCGGAGGAAGGAGAGGGTCGGCGGTGGGGGTTTGAGGAGTGAAGGAGAGGGTGGCGGGAAGAGGAGAGGGGGCGGAGAGCGAGCGGAGATGATTGAATAGGTCGGCATTGATTTTTTTTTTTTTTTTTTTTTTTTTAAGTTTTTGAGATTTGTCGAGAAGGGATGTTGAGAGAGGAAAAGAAGGGGTTTTAATAGGATAGACCGCGGGGAAGAACCGTTGGGCGGGAGGGGGGTTTTGTGTGGATAAGGCGTCGTGAGTGGGTCAGCTGGAGAGCACGTTGTATTTCATTTGCGGCGGATTTGGGAATTTTTAATGCTTGGATGTTCTTTATGTACTTTTATTGATCAGAGAAGTGGTTGACCCTTTTGTGATGGAAAACTAGTTTTTTTTTTTCAATGGATTATGATGGAAAACTAGTTGCTAAGGTGGTTTTTTGTGGGTTTCTTAGGAATGGGAGAAATGTGTATTTTGATTGTGTTTATTTTTGTTTGACTAAATTGTACGGTTTACATTTGTAAAATGAATTTGACATGTGATGAATGAACACGTTTCATTTAATGAATTTTGGACTGTTTGATTGATAAAAGAACAAAATAAGTGAAAAAAAGAGTAGAGGATCAGAACCTTGGAATTTAATGGTTTTGAGACGAGTTTAATTTAAGAAAGTTATTAGGATGGATCAGATTCAATAGTGATTATATGCTTGATTGTGTAGGAAATTTGGGTTTGGGTTGCGTGATATTAACACGGACATTGCTTTTATTGACCAAGATCAAGGGATCAACCCCTTTGGAGTCGAGGTGTGTGACTCAAATTGTTGGGCCCAAAAATGAGACCCACCAACTATGCTCCACGTACTGGCAGTCCAGACCCGATTGACATGGGTCCACAACCCAGATTACCCACCACAGGTGGATCTGGTCCGTTAATCCTTCAATGCCCAACAACCGAGCATCAATCCAAGTCAGTAAACCCATAACTTAATTTTTTAAATCAGGGATTATCAATTGTTGATTCTCTAAATCTACACAAATATATTAAATCTATAGCCTGATGTAATTGATCCTCTAAGATTACAATAATATATCTTGAATGTGAAACTAATCACCAATTGATCCAGAAGATCCCAACAAATTATGTGTATTTATCAAGGGATAATGACTACGATCCTGCAAATCCCACAAATAACACATAATCAATCCCCCACAATATGGGATCCTATCGCATCCGTCCGATGGGAGAAGGATTCCCATAGGATTCTAGGGTTTGCCCTATAACACTATAAATTGGAAACCAATTCTCTTTATTAAGGTATGTGAATTTTTTTTACAACCACCATAATCGTGCATTCTACTTACTTGAGCATCGGAAGATCTTCCGCAGATCATCCCAACCCTATTTTTGACCACGTTTGAGGAGGAGCACCGTTGACATCAAAGAAGCTGGTGGGAGGAGCGAAGTGGACAGATTCTGACGATCCGAATCCAGTTCGTCACTTTTTGCCCCTCCACGAATACTACTAATAGGGTAAATCATGGATTGTTCCATGTCCTCGTATAGCGTTTTGGACATGAAGAGTCATCGTTAGTGGGATGCTTGGATCTCATATAAATGTTGCAATTGATGCAGCACATGTGTACATTGATTTTCATTTAGTTAAATTGTAAGTTTTATATTCATATTCATATATCCTAGAGTCAATATTTGGCTACTAGATATGATACAAGTAGATATTTGGTATTCTAACAATTGTAGGTCTTCTTGTTCTATTGGGTGTGAACATGTGAGGAAGGCAATGATTTTCTATGGATATGGTAGGCCTCAACAAGTGAGGTCATAACATCCATCATATATCATAGTGTGATGCCCGACCCGTTGAGGGGGAGGCCCAACAGTCTCTAGAGGCCCATGGATTGGGTGAGGGTGAGGGTGTTTAGTCCTACATTGCCTAATGGGAGGAGATAGTTTGTGCTTATATGTGAGCACAGATCTTACACACCAAGATACATTTTAAACCCGTGAGCTCATTTAGGGCAAAGTGGACAATTTCTTGCTGTGCGTTACAGGATAGTATCAGAGCATAGGTTCAACTCTCGGACTGTAGATTATGGGTATATTAGTTGACCTGTTGAGTTTAGTGTTTTAAGTTCGATTGACCTAAGGAGTTTAGGTTTAGTTACCCTTTTATATATGAAAGAAAAGTGTTTTGGTTATCTTATTTAGCCTAGAACTTTGATTTCTGGTTCCCTTAGCTTAATTGGCCTATAAATTTTAGTGTTTTAAGTTTAATATCCTAAGGAGATTAAGTTTGGCTATCCTATAGAAAAATTATTTGGGCCATTTGGTTACCCTATGTTTTTATTCTGAAGCCTAGGATATCTTTTATGTCTAGTTATCCTATGAGAACTTAAGACGGCCTATAGGAGAAATTCCTTTGAAGCCTAAATAGGCTTAGAGTATGTTAAGATGCATTGCATATAGGGTTTGCATTCTAACCGTTTGTTTGTTTTGTTATAGCGAAATTTTGGTGAAGCGGGCGCACATTGGGAGTACACCAAAGTAATTATGAATTGTTTTCAGAGTGTTCGATGTGGCTGAGCATTCGCGACATTCAAAAATATTATTTATGTTTAATGGCGATGTGAAAGGCACATTTAAATTGTGAATGTGCATCGTGGTAAGTTAATTTTTATTCCTAATGTCAGGAATGTCTTTAGTGTTATTGGCGTCATAATTATCCCTTTTGTATTGTACAAGTTGGACCATGTATGGTATGGGACGGAAATAGACCTAACTTGTACAATTTGGATGACAAATTTTTTGCCTTGATTTGTTTCATTGTCATTGTTGTATGGTATAAGTTGGACTACCTGTAGAATGGGACATAGGTAGACCTGACTTATCATGATTGTGTGTAATTATGTGTATTGTTTGTACTATATAAGTTAAGACACATATAGTGTGGGGCGTAGGTGGGCTTGACCTATATAGTAATGGCTGTGAATGTCTTGTTGCTTTTGTCTGTGCGATATAAGTTAATCCACTTGTGGTTGGGTCACTATGTATTAGAGTGGCGTAGCGGAAGCATTGTGGACCAAGCTTATATGATTGTTTTGTTGCTATGTCATTTTATGATTATTTACTTGTTATAAGTTGAAGCTTCAATGCGGAACATTGGTGGTTTGACTTTGTACAGTTGTTATTTGTTTGTAACGCAGCGTGAAAACGATAGAAAGATCCAACCAGCGTTGAGATCTCATAAACTTCTTGAATCCACAAGGAAGAAAACCCCAAAAGGGAGAAAATTCAAAATATTATTGATCAAAAGTTACAAACCCTAGATTACAAGCCTCCCTTTTATAATAGGGAAAAACTTACTAAAAATAGTAAAAACGAAAGTTTGTTATAACTAATTCTAGGGGATCTTAGAAGATCGTGGGATTTGATTTCGGTCAAATCCGAATTATATGAAGGAGATACGCTAAATCTAAAAAGTTACTAAAAATAGCAAAAATGCCATTTTGAGGGCCGAAAAATGGGAAAAATGGAAAAATAAGGACGTGTTGTGGCATAGCGACAACTCTTGAAGATCTCCTCGACATCTACCTCCAGTAAAAATTTCAGCCAATTCCGAGTTCGGGGCGCCATTTATTTCTACTAGCCGGTTTTTCTGTAAATAGTTGAAATCTTCAAATGGACCCTTTCGGGTTCATCGCCCCCCGAAACGCGTCCGCCACCCATTCTACATCAGTTTGTGATGTATTAGTTGGCAACTTATATCGGTGTTTGTTGTGTTGGGTAGTATGAGTCATACGCATGAGCCGATATTATCGTTGTTTGAATAATTACTTTGTTGACATTGGATATCATATGTCCTTTATTTTGTGTTCTCACTTGAATTTTGAGGACAAAATTCCTTTAAGGGGGAAGTATGTAACGACTATGATTTTCCTAGTCGTTTCTTGATTTTGTGCATAGGGTCATATTCCTATAAATTTTTGGAAGACTTATATATCTCCAATTTCATAAATTAAGATATGGTTGGAATCGATATTTTGTTAGATTTCAACTCTTTTTACGGATCATGAATAGGACGAGTATCGATCAAGTTATGGGTCAAACTGTGCTGAGAGGTCGGGCAAAGGAAATAGCGACGGCTTAAGGGGGAGCCGTCGGTATTGTGACGGATCCAATAGGTGCCATCGGTTTCTGAGTGACGGACTCGATCAAAGCCGTCGGTTTTGCTGGGAGATGGCTGCTATAGGAGCCGTCGATCCGGAAAATCATATTTTTAAAAATATGATTCATTTTTGGAAAGAACAAGTGCATTGATTGGGATTAATTTGCACTAATGGCTTCCTATTTTATATAAATCATATTTTCAAAATTTGGTCCGTTTTTTGAAACAAACAAGTGCATTGATTTGGGATTTAATTTGCAATAATGGTTTCGCATTTTTGTCTCCCATGTGTATATGCGTATATATACCCCCTCTTTCATTTCTCTTTGCATTGAAACCCTAAAACCCTAAAGGCCTCTTTCTTTCTTTCTCTTGTTGGAGCTCCATTTTTAGGACCCTGAGGAAGGGTGTTGGGTGAGTATTTTTTATCTTATATAAATTTATTTAATTGATGTTTGTATTAATATAGGATGGTCTCACATATGTTTTCGGATCTCATTGATCTTTTGAGTTTTGTTCTTGAGTTTTTATAGTTTTGATGTATTAGATATGATTTTTGGATCCTTATATTATAGCCATAAAATCATGAGGTTTTTAAAGTATTTTACAAATATTTCATGTTAAAAGGAAGGGGATATGTATATATCATGTCTAGGTTGTTTATTAAGGGTAGAAAGCATGTTTATAATTGTTTAATGACCCTTATATGCATAGATCCGAACATATACATGTTTTTATGATTTTTTAAGAGTTTTATCATAGATCCATGTTAGTTGTTTCTACATATAATAAATCCATGGTCTTCAAGGATTTTTGTAATATGATTTAATGATTTTTATATATGTTCTATTTTTTAATCCTTTTAGATCTAGGGTTTTGAATAGACGAATATCATGCTAAGTATAATAATATGTTATCTCTTGCGGTTTTCAAATGATTTTATAAAGTATATTCAAAATTCTTGTGTGTACCAAGTGTTTTATGTTTCATCGATGTTTTTATCGTTTTTCATAAGTTAGGGTTTCAAATCAATTTTTATTTACACGATATTTGATCCATCTCCTAAATATTTTCTATCGTTGACATATTATATATTGATTTTTGATAATATGAATGGATCTAAGTTTTTAGAAGTTAAATAAGATTTAATTGGTTTTATATACGTGTTTTGCGAATCCTTATAAACTAGGGTTTTTAATTGGATTTCTTACACAAATCTTTGATATTCCTTACTGATTTACATTGTTTTACATGACTCATATTGTAACGCCCCCATACCCAAGGCTCCATTTGAAGCTTGAAAACGGTTCGTTACCTTGAACTTCTCAATTAAAGCACAGGACATTTTTTAAAAAAAAAACATAAAAGATTTATTTAATCATGTCAATGAAAACATAACTAGGATCTAAACAAAATCCATCCTAAACGTGGATGATTACAAATAAATAGTTTTTAACTCAAACATCCAACTGTTTTTTACAGAAAGGGACTAAGGAAACTACATACCAAGGAACCACCTAATGCAACGGACAATAAACGCGCAAGCTACGATCTCCACCACCAAGATCAACGATCGCCAACGACTACTCTGAAAAGTTGAGGAAAAGAGGGGTGAGCTACCACGCCCTTAGTGAATGGACCTTTTGATCCCAATAATAATTGATATCCCAAATAATATTCTTTGATAATATATATCATAAGAAAAATAATTTCCAACACACAATAATATGATATTTACAAATACAATAGATTTTCAATAAACCGAACTTAGAAATTTCATTTCAAGATACATAGTCTCCAAATCTTGTCAAACACATGATGCTTATGAATGCAATGGATACGCATGCCCGTATTCCATGGCACTTAGCCGCAAGGATTTCGCTCTGGAAATCATGTCACCTAGACTTTGGTCCATTTTGAACCGTAGTCACCTAGACTCCACCTAGGCTACGTCACCTAGACGAATGCGATGCATGCATGATCAACACATATTTTCATTTCAATAATATGCATGTGATAGTTTCAGAATAATAACATTTTCAATATAATACTTAATAAGACATCAGCCTATATAATATGACATGCTCGAGGTTATACAAAAATAACATTTAAAAGTCGTTGATAAAAATTCTTCAAAAACTACATAGGAGACAAGACCCACTCACCTTCGGTCATACGCAAGACCACTGGAAGCTAACGAGAGTCTACTATTCCTGAGGGTATTCCTACCAATGAACAAAATCAGAAACGGAACATAATGATTAAATAAAATAAGAGATCACCAAAACATTGGGCTCAGCCGGCTACTCAAAGTTAGCCGTCATGCCTCTGACGGCTACTCAAACCTAGCCGCCTAGTCTCCGATGGCTACTTTCAAGTAGCCACCCCCCGACAGACTCAAAACAGCAAATATGCCTTTAATGACCCCGACTTTCCACCCAAACATTCAAAAACCCGTACCTACTCTCTCTCATACAGAAATACAGATAAAAACACATTGAAAACATTTAAATTTGATCGCCTAAATGATCGATTCAATGATAAATCAAAATACCGAAAATGATGAAATCTCTACAAAAGCAATTTGAAAATGGTAATATTAACACCATATACTTTTGTACCTCAAAGTAGCATTTCTATATTATATAACAGTAAGTTAATGATGACAAAATATCCTAATACATGTTTCTATCATGCAAGTAGAGTTTGTGTAGACCTAAGCATGATTTCTTTTCAAATATCGATTAATCAACAAAACTCAAATCATAAATCTTGTAAATCTGAATATATAAACCAAAGACACCGTAACAATAGCATGATATATGATATAAACAATTCCAATTGATGAACATGTCTTCTTAACCCTAGATCCATGCAAAACCATGAGTTATGCATCAAAAGCATACATAATCCATCCAAAAATCTTTAAAAACCACTGATCTAATATGTATATGAATAAATAACATGGATCTATGATAAAACTTATCAAAACAACGATGAAAATACATGAGGTTTGGGTTCATGCAAGGCGGTACCAAAACAAGGCATTAAAAACCCTAAACATGCTTTCTATCTTAAGAAAAATAACCCTAACCATGATCTATGTATAAATATTCAAAAACAGCATGTAAATCTTGTAAAAACATCTTTAAAAGGTCATCAATGAATTAATTATAACATCAAGATCAAAATAAATCAACATCACATAAATCAAAATAGAGTTTTTGGATTGGTTTTAATTGGATTTCTCGTACGGATGATTTGATTTTCGAGATGAGTTCTTTTCTGTTTTACACCGTTTTAAACGACTCATGTATGGTTTTTCAATGATAGAATATGTTAAGATATTTTTAACAAAATTGAGTTTTTGCTTTCTGTCTCGAACGGCTCAGTGAAGAGCCGTCGGGCATGTTTCGGGAGGAGCCGTCGGTTTTGTCATGGACGACCCCTGTGGGGTCCGTTGGTTTGCCTCGGACGGCTCTTAAGAGAGCCGTCGGGTTTTCTGTAAGTACGGGTACCATTGGGTTCCGTACAGTTTGCGCATTTCATGATCGATTCGTACTATTTCAGGTCCGGTTAGGTTGCTATAGATTCTTCTGGACTTGTTGCATGTCATGGACCGAAGCTGAGTGAGTCTAGTCTCTTATGTAGTTTTTAAACTATCTATATAGTATATCATTCCGTATCATGGTTACTTTAAAATATACAATTGTTATTCGGAGTATGGATTATTTGAGCATGTCATCATGACTAGTATGAGGTGTTCATTATATATACATAACTTATATGTTTTGAAGACTATATTATTTTTATCGCATGCATGTTATTGGATAACGAGTTGATCATGCATGCATATCATCAATCTGTGTGACACTTGTCTACGTGACATCGTCTGTGTGACAATCGGTCTGCGTGACCTAGTCCAGTGGGACCCTGTCTACATGACATTGTCTACGTGATACCGTTCTGCGTGACCATGCTCTAAATGGAGCATCTTTTAGCTGCGTGCCATATGGGCATGCATGTCCGTTGCATCATATGCATCATGTAGTATCATGCTTGTGAATTTTATGGTTATTCCTCCAAAGTGATGCATTATTATTTTACGAGTTTAGTATGACTTACATATGTTTTCCTTATTATGATATATCATGTTCTGTGTGACTCATATTTTATAACTCTATTATTTTCAAAGTTATTTTTGAAATATATTATTACCAACGGGACGCCATAGGTCAATTCACTGAGCATGTGGTTGCTCACCCCTCTTTTCCCAACCTTTCAGATTTAAAGACTTAGATTTGATGGATCTCGTGTAGTTGCGAACGAGGTCATGGTGCAAGAACGTTAGACTTGCTTGGTCGAATGACTGATCAATTTCATTTGACATGTAGTTGGCCCATCTTCCTAGTAACAATTTTTGTATCAAGTTGTATATATTTTGTGTAAGTTATATCCAGAGTACTTGGAGTGTTGTTGAGATCTTTAATGCCATATTATTATTAAAGATGAAGTTCATTTTAGTATTATTCTTATGTTTCTGGATAAAAGAAAAAAATAATAGAACTCTGAGATTTGAGGAGATAAGGTTAACGCACTCGGATTCTACGCTTCAAAACGGAGTCATGTATTCGGGGGCGTTATAGGATGGTATCAGAGCCTGCCCATTTTGTGATGGTAGGTGTGACCTCACATGAGGACGTGTGGCCCATTAAGGGAGGTGATTGTGACGCCCAACCCGTTGAGGGGGAGGCCCAACAGTCCCTAGAGGCCCATGGATTGGGTGAGGGTGAGTGTTTAGTCCCACATCGCCTAATGGGAGGAGATAATCTGTGCTTATATGTGAGCACAACTCTTACACACCAAGACGCGTTTTAAGCCCGTGAGCCCATTTAGGGGCAAAATGGACAATTTCTTGCTGTATAAGCCTAAGGCGTTACATATAGCCATAGTGTGATGATACACCTTCAACTTATCATGCATGATGGAAGGAACTTTGGACATCCAAATCTATTGGTGATCATGATTTTCACTTAGCGAATGACAATAAATAGGAAGATAAGAAAGTTGTTAAGGGAATTAGGTGTCATTGTACATAATAGAGGAGACTATGATCCACTTGTTTTTTAAATAAAGATTTTCACATTGTTCCAACATGCTCGTATTAACCTCATGCTACTATATGGTTTATGGCTCTATGGTTGTTCATATTCAAGGATAGGAAATAACTCATGTACTCAAGCAAATATTTTTCATCTGCATACTATGGAACATATTGTATGCACAAAATGTGACTAAGTATGCTGGTACCAATCCTAAATCACTAAAAATATTTTCATGGCTCAAGGTAGGAGTCAAATTGACTGATGATTATAAAAAGCCTGGAACTATTAGGAGAGTGATTGTTCATACAGAAGCAGGGATGGCATAGGGGTAATCGATTTGGAGGATTTTAATAGGGCCCTTATTTCTAGTGAATGTGAAAATTTGTAGGAGAGCATTTTGCGGTGTGGAAGAGAGTGGTTGTTGGGGGCCTACAAGATGTAAGGACGGTGATGCCACATGTATGTTCATTAACTTAATTAATGAAAGGAAATCAAAATGCAAGTAGAGTTATTTGAGATGGGTTAAGATTCAGCTTGTGTGAGTACTACCATTTGTAGCAGCTTGTGCGTGTGTGTGTTGGAAGTAGTACTGCCACTTGTTGCCTTCTTCATATTTAGGGGTACATGTAGGAGCTTCTGGGGGGGGGGGGGCATACATGTAAGGGTAGCATTATAAATAAGCTTTGGTTGAATAGAAGCGATAGTCATTTATTTAGAGGGTGATTAAGGCTAATCAAGGGGGTTCTATGTTGTGTAATGAGTAGAAGGTCGAGTTCAATATTTTCTGTAGCTTCCCAAACCAAGTACATGTTCTTCATTCGTATGGAAGTCCGTCACGCAGTATGGCGATGTCAAAAGAAATTGGAGATGGGGAGGGGGAGGGGGAGGGGGAGAAAGAGAGAGAGAAAGGGAGAGAAAGAGAGGCTGGAGAGGGGCAGGGATGGGGCCGGAGAGCCGGAGGGTTTTCCTCCTCTGTCACCCCCTCCCTGTAGTTCGCTCTTCGTCACCCCCTCTTGGCCTCCCTCCCTCCCTCTCTTCTCCCTCCCTGTTCCCACTAGTATAAAATGATTGATATGGGTGGTGAGATTTTTTTTGGTAAAGTTAAAATTTTTATTAATAGGAATAGATGATCCATCCAATTATTAATTCCCTAAAGTTGAATAATTGGAGGTTGATAGTCAAAATCAAACTATGATAAACATAATTATTAACTGATACAAATCAATTTTGTTGATTATTTTGATTTATTTTATTTTATTTATATAATCATTAGTAAAAAAATTGAAAAATTAATTCTAAATATTTTTCTGATCTCTTATTTTATGAGATCCAGCTCTTTTTATCATATGAAAGCACTCCAAGTGAGCAGTCATATAAATGTTGTTCCGATGTGTAGGTTATGGAACGATGTGCATAGGATGATTAACATAGTATAAAAATTTTAACAAAGTATATAGATGCATCACAATGTATAGGGGATGAAAAACAATGTACATGTTAATAACATAGAGTGCATAACAAATTATAAAATATGGTAATGTACATGTTATTGGGGTATTTTAAATGAAAAATAAGTAAAGAACATTGTTACACTCGGTCAATTTATAACCCAATTTATAATTGTGTATATATACCTCGTTAGAAAGTTT
Source organism: Acorus calamus (assembly GCA_030737845.1). Classification (NCBI taxonomy): domain Eukaryota; kingdom Viridiplantae; phylum Streptophyta; class Magnoliopsida; order Acorales; family Acoraceae; genus Acorus; species Acorus calamus. Next base: position 12,586,871 of record CM060866.1, read on the forward strand.
TTTAGAAATCAATGTAACGAGGTATAAATATATCTCTTTAGAGCGTCTCAAATGAAAAAAAATCTAAAATGGAGTCAAATAAAATAATAAAAATTCAAAACGAGAGTTTAGATGATTACTATTCATTTTTCAATTTTAACTACAATCTCTATTTTCATCTCTATTCTATTTTTATATATTATTTTTTATAAAAATTCAATTTAAAATATTGCTCTTTTATTTATGTATTACATATAGTTGATAAATATTGAGAAATTTAAAATCGGTAGAAGTGGGAACTGATGGGGTGCGACCATTCGGTCGTGCACCCCATCGTGCGGTAGACATTGGTGACCGTCAGATCTGTGGAAATTAGATCTGACGGTTGATTTTTTTTCCCAATCGCTTGTTAACCGGATGACCAAGTGAACATGTCATCTCATATAACCCTTTTTTTCACTTACACCTTCTCTCTCCTTTCATTTCTTCTCATCTTACAAAAAAAAATCACAAACAGGAGAGAGGAAAATAAGGGATGTGTGACCACCGCCGATGAGCCCGGCCACCCATGCCTCACCGTGCGCGTCACCTCGCCGGTCAGCCTCACCCCTTAGATTTTGCCAGATCTGAATATTTCTATCTAGGGTTTCTTCAGATCTGGGGTATGTTTTTTAGATTTATTTTCAAATCTAGATTTTTTTCTGATTTATTTGTAGATATAAGTTTTTTTCAGATGTAGGGTTTGTTTTAGATTTATTTTTAAATTTTTTTTCCTGGTTTGTTTGTAGGTCTAAGATTTTTTCAGATTTTCTTTTAGATGTAGATTTTTTTTCTTCAGATTTTATTACTTTGTAGATTCTTACCGAGGAAGGCATTTGTAGTTGTTGACTGTATTTGGGTTTTTCAGAATTAGTTTTGAATGAGTTTTTTTGGTTTGATTGCATTTGTGAGTGATGAGAAGTAATGAATAACATAAATGATAGCGACTAAATGGTTGGATTACACCTGTATTAGATTTCATATTCAAACTGTATGAACCAAAACAATAAGTTTAACCATTGCTTCAACTAAATGATGGTGACTAAATGATTTTTTATGGTAATCAGAGGACATGCATGAAAAAATAATATTCAATTAATTAAACATTCTCAGATTTTTTTACAGTATTCAAAAGATTTTAGTGGTCAGAAGCCTTGGTTGCCTGCTCACAAAATGAAGACACAATTGAACATGCTCAGACATTTTTTCGTAGATGGTCCGAGAATATTAATGACAAAACTGGAAAACAATGTTTCACAATATTGATTATTGCAATTATGCCAGCCAGACTCAAACAGTCATTGTATATCATGATAGAGAGACATCAAAATTTTCCTTAATTGCCACTGTCTATTTGACCAAAGTCTCTTGAACTGAATGAGTTGTGAAAAAAAGAAAGGTGTTCCAATAGTAAAAAATATTTTACAGCTCCATAATCAGGAGAAATAATTTGACATGAAATTGTCTAGGCCTATACAGATAAAATGTCTAGCTGTGGCATTAGACATCAGGACTTCCCCTGCGAGTTCTTTAAGTTAATCTGCTCTAAAATTCAATAAGTTCTTCTAAATAACATCGTTGAAGTTCACATTAGCTGATATGGATCTAAAGCAATCCAATCCTTCCTCTCCATTATTTATGTTCAACCACAAAAATCTTGTAGTCACCTTTCTGCAGTGCAGTATAGCGGTTGCTCTAATTTTTGGCCTGTGCGACATCACTTTGTCATTTGCCTGTTGGAGAAGGAACAACCAATTGCCAGTTGCCCAATTATTTTTACTCCTGGCAAATGAATTCTTGCATTTAGTGAAACAGATAATAAAAGTCTAGAAAGTAAAACTACAGAATGAACAATGAACTAACTTCATGAAAGGTAGCAACTGAGTTATAGAGTTTGATGCCATATAAATAAATAAAGAATGTGTGGTTATGTTTTCAATCAAAGAAAGAACGACCTTTTTTCTTGGTTTTGGACCTTCAACAAAGCGACTGAAAGGAGGAAGAAAAAAAGAAAGAAAAAATCAGAACCATTAAAAACAGCAATAAGTTTATGCGAAGTAAGTAAATAAAAGAATGAAGCTGCAATAACTAAATAAACCAATAAGCGTCAAGGGATTGGGTCGAAAACATGTCCTTTTTCTCGATAATCAAGGTATAGAACAAGAGAAACTGCATCAATCACTTGCTTTGACCAACGAAAAGGGAGAGGCGCTAGTAGCAAAATCAGACTCAACAAAAATGCTTCATATTAGCATAATGTTCACCACTTTGATCATTGAATGTACTCCTTGGAAAATATAACCCTGATTCCGCTTGCATGTTTCATTCCTTCTGCAATCAGCCTATGTAGAAAGAAGAAGGGTTTTGACCTACTAGCCTTCAATACTGGTCCATCCAAGCCAAACCCATCAAATCCCGTAGGCCTTATATAAGACTTTTGGTGCTGAACAAACTTGTAGAAAAACCGGGTATTCAATTTGTCAATTAAGTTCAGTTTCTGATGGTGTAAATCCCGTGTCTCATTCCCTTGCGTCGAGTTAGGTTCTGGATTCTCTGAAAGGTACTTTGACTTGGTGGTGAGCCAGTGAGCTCGTTCCTCACTCCCTCAAGCTTCACAGTTGGCGATCCGTCATGCAATGGGTCGGGGGGTGTAGCAGTGGATCTCCATGAGAAGTTGAAGGCGAGCGAAGTGAGTCGAGACAAATCAACCATCTTTATATCACTTTGACTTTGCCAAGAAGAAGGGCTTTCTTTCTATACTAGCTCACGTACTTCTGGCGCTTCATCTTTTACTTGGAAGACGTCCTTACATACCCCACACCTAACCTGCCGGGCAGTCACCCTCTAGCCTAATGGTCGCCTCACTCAGTCCTACTCGCTTAACTTTGTCAACTTATCTTCTCGCTTAATGACATTCCATTGATTTTCTAAAGTCACAGGTCTCAGAAGCAGTGGTTGCAAAATAATGATTCTAACAAGGATAAATTCACTTATTAAATTTATGCTTGAAAGATCACGAGTGGAAGGTCTGCTAGTTTTCTAAGAGTATCTTCAATAAATAACCTCACATAACTTGAAATTCCACAACATGCAATATGGACCTACAAAATACACTTGTATCAGATTTCATATTCAAATTGTTTGAACAATTACAACAAGTTCAACCATTGCTTTAACCATTACAAGTAAAACAATTTACAGTATTAGTATTGGATTATATATATGTAGTTCTCCTCTAATTACTACAACAAGTTCAAACATTACATTCACCAAGTTCAACCGTTACAAGAAGTCCAACATCTAGGACCCCGCACATGTGGACACTGTAACGCCCCACATTTACCTAACCGCTTATCGGACGGTAAACGGGTCGCTACTAAATTTAATCCAATTACAAGACCAAAATTTGCAGCTCTTTTTTTTTTCTTATATGATACCCATATAATATAAATATAATAAAACCGATAATAATAAAATAAATAATACCAACGGTATTAAATCACTAATGACTTTACAATATATCAGAATTTTTGCGAAGACCAGATACTGAAAAGAAAATACTTAACAAACCACCCCTGTGGGAGCCATCTAAATTAAGGTAAATCCAATTAGTTGACCGTGACTATTATTTATTCTCCAATACTGCTACTTCGACTAGATCCCTGAAGCGTACGAAAGTTCAAGATTTGTCTTGGTCCTCAGAAGATGAGCTACCTGGTTATGAAACAACCAGCCCATATCGAATAGGGTGAGTGATTAACTCAGTGAATAAGTCCACTAACAAATTATCTCACGTGACAGTATATATAAAAATAAAGTTTTATGAAAATTAGAATTTTATTTAATAAATCTTTTATTTTATTAAATCAATTTAAAATCATAAATTTTTTTAAAAAAAAAATATTTTAATGCGCACGTGACCCAATCCTTGGCCCACATCAGAGGAAATCATGAGAGAAAAAATATCATCATATATATATATATTTATATATAAAAAAAATAAGAATTTTCTTTTAAAAATCAAATTAAATTCATGAGCTTAATAGAATATAATTTTAATGCAATCACGTGGCCCAATCCTTGGTCCACGTCATAGAAATCATGCAGCTTAAATGATATGACCGGGTAGGGTTCTCAATCGGAAGAACCGTTCCCCAAAACAGGTGTGCCAAGCCCCAAGCGACTAAATCGCTCAAAAAGCTCCCTCGAGGAGACGTCGGATCTAGAAGACGCTGATGGGTCGCCGCTGCCATCACTACGAGAACACCAGCACATGATGCCCCGGTTGCTGCAGACTCCAAACAAAGGAGTCCGCCGCTGTAAGGAATGCTTTACCACACCCCTCACCGATCTTCGGACTCTTCGAGTCCTAGACCTTCCTCCCCAAAGGCGAAATACTACGGGGGGATTTATTCCAGAAAATATGTCATGATATGCATCTTGATACAATCTCCAGGACTAGATTGTCTCCACTAGTCCTAGATTTTTCTAAAAGTCTCGAAATGAAAATCTTTAATCCAAATGTTATTTCGAAAACATCAACATCAAAAATGTATTATGTTAATTCTTGAAACATGAATAGCATAATTCATGCTATTTTAAATGACAAGACGAAAGAATTAAATCATGCAACTTTATTCAATAAGAAATGCAATTTCATCAATATGTAAAATATCAAAATCATGCAAAATAATAATAATATAAATGCGTAGATATCACATAATATCATACAAATATAATTAACACGTGAAATTCAACGATATATAGAAAAACTCACATAAAATAAATCAGTAGGCCTACTCACCTCAAATAGACCATAGGTCCATAGAATGAAGCCCACAACAAAAATTATAACCTAGATAAATCAAATAAATTATTAATTAAAACCTATAATTCAAGCCTAGGCCAAAGACCTAGTTACCTATCCATAATTTTTAGGTATAAATTTTTATACCCAACAATCAAAACTCATCCATATATACCACAACCTAAAAAAAAGATCAAAAACTTATTTATAATAAAACCAGACATTAAAAGACGAAACTAGAAAAAACAAAACAGAAAAGACAAAAATCCAGAAATTCAAAATAATAATAGAATAACGAAAATTCATAAAATAATATAAAACATCTTTTTTTTAAAAATAAATAAATAAAATTTTAATTAGTAAAATTTGAAAATAAATAAATCTTATTAAGTATACGCATAAATCATAACCCTAGTATTATTTAAAAAAATTATATTTTAGAAATCTGATCATAATTCTAATCTTTAAAATAAATAATAAATCGAAACCCTAAGTTTATAAAGACTCAAAAATCTAAAAATCTAATATAGATCTAATAAAAATAATAATAGATCAAAACCCTTGTTTTTATAAAATCATAAGAATCTAACAACATAAACATATACATATTAAAACTATAACTTGATCAAAAACTAAAAATCCCATAACATAAAAATATATTTAATCCTTAAAATAAATAATAAATCAAAACTTTATTTTTATTAAAATATTAAAAATCAAAATAGCTAAACATTGATCTAATAATTAAATGATAAAAAGAAAAAGAATAAATACATTTTTCTCTCTCTCTCTCTCTCTCGGTTTCTGCCCGAACCGACGAGACCCACCGCACACGGCACACCCTTAATATAGACATATATACTTAGTTACCAAAATCTAACGAAATGACAAAACGACCCCTTTCTTATTTTATATTTACAAATAGGTCCCTATCCGAATTACATATAGGTCCCTGGAGCATATTATAAGATATTCACAAATTCAAAACGGGGTCCCTCAAAATCAATAACAATGAAATCTCAAAACTTAATCTTTTGAGCTCCAATATTAATAAGATTGTAACCATTTAAGATCTTGAAGATTTTAAAAATAAAAATATATAAAAATTTCAACATAACAATTAATATTTAAAATTGTAAATTGAAATGGGCCCATAAGGATACACTAAATGGACCAAAATTTAAAAACACACAAATTTCAATTCAAATATCATATTTATATATTTAAATTAAATATATAAATAAGATAAAATTCACATGGTTTTACATACTCCCCCCCTTTAGGAATTTAGTCCTCTAAATTCAAGGGAGAACACAAAAAGAAAGATATATGACATCCAATGATAACAATCATACAACCAACAGTTGTAAGAGTAGTCTTACAATTTTAACTCATAACAACATCAATACAATCATTTTACTAGTAGGGTTACACGTCCGTGTAATACCTAACAAGCACAATAATATAGAAAATAGTATAAGAATCCAACTTATACCGCACAAACAATCAAACAAATGTACATCCATACAATAATTGTATAAGTCAGCTTACAGGTCTGACTCATACTCAACAAACTCAATAATGTGAAAAAAATGGTATAAGATTCTAACTTATACCCCACAAACAATATTCAATCGAATGCACAAGCAAAACTATCAATGATTTGCATTGAAGTTACAACAAATATCAATACAGACAACTATCATACAACAAAATAACCATATAAATCAGATCCACAATTCTTCCGCTGCGCCTCTGATAGTGACCCAAATCACAGGTGGATGAATTTATACATCAGAAACAATGACAAAAGTTATTTACAATAATTAAATGTATATGTCAAATCCACCTATGTTTCACATCATAGGTGTTATAACTCATGCAGCATAAGCAATGACAAACAGTACGATAAAAATATACAAGTAAAGCTCACCCATGTCCCATACCATGGGTGATTCGATTCGTACGGAACAAGCAAATACATAACAAACAACAAATTGCATAAGTCAGCCCACCTTCGTCCCATACCATAGGCGGCCCAACTAATACAATACAAACATAGACAATCTATATAGCAAAAGAATCAACATCAAACAATTTCATACATAATTGTACAAGTTAGGCTCATCTACGTCCCATACCATAAATGGTCCAACTTGTACCATCAACATAGAGGCAATAATAATGACAACAACATGAAACTAAAGATATTTACAATCTTTAGAATTTATATATAAAAAAATCATCTACTGACATGGACATTCACGGATTGATTGAACCATCCTTGATGCTATACAAAACGTGAAAAACATCCTAATAAAATTGTGAATACATGGCTACACTGAACAACTTGAAAATATTGGTTGTTAAGGCATGCTTTTCTTGTGTGCATGCTTCGACGTATATTTAAAATGAGCGATCTCCACCATATAGTCCTCTTACATAGAGTAGCATCTAATAAGAATTCAAATCTTATATGCATCAATCCTAATTGACTAAACTCATCCTAGGCATCAAATGAATAACTCTCATACTGGATTATCTCGAGGCTCTTACAAAATTTTTTTTTATAATGAACCAAAATAACTAAGCTCTCTAAGATAGGGTATCCAAAAAAAAATTAGGTGGGATATTCTAAGATCCAATAATACAATCGAAACTCTTAAAGAGAAAACTTGATCTATACGCGTTCTAAATGCATATGAATATGAATTTACAAGATACAACTGTAATATCAATATCATAGCATAATGTAGAAAAATATTTAACACATTAAAATATTGTATATAAAATAAAACCTTAATGATAAACAAGTATAAATAATGTTTTAAAAGAATTTAAATCTCATTCTATTTAATATATAGCATAATAAATTTGTAAGCCATGTAAAATATATATAGAGTTACATTGTAATAAAATTAATGTAACAAATATGTAGAGAGTTTAATTAAGAAAAATCTAATAATTTCTTTATTTTTGAATGATTAAGATTTAAATACATCGATATGATTTTCTTAAATTTGACTTTGAAAACTTAAAATATAATTACAATTTATATAAATCTGATTTAAAATCCTTCATTTAAATAAATAAATAAATAAACACGAGTAACATCTAAATTTATGGCAATATAAAATTGTATATATATATAAAAATGGGTGACTTCCTTTTTAATAAGAAATTAATAGATTTATGTTCTAGGGTAACCAAAATAATCAAATGATTTATACATATATATATATATATATATAGACCAATATAATCCACTTAGGATGATCAAACTTAAGATCTAAACTTCATAGGCTAACTAAGCTTTGGTTAATGGAAGATCAAGAGTGAGATCGATAGAAAACTCGATGTCACGAATAGGAGAAGGCAAGACAATTCATCTGGAAATTCCTCAAGAAATTCAGATACAGTGGAAGTGTCACTGACTGAGGCATTCAAATTGTAGTGGTTTTCACGATAATGGCTAGATATCCTTTGCATCCTTTATCTAGTAATCTCTAGGCATGAAGAGAAGAGACGAATATGATCGGATTTGATCAACCAAAACCCCCAATGCGAAATGGTTGCTGGCCAGGAATACGGAAGGCCACAACTTTTGAAAAATAATAAGCACTTTTATGGAAGGCTAACAACAAATCCATGCCAAAGATTACATCTAATGCTCATTTATTGGACCAAGCAAGAGGGAAAGCAAACTTTGGTGACAACTTGTTCACCAACAATAATGGTTATGTGAAGTGTAGACATTGAGATTGTAAACTTCTTTACTAAGAGTTTCACAAATCCGATAAAGTGAATGAATGTGTGGAACCCCAAAAAGGACATTCAATGAATGACGAGAATAAAGACGACACTACAATCTCCTACAGTCATAAAAAAAAATTCAAAATGAAATAACAAACATCACAAATAAAAAGACTTTTTTTTTTTTACTAGACACAAACCCTAACCTAGGCTCCGACAGGACATGACTTTGATACCATCTGTAACGCCCCACATTTACCTAACCGCTTATCGGACGGTAAACGGGTCGCTACTAAATTTAATCCAATTACAAGACCAAAATTTGCAGCTCTATTTTTTTTTCTTATATGATACCCATATAATATAAATATAATAAAACCGATAATAATAAAATAAATAATACCAACGGTATTAAATCACTAATGACTTTACAATATATCAGAGTTTTTGCGAAGACCAGATACTGAAAAGAAAATACATAACAAACCACCCATGTGGGAGCCATCTAAATTAAGGTAAATCCAATTAGTTGACCGTGACTATTATTTATTCTCCAATAATTCTACTTCGACGAGATCCCTGAAGTGTATGAAAGTTCAAGCTTTGTCTTGGTCCTCAGAAGATAAGCTACCTGGTTATGAAACAACCAGCCCATATCGAATAGGGTGAGTGATTAACTCAGTGAATAAGTCTACTAACAAATTATCTCACGTGACAGTATATAAAAAAATAAAGTTTTATGAAAATTAGAATTTTATTTAATAAATCTTTTATTTATTAAATCAATTTAAAATCATAAATTTTTTTTTTAAAAAAATATTTTAATGCGCACGTGACTCAATCCTTGGCCCACATCAGAGGAAATCATAAGAGAAAAAAATATCATCATATATATATATATATTTATATATAAAAAAATAAGAATTTTCTTTAAAAAATCAAATTAAATTCATGAGCTTAATAGAATATAATTTTAATGCAATCACGTGGCCCAATCCTTGGTCCACGTCATAGAAATCATGCAGCTTAAATGATATGACCGGGTAGGGTTCTCAATCGGAAGAACCGTTCCCCAAAACAGGTGTGCCAAGCCCCAAGCGACTAAATCATTCAAAAAGCTCCCTCGAGGAGACGTCGGATCTAGAAGACGCTGATGGGTCGCCGCTGCCATCACTACGAGAACACCAGCACATGATGCCCCGGTTGCTGCAGACTCCAAACAAAGGAGTCCGCCGCTGTAAGGAATGCTTTACCACACCCCTCACCGATCTTCGGACTCTTCGAGTCCTAGACCTTCCTCCCCAAAGGCGAAATACTACGGGGGGATTTATTCCAGAAAATATGTCATGATATGCATCTTGATACAATCTCTAGGACTAGGTTGTCTCCACTAGTCCTAAATTTTTCTAAAAGTCTCGAAATGAAAATCTTTAATCCAAATGTTATTTCGAAAACATCAACATAAAAAATGTATTATGTTAATTCTTGAAACATGAATAGCATAATTCATGCTATTTTAAATGACATGACGAAAGAATTAAATCATTCAATAAGAGATGCAATTTCATCAATATGTAAAATATCAAAATCATGCAAAATAATAATAATATAAATGCGTAGATATCACATAATATCATACAAATATAATTAACACGTGAAATTCAACGATATAGAGAAAATCTCACATAAAATAAATCAATAGGCCTACTCACCTCAAATAGACCATAGGTCCATAGAATGAAGCCCACAACAAAAATTATAACCTAGATAAATCAAATAAATTATTAATTAAAACTTATAATTCAAGCCTAGGCCAAAGACCTAGTTACCTATCCATAATTTTTAGGTATAAATTTTTATACCCAACAATCAAAACTCATCCATATATACCACAACCTAAGAAAAAGATCAAAAACTTATTTACAATAAAACCAGACATTAAAAGACGAAACTAGAAAAGACAAAACAGAAAAGACAAAAATCTTGAAATTCAAAATAATAATAGAATAACGAAAATTCATAAAATAATATAAAACATCTTTTTTTAAAAAAAATAAATAAATAAAATTTTAATTAGTAAAATTTGAAAATAAATAAATCTTATTAAGTATACGCATAAATCATAACCCTATTATTATTTAAAAAAATTATATTTTAGAAATCTGATCATAATTCTAATCTTTAAAATAAATAATAAATCGAAACCCTAAGTTTATAAAGACTCAAAAATCTAAAAATCTAATATAGATCTAATAAAAATAATAATAGATCAAAACCCTTGTTTTTATAAAATCATAAGAATCTAACAACATAAACATATACATATTAAAACTATAACTTGATCAAAAACTAAAAATCCCATAACATAAAAATATATTTAATCCTTAAAATAAATAATAAATCAAAACTTTATTTTTATTAAAATATTAAGAATCAAAATAGCTAAACATTGATCTAATAATTAAATGATAAAAAGAAAAAGAATAAATACATTTTTCTCTCTCTCTCTCTCTCTCTCGGTTTCTGCCCGAACCGACGAGACCCACCGCACACGGCACACCCTTAATATAGACATATATACTTAGTTACCAAAATTTAACGAAATGACAAAACGACCCCTTTCTTATTTTATATTTACAAATAGGTCCCTATCCGAATTACATATAGGTCCCTAGAGCATATTATAAGATATTCACAAATTCAAAACGGGGTCCCTCAAAATCAATAACAATGAAATCTCAAAACTTAATTTTTTGAGCTCCAATATTAATAAGATTGTAACCATTTAAGATCTTGAAGATTTTAAAAATAAAAATATATAAAAATTTCAACATAACAATTAATATTTAAAATTGTAAATTGAAATGGGTCCATAAGGATACACTAAATGGACCAAAATTTAAAAACACACAAATTTCAATTCAAATATCATATTTATATATTTAAATTAAATATATAAATAAGATAAAATTCACAGGTTTTACAACCACTTTCCAAATCCCCCACTTATGAACCTGAAACAGAGTGAGCAAAGAGAGTGAAGCAAAAAAATTGAAAAATAATGACAAAATAAAAGAGTGAACATATAGAAGGAGTTGCACCATTTTACCAACACCAAAATTCAACAAAAGGAGTTGCATCATTTCTCTGCTTCCTCAATGGAATCAAAAGACATCCCTATTGACTAGTTTACATTCATCATCCACATCAGCATCTCCAGTATCCTAAAACACATTCAACCATTGCTTCTTGATCCTTATTTTCATTTACTGAAAACCTGAAACAACAATAGGCTAAATAGTTCAATTTGCAAGCATATCTTGGCGTGTGTACTGATATATAAGTTTTGACCAAGGATTTTTACACAACAATAATTTAGTTTGTAAGTTTTAAACATGTATAACATTATCAAATGTATTCATTACTTCTATATTTGAAAACAAAAACGGAAGAAAAAAACATCTACATCTACAAAGTAATAAAAATGCCTTCAACAATAAGCATCTATAAAGTAATAAAATCTGAAAAAAACAACCTAGATCTAAAAAAAAAAAAAACCTTGGATCTGCAAATAAATCAGGAAAAAAAATTTGAAAATAAATCTAAAACAAACCCTATATCTGAAAAAACCTTATATCTACAAACAAATTAGAAAAAAATTTAGATTTAAAAATAAATATGAGAAACATACCCTAGATCTGAAGAAACCCTATATAGAAACATTCAGATCTAGAAAACCCGCGGATGGGGTTGACCGGCGAGGTGGCCCGCTGTTTGTGATTTTATTTTTATTTTTTTGGTGAGATGAGAAGAAATGAAAGGAGAGACAATGTGTAAATGAAAAAGGGGGTTATATGAGATGACCTGTTCACTTGGTCATCCGGTTACCAAGCGATTGGGAAGAAAAGTCGACTGTCATATCTGATTTCCACAAATCCGACGGTCACCAATGTCTGCCGCATGATGGGTTGCACGACCGCATGGTCGCACCCATCAGTTCCCCGGTAGAAGTTAAGATTATCAATTCTAGACTAGGTGATCAGTAACTTGGTTATTCAAAAATTGATAGCTATATTCGATTAAATTTTGACATTTATTATTACATAATAATTTTTAAATATATGTTAAACATATTCTTTATTAGACTTATTTGAAACACATCGATGACATCTTTCCGATGGTATCAATTTTATAAAAATCAAAACTATATATAAAAAATTATCTTCGTTTAAAATAAAAAATTGAAAAAGTGAATCCTCCAACACTCTCTCATCCTCCATATTTGGAGTACAAAAAAGAGGGTCTTCAAAATGAAGACCTTTTTTAAAGTACCATTTGCTCTTAGAAATTTTGTTTGTACATCATATAAATAAATCAATACAATAATTAAAATATATAATTTAAATTATTTTATAAAAAGTTATATAAATCCATAAAGGACAGATATTTATTATTTTTAAAAATAAAAAAAAGACTACATTTGGGCGGGCGGAAGGCATAAGGTTTCCTAAAGTAGATGAAATTGACACTCTCAAAACAATACTTGGAATTAATTTTCCCATCATGTTTAATCGAAATTTCAATCTCAAAAAACAGAAAAAGTTAAAGATGAGAGAGAGAAACCGCTTCCACTCTTCGCACCGCCCTTGATCACCGTCCGCTCCATTCCCGCCAAGATCACCGGCGTCCACCACCCCGGCCGTTCGAGCCGAACGTCACCGCTTCACCGACATCCGCCGCCGCCCCTTCATCGTCTGCGCCATCTCCGGCGGTCTTGCGAGGGTTCAGAAGTGCTTGATTGGAGTGGATATTGAGGATCCTCATCTCAGTTTGGTTTCAGGAGATTTGTATTTCTTCTATCCTCTGTTCATTTACAATACATGATGATTTTTATTTTTTTGGACCGCCAATCTAGGGTTTTCGTTTTAGGTGTTTTTATTTGGTGCGTTTTGAAGTTCCGGTTGTGCCAACCCATGCTGTAGACATGGATTTGCCTTCTGAGTTTTTGTTAGTCTTAATTTTTGAGATGGTACATGTGTTTGCACGCTTTTGGGGTGTTGAATGCTGATACACTTTTATATACTTTCCGTAATTTAGTATATTACATACATTCACAGAAAATGAAGTATATACACGAATGAATTGAATGCATACCCATTTGTATTTTTCATAACCTAGTATGTACTAGCATAATCTGGTATACGCTAGATTAGGAAAAATATTAAAGAGTATGGACTTCATCAGACAAGTATATACCTTCAAAACAAAAAGAGTGGTTATGAAACCCGCCTTGACGCCATCCCATGTTGTAGATGTAGATTATTCTTATGTGAACAAAAAATTGAGACTGGTTCATGGCGATAGTTTCCTAATGCGTTAGTTATGCCTAATTGTCCCATTGTTAGCCCTTGCTGTGGACATAGATTTTCCTTTTGAGTTTTTGTTGAGTCTCTATTTTTAAGCAGGTATTTGGGTGCGCGTGCTTTTTTTTTTTGGGGGGGGGGGGGGGGATGACACACTCGGTCATTCTTGCATTTTTAACATAGTATGTACTTTTCTTAATAGTTTAGATTGGGTTACGTACCTTCACAAATCACAATAAATGAAGTATATATTCGAATGAATTGAATGCATAACCTTTTACATTATTTGTGACACTTTCTCAGGTGCTGGTTCTAGTTATGCACATCTTTTCCACATAGACGTACATTACTTTGACTAATATGGAGACGAATCGCGAACCACATTTTCAGATTGGACAACAAATCGAATCGAGGACTTTTGAAGATGGTTATCGTGGTGCTTGGTTTCGTTCCAAGGTTATGGAAGCCAATTTCTTTTTAATTTAATTTCAAACAAAACATGTATTTGTTGCCTTCTTAGTTTCCAATGCACTGATCCTTAGAAAACACTTGCTTTTACTGCCAAGTCACAGCAATTTTTAGATAAAGGAGCTACGTTGTTTGCTATTTTGAACTAATACAGAAGCTTTTCTAGTATAGGTGGAATAGAAAAGGAGATGAACGTGCTAGGAGTGATAAATTTAAGAAACTCAAACAATAAAGTAATTAGCTGCAAAAGTGATTCCTATTTTATGGACAAACAAATCTGGCCCACTCTGGTGATCTTTTATCATTTCTTCTATAGATAAAGGTATCTGTGTTACTGCTCAACCTTCTGCTACTGGAATTAGTCAGAGTTGTGTTCTTGTTGGATTAAGGTGTGGGGATCTGCTTTTTGATGTTTAAACTGTGATCTGTTCTTTATTGTGAGAAAGATGGATGACTTTTGAAGGACTGTTATTCTAGAGAAACTGCAACCATTCTTCGGATTTCAGAATTTAGAAGAATTATGCAAGAGTAAATAGAAGATTATGTCTCATATAACAACAGGGACAAGTGGATTTTTAAAGGAAAGACATGAGCATGTGAAGAGCTGGCCAGAGATGTGTGTAGTGATTGCAACTAATTGGAATTTTACCAAGCAAAAAAAAAAAAAAGCTATTTGGAAATTAGGGAAATAGCGATTCAGTAATTAGATTTGTTTTCTGTTTATTTCATTAGGTGATGGGAAGCTGGAAAATTATCTATGGTGTCATTTTTTTTTATATAAGTGGTCCCATCACATTTATTAACCAATATAGAATACAAAGAAAATAAAGCAACATAATGAAAACACAGAGAAATTCCACATGGCTGTGGGCTGGACATAAGTGGTGTGCACCACCCTACCCACTATGAGCAGCTATATGTGGTTTCATGTTAAAATAGAATGTATTTTGACTTGTCTGCTTGTAGGTCATCTGAAATTCAATTTTGATGAGAGTGTTTTATTCAAAATTGAGCCTGTTGGAGTTGGGGTTTCTGATGGTTGCAATGGAGTTGAAATCATGTCTATTTCTAAATTCAGTGGTATTATTGATTCCAAGTTAGTTGAAAGTTCAACCACTTTTTGAATGCACACAAGTTCCTTGTGAATATTCAGAAGAAATATGTTTGGAAGGTGATTTAACCAATAGGAACGGTTGGTTCCTCACTTGGTATGATGGAGCATTTGGCTCACACGCAACTATCTCATCTTCCAAAAAAGAGGATCTACTTGGAAGACAAATGGGCGGCTACATCCTCAATTCTTATATCTTGTGCGAGTGCAGTTTTAGCAGCGGAGGCACCTTCTACCATAGTGGGTAATTCTTGGTTCGTAAAGTGATTACTCGGGGTTCGTTTATGAGTGGGTCTTTCCATACAAGAGGATCCTCCCTCCTTTCCTCCCTTCCTTCCTTCTCTTATTTTTATGGACGTCCCTCATCTCCTTTTGTTCATGATACCTTTATAAATAAAATGTTCCTAAATTTTTCTCAAAAAAATAAAATAAAAATGAAATTGATGAACATCTTTAATCTTTT
The DNA here is from genome assembly GCA_030737845.1 of Acorus calamus. Taxonomy (NCBI): domain Eukaryota; kingdom Viridiplantae; phylum Streptophyta; class Magnoliopsida; order Acorales; family Acoraceae; genus Acorus; species Acorus calamus. The sequence goes on from CM060866.1 coordinate 12,602,854, forward strand.
ACTGTCTAAAGCCTTTCTATCTAGAAGTGGAGCAATTTGTGATTCTGATAGCCATCAAATTGCTGCACTCACATGGCTTTTAAATCTTTTTCCAGATGACTTCATTAAGATGGCTTGCTTGTGATTTAATCTTTCATTTTATGTTATTGGAATATTGCTGTCTATTTACATAATTAATTACCTTCTGTTAGATATGATAACCAGATACCATCAACATGATTGAACTTTTAAATTCTTATATATATATTTTAATTTTGTCAGATAAGAGATACTTCCCTGAGGAGAGGGCAAACCTGGCACCAATTGGAGTTTTTTGACTATCCGGGTGAAGGTCAATCTTCTTTGACCTATCCATTACTTATTGTTTGCACAAGAATTTCAATACCATCTAGCCATTCACAGTTCATTTTATCTAGCAGATATTATGGATTCTTTGTAGGAAAATTAATGTCCTCAATGTTACTTTTCACATTTATTTGTGAAATTACACGGCATTTTCAGTTTAGTATTTTTACAATGTGAACAAAATTGCTCATTTTTTGTCTACACATTATGGGAGCCGAATGTCAATGTTAAACATTTGCAGTTGACCATCATTATAATGACTATTATTCATAGCATTGGTTTTTATTATTAATTTTTGTGCTCTGGATTCTCTCAATTAATTGTTGTTATGTTTCCTAAATGTCAATATTTCAATTAGGCCTTTTCTTTGTGGTGGTGTTGGTAGATCTGGGAAAGATTAGATTGGAAGAAGGGTTTACTTGGAGTCATTGATTTTTTTTTTGAATAAAGGTAGGAACTTTTATTAATAAAAGCCCTCGAACAAAAGGAGACCAGGGATCTCCATCCAATTCAAATAAAAATGTCGATTAGGATTAAATATAAATCGATAAATAACATAAAATTAATTCCTGACAAACCAAGAATGACCTATAATTCTTTTAAAGGAAAGATTGTCCACTTGGAGAATCATCTTCACCCAATCCTTTAACATATATGAAATTTGCGCTTAAGTATTTTCCACATACACCCTCTTTTTTTTGAAAAAGACATTCATTCCGAGTCAACCAAATACTCTAACAAACCGCTTGAGGAATTAACCATTGAAATTTAGCTTCAGTACTACGATCACCTTTCTTCTGTCTATGACGGAAGAACTCCCATATATCATCAATATTATGGAAGGAAGAAATTGAACCAATAGCTTTCCTTACCAACTCCCAAATCAATTTAACAAAAGGACATCTAAAGAACAAACTTGGAGTCATTGATTAGGAGTTCAATTCCTAGGCGTATTCATCTCTTATCCGATTTATGATTTCTTTGCCCTCAATAGGTGAATTTGTTCAAAAATATTTTGTAATCCCAGATTTTCATTGCCTCTTTCATCCTTTTAGCACTGCCTGATATTATTCCCATTGTGTACATGATTATGTAATTGTGTCATTATGATATTGACCTTCTCCTCATCACCATGAACACCTTTATACTTCAGAAGTGTCCCAACTTTTTTGAGATCTACTTGAGAAACCTTTGATGCTTCCTGTTGAACTCAGGTAGCTTGAGTTTAATCATGTATTATTCCTGCTACTAGGAGCTTGTAGCCTCTATTTGGATAGAGAATTGAGTTATCATGAGGTTTATGACTATTCTAGGATAAATAAGGATAAAATAATCTTTTGTTTAGTTGTGTTTTCAATTATTTTTACTGGGAAACGTAATAATAAAGTTTTTATTGTTTGCTTAAAATGTGAATAAGGTGTGGATAAGAATTTGTAAAAGGTGAAAAAATGATGATAGTTGATTTATAAAAGGTGATGACACAGTTGATTTGACAGTGGGCTACATATTCTTTTGGGTTGAATAATCTGAAATAACTTAATTCAGGAGTTGATTGGAATCCACATACCATTTTATACAAGTTAATTCTAGCATACAGATTCTCATTTATTCCAGCATTCCAAACACCCATTTTGAGGCTATTCTGACTAATTCCCCACTTATTCCGGTCTTCTTCTCGAACCAAATGGAGGCGTAGGGTTTCCATAGGATGATTCTTGTCATGGTGCTCTTCAAAGATCAAATAACAAGTTTTATTTTCTAAAACAATTCCTCCACAACTTCAAATTGGTTTTGTGTAAGTCCAGTTCCCAACTTTCCAAATGTTAAATAATTTCTTTAAGAATGTGCTTGTTACCTTCTAAAGTACCTGATCTCTTCAGTATTTGTCATTCTCTAACCACCTCGTTTATGTTGATATCGCTTGCTTGCTGAATTTGATTGACCAAACATTGAGTGTCTGAATCTCTCTAGTGTGGCAGTTGAGAGACTGATAAATAAGGAGGATAAAGCTTAAAAGAACGCATAACATATGTGTTGTTTTAATATTTCAGACCAGAAAACTTATTTTTTTGCCCATTTGAAAATTTTGGTTAGACGCTTATTTCTTCATATTTTCATGATATTTATATAATATTAAGTTAATGGGTGCAGTTTATCAATTGTATAGGGTTACATTGGACAAAACTTTACCAGAAAACCCCATGGCTTTGTTCCGGGGAGAAGAAAACAATGCTGATGATGCGCCCTTCATTTCCTCAGTTCTACCATGAAAGTGAGAAGTCCGATCTTGATGACATATCTGATGTAATAGCTATCATTAATGATGTATGGAAGGTGGGAGATATGGTTGACTGGTGGTTTGACCATTGTTATTGGTCTGGAAAAGTTACTCAGTTGCTGGGGAAAGATAAAGTTGAGGTAAATCTTTCAATAATTTCTCTGAATCTGCTCTGCATCGCCCTTTAATCTGGGTGGTTTGAAATGTAAAAATTGGTCAACCCCTTGGTTGAACCGACAATTTTTGAGATTGGGTTTTGGGATGTTTTGGACTAGCTAATTCTTAAACTATGTAAAAATAATGTTGATAATCAAAATTTAAAAGGGTCACTTTTATTCCACCTTTTAGAACCCACAAAGTGAAGAGGTGGCTTGATCATGTCCTTTTATGGTAAATAGTTGCATTCATTTATTTTTATAATTTAATTTGAATGTAATATGAAAAAATATTAGATCATGATTGGTAGGGTGCTGCTCATAGAAATTGTTATAAGTTATTTAATTTTTTTGTAAAATGTTAATTAATTAATAATAATTAAGATATTTATCATGTTATGATGATATCACGGTTTAATTAACTCGACAGTTGAACTAGTGACTCTTAATTTGGTCATTTTTTGGTTCAATAAACTATTCGGTTTTAAAATATTGGTGTCCATATGTGGATATGTCAATTATCCATAAAATATTCATACCCATTCATAAAAACATTCATAACTATTCTGAATCCAAAAAATCAGAATTTGAACATCCGTATTTAAAAGATTTAGGAACGGATATGAATATTAAGGTTTCCGATTCATTGACAAGCTTTTTTTATTTTTGGTGGGTAGGAGACTACTTATCTTTGCTCAAAATTCTTTGGTGTTTACATTAATATTCATACACTTCGAGGAAACATCCAATTTTTTATTCAGATATTTCTGAAAATGTTAGCTTGTTTCTTGAATTTTTTATAGATACATGTTTATCTTCGTAATTTATTATGTGAGTTTAAAATAGTTGTTTGGCAATTTGTTATTATTTAAATGGCTAGAATAGTTTATGATCTGAAAGAAGTTGATATGTTTCTTTAAGGAATAAGTTGGTGAAAAAATTCTTGTGATCATATTAGGTGAAATTGTCAAATCCTCCATTGGGTGAAGGAAAAACTTACGAGGCATTTTGCAAGGACTTGCGCCCGTCTTTGGATTGGTCTCCTGAATATGGTTGGACTGTGCCAGTAGATGATGAGGTGTTCTTTGATCTTACTTATTTGCTGTAGTTTCAGATTTTCCTTGTTGCCTGTACTTTGGCATCCTTTTTAACATCTATCCTGCTATATGTGTGTTACTGTACATGCAAGTGTGTAATTGTTTCGTGTTTCCTTCTGCAGTTTTATCATTGGTCAAACAGCTAACAATTGGAACCTATATTTGTGAAGATATTCTTTCTTGCTTGTTCTTAGTTACTTATTGTAGCAGTACAAGCTACATGACTTCTATATACTAATTGTTGGTTTAACTCTTCTGGGGCATATCATAATCTTGATTGGGTTGGTCTTTCCCTACGCATTGTAATGTTTTTGTAAAGTAAGAAGAGATTGTTTAAAAACTGCTTATAGATTGTAGTCCTAATTTTGGTGTCTTTAGTAACATGGTTATAGATGGGTGCCTCTCGGAACATTTGTTACCAAATTTAATGTCAGTGTGATTGATTATTACAACATGCAAAGGGGTTTGAAACCGTGTCTCCCTTTTTCTCCTCTATTGTTCCTGAAAGTTAATGTTTAGAAGATGTGTGAGATCAGCTGAAATGGGAAGATGGGTTGCTGGTCTGGGTGGTACAAGAAGAGATCTATTGTGTCTCATTTGTTGTATGCAGACGGTTCACTAGTCCTGGGTAACAGATTTTTGGAAACAAGTTTGAAAAATAAGATTTTTAATAAAGTGGCTTAAATATATTTTGATTCTTGGAAAACGTATTATCTGCCCTTTTCAAAAAGCAACCCTTTTGCACTAAAAGCTGCAAGTAACTTTTTAATTAAGCTGGTTTCCTGAAACCCGTCGTTTGAGGTTTTTGCTTAATTATAAGTAGAATGGCCTCCCAATCGTGTTATCAAACAGGGCCTTAGAGGAATTTTGGGCTTTCTCATTGAAGAAAACCAATTAGCATTCATTCAGGGTAGATCATTGCTTGATACTCATGGTTGCTCAAGAATGCATCCTTGCAGCATCTGGGGAAAGAAGGGCCGAGTATGCTGGATTTTGAAAATAGACCGATAAAGTGAATTGGAAATTCCATTGGCACGGGCTGTAATGTTATGGCTTTTCTGGGATGTGGTGTGGGAAGGTATTGCTACAGTGAAGCTTTCATTGATTGTTGATGGTCGACTTGGACTTGGTGTCCCTCTATCTCCTTTATTGTTCTTGCTAGTCATCAATGTTCTGAGTGGACAAATGAAATTAGCTGAATGGGAGGATGAGTTGCTGGTCTGGGTGCTATAAGATGTCATCCTGTCTCGTGTTGTATGCAAACGATACACTAGTAATTCGTCCAGTATAGGTGATTCTGCCTTTTCATAAGGCGTTCATCTGCAGCAGTAAAAGCAAGTGTTGTCTGTGAGAACTTGGACAACTTGCTCCTCTCCTACTTATTCTACTACCTTGTTTAATTGATTATACAAATAAATGATAGTTTGTGAGTGTGAAAATGAACTTTTGACCATCTCTTGCAGTCCAGTCATCAGCCATGATAATGCATCCAGAGACCTTCAAATCCTCCTTGTATAGCTTTTGTGGTTTCCACTTCCTTCACAAGACACGATCCAAATAATTGATATGGGGTGGATGTTTTAAGTATTTGGTCGAAATCACCCAACTTTTTTTTATCATTTTCTTAAATTGGGTTGAGGCAGGATCTCCGAAAGCATTGTCATCATGATGGAGAAAATATTCAATACTTTGATAAGTGTTTATCTCCTCTTTCTTGTATAGACTTTTAGTGGTTGTCTGGGTTTGAGTTGGGTTCCTACTCCTAAGATCAACATCATTACACTTACAAAGCATTCTATCCAAAGATTCTCTTGAACCATCACAAATTCTTTCCTAATGTGGGAGAATTTCGGGTTGGGATCTTGGACTGGATTGAGGATCAGTCAAACCAATTACATCATTATCTTCCTCTTCCATAATATCTCTTTCTCTCGAACAAGTATTATGGTATCTAATAAAAAATTTGGAAGCCTTAGAATTTTTGTCATGAAATAATATTGAATTTCTTTTTGAATTTAGGATGTCACTTTGAGGCAATGATGAGCATTGGAATTGAGCAACCTATCAAATGCATACTAAAACATGTAAAATCACCAGTGGTAGCATATTTATTGCATAACAATCATTTAATCTTGCTTTTATCAGTGGCATATCATGTCGGACGTATCTTAACAAGGATCTTGGGAATGAGTAAGTCCTCACGATTGGTTGATCCGGTTGAAGACATGATTTGTCATATGTTTGCATAGCAATCATTTAATCTTGCTTTTATCGATGGCCTTATCATATTGGATATATTTCCAACAAGGATCTTTGGAGATAAGTAAAGCCTCATGATTGGTTGATCCGGTTGAAGTGATTTGTCATATGTTTGTGATATGAATGTTAAACTAAGTATACAGGGAAGAAGAAAATGCAAAATATTGGTGAGCTCTTAAAGAGCCAATTTTAAATAGCCTCTAAAGAAATCTAAAAGCCTCCAAAGAATTCAAAAATATCTCCACAGTTCAACTTCAAGAATGAAAAAAATCTAAGACTTCAAGAAATTCTAAAGCATGTCTGACTCCTTAAATTGAGAGTAGAAGGTTAAGGCCAAATGGTTGGTGTTAAGAGTTGATGTGTGAGTCCTAAAGGAATTCAGTTGATCCAAAGCTCCTTTATGAGCCCTGTTAAGATTCTAATATTTCGAAAGTTGAAACTATTTTATGAGCCTTGTTAAGAGTCTAATTAGTCGAAACTATTAGTTAAATTGAGAGTTAGAAGGTTAAGGTCAAATGGGTGGTGTTTGAGTTGATATATGACTCCTAAAGGAATTCATTGATCTAAAGCTCCTTTGTGAGCCTTGTTTAGAATCTAACAAGTCGAAACTATTGAAGGATGCTTCGGTGGGCGTGGGAGCATTTGAAGAATGCTTCGGGGATGGACATGATTTTCCAAGACGTGGAGGGCATGTGGTTGGTGGGTCAGCGGTTGAGGAGGGCAGCCTGGGCAGGAGACCGGTCAGTGAAGGCCAAGGTTTCTCAATTGTTAGTTCCTGCTTTGGTGTGGTCGACCTGTGTTAACCGCAATCTAGTTATTTTCAGGGGTCAAAGATCATATGGGGAGAATATTTGGGTGCTAGTTAAGAGCCTCATCCTTGATTGGGGTAATTTTGTATGGGAGAGGTGGGTATTTCTTTCTAAGATGATAGACTTGTAATACCTTAAGGGACTTGGATTTTTTTGTCTGTGGAAGCGGGTTGATACCTCTTCTACCATGCTTCCATGGGGCCTTTTCCTTGTTGCTTTTATCCTTTAATTGGGCTCTTGACCCTTAATATATTAAGGCAAACGCCAATCATTCCAATAATAAAAAAATTTGAAACTATTAGTTATGTTTTATTTTATTTTTTAAATGTGGGTTGGCGGGGGGGGGGGGGGTTGTTTAGTATTAGATTTTAGGAATTTTCATGCTTCTATGAATAGAGATGCTACAGATCTTTTAAATTTATGAAATTTGTAAAACAACTTTTAATTTTTTTAGTGTTTAATAGAATTTACTGTATCTGTTTATTTGTGGATTCAACCTAAGATTGGATTGAAGTGAAAATTCATATAGATCAACCTTCATCTTTTGTTTTGCATCAATCTCTAGTTTATCTCATCGGGTTTAGGAATTCATTTGGGTCTCTGAACGTCTGCCAATCTAACCATTGAATTAGAGAAAAGCTATAAAATCACTAAGAAAATCCTGTTAGTGCTCTTGATATGTTTGTTCTTTGAGCAAAGTACCCCCGAAAAATATAAAAAAGAAATTATTTGAAAAACTGACGATTACAAGAGATTCATACTAGAACACTTTCTAGTTTTTTGCAAAACCTAAAAGAGGGCGGGCACATTTAATACGTTCTTTAGAGTGGTTAAGTCAGCTTTGGTTAGGACTAGGTTAATGAGGAATTTGTATAACATTCCCCAACAAATTTTCAATCTCGGTTTGGTTTTTTGTGGATTGGGTCTTAATTCTCAAGATCCAAAGAGTAGGGCTTCCCGTTCTGATTCTGACCTTGACCAGAGGGCTCTGGACCAGTCTGAACTGGTTCAAATTTTGATTTGATACTCGATCCGCTTCAGGTTAAACAGAGCTGGTTACACCACCAGGTGCATCTAATGAATGTTACTTCGTTTCCATTATCAAATTTCTGCTTTTTACTGGTTGTCCGCCTCACACATTTATACTATAGTGAGAGACGTGAGAGGCTATTATGTTATAAATCTGTTCATGGTGGTTACCTATATCAATTTCATGGTCAACAGTTAATATCCAAGGCTTATCATACATCTGTTTCTTGTTATGGGATTGATCTTAGAGTTTCATTTTCGTATTTGCTTCATTGCATATACTATAGTTAAATGTTTCTAGACCAGGTGCTGATGTGTATTTTCTGTGGCCTTGTAAACCACAGGATTCCGAATATCGTTCATCCTGTGTTCATCTGGTTCAACCAATGAATCATGGTCAGTTTGGCAAATTTCTTATAATTTTGTGCACTATTATAGATATAATAACATGGCATATATAGCCTGTAAACATTATCTATATGTCTGTCTTAATAGTTTATAAAAACTTGTATTTTATGTATTCAATGGTACATAATTCAGGTGGAGATATTTCATATTATAGTCATTCAATATGTAGGTATATTTCTACTTGAATTTATAGTCGTAATTTCCTTTTTCCCCCAATTCATGTGGTTATCTCATTTTATTAATTTCTTAAATTGATTCCCTTTTTTCTGGCTGAAAGCAATGATCCAAGTTTACAGGTTATAATTCTGACATGGGAATATCCAAATTCTGACCAACCATAAATTTCATTAGAAAAATATTCAATGTCATCCGGATTCTTTATAGCAGAACCATAATACAATTCATATTGGATGGAGAATTGATGCAATATTGAAACAAATATCAAGTGTATTTCAACTTACATGATTTAATATGCTGCTCTGTGATCAATGCTACACAGCAACATTAGAATAATACTACTTGTGGTACTACATATGGCGCACTCCTGTATTTTAAAGAAAGAATACTTCATATTTTTTTCACTTCAATGATTCAGAGGGGCCAGGGCCATAAAATGGTAATTACCTATAATAGTCCTGCATAAAGCAGGATGTGGGAAAGGAGAGATTAGATGCGATTCTAACCTTGATAATTATTTTCACAAATTCATCCTTAATTTTTGTTTATTAAATTTGCTCAAGGGAAAAAAATACATGTTGATTACTTTGAGATGTGTTATTTACCAAATATTGATGCCAAAAGATGGCTCTCCTTGCTTGATATATGATGATAGATGATCAGAGCATACAATGTTAATATTTGTTTTGATTTTGGAAATATAATTTGCAATTCTTTAGTTCCCCTTGCTGTTGCCTTAAAACTTTTTTTCTTATTGTTTGTGGCCCGTTTAGGCTTGAAGGAATTTTCAGGTGAACTCCCGAAAGTAGATGGTGAAAAAGTTGGTGATCCCATCTCAACAACAATAGGTGGTCCTAGGATGGATCGATATAGTTCAAGAATGTATCAACATGAGTCAAGAGTCAGTGGAAGTGGACAATTGTTCTCCAAGAAGCCCTCAGACTCTGTGGAGTCATCCATTATGGATCTAGAAGAGCTTGCAAGCAAGATTCATTGGGTTAGAGCAATGTTGCAGTTTGAGTTTCAATTGTCAACCGTAGTGAAGTCTTCGTGGAAATTGGTAGAGAACCATGGGTAACACTGGCAGATAAGCTTTCTTCGGCAGAAAATTGAGTAGGTGAAACCATTTTTTGTGTTCATGCCTAAGAAAAGCTCATGTGATTCTTTTAATTCATCACATTGATCATGTACAAATTTAGCACTATATCTACAAAAAAAATGCTAATCTGAAATTTCAGACTGCCACTTTTCTATGATTCCAACAATTCATACATGCAGATGCATGACCTATGTTTGTCCTACTTGTAAACTGCATAAGAAAAAATGTTGTTAATGAAATTGAAATGTTGCAGCAATTATGGTTATTTTTTCATGTTTATTTAGACCCTCCTAATAATCTCCCTGGATGGAAGAATTGAATTTATGCTGCCTCATAAATGAAGAGTTTAATCTTCGTAGTTTTTAACCCCGAGCAGGAGCTGTCCTTTATGGTGTACTCCATCAGTGTTTCTTTTCGAAAGTTCTTAATTTTTATTTTGATTTCTACAGTTCATATTGTCACAATTTCGTATCATTGGAAGAATGCTGAACTCTATATACAGTTGGTTTTTTATTCCATCTGCAAGTTTACTATTATTCTTTTATTAGTTACTAAATATGCTTCATTAAATACTTGTTATATTGCCTTCATATTACACAGTCATTTCGTTTTGTATAGGTGCTCACCGGTTCACCTTCTGCGGATGTTGAAAAGCCTCAAGTGAAATATGATTGAAAAATCATTTGTTTCGCATGAATTTCTAATGCATTCACACAGATATTCGGCTATGGAGCCACCAGAATCGTACTCCTGTCAACCTTCCCTTGGTAATGATCACTTCTTGTATTTGAAGAGAATGACAGGTCGTATCAGCTGTTAAAACTGCATTTCATCCATCATATACCTATTGCGATCAACTCAGCTCAATCAAATTTCTGCCATCTGGATCTTCTCTTAGCACCCGGCATGACATTACAAAGTGTATTTTCCAGACCCTTTTCTGGTATGACTTACTACTTAGTCATTCCTACAGTAACTTTTGCGGACTGTTCAAATTTTTTTTGAACTATATACTTAGTAAATTCTCCTATACAAGAAATGAAATGCATATTCGAATGAATTGAATGCATATATTTTTTACATTTATGGTAATGGAGTATGTGTTGACATAGTAGAGTATATACTGTGTTAGGCCCATCTTCAGCCCTTATTCAAACTTATACTCAAATTTTATTAAATATTTGAGTAAAAACTTTATTTAATGATGTTTTTTCAACCATCACTTATATTTTACTCATATCTTTTTAAAAATGTGGAGTTGAAGAAGAAAAATAGCTTTTGAAAATTTGGGTAAATGTTTGAGTCTCCCTTGATTTGGGTAAAAGTTTAAGTAAAAACTTGATTCGGTATGAGTATGGGTAAATGATTGAAGAGATTGAGTGACGTGGCATCTATCTGCGCATAACAGTGCCCTTGTGGCCAGGATATGATGTACACAATGCAGGGTTCATTAGTGTGGAAACTTTAATTTGCCTTGAACTCTGCATCTATTTGTCATGTTTTCAATTTCCACCTTTTATAGTTTCAATGTCTGATTTACTTAGGATATGTTTCCTTAGGACTAGTTTGGCAAGAGGTTAAGGTTTTGATGATAAATTGTTCTCATTTTAGGGGATAAAAAATCTATCAATTTTGTTCATATTTACATTTGTCAAAATTGAGATAAACAGTGAAGAATGTTATCCCAGTCTTTAGGTGGAACAAAATATCATCATTTTTATTTCAAAATTGGAACAACTATTCGCAGCTTATCCTGAGTATTTTTTATGCCAAACGGGATAATAATAACTGTTTATTCCAACACTCACCCTCTTGCTGAACCAGCCCTTTATGTTGCTTTATAATTTTGACAAAACTCAGAGCATGAAACTTGATACAAAATCGTATGGATTGGTAGCAACTGGTTCGAAATCGGGCGAATTGTATGCACAAAATCGTACGAATTGGAATGAAATCGTACGAATTGGTGTGAATTGATAGTCATCTGAACTTGTAAAGGGAAACCCCTTGATTCTTTGGGCCTGCATAAGATTGGCACAAAGAAGCATTTGATGGGTGTGAATCTTTATATCCCTATGTTTCCTAATCATATCAGATAAAGTCCGAGTGTTGAAACATTATTAGTAGAAGGTTATGGAAGTCCTTCCAACATAGTTGAGGGCTGAGAAGGAAAACTAAAGGGAGCTATGTGTTTCATGTCACATTAACAACTAAATGATCTTAGTTGTGAATGAAGCAAGCTATGAACGGCAATTAGATCTGTCAACGGGTTGCGGGTCGATCCGAACTGAACTCAATAAAACGCGTAAATACCTGACCCAAAAAGACTTGACAATCAAAACGGTCGGGTATGAGTCAACCCCGACCTGATCCTATGGACCCGGTAAATCCAATCCCGTACTATGTGATTTTTTTTATTTATGATTTAACCCAACACCCATGATCCAACCTAACAGTTATAGCTAAATACTGAATAATCATTTAAAATTTTAACCATTTTAAATATTTTTACAACCTTTTGATTTCATGTAAGAGCATAATAATCCAAATTATATTCCAAATGTTTTTTCATAAAACATTAAAATCAAAATAGTAAAGAACTATTTATAATATACTAGACTTTATTAAAAAATAAATAAATAAAGCTGGTGTAGACCCTTAAGAAGTTCCTTGAACTCTCTATCTGACTTATGCCTGTTAATGGGGCGACCCTACCCGACTTGAGACTCAATCAAGACCCGACAATCAAACGGGTCAGATCCGGGTCCACTCCGACCTAATCTAGACCTGACCCGTTGACAGGCCTAACCGCAATAGTGAGCTCAAAGTATTTAAATTGGTTATAGAGAAAAATAGACCACAAAAGAAACAACTCAGTGTAAGATATATAAATAGTTACTTTTGTGGTCGGTCTACACTATTATGTAATTCGTTGGTCTGCATTATTCTATTAGTAGTTATTCTATTTCTGTAATGTTTTTTTTATAGATATGTAAATAGTTATTGACTAAGTGTAAGAGCATCATTGGATTTTTGTGTATTAATTTCCTATATATATATATATATATATATATATACAAAGGAGGTGGATATGATTATTTAAATAATTTTTCAATACCACTTGAACCATCTTTAAATAATTTGTCAATCACTCCATATTTTTCCTTGTGTCTATAACCCTTATCTTCCTCTCTGTGTTTCTATGTTTAACAAGTTTATGTAGTTATTCATGTTCTGAATGTAAGTCACTTGAGAATGATTTATAAAAATTTTGAAAAAGGGTAACTAACATACTTTCTTGTTTAGTGTTCATACACCTTAGTTTACTTTTTGTAGTTGTTCACTTATATAAGTGATTAGTTTACAATTTATAGTTATTCACTTGTATAAATTTTGTAAGGCATTTTTTCCAAATTTATCATCCCAAATCACTAAATTATCAAATTAATCACACTTTTTAATTATTTATCAAACTAGTCACGAGATCCGGTCAAAACCGCCACGTAAGCATTTTTTTTAATTGTCCCTGATTAAAACGTCAACGGAGGTGGCATTTTAACACTTGTAAATTTTTTTCTCATAAAAATGTCACTGGGGTTGGCGTTTTAATACTTGTGAAATTTTTTTCCTCCTAACAACGCCACTGGGGTTGACGTTTTTAATGAAAAATGCATAAAACGTCATTGGGGTTGGCGTTTTAACACTTATAAAAATTTTTCCTCCTAAAAACGCCACTGGAGTTGGCGTTTTTAATGAAAAATGCACAGAAAACGTCAATGGGGTTGACATTTTTAATGAAAAATATACATAAAACGCCACTGGGGTTGGCGTTTTATTAGAAAATGGCATAAAACACCAACCCCATTGGCGTTTTATGCTTCATTAAAAGAAAATGGCATAATCCAAACTGTAATAATCCAAAATGTTGTATGTTATTGTATATACCTCGTTAGATGTTGTATATACCACGTTAAATATTTTATGCTTGTTATGTATATGCACATTATTTATTTATTCTATTATTTATACTCTATCTGTGATCCTACACATTTTGGAAATTAGAAGAATTGTTGATTTCATAAAAAAATGAACCACATAACAAAAACTTTTGAATGAAATTAGTCTTTTTTTTGCTGCAGCAGCGTACTTCATTGACGTTTTCTTTGAATGAAGCATAAATGCCAATGGAGTTGGCGTTTTATGTCATTTTCTAATAAAACACCAACCCAATGGCGTTTTATGTACATTTTTCATTAAAAATGTCAACCCCAGTGACGTTTTATTTGTATTTTTCATTAAAAACGCCAACCCCAATGGCGTTTTTAGGAGAATTTTTTTTTACAAGTGTTAAAACGCTACCTCTGTTGGCGTTTTATGCATTTTTCATTAAAAACGCTAACCCTAGTGGCGTTTTATGCATTTTTTATATGAGGAAAAATTTTTACAAGTGTTAAAACGCCAACCCCAGTGGCGTTTTTAGGAGTAAAAAAATTTATAAGTGTTAAAACGCAACCTCCGTTGGCGTTTTAATCGGGGACAATTAAAAAAAATGAAAATGCTTACGTGGCGCTTTGACCGGGTCACGTGACTAGTTTGGTAAATAATTAAAAAGGGTGATTAATTTGATAATTTAGTGATTAATGGTGATTAATTTGAAAAAAATGCCATTTTGTAATGTCATCAATGATATATATATGCTTTTGTTTATTATTTGTTAGATGTTATCATGATTCACATCCACGACATGTTTTTTGGATGGGGGAATGACCGAGGGGTATGTCATCGATGTGTTCTTCGACTTACTAGAGGCGAGGATCAATGAGAACCCCAAAGTCCACATGACCTGCTTGTTTGGGAATAATTTTGTATTGACAATTTGTTTTAGTGCAATTAGATGTTTGTCTTACGGAAACAATATATATACTTACAAAATCATTATATTTACTTACAATAGCAATATATAATTACATAAACAATATATGTACTTACATAAACAAAATATGTAGATACATAAAAAATATATGTAGTTACATAAATAATTAATTTTTTATTGGACATTACTTTTTTTTGTACTAATGCGATTTGCATATATTTTACGCAGAGGAGGTAAACCACAGGTGCTACATAAAGTAGTTCTGTAATTCATCTTTCAAACATTTGATATATCTTTTTTTGTCTACAAGACTTTCAGTTCTTTAATCTCTTGTAAAGACACTTTTGGAATGCATGTTTAACTATTTTTGTGTCAATTCAATCATATCTGCATCAATTGTTGTAACTTGAACATATATTTATATAACTAATATGTATAATTTTAGTAACTTAATTGACAGTTTCTGTAACTTGATGTTATAGTTCCTGTCTGGATAGATCAGCGAGAGCGGTTGACAAATCGCACGAAAAGATGAAAATGAGTTGTCTGGGTAGATCAGCGATAGTGTGAAGAGAGACGAGGTGGATGGAGGATCGGTGAGGGTGAATGTGAATAGCGGATGACGAGCGGCGCGGTGAAAGACAACCATGTGAAGGATCTCGGTGTTGGCGATGAATTGTGGCAAGATTTTCGACGCTTGCTTGAGGAAGAAAAAGAAACAAGACTGGTTTGGGTCTTCTGTTCGGCTGGTTTGGGGATGAAGAAGAGAAAAAAAGGATGTGAGGCTTCGAGTCTTCTTTTCGGCTGATTTGGAAAAGAAGGAGAAAAAAGGGATGTGACCTCTTCTTTTCGGCATTACCTCTTCAGCTCTTCTTCTTTTCTATGTTGCCTCCATCACCGCCATCACTACGAAATGTGATGCGCTCGTTTGAGGAAAAAGAAGAAAAAATCGAAGAAGAAGAAAAAGTGATGAGTTGGAGAAGAAGAAAAAGAAAGGAAAAACCATTTTTTTGTTTGTTTTATATAAATGGGTATTTCTAGTATTAAGAAAGAGCTGGAGTATAAAAAAAGGGGACCAAAAAGCAGGGGAAAAAAATTTCCCCAAGTCAAGGGACATGAAAAAAATGGGAGGTTTGGTCCTGGGGTATTTGGACAATTTCCCCTTAAAAAAAAAAAAAAAACAGTGATGGCTTCAATTTTGATGGTCCTGAATTGGAAAACATAAAAAAAAATGTATTTAATAATTCGATTAATCAATGTATATAGATACATGCCTTTTCTTCTTGCATTATTGCAAGAGTAATACTCGAACTGAGGACCCTTAATGAAAAGTGATGGTTTCATATATGGAAATCCGCCAAATATTGTAATTTTCCAAATGACATGGTCTATATCTAATTCACACCCCTTTCCAAGCATTTGTGCTGACTTTAAACTCCAGTTTGTTAACTGAATATCCCTGGATAATATCAGGAATAAGTCAAAATAAGCAATTAGGGTTGTTTGGATGCCCAGGATACCAAATGATAAGTTATGTCCGAATAACCATGAATAACCATGCATAAGCATTCATTGCATGAGGTGGAATGGGGTTTATGCAAAGTTATTCAAAGCATTAGAATATGTGAGACCCACAGATTGATTGTTGTTTTCCTCTTGCTGCTTTCCTCGACAGCTCACCCACCCCATCCCTCCCATCCCATCCCATCCCATCCCCTTTTTTGAAAAACCAGACATCTCGTGGAAAATCTCTACAACTCCTCAAAAAGCTCCATCGATTGTGCTCATCCATGGCTACCAGATCATCCGAACCTCACCACAAGTGTTCATTGCATTAATAATTTTTCTGTATGGATGGTTTTATTTCTGATTGTATACAAAGCCATATTCTCTGGTTCATCGTAGTATGATTGGTTTTTGTTTTTTTTTATTGCATACAAATCCATATGTGAATTACTCCCAAGTTATTTTTCCAATTCTATATCAAAAAATGAATGCTGTTCAAAAATGCAGAAAATTCATGAATGAAAAGCTATAATAAGACTCATTTGATGGGGGGATCTAATTTTACATACATATCTACTATTACCCCTCATAAAATATTTTTATAACCTATTGAATAATTGGAACCTCAAATTTTTTTCCCTGTTTGACGTGAGTTATGATCTTTGTGCATGGAAGATTTTTCAAAAATAAATATGTATTTTAGTTATACATATATTATTTGAACTATTGTTTTTATAGATTTTAAAATAATTATCCATCAAATTACCCACATCTTATTCACACATCAATTCATTATCTCCCAAACAACCCACTGCTTATTCTTATTTTTTCTAGTGAGAATAACTACATACTTTAACCAAACGGAAAATCACCTATTCCAACTCTTATCCCCAGTTATGCTGAAATAATTCTATACCCAAGCATAAATCCAATTCTGCATCCAAGCATCCAAACGGGGTTTAATAGTTCACTACAAGATCTTATAATACAATGATGAAACTCTATTACGAAAAATATCATACGGGTATGCACATCATTCCTTATAATGTACTACGTTAGCCAAGTATATACTTAAAAAATAAAAAAATCAAACCATGTACACAAAAAGTGGCCTAAAAAAGAACCGGGCATAACATTTTCCAGAAAATAATATCTACAGAAGACTATTTAACTGCAGAAGCAAGGTTCCAAAAGACCCCCAAAATACTATCTGCCTGCATTAAAACCTCAATCAAAACAAACAGGAAATTAAAAGCTCTCAATTGTGAAACCAAAACATCAGAGGAGGCTATTATTACCCGACTCTTTTAAAAGAAAACAAGTTTCAGTTAGATTCTTAAACATGCATAGAGTTAAAGATAGGTCACTATAAATAATACAAAGAGTCAAACTTTAACTGCAATCCTCCGAAGTTGTTGGTCTTTATTGGGCTTATTCAGAGAAAGAGAAGATGTCCTAGATAAACATAGATCATAGAAAATGGAAAAATAAAGCCTTCTGGTTCAAGTTCCGGATGCTATACACCTTGGAGCTCCTTCCCTAAATCAGTAATCACCACAGGCTAGCAAGTTAATGTATATATACTAACAAATTCACATAAACAAGAAAATCTTGTAAGATTTCCTCTATGAATGTCTGACCAACAAAAAGAACATGCTGGGTACTAATTCTAAGGAGCCCTTTAGAGGAAACTACAAAATCCAGGTAGATGCGTATACCAATTTTCTAGCGTGTATGCACCCAAGAAGTACAAACACTTCAATGAACATGTATATATACTAACAAATTCACATAAACAAGGAAATCTTGTAAGATTTCCTCTATGAATGTCTGAACATGTATATATACTAACAAATTCACATAAACAAGAAAATCTTGTAAGATTTCCTCTATGAATGTCTGACCAACAAAAAGAACATGCTGGGTACTAATTCTAAGGAGCCCTTTAGAGGAAACTACAAAATCCAGGTAGATGCGTATACCAATTTTCTAGCGTGTATGCACCCAAGAAGCACAAACACTTCAATGAACATGTCGTGTCCCTGTCCGACATTTATCGAAAATGTGACATGACATGTACGTGTCGGACATGTTCCATAGATGTCCAAGATTTTTTTAAAAAAATTGAATTTCGGACACGCATTAGACATGCGATGGACATGGCAAGGACACAACACTTGTAAGGCACAACAATGGAACTTTTTCTTACTGATTATTTGGAAGGTTTATGCTCACATAAAACTAAATGATGTTAAAATCTTAATGAAGTTAGTTGACACACCATTGTAGTTATATCAATTTTTATAGTTTATGGTCCATTTTTCTAAATAATCGTAATGTAACATATTTTATTGTTTATCTATTATTTATTGCCATGTCTCAGCTATACATGTGTCCTTATTTTTCAAGATTTTCCACCGCGTGTCATATCATGTCCTTGTCCGTGTATGCGTCCATGCTTCATAGGAACATGCATACTTTCCACACACACACAAAACAACCCAAACTGTACGAATGCTGCAAAACTGCGCATCTATCATTGTATGATACATGGTTTTATAGTGCATGTACAGAATTTGCTTCAATCTATAAACATTGTGCATGTCAGGTTGGATTTGTCTAATTCTATCATTATTTAGTAGACAAACAAATATACCAACAAAAAGTATACAGACCTAATTTAACTTCATCTAACGATGCAAAAGGAGTTTCACTTATAAGTTATACATTTTAGATTCCATTATATAAGGATATGGGCACATCTGAGAAAAAATATTTCATACCTGTAAGGAAATGTACATGGACTTGAGCTCCGACCGATGACTTGGTATCAGCCTACTCATTTTTCATATTTCCAAGGCAAATGTACTTGAGCTGCAATACACAGAAAGCACGTCCAATCAAATCCATTTCGTCCTCAAAGAAATGAAAAGATGTCAGCTTTACTCACTTCAAGGAACTCGTCCATTCCGTATTTAGAACCTTCTCGTCCAAGACCAGATTGTTTAACCCCTCCAAATGGTGCCACCTAAAGTTAATCAAATTAGACACCCCTCTTTATTATGGACAGGTCAGTTCTTTTACTTTCGAAAAACATTGAATACTCACCTCTGTAGATATCAAGCCCTCATTAACACCGACCAGTCCATATTCAAGAGCTTCAGATACATGCCAAGACCGTGTGATGCTTTTCGTGAAAATGTAAGCAGCCAAACCTGAAGAGATTTCAATTATTATATGAAACAAGGCATCTTACATAAAAGTTGTTTATGAAGACATATTTCAAATGTGATTGCTATTATCAGATGATGGTCAAATGCCAATAGAAGTCATGAAATCTAGTTTAACTTACTATACATTCTGATTTTCCGATTCACATATCATATGGAACTTCATGGGATGGAGGAGAGAACACACGTGTTCATGCATGCAGGAAACTAAAAGTATGCTCCAACTAGGTCAAGCAAAGTGAGTAGTTGAGAGTTATAGTGTTCATAGAGAATTAAAGTCATGGCTTCCACTATTTTCCATTAAAATTAATAAACATAAAAAATGGAAGGAAACAAGCTGACAAGCGACGTCCTAAAAGTTGTTTCAGTTAACCATGTTGAGTTTTAGTGTTTGATTAGCCCCCCCTCTCTCTTCCCCACCTTTTTTTCCTGTAATCTTTTAACATCATAAAAGCCATTTGAGTTTACATTTCGTTGTCTAAAACCTCTGCATTTCAACTTATTGATATACTGGGCCTCCAAAATATGCAAAACTGAATGCAAAGCAGCTTGTCGTATATGGGTGACTTGAATATGGCAGAATATGAAGTTAGGTGACAATAGGAGGGGTATATAAAGGACGGTGTAGTAGATTCCCATATTGACAAAATTATAGGCAAATGAATGTCAATCAACAGTAGATGCATATAAATTTGGAAAAATTGAGATCGAAAGATAGGGGCTGTTTTGCTTGTGAGGCTGTGGTCGGTAGAAACCTCCTCTACCGGGGCTGTTCTGATATTGCCTTTTCTTTGCCATGGCCAGTTGAAGTTGCTTTTCCTTGCTTTGGGCATTTACCATAATCATAATAAAGTTAAAGCTTATGCCTACCATTCCCCCTCTCAAACACACACACACACACACACACACACACACACACCAAGAGAGAGAGAGAGAGAGAGCTAATTTAAATAATTTAAAATTTAATAAAAGTAACATGTATAAGAAGTTCCAAGTTCAAGGGTTTCATGGACAACATCTAGGTCAATATTGAGGAACTTCAGTAACACTTTTTTTTTTGAAACAACGTAGACAGATCTACCACAATTCATTATAAGAAATCGGGGTACAACTTGTCAAAGGAGAGAACCAAAACAACAAACAAATTACTTAAGCGATAACAATAGTTGAGATAGCTATTATTCCAGCCAAGCATACAACCATCCGCTATTCTTCATTTAACAATCGCCCATTTACAAATGCGACGCGGCTCATTTGAGCACAAAAAACTCCGAGATGAATATCTCCTTCCCCTCTTGATATTTTTGAAATATGTAATGGCACCATGATAAACCGCCTGATTCCTCATAAGCCAAATCGCACATCCCGATCAGGAGAATTGATTGAGAAAATTTTGCTTTTTTGCTCCAATCCCCTTTTAGGCACTAGGGCTTTTCCTAACTCTTCACAGCTGCTCAAGGCTGTCCACATTATCATTTAACCCTATCACCACCCTCAGCATCGCCCATAAGGATCTCGCTAACTACACCTGCAAAAGAGATGCTCTATCATCTCTGGTTCGGTATTGCCATAAGTCATTCACCCAACCCAACCTCCTTCATTTTGCCAACTCAAAAATCCAGAGGAACTTGATGGACAAATGAGTTTCTAAACACAATGAATCCATCTAAAAATGCATGGAATCTCCGCTACCAACCACCTAATAAATGGACCCCGCAAATTGGAATTTCAAAGCAAGAATGCCCTACCATATATGCAAGGATCCATGAAATGGAATTAGAAGACTCCCCTCGCATTGAAAAATTGTACTTGGGGGCCAATAAACCTACACCACATGAGATTTTTCTTTTACCAACATCCTCTACAACCATTTTGTCAATAGGACCTCATTCATGTCTTCGATGCACTTGCATACCCCCCAACCTCTTCTTGCCGCAGACCTTATCCCCACACAAGTGCACCAAGTGGGCCTCCAGGAGGTTCTTCTCTAAAGGAACCTTTGTCCAGTTTCGTCAATCCTTTCCAAAACCCTTATTGGAATCTTGAATAAAGAGAGGAAGAATAGGGGAGGACTAGATAGAACTGCCTGGATCAATGTAAGTCTACCCCCCAAGCTCAAGACCTTTCCCTTCCATCCTTGCGATCTTCTTTCAAACCTTCCAATCAGATCCCATCAATGAACTTTCATCAAGCACCCTCGAGGGGGTGGAAGACCCAAGTGCCAGGCCGAGAAAGAAGACATGCCACAGTCGACGCCAGTTTGCTAAAAACAGTGCTATCCATGTTGATGCACACCATTGTGCTTTGGGAGTAGTTAGATCCTCAAACCTGATGGCAGCTCAAAACCTTTCAACACAAATTCAACGCCACATATATCCTCCACCTTGGCTTTGCACATCAAAAGGGTGTCATCCGCATATTGGACATGTGTTACTGCGGGCCCGAACCACCACAAGATAGGTCCTTCACCCACCCTCACCCTTGCACCGATCTGAAAATGAGACTTAGCATTTGTTCCTTGAACAATACCCAGAGTATGCTTATGGAAAATAAAATATATTCATAATTTACCCAAAAACATTGTTCCTTTGAAGAATGGAATGGCTATAATATTTTTTTTGATAATATAATAAGAATAATTAAGATTGATTGTCAAAGTATTTAAATATTTTTCAAAAATTTTGGAAGTTTTTTCTAATCATCTACACTTAAACATTTATATTCTAACCAACTCTCAGGGAAAAAAACTTGAATTAATCCATGAATATTAAATAAATGCTCAATGAACCACATTTTAAGCTATGGAAATCTTAAGTTCCCTAATGCAGTCAACTGCCAAACAACAATGAGAAAGGATTATGGAAAATATAAACTAAATTAAGTTGAAAAAATAATGAACAAACCTGCATTTGTGTCATTGGCAATCCTAATAGCGTCTTCCTCAGTTTTAAAAGGTAAAAGTGGTGCAACAGGTCCAAATACTTCTTCTCTGGCAGACAATTATATATCACATAAAAAAGTAAACATAGTAATAGCAGTAGCAGTGAGGGCAACAATAAACTCATAATAGAAAATCTAATAGTCAAAATTCTTAAATGTTGTTTGCAGATTTTACTGGCAAAGAGAGAAATTTAACAGTATAATAATATGGTTATGTATGTTCTTGCCATAGCATTGAGCAACAATTTTACAACATGGATAAGAAAGAGATTCTAGTAACAAGTATTGTTGTTGGGCCTATTCCCGGAGGCCCGGGGGTTGGGGGGCAACGCCCCCCATGGGCCGCACCCCCTCGAATTTCTGTCATGGGTATTTTGGTCTTTTTTGTTTCTAGGGTTTGTACATCTTGTATCTTATATAAGAGACCTTTTGGCCTCCATTACTGAGTATAACATTATTCCATTTATTTCTTCTAGAAGGGTCCAAGTTCCTTGTGTGCTTGTAAGCAATATTATATAACAATGTTTCTTAACATAGCAATCAGTCGAGCTATATCACAGAAAAGCTGGCCAATTAGAATGCAGTACATGCATGCTAGAGTGACTGTCTGGGAAACTTACGAAGTATAAAAGTAGAATTAATGGGTGGAGAAATGTTGATTGTTATTAATTTCTTTCAATCAATGTTCCGGCATATTATTTCTTCATGTCTATTAACTTCATTGCAAAAAAAAAACAGAGTGCAAAATTAGTATACTTCAAACAGAAGAATGAATTTCTTTTCACAAAATGTACATTTTATCATATATCAATTTCTCATAATTGAAAATTATGAATGTCTCCTTGTTAAGTACTAACTGCAGACTTGTACCCACTCTTTCTGCTGTCATTTCTCATATTGAAGTTTATGCAAATAGAAAATGACCAATTTGTTGATGGATTCTTCAAATAATTCATGTATTCCAGTGAAAATGAAAATTACATAATCGTCCTCAGTACACCCAACACAAAATTCCCAAAGGAGTTTCAACTTTATGACCGTTCACAAGCATGGATTTGAAACTATGTTACAATTAATTCCATAAAACTAGATTGCGGAGTCAGATTTCTCATAAACTAAATATAAAAAAATAAAATATCATGGATTAAAGGGATGAAATAACAGATACTTCTACCCTACACTAGAGAGGTTCAAAAGCAAGGTACCATGCTCATCAAAAAGAAACCAAAGCAATAAAGCTTACCTAGATATAAGCATCTCATTGTTAACATTGCTGAGTACTGTGGGCTCATAAAACGTCATCCCCAAGCTATGCCGTTTACCTCCTAACAGAATTTGGGCGCCCTTAACATAAAAGCTAACTCAGTCAAATTGGATGGCTTGACGGAAATGAAGCAGAATGAAGAATGTACGAATATACCCATGACACTATAAAACTAAATTTGGAGCATCAACAGGTATCCCATGATCAGAAATATGATGGAACTGAACCATTTAGTGTGTCTACTGAATTTAGTACCCTTCAGTCAATGCATTACCAATGAAAGTTCTCACAATGGGTTGTTAGACAAGGTAAACTAATGGTCTTGCCAGAAATATGTGCATGTCTGGTCATAATCCATGGGTTGGACTTTTGTATAATGTGATGGACAAGGTACAGGCTTATGGGTGGGGCTATATGCAAACAACAAAGTTTATCTCAGACTTAATCTTGGCTTCAAAAAATCAAAATGAAAAGGATATATTTATCTGTTTGACAAAAAAGGGTACTGCAAGAGGGGTAAAGCCACGAAAAAAAAATTGTTTAAAAAGTTAGAATTTAACAGAATTCATATGCATGTATCACAGCAGTCTGCATTAAACAACATCCAGAAGCTTTCTAAAACATGTATTAACCAGGGTACAATGAGAGCATGACTTTTTTCACATTTAATTTACAAAGGAGCATGTGGCCCATGACTATATCAGAATGGCATTTAAAACTGGCAATGACCCCATTGTCTATGTTCTTTCACTTAGGTGAGGGCCTTTTTTTAAAAGAATTTAACAAGGTCTTCATACCATGTCTTCATTATAGCTGATATATGGATGGTATGTTGTGAATTAAGAGATCTATTATCACAATGTGAAAGATCATTCCTTCCTAAGAAAATAGAACCCAACAGTATCCAACAGTACCATATAATTCTACCAAAAAAGGTGCAACAAATGTGGTTCTCCAACATATTATTTATATATTTGCTAATTTTCAAACTAATAGTGATAAAATTAATAACACATGATAAGAACAACAACAAAACCAATGATGATAAACACAGCTATAGGGAAAACTAGTTCCGATCAATAGTATTTCCACACAAGCAAAAGATAAGGTCAGAGAATGGCATGCATGGGAAATTATAGCAGTAATATTGATTATACAATAGAGACATTACGATTATCCCTAAACTATTTGACAGTGCAAGACACCAGGTATGCAAAAATTCTTGGACTAAATATCATCAATAGATCTTCAAGGAACATACCTTGGAAGTAGCATCTTGGACAAATTTTTCAACCTGAAACAAAACCCAGACAAGATTACGTCAAAATCATAAAATATGTTAAAAATTAGAACTTCTTAGATTGATCTTAACAAGAAAAAGAACACCGAATTTCATAGAATTCTTGTATTTGGATGTGATCATATAGTAAGAATTTAAAAAATTATATCATGACCTTTTTATGGCTGCTTCATTAATCAATGGGCCCTGCAAGGAGAAAAAGTAAAAAAAAAAAAAAATTATTTAGCTATTGGTTGTCATTCGTCAACAAAGAATAAACATCAGGTAGTCATGCACGTGGTAAAGAAGAGAATTCTTCAAAGGAGATTTTCCATATAGTTGCTATCTCATGAGTGAAAAGATATCTGAAGAAACATGTATGAAATCTATATCAAAGATAACAAACAAAAGAAAATACCTGCATCACCCCTTCTACAAGGCCATTGCCAACCTGTAAATTTTGGACTGCCTTGGAAAAAGCATTCGCAAATTCATCATAAATACCTGCAGAAAATATAAAATTGCAAGGATAAAAGTCAGAATTGATAGTTATTATTTATTAGTTCACGCTTTCACTGCATAGAGAAACATACCTCTGATGTTAACAGAAAATCACAAAATTCATTGAAGTATTCATCACATATACCATGATATCTGAATAACACACACTGTATTGTCCACTTATCTATGAAAAAAATGTCACACGATAAATGGAATAAGGCTAATATTGTGGTAGGCTAATATCTATCAAATCATTAGGGTGGGTATACTGAGATAGTGCCCTCAATGAAGTAAGGTTTTGAAGTCCCTTACCAAAAAGCTAAGAGCTTAATAAAATATCTTTTTCAGTCCCCATGCAGGCTAATGCTATTGCTCTTAATGAAGCATCTAGTTTTTGTGGAAATCAACTCCATTGGGATGAAACTTTTTTTTTTCTAGCTGCAAGAAGCACATGATGTGGTCAATTATATTCAGACTATCTCCTTGATATTTTGACAAATAGTGAATCAAGGTAGCTGATCAGTTTTGAGGATGGACTTCTTTTTACTCCATATATCAAATAAAAACAAAGGATACCTTCTCTCTATGTCCACAAAAACCAGACCGAAGCCTCTTTCACCCAGAAACAATCCACCATTAGATGCTTAATAGTTTCTGTACCTTGAAAAAAAAAGATGAAATGTATGGTTGATTTTTTTCCCTATCAGTTCCTGTGTGTCATTTATAAAGTCTCAAGGAGATCGATCCTTTAGAAGATCTAAAGGTCAAGTGAGGAGATATATAATTGAACTGCATTCATGGATCATATATATCTTTTCCTATAAGCACATAAAAAGAAAAGGAGAAATCTTCAACTGACTTGATGTAAAATAAGATTTTCTTCATGATTTAGTTCTCTTCTTATTCTAGGCATGATAAGCCTTAAGGGAGAAAACATGAGCATATTGGTTCATATGGGATAACTTTTCACTTCCTCACATTGTTTTACTGATAACAAACTACTTTTATGAAAGATAAAAATAAACAGATTTGACCACAAATGGTTTGTTCCACACACGGTATGTTGGGGCATTTGGATCACTCACAATGAATGTATATCCCAACAAAGGAGGTTCAATTTGGAAAATACTTGGGCGACAATATCCTTGATCCTTAGAGATTGAGTCACTATGATATTGGGAGTGGATATTCCATTGACCATTATGAGGAATATTTTGTTTGAGAGGTGAGGATTTGGAAGCTAATTTTGAAGAACCTTCCGAGGAGATCCTTTCCTTTTCCCATGTATTTTCACTTTCTTCTTTTTAACTTCTTGCACAGAGATGACCCATTTGCTTTGTTCAGGAGCATCTTTCTTATAAGATTGCACCTAAATCTTTTTCCCCCCCCAAAAAAAAAAACCAACTTCATTAAGTAATATAGCTGAAGAGAGGGAAAATACTTGTTATTGCCCTTCACAATGTACCCTATAAAGAAATGAAAGAGTCACTAGCAGCATGATAAATACTTTAACCAATATGTAAACATCCCAGATACTTAAGATAACCTTATTTTATGAAATTTAAAAACATTATAAGGTTGCATACTCTAATATATGTTCAAATGTTCTAATAAAGTCCAAACTAAGGCCAGTAAAATTAAAGACGGGAAAAAAGTCCTCTTTATGTTTTTGAATTTATTATCCAAAAACTCATCTGCCTTGTCAATGAACCGTAAACAAGTTGCAATACACAAAGTAAAGCCTAAACTGGAACCTTTTAAATAATTACTCTTAAATCTTTTCCAAATGTAGAAAAATAAACTGAAAAAGAACAAAACTACATGTTCTCCACAATAACAAACTACCATCCTTCGGTTTCCCCACTCGGTAAAATAATAAACAAACCAATGATTTAAGAAGAAACGTAACAATTTACCTTCTTGCACCAATATTCTGTTGGCACAAACACAAGTTTGCCCACTGTTGCGAAATTTTGCTGCAAGCTGCCAGAAGAAAGAAAATATTACTTATCATAAAGAAATCTAATCTACAGTAGCATGGCAGTCGATATGTTTACCAGAGCAAGTTGGAATTTCATATTACTGTACAATGGACAGGAAAAGACAATCTCTAAGAAGCATAAAGTTGTATAAACACGAAGTACACCATAAGCAATATACACACTATATAAGAAACATATAATAATTTCAAATTGAATTTATGTTCAAAGTATGAACTTTTTAGGAAATGTACGAATAACAACAAATTATTAACAAGAACTCTAGATATGCATTAGCATTATTACAAAAGTTAGTTTTATATTACCTTAAAATATTCTTGATATACTGTATTCTATTTTGTTGCATGAATATGTCTAGCACATATATCTTACTACATATTTATAGATTTCAATGTCCTCAAGCAATTTTATACCTTTTTTTTTTTTGAAGAAATGGTAGGCACACACCCTTAATTTTATTCAAAGAAAGGGGTTGTCCAAAGCATAAACACATACAAGATCGCTCACCAAAGAGATAGAAGTAGAAGAGATATCTATTATATCTCTTGGTATTACAAAAAAGAACCCAAACTATTCCTCTATATACAGTTTACCCCCAACAAAACTCACTCTCTTGGCACCAATACAAGAGGTGCCCCAAGATTTGATAAAAAAACATAACCATCTCCCATATATTCTCCAGATATACAGGAGTTACCCTAAATACCAAATGATTCTGAGCAAGCCATATCGCCCAAGTCACTGCCAGGATAAGGATATGTGGTACTTTAGCCTTTACACTCATGTTTCGTCAAGAGCACATGTTCTTACTTGCAAGCCGTAGATCTTCCATGGAAGTGAAATCCATCATGATCTCCGAAGCCACCATCAATCGGAGCCAAACCTGTTTGGTCACCGGGCACTCAAGCATAAGGTGACCAACAGACTCAGCCACCTCTCCACAGATCTGGCACGATGCATACTCGTGAGGTGCTCACTTAACTCTATATTCCTTTGTGAGAAGTTTACCCTTATACATTAACCAAAGAAAGAATTTGACTTTCAATGGGATCTTGGGCCTCCAAATCTCATGGAATTTCTGAGCTCTCGTCTCGATGGATGGAATATTATACCATAGTTATCCGGATCACCAAGGAAGCTAGGGGGTTGGGCAGGGTCTAGGCAAGAGGACGCATGGTTGGAGGTAGACAGAGAGTGGATCGAAGAGGTGGACATCCCTCGTGGAGAGACTGCATAGCCACACCATATTTTCTTGTGAGCCTCAATTGTTATCGAGATGGATCCGGACTCTATGACTGATGGTGGGTAGAGACATTTCTACTCAAAACTAAAGAGAGGATGGAAAGGAATAACATGCATTGAACAGAAGAATGCCTAAAACGATTTGATGAATCCTCAAACGAGGAGACTGACTCCCTTATTAAATTGTGTCATTTATGTATGAGGGGTTGAGATGATGACATGCAACAATCATCAGAACATCAAAAACATTGTAGAAAGTGCACTACTCTCTTTAGCGTACTTTATTTTATCTACAAAATTCCAACTCAAAAGAACACAAAAACATTAGGTCCTCTTAGTATTCTAGATCCCTCAAGATAGTAAACTTGCTAACCTCCATGGGAAATCCCCTTGCACTCCAGCACGATATATTCGATGAAGGGACCAAACTTGAGACTGACAATAGACACATTTTCATCAACATTTTGAGTTCAGTATGGAAGCAAACACAATCAAACAGGTTTACATTATAACAATGTTTTTTATGAGGTCAGGTTATGCGGCACATGCCAACATTTGTGCTCTATAGAACATCTAAGTCACCTTCACATTAGCTTTCTACATTTAATCTCTATGTAGATCAAATATAACAAATTAAGATTACATCTGAGAAAGAAAGCACGAATGCATAATAAACGAGATACTGGATGTTAGCAATGAATAGATTATAAGAAAACTATATTGTTGACAAAAATGATATACAAAGATATATGCACAGGTATTTTCAAGTCACGATAAACATATTTTGTGGATCAAGGATGGTTTGATTGAGAATGTAGTAAAAAACACGTGCTAGTCAGAAAATTAGTCTTGTTTAATAGGACGGCCTAGACAATGTTCACAGAATGACTAGAAAACTTACCCCGGGCATTACTAGGGAATAAGGGGGAATAGAAGGGAATAAGGAAGAAAAGTTCATTGTTTTGGGAGAATAAACCCCGATAGCTTTTCCTGGATAAGCCAGGAATATGCTCAATAATTATTCTAGGGGGCGTTGGAATTGCTTATCAAGGTTTATCTATGTCAATAGATAAAAATACTCTTCTGTCATTTTAATAAATTATCTCACCTAATACTCTCACACAATCCCAAAAACATAGCACATCTATCATATCACACACATCTCTCACACTTATTCCTAAACACAAACGATTTATGCAAGAGTATATTTGTCATTTAAAAAGCCATAAACTATTATTTATCACTTATCCTTACTTTATACAAGGTGAACCAAACAAAAAAACATGTCTCTTTTACGTTTCCCAATAAAAATAACTAAAAAAAGCAATCAAACAAGAATGCATATTCTACATAAATTGTTATCTATCTCAGTATAGCTATCGGGGGCAAATAACTCTATGTCACACCCGGGGGTACAAATATCTCTATATGGCTTGTTGAAACATTTACTTGAAGTTGAATTGCATAGGCTACGTGTTGAAAGGGCATTGAATAGGACAACAAATCAACAATAAATATGTCAACACAAAAAGGATCAAAATTCTACCTATTTTCATGAACGTGGGAAATAAAATGATAATTTCTATCCAAACTATTATCTTTTTAAAACTATTCTTGTAATCAAGGTTCGGATTTGATATGGTGTTTTTTATGTTCTTTTTCTTTTTCTTTTTGCTTCTTTAAGACTTGGGATCTTCTTTAATTCAAAGCAACCTCTGACAATTAATAAATTTTGGTGGTGTGCTCCAAACCTTCATAAGACAATCAAGGTTTATTTTATAGTCAGGGATATAATAAGACAAAAATAAACAACTGAAATAATTCAAGTTTTTTACTTACACTTCCCTTCACAGCTACATCTATTTCTGCATCATCAAAAACAATGCATGGTGCATTTCCACCAAGTTCCAAAGATACCTGGAAGATAAAGACATTGACAAGATTACAAAATGCAGTAAACAGGCTTAGTCCATGATGGTAAAGAAAAACACCTGATGCTCTCACATGGAATTATAGTTCAGAATTTTCTTTATTTTCCTAATGAGATGAAGCAGTAGTGTAATACTAAATTTGGTGATGATCTCTTCATTTTCTAAAACATGGATACTTATAGGGGGGTAGTCGATACGGACTTTGATGGATTTCTGTGGACATTGTTTAAGTAATGGGCTTTTGTAGACTTTGCAGACTTTCAGAGACTTTTGCAGACTTTCGTAGACTTTTACAGACTTTCGTAGATTGACTCATATGGACTTTCACATACTTTTATAGACTTTTGCAGACTTTCACAGATTGACTCTCATGGACTTTCACAGACTTTCATAGACATTGACAGACTTTTACATATTGACTCTCATGGACTTTCATAGACTTTCACAGACATTTGTAGACTTTCTCAAATCACTCTCCTGGACTTTCACAGACATTTGCAGACTTTCACAAATCACTCTCATGGACTTTTATAGACTTTCACAGACTTTAACAAACTTTAACATATTGACTCTTTTTATATATGGATTTCTATTAATAAACACAATAATGTTTTTGAATTTTTAAATAACAAATAAAGAACTCATTATACCCAACATAAAATATAATTTATTTAATATAATAAATATGAATAAAAACCATTTTTAACTAGATAATATTACATTAGTTCACCATGAATATTGATGTCATGGTCATCCCACATACGTTTAGCTATATATATGAGTCGATATCAATATTTCATATATATTTACATTCATAAAAAATTCTTCTTCATTAAAAACAATCAATCTAAAATATAAAAAAAACAGAGAAAAAAATACCTTATATTGAGAAAAATCCACAATGAGCTAACTTTTTTTCTTTTATAGAGAGAATTTCATAAGCTTTTATAAAGGGGAGGGATGAGTTTTTAATTAGGAAGATAATAAAAAATAAGGAAATATATATATTATATAAAAATCATATATTACATCTCTTCAAATATAATGAAATAAAATAATAAATTATATTACTTAAAATAAAAAAATAAAAAAATAAAAGTAGTCATTATATTACTTTAAATAAAAAATGAAATAAAAGCAATCAGTATATTTAGTCATATATATACACATATGCCTAATTTTATTTTTATATATGTCTGAACATTATAAAAAAAAAATGCATGATTGCAACACAAGCAAATATATCATTCTCATATATTCAGCAAACATATGAGGTGATAGTAATATTTCATAAAAATGGACATTCAGAAAAAAAAGATGAAAATAAAGAAAAAAAATGTGAATAAAAATATGAAAGGCATGAGATAAAAATTATAAAAGAGTTTTGTTAAAAGAAAAAAAAAGAAATATTCACAATACTAGAATAAAAGTCCATGAGAATCCCACTCATTTGGGTGGGATTTTGAAATGACTTTTTCCTTTGTATTTCTCTTTCTAAAGTCTATAAAAGTCCACAAAAATCCCTCACTTATGAAAGTCTTCACAAATCCTGTTTAAATTGAATAACACATGACAAAATGTCTACTATGAAGAGTCTCAATTGAATAACGCAGGACTTTTTGTCCACGGAATAATGTCTCTATCGAATAACACTGGACTTTTTGTCCACGAAATAATGTCTCTGGACTTTATGTCCATGAAATAATGTCTCAATAGAATAACACTGGATTTTTTGTCCATGAAATAATGTCTCAATCGAATAACACTAGACTTTTTGTTCACGAAATAATGTCTTAATCGAATAACGCTGACATTTTGTCCACGAGATAATGTCTCAATTGAATAACACTGGACTTTTTATCCACGAATCAATGTCTAGATTGAAAAACACAAGATTTGCAAATCCATGGACATGGACAATTTGTCCATGAAAATCCTAATTGACTACCCCCTTATTATTCTCCTTAGGGAGGAGACCGCATGCTGATTAAATGACAAGCTTATAATTCATTTCCTCTCAAATTTTTTGAAAAAGCTCTTTAATATATATTTCAGAAATCAATTACAAGCTTCCTCAGTCATTCGGCTCTTAACATTATTATTAAAACCCAGAATTAAAATTAACAAATTAATTTTCAGTGCACAAGGAAAGTAATGGCTATTCATCAACTCAACAATTAAATGCATCATCCATCTCATTCATTTAGCCACCGTTTGGATACAAAATATGACTTATTCTTGGGTATACAATTATCTTGGCATAAATGAGTATAAATAAGGATAAAATGATTTTGTGTTTGGTTGTGTTTTGAATTATTCTCATTAGGAAACGTAATAATAAAATTATTTTTGTTTGGATAAAATGTGAATAAGGTATGGATAAAGATTTATAAAAGGTGAAAAAATAATGATAGTTGATTTGACAGTTTATAAGAGATGATGACAGTTGATTTGACAGTGAACCCATATATTCTTTGGGTAGAATAACTTTAATTTCAGGGGTTGGCTGAAATCCATATACCAATTTATCCAGGCATACATTATCCCAGGGTATTCTGGGCATCCAAACACCTTATTTAACATATTCCACTTTATTCCAGAATCTATCCGGGGTTATACTGCATCCAAACAGGGGCTTAGTATAACATCAGTATACACTAAATTTTAATGCAATTTCATAAATTATTAATATATCATCACGTACTGAATTATACTTCAAAGCATCGTCCATCTCATTCATTTAATATACCTTTAGTCCCCGTTTGGATAGCAGAATTGAGTTATTCTGGATAGATAACTATGCCAGCATAGATAACAAATCTATATGAATAAGAGATTTTCTGTTTGGTTGTGTTTTTTTTTATTCTGTTAGATGTTCAAAAGTACATATTTTGATATACCTTTTAGAGTTGTCTTGGACATTTCCCTATGCAATATTTCATTTTCTACATACATATTAGAGAATTTTATTTTCAAAGCATAATATGCACAAATAAACTACATTTATACATTTCATGTACATAATTATATTTGTCATGGAGATTCTAATTCAAATTTCATAGGATGTGAAGATAATACATGCTATTGGAGGAAAAGAACATGTGAATATTCAATTCCTAAAAGTCTACAGCAATTATGAAAAGAATGGATCATCACAATTGCCAAAAGAAGAGAGAATCTCCCTCACAAATCAACTCCAACAGACAGCCACAAATCAGCAAATCTGATTTGTCAAATCAGTCTTAAATCCCTATCAAAATCACTAAAAATCAGCATTAGCCAATCCCCACTAAGACAACTACAAATTCCTACCAAAACAGCAAGGATTTTTCAAATCCTGGGCAGCTGTCCAGCATTAAAAGCCTCAGCCAATACAACCCTCTATGAAAGGGGCCTGCAGAGGGAGGACATCACATAGAAGATTTCCAGCTGAGCAGAATTTTAGTCTTCCATTTTCTTGTTCTTTCTTCTTTATTTTAAGTTTTTTTCTCTTCAGTTTGTGTTTCTTTTGTATTAGACATAGATGCTATTGTATTTTGTTTATGTTTAATCAATAAAGAGTTCTTCTTTCTTTGAATTTCATGGAATCTTTTTATTGTTATTCTAGAATATTACCAACCATGGTAGGCTAGAGAATCCTCCCATCAAGGAGAGGATTCCACCCCATGAGTATGAGTGATTAGATCTTTTATTTGTGCATCTTATATTATTTTGATTTATGCTTAATGATTATATAGTTTCTTCAACTCAGATTTATCTTGATTATGGGTATTTTAAGATCTTTCATCGTTTTACTTAGATGAGACATGATTGATACTTTATAAACCCTATTTTCAAATCGAGTAGAAGTGAACTACCTTCTTTGAAATATTTTGTTGTCATTGGTTGAATATCTTAACTGTCAAGGAAGAGGGTCTTCACTATAAGAACCGTCCTTGATCTAGTGGTTAATGGTATATCAACTAATGAAATGTTAAAAGAGAACTTTAAATCTATATTCTCCATGTGACCAAGTAAAATCTCTTGATTCATGTGAAGTAAGGGAAATATAAGTGCAATAGAAAGATCTAATCAATCATACTTGTGGGGTGGTTTCTAATCCTTGGTGGCTTTTTTTTTATCGTATCTTGATTCAAATTAGAATTTTATTTTAGCTTTTAAAGTAGCTTCCTTGGATCAATCTTCAAAATTCTTGTTTTAAAATCTTTTTGGGAATTGATATCTTTTACAATTACTTGTTTGCTTCCATAACCTCCTTGTGGGATCGACCTCTTACTCCCACTTTCTACCAAAAAAAGGTAAGAGAGAGTTATAAATTTCTTTTGTTGGTAAATGCTAAATCTTAACGACAATTAAATCGAACCAACAAATTGGCGCCGTTGCCGGGGAGGCAAGGTAAGTAACAGTAAAGGTTGAAGGTATCAATTTTTTTTCTTTTCTAAAAAAAAAAAAGTAAAAAAAAAAAAAAAAATTAAAATTAAAATTAAAATTTTTTTTTCTTCTTTTTATGCAGGAGGAAAGGATGAAGAACATAAAGCTCAAGACTGGTTGATCCACCTCAGATTTTGGATTTCCAGAGTAAACAAACTCCGTAGTAAATTTTCCTTCAAAAAAAAAAAAAAAAAAAAACTTGTTTTCATGATTGTGCATTTAGTGTAAACATTTACATAAATCAATTTAAGGGCAAAACCTATAAAAAAAGATAAGGTCGGGATTTCATCACCTGTCCTTAGCCCAAAACCACCACATTGCATAATTATCCCAAGCCAATCACAATAAAATCAATTAGACATTGGCCCTAGGATTCCTCGAGCTAATAGGGCGAAGACCACCAAAAGTGCACAAAGGGAGACAATTATTGTTCTAGGAGGGTGGTACTTAAGCGGGACCGTGCTCAAGAGCATTGTGGCCCCACCACTACTTGGGGGCTGACCTGGTCAATTTAGTTTCATAAGACCGAATTAGAGGCTTAGGTGTACTCTTCAAAACAGTTAGGAGCTGTCTAATTAAGGAGAGATTTTGGGAATTTTTCATAATAGTCTGTGCAATTAGAATAAGAAATTGAAAGCCCTCAATTAATTTCAAGATAATTGAGCCAAGCTGTTCTGTGGTGTTTTGTGGTTCCTTTGTCTAGCCTTTATTAGGAATTCTCTCTTCCCTTTTAGGGTAGATTGAGTCAGAGTTCATTATTTCTGGTGCATGCACGGTAGAAGATAAAAAAGGAGAGAGTTAGAGCCTTTGGACCCTGAGATTGAGAGAACCCATCTTCTACATAGGCGAGTCCTTACCCAGTCATCACTCTCCACAATGGGTGATTGTGCTAGAACCTTGAATGAGCTATACGCTCCTGCATCTGCCAATCCACCGACCTGCATAGTGTTGCCGGTCAACAATGCAAACCAATTTGAGATTCGGCCGGCAACCATCAATATGCTTCCCAAATTTCATGGGTTCGAAAGTGAGCAACCCTACATCCATTTGAACATATTCTTTACAATTTGTCAAACGTTCAAAAACCAGAACCTAGATGAGGAAGGTGTCAAGTTGAGATTGTTTCCCATGACATTGGAAGATCATGCAGCTGCATGGCTATATTCCCTCTCCACTGATTCCATTAGAACATGGGAACAACTCTCTAAGAAATTCATGGCAAAATTTTACCCTATGGCAAAAACTGAGAAAATCAAAGATGCCATTAGAACTTTTAGGGGGAGAGCTGAAGATGAATTTTCCCAAATTTGGGAAAAATTTTATGATTTGTTAGTCAAATGCCCTCACCATGGTCTTGACAAAGCCCAGTTAGTCCACTTCTTCTACAAGGGACTACCTCCCACACATAGGAACATGATCGAGTCCATGCACAAAGGTAAGTTCATGAATCAGACCCCTGATCAAGCCTATGAGTTCCTTGTAGATTTAGCTGAGAATGCTCAGAATTGGAGTAGCTATGACAATGAAGTTGATGATAGAGGATCTAGAAAATCAGGTATCTATGAAATAAAGGCATATCCAGATCTTAAAAATGTTATGACCAACTTAGTGGATGGAGTGAACAAACTGAGTAAGAAGTTTGATAATTTTGCAATAAATCAGAACCCACAGAGAGATCCAAACCCCGTCATGAAAGTGGAACATGAGCCACATGGCATATGTCTTCTTTGTGATAGTTCAGAGCATCTAGTGGAGTGTTGCCCTAGTTTGCCTACCATCAAGGCCGAGCAAGCAAATTCAATTAATTCATACAATGCCTTTAAGAAGCCCACTCCCAATTCTTTTGGTATAGGTTCCATCCAAACTTCTCTTATAGACAAAATGAACCTATCCAATATCAGGGTGGTCCACCAAGATATCAAAGAAACTTTTCCAGACCAAGCCCATCACAAGCCCCTCAACAGAACCAACCTTTGGTTCCACCTCAAACTCCTTATGTTGCTCCCACTCCTCCACAACCCTCACATCTGGAAACCATGATGGCTAACATGATGAAGCAACAACAAGAATTCATCCATCAGCAACAACAAACCAATCTGTCCCAAACCCAGACTAATCAAATCCATGCACAAGCAATTGCAAAACTTGAGGTTAGTCTAAGCCAAATAGCCAGTTCTCTAGGGGATATGAAGAAGGGAGAATTACCTAGTCAGCCAGTGTCTAATCCTAGTAGGCAACAGAGTCAAGGCCCAAGGGGGCAATATTAGATTAACTCTGATGAAAACTCATCCCATGAAGTCCAGGCTATTACCACCTTAACATATGGCAGGCGAGTGGACAAGAAGGTCCAACTCCCCAAGGAAAAAAGTGAAGAAATCACGGTCCATAAGACCCCTAACCAGGAAGGACAGGAGACCCAAGGGAAGGGAAAAGAAGCCCAAGAAATTGCGGCAAAGCCTGTAGATGTCTACAAACCCAAAGCTCCTTATCCTCTTAGGTTGCAAGAACCCAAGAAGAATTCCCATTTTGATGATATCATGGAAGTATTCAAAAATGTTCAGATCAATATACCTTTCTTAGATGCCATCAAACAGATTCCCTCCTACACAAAATTCTTGAAAGATCTTACCACGGTGAAAAGGAGAACCAATGTTCCTAGGCAAGCTGTGATGGCTGCACAAGCCTCATCTTTCATTCAACAACAAATTGCTCCTAAATACAAGGACCCTGGTTGCCCCACAATTGCAATTAAAATAGGAGAGACTATCGTCCAAAGAGCCCTCCTAGATTTAGGAGCCAGTGTAAATCTGCTACCCTATTCTGTGTACAAGGAGTTAGGTTTGGGGGAATTAAAACCCACTGACATTACCCTTTCTTTAGCAGATAGAACTGTGAAGTATCCAAAGGGAATTGTGGAGGATGTAATTGTCAAGGTGAAAGAATTCTATTACCCTGTGGATTTTGTAGTCCTAGAAACTGAACCAGTGAAAAATCCAGGCAGCCATATCCCTGTGATTCTAGGCAGACCATTTTTAGCCACTTCAGATGCTGTTATCAGATGTCGAAATGGTATAATGACTCTAGCTTTTGGTAACATGACTGTCCAACTGAATGTTTTCCATAGCAGTAACCAACCACCTGAAATGGATGATCTTGAGGAAGTTTGCATGATTGAGAATGTGATTAGCAATTCTTTTGAAGAGTTGAGTTATACTGACCCACTAGAAAGATGTTTGGCCCATTTCGGCCAAGATTTTGATGAAGAAGGTTTGATTAAGGAAGTGAATGCACTTTTAGATTCTGCTCCAATCATGGATACTAGCAAATGGACCACTCGGTTTGAATCATTGCCCATTTCTGAATCTCAGCTAGTATCATCTAGTGTCAAGCCACCTCAGTTAGATCTTAAGGACCTCCCTCAGAATTTGAAATATGCATATTTAGGTGACAACAAGACCCTACCTGTTATGATTGCTTCAAATCTAAAGGAAGATCATGAGGAGAAATTGTTAAATGTCCTGAGGAAGAATCAAGAAGCCATTGGTTGGTCTATAGCTGACATCAAAGGGATTAGCCCATCTGTGGTTCAACATAGGATCCATCTTGTAGAGAATGCAAAAACCTCTAGAGAATCACAAAGGCGACTGAACCCAATCATGAAGGATGTAGTTCGATCTGAGGTTATCAAGCTCCTAGATTCTGGTATTATATACCCCATCTCTGATAGTCAGTGGGTGAGTCCAGTGCAAGTTGTACCCAAAAAGTCTGGCGTTACAGTAGTAAAAAATGATCACAATGAGTTGGTCCCACTCGAATCCAAACTGGGTGGCGAGTGTGTATCGACTATAGGAAGTTGAATGCCGTAACTAGGAAGGATCATTTCCCTCTACCCTTCATTGACCAAATGCTGGAACGCCTAGCAGGTCATTCCATTACTGTTTCCTTGATGGTTATTCTGGATATAACCAAGTCCCTATTTCCCGTGAAGATCAGGAAAAGACTACTTTCACCTGTCCCTATGGCACTTTTGCCTATCGTCGTATGCCCTTTGGGTTATGCAACGCACCGGCCACTTTTCAGCGATGTATGATGAGTATTTTTTCGGACATGGTAGAAAAAATTTTGGAAGTCTTCATGGATGACTTCTCAGTTTTTGGTTCTAGCTTTGATGAATGTTTGCACCATCTGACACTTGTTTTAGAGCGTTGCAAGGAAAAGAACTTGGTTCTTAACTGGGAGAAGTGTCATTTCATGGTAGAATCTGGGATTGTTTTGGGACACATTGTATCAAAGAGAGGAATAGAAGTAGATAAAGCCAAGGTCGAATTAATTGCTAAGTTGCCACCTCCCAAAACTGTTAGAGAGGTGAGATCTTTTTTAGGACATGCTGGTTTTTATCGCCGCTTTATAAAGGATTTTAGTAAGATTTCAAAGCCCTTGTGCGATCTCTTAGCTAAGGATGCTCCCTTCAATTTTTCCTCTGCTTGTCTAGCTGCCTTTGAAAGACTCAAATCTGAGTTAACCTCTGCCCCCATCATCCGATCTCCTAATTGGAGTGTTCCTTTTGAGGTAATGTGTGATGCCTCAGATTATGCCATTGGTGCCGTGTTAGGTCAGCGAATAGGGAAGCTTCCCCATGTTATTCACTACGCAAGCAAAACTCTTAATGATGCCCAACTCAATTACTCCACCACTGAAAAAGAGTTATTGGCTGTTGTGTTTGCTCTAGATAAATTTCGTTCCTACCTAATAGGATCCAAGGTCCTTATTTTTTCTGATCATGCTGCACTTAAGTATCTTCTCACAAAGAAAGATGCTAAAGCTCGGCTAATCCGATGGATCCTATTGCTCCAAGAGTTTGATCTAGAAATTCGAGATAAGAAGGGATCTGAAAATGTGGTGGCAGACCATTTGTCAAGATTAATTATTGAGCCATCTACTGAATCTTTACCTATTTTAGAGACCTTCCCTGATGAACAACTAATGATGATCTCCCATACCCATGTTCCATGGTACGCTGACATTGTCAACTACCTTGTCACGGAACAGATGCCCAGCTCTTGGACCAAGCAAGAGCGATTTCGTTTTCTAGCTCAGGCAAAATGGTATTTTTGGGATGAACCGTACTTGTTCAAATACTGTCCAGATCAAATCATTAGACGATGCATCCCTGAGTACGATCAAAGGAAGATCCTCTCGTTCTGCCATGATCAGGCTTGTGGGGGTCATTTTAGTGGGAAAAAGACTGCTGCAAAGGTTTTACAGTGTGGATTCTATTGGCCTACCTTGTTCCGTGATGCACATGAATACTGTAAATCATGTGATCGATGTCAAAGATTAGGAAAGATTTCAAGAAGAAATGAGATGCCCCTAAACCCGATTTTGATTGTGGAACTCTTTGATGTTTGGGGCATCGATTTTATGGGCCCCTTCCCTATGTCCTTTGGGTACCAGTATATTCTTGTAGCTGTTGATTATGTGTCCAAATGGATTGAAGCTATTCCATGTAAAACCAATGATCACAAGGTGGTGGTCCAGTTCCTTAAGGAGTATGTCTTTGCTCGTTTTGGCACCCCTCGTGCTATTATTAGTGACGGGGGAAAACACTTTTGCAATAAGATCTTTGAAGCCTTAATGAGGAAGTACATCATCACTCATAAAGTTGCCACACCTTATCATCCACAGACCAGTGGACAAGTAGAGATCTCCAACAGGGAGATCAAGAAAATCCTTGAGAAAACTGTCAATACTTCTAGAAAGGATTGGTCCATTAGGTTACCAGATGCATTATGGGCATACCGTACAGCCTATAAAACTCCCATAGGAATGTCCCCGTATAGAATTGTTTATGGCAAGGCTTGCCATCTACCTGTCGAATTAGAACACAAAGCATATTGGGCAATCAAACGCCTAAATTTTGATCTCGACAAGGCTGGGGAACATAGGAAACTTCAACTTGATGAGTTAGAAGAGATTAGGAATGATGCGTATAACTGTGCCAAGAGATACAAGGACCGCATGAAGACCATGCATGATAAGATTATCCTTCGTAAGGAATTTTTCCCCGGTCAGAAGGTCCTTCTATACAATTCTAGACTACATCTATTCCCTGGGAAATTGAAGTCTCGCTGGACTGGCCCATACACAATTGAAAAAGTTCATCCACATGGGACAATTGAAATCCACAATGCCAAAGATGGTAAAACTTTCAAGTCAATGGACATCGTTTGAAACCATACCTTGAGTATCTAAGCCCAGAAGTTGAGGAGACACGTTTGGAAGATCCTGTGTATCAGGATTGATCACTTTGTATATTATTTTATTTTTTAGGTTTAGGGTTAGGACATTTTAGGTTATTTTGCTTGGAATCTGTGTACATATTTGTCATTGCTATGTTTCTGTGCGGATTCACTGAGCTATTTTGTCACAGAATAATTACAAAAATTCACATCAAATAAGGTATGCAGTCTCTACCTCCCTTAATTTTTTCTATTTTGTCCTTATCATTTTCAAGCATCACATGCATCATTTTGTAACTATCATTTACATTGAGGACAATGTTAGATTTAGGTTTGGGGGAATTAATCAACAATTTTTTATGTGACAAAAAAAAAAATGGAAAAGTTCAATCATTGGGATAAGTTTAGCTTGCAAAATCAATTTTCACTTTAGTTGATAATTCTATCTTGTGTCTAAAATGTTTTTCGCAAACTTCAAGTCTTGAAAAATTTTCAACACTTATAGCCACATGTATGTAGCGTGATGGAAAAGTGAAACCTAAGGGAGAGACCTGGAAGAATCATTAGTGGAGACTAAACCCAGGAGAGATTTGAGTCATTCTATTCTTGGAGGGTTTTTACGTAATTCTGAGTTACAAGTTAACTCAAAATTTTTCTTGTTTTCGCTTAAAAATGTCGTTTAGTTGATCTCTTTATTCTTGTTTTGATCAAAGACTCGTGAACACCAAAAAAAAAAAAAAATTGGATTACTACTCAGAAACTCCACTGAAATCTTTTCAAGACATATGATAACCATGTGAAACTTAGGAAATGATTTAGGCCATCTTTGCTCACCATCTATCATGTTCAGCCGACCTATTCTTATACTTATCCACTAGTCAAACCCCTTGAGCCATATAAGCCTTTTTTTGTTCAACCTATTTTTTCAACCTACACTGCACTTAATGAGTGCAACCTTAAATTTTGTTTTGGGAACGAGGAAAGAAGAAAAGAAAAAAATCAATCAATTACTATGAAATTTCATGGAAGGGTTATTACTATCATGATTCTTGAAAAAAAAAAAGCAGAAAAAGAAAAAAAAAAAGAGAAAAAAAAGAGCCGATATTCAACGAAAAAGTATATAAATTCTCAAAGCATTTCAGAATAAAACCTTGTCCAGTTACAACCCTAGCCCCATTACAACCTATTGAAAAGACCTACTTGATCCTAAATGTAATATGGTTAAAATGTGGAGAATAGATGAAGAGGACTTATGGTGTGTAATCCAATGTTCTTGAGTCAATGATATTCCATTCCTGAGATCAATTTAATTTTTCTTTGATATGGTCCGTCCTTCTATAAAATCTTATATGTGGATTATTTGAATTTGATTCTTTGTCACATATAAGTTGAGAGAAATGACCCCACTTCTGAGTGATTTCCTTGTTGAGTGTAATATCCAGTGAGTTTTTGAAGTCAAGGCGAAATCCATTCTGAAGGTGATCAAAATTAAGTTTTACTTGGAAAAAGAAAGTTACATCCTTGTTGGCTATGCATACACACACTTCACGAGTGAAAACTTTTAACATATGGAT
Source organism: Acorus calamus (assembly GCA_030737845.1). Classification (NCBI taxonomy): domain Eukaryota; kingdom Viridiplantae; phylum Streptophyta; class Magnoliopsida; order Acorales; family Acoraceae; genus Acorus; species Acorus calamus. The sequence continues at coordinate 12,645,520 of CM060866.1, forward strand.
AGAGTTGTCAACAATGGTAGATTTTTCTCAAAAGTTCTTTCTTTGAAAAAAAAAAAATTGAACTTTGAATTTTGTGGGTATATTCGCTGCAAACCCTCACGAGACACAACTCGTCCACTAAGGGTGACCTAGGGGTTTAAAGGCTTGTTGCACATGCTAAGTGCGACCGCGATTCCTGCGAAAGTGAGTTAGGATTTTTTTTAGTTTTGCTCGAGGACTAGCAAAAAGCCGGTTTGGGGGTATTTGTTAGATGTTCAAAAATACATATTTTGATATACTTTTTAGAGTTGTCTTGGACATTTCCCTATGCAATATTTCATTTTCTACATACATATTAGAGAATTTTATTTTCAAAGCATAATATGCACAAATAAACTACATTTATACATTTCATGTGCATAATTATATTTGTCATGGAGATTCTAATCCAAATTTCATAGGATATGAAGATAATACATGCTATTGGAGGAAAAGAACATGTGAATATTCAATTCCTAAAAGTCTACAGCAATTATGGAAAGAATGGATCATCACAATTGCCAAAAGAAGAGAGAATCTCCCTCACAAATCAGCTCCAACAGACAGCCACAAATCAGCAAATCTGATTTGTCAAATCAGTCTTAAATCCCTATCAAAATCACTAAAAATCAGCATTAGCCAATCCTCCAAATCCCCACCAAGACAACTACAAATTCCTACCAAAACAGCAAGGATTTTTCAAATCCTGGGCAGCTGTCCAGCATTAAAAGCCCCAGCCAATACAACCCTCTATAAAAGGGGCCTGCAGAGGGAGGACAGCACATAGAAGATTTCCAGCTGAGCAGAATTTTAGTCTTCCATTTTCTTGTTCTTTCTTCTTTATTTTAAGTTTTTTTCTCTTCAGTTTGTGTTTCTTTTGTATTAGACATAGATGCTATTGTATTTTGTTTATGTTTAATCAATAAAGAGTTCTTCTTTCTTTGATTTCATGGAATCTTTTTATTGTTATTCTAGAATATCACCAACCATGGTAGGCTAGAGAATCCTCCCATCAAGGAGAGGATTCCACCCCATGAGTATGAGTGATTAGATCTTTTATTTGTGCATCTTATATTATTTTGATTTATGCTTAATGATTATATAGTTTCTTCAACTCAGATTTATCTTGATTATGGGTATTTTAAGATCTTTCATCGTTTTACTTAGATGAGACATGATTGATACTTTATAAACCCTATTTTCAAATCGAGTAGAAGTGAACTACCTTCTTTGAAATATTTTGTTGTCATTGGTTGAATATCTTAACTGTCAAGGAAGATGGTCTTCACTATAAGAACCGTCCTTGATCTAGTAGTTAATGGTGTATCAACTAATGAAATGTTAAAAGAGAACTTTAAATCTATATTCTCCATGTGACCAAGTAAAATCTCTTGATTCATGTGAAGTAAGGGAAATATAAGTGCAATAGAAAGATCTAATCAATCATACTTGTGGGGTGGTTTCTAATCCTTGGTGGCTTTTTTTTATCGTATCTTGATTCAAATTAGAATTTTATTTTAGCTTTTAAAGTAGCTTCCTTGGATCAATCTTCAAAATTCTTGTTTTAAAATCTTTTTGGGAATTGATATCTTTTACAATTACTTGTTTGCTTCCATAACCTCCTTGTGGGATCGACCTCTTACTCCCACTTTCTACCAAAAAAGGTAAGAGAGAGTTATAAATTTCTTTTGTTGGTAAAGGCTAAATCTTAACGACAATTAAATCGAACCAACAATTCTCATTGGAAAACGTTGTTTGGTTGGTGAAGAATAAAATATAAATAAAGTGTAAAAAAATTGATTTGATATGTGGGCCATTTGATGTATAAGAGGTGTTGATAGATGATTTGATGTGATAAGATGTAAAAAGTTGATTTGACATGTGGGCCCATGAGAATAATAAAGTGAGTATAGCTTATCCTAGGGGTTACTTAGAATTGTTATACTCTCTTATACTTGTTTAAACTGGCTTAGTAATACCAAGTTATACTCTGCAAACAAACAACTATTTTCCTTATCCATTCTTATACCACCCTTATACCCGCCTATTCCGCTTCCCAAACGGGGCATTATTGTTTTTTACTGGAATTGCACTCCAAAGTTCATTTAATGATATTTGGAGGTATAATTCCTACCATTTTCAACTAAAAAAAATAAAGAGGAAGGGAGTGGGGGTATACAATCAGCTAATTACTACCCAATGTGTATACTTACTATTAAGAAACATAACTAGCACAAAGCATAAAGCCATTTCAAGGCAACATTGTACCCTTCAATCTCACCTTCTTAACAGTACCAGCACATCCTGCCATCAGCTTCTTCCCCACAGCGGTTGAACCAGTGAATGTCAGCTTTCTTACCTGTGGTCAGGAACATCCATGTTCTCGTGTACATATAATTAACAATAAACAAGACAGAGATAAGAGATGGACCAAAAAAATGCATTTAATGAAGTCTATTACCTGAGTACTGGAGAGTAGAGCATCCCCAATTTCAGAAGCATTACCCATTACAACATTTAGAACACCCTGACAGTAGAAGGCCATATAACATCTATCATGATATGTAATGAACTGATTGAGAGGTGAGAGAAAACACAATTATGATCCAAAGATTTACAGAGAAAGTATCACAAGAATTAGAAGAACATGAAAGATTTTAAAACATCAGACAACTTCCACATAGTGATAAATAATGTGACGCGTGAGATCTTTGGAGCAGAATGAGAAGTCAATGTCCAAAAAAAAAAATTTGATGTCTAACATTTACCAAAAAAATAATGTCCACGAAAGATGGTTCAAAATCAATTCCAAATAGAAGTTCGTGAAATACGAAGACAAGATGAGAAGATAATATGGGAAGTGGTGACAGGGATGGATGTAAGTTTCGAAGATTTAGAGGGAATGTGGGAAGCGGGCAAAAGGATGAGGAAAAGAGGTGATCGGAGCATCACGGGGAAAATCACGGCCTCTTCATCCCAGCTGTTACTTGGGCGATTTGGACGACCCGCAACCACACCCCATTCAGAGGATCAGCACCATACAAGGAGAACGTCTGGGACCTTGTGGTTGGGATGCTAAAATGCTGGGGGATGTACTGTGCAGGGGCGTCAAGGGTTGAGATAGTTAATAACATGCTTGTAATTGATGCTCTTTGATCTGGGTTGACTGCGTTGGATCCTCTCCAACAAAGATCTTCCTATGTTGTATTTCCCTATTGGGCACTCGTTTTAATATGATTTGCCTACCGATCATCAAAAAAAAAAGAAAAAAGATGAGAAGATAATATATTAAATTGATATCATTTACAAAGAGAAGTAAAATTAGGCAAAGTTGCAACATCCACACTAATCCTTATGCTATGGCTCCAACATGAATGTACCCTAGAAAAGTTATGTTGACAAAGGTAAAACCTGATATGAAATACACATTAAGCTGGCTAGATGAAATTAAAAAATCAATACATCTGTCATATCAGGTATCTGCATAATATGGATGATACACAATCAATATCTTTCTATAAAAAGAGAAATGGTCTGGGCCATTTATTCCTTAACGCAATACCCCTTTCACATCACATGCTTGTTTTTTATCAACCCATGCACCGTTATTTGAGAGAGAAACTTAGATCAAGATCAGATCTATGTAAAATGCAAAAGATTGATGGGATTTTAACACTAAAGGAATTGAAATTCTCTCTCTGTTTCTCTCTCTCTCACTCTGTCAAGTTTCATACATGCCCTGCATACATGTTGAGATCACTAGTTTACCATAAAATGACAAAAAAACACCACCAACATTGCTGAAAAACTAATTGAGTTCACAGATCAGAGCCAATTTGGGTATATCATTCAAAGGAGTGATTCTTCTCCCCAGAATATATGGTATTTCGTACTTGCCTACTAGCTCGTTAAAAAGATTATAATATCCCGCGAATGAATAGATCAACCAAATACTTTCCCCCCACCCTTTTCTGACTCTTCAATACTAATTATATCATATTTTTCTCATCTGACTTTCATTACTCCAAAACTTCTTGTTCATATTGGATATTTTCCTTTTTCTACTCCCAATGCAGATTCCTCACATCTTGTTCTCTCTATAGTTGCATGTGGCCTATATGACAAGGCTATCCATACCCACTCCCCCCCCCCAACCCTTTTCTTGAACATTTCTTTTTTTGAAAGAAAACAGAAAAGTGGGATTGATTAATTGATTGCACATTTTTGTTGCTGTTGACACATGGCATCTTGTTTATAAAAAATTTTATCTCATAAGACAATTTTTTTTTTTTTTTTTGATATCGGAGGGACCCCACGTGGCTGACCATACGGTCGAGCTGGGAAGGCTACCTAAGGTCCCACGGAAAATTCTTTCGAATAATCGCCTACAAACAGGTGGGTAAATCCGCGCCAAGACTCGAACCTAGGACCTATCGGTCACACCACTAAGGCACTTAATTTTGAAGCATGAATCAGATCCACAAAGGATGAGTTAACATTAAAAGCAGTTAGGGAAAGTCAACCGAAAGAAGAAGACATCAACTGTTAAATGATGTAGTTTATTCATTTTATGACTCATGTAATAGTAATATCTAAAGTTCACAAGAATTATTTTTTGAAGTTTTGATTTCAATTTTACTTTATATATCTATCTTAGCAGGTAGAATCAATAATCCATCCCACCAAAGTGATCAGAGCAGGGCTCTTCATACAAATTTGATCAGAATTGTTAAAAGACTGAAAGCTAGGACATACTCTAAACATAAACAGATAACTATCTACTGTAAATATCAAGATTTAAAGATCATATCATATATATCTAAAATCATACATATAAATTATATCAAATTTATTTTAATGAGTAGATATGTGTAACAATGATTGCCGAGGGTTGTTTTAAAATGGGTGGTTCAGATGTCTATAGGATTAAGGTTTTAATAACGCTCAACAGGTTAGATTTGCTTGAAAGTTGTAATTAGGGAAACCAAAAAACAGAAAATTTTGAGCCCTTACCCAGTGGCAAATTGGCAATCTCACAAAAGCCAGTTTTGCTACCATATTGTGTATTGCATGTCAATACTGACGTGAAGAAGATGCATAGCAATCTCTTATAGTGTGTTGTTAGATGTCAAAAAAACATATTTTGATATGCCTTTTAGAGTTGTCTTGGACATTTCCCTATGCAATATATCATTTTCTACATACATATTAGGGAATTTTATTTTCAAAGCATAATATGCACAAATAAACTACATTTATACATTTCATGTGCATAATTATATTTGTCATGGAGATTCTAATATTAATCCAAATTTCATAGGATATGAAGATAAATTTCTACATGCTATTGGAGGAAAAGAACATGTGGATATTCAATGATGGAACAAATTCCTAAAAGTCTATAGCAATTATGGAAAGAATGGATCATCACAATGGCCAAAAGAAGAAAGAATCTCTCTCACAAATCATCTCTAGCAGACAGCCACAAATCAGCAAATCTGATTTGTCAAATCAGTCTTAAATCTCTATCAAAATCACTAAAAATCAGCATTAGCCAATCCTCCAAATCCCCACCAAGACAGCTACAAATTCCTACCAAAACAACAAGGATTTTTCAAATCCTGGGCAGCTGTCCAGCCTTAAAAGCCCCAGCCAATACAACCCTCTATAAAAGGGGTCTGCAGAGAGAGGACAACACAAGGAGATTCCCAGCTGAGCAGAATTTTAGTTTTCCATTTTTCTTGTTCTTTCTTCTTTGTTTTAAGTTTTTCTCTTCAGTTTGTATTTCTTTGGTATTAGACATAGATGCGATTGTATTTTGTTTATGTTTAATCAATAAAGAGTTCTTCTTTCTTTGATTTTTATGGAATCTTTTTATTGTTATTCTAGAATATCACCAACCATGGTAGGCTAGAGAATCCTCCCATCAAGGAGAGGATTCCACCCCATGAGTATGAGTGATTAGATCTTTTATTTGTGCATCTTATATTATTCTGATTTATGCTTAATGATTATATAGTTTCTTCAACTCAGATTTATCTTGATTATGGGTATTTAAGATATTTCATCGTTTTACTTAGATGAGACATGATTGATACTTTATAAACCCTATTTTCAAATCAAGTAGAAGTGAACTACCTTCTTTGAAATATTTTGTTGTCATTGGTTGAATATCTTAACTGTCAAGGAAGAGGGTCTTCACTATAAGAACCGTCCTTGATCTAGTAGTTAATGGTGTATCAACTAATGAAATGTTAAAAGATAACTTTAAATCTATATTCTCCATGTGACCAAGTAAAATCTCTTGACTCATGTGAAGTAAGGGAAATATAAGTGCAATAGAAAAATCTAATCAATCATACTTGTGGGGTGGTTTCTAATCCTTGGCGGCTTTTTTTATCGTATCTTGATTCAAATTAGAATTTTATTTTAGCTTTTAAAGTAGCTTCCTTGGATCAATTTTCAAAATTCTTGTTTTAAAATCTTTTTGGGAATTGATATCTTTTACAATTACTTGTTTGCTTCCATAGCCTCCTTGTAGGATCGACCTCTTACTCCTTCTACCAAAAAGAGGTAAGAGAGAGTTATAAATTTCTTTTGTTGGTAAAGACTAAATCTTAACGACAATTAAATCAAGCCAACATGTGTTGCACACAAATTGCAAGCACCAAGCCAATTAGTCAGATTAATGTTCACTAACTGGCTCATAACTGGATATCATATATTCACCATACAAGCATTTCCATTGAGGCCTTCAGAAGGAGAAAAAAAAACTAATATATTACATACACTAACATAGTATGATTTTAATGAAGTCTACTTAAAATATAACTTTCCTAGTGGATATCCTTTCATATTAGTGAAAAAAACTAATACATTCAGATTTGGAATAAGACAACTAAGCAGTATTTCTGATCATAGGTTTCTTTGGAATAGAACTTTTCATGGAAGATGGAGAGGGAGAGGAGAGGGAGAGAGAAGGGTTACAGGTGGAATGCCAGCTCGGAGAGCTAGTTCAGCAGCTGCTAAGGCAGTCAATGGTGTAAATTCTGATGGCTTGATAATCGCCGTACAACCGGAAGCCAGAGCAGGTCCAACCTGAAAGACAGCTAATTTAGTGTGTTTCTATTAAAGATGGAGAAAACAAATGGCTGTATCCAGCAGTTTCAAAACTATCCAACTTGTGAAAAAAAAAACCTTTCGAGTAATCATTGCTAAAGGAAAATTCCATGGGGATATTGCTCCAACAACTCCTACAGGCTGCGAGACATGAAAAGCATGGTCAATATATGGTGTATCAAAAAAAATGAAACAGCAAAAAAAATTTAACAGATGTTAAGATAATGAACATGTAATGTGCGAACCTGACTACAATAGGAACCCCCTTCCTGAAAGAACCAACCTCAACATATTACTAGAGAAAGCATGTAAAAAGGTACTCAAAATCACTAAGCAATCATATGCACCAAAGCAAACCAACATGTTTGTATAGTTCCAATGCGCGAGAAGTGATGCCATTCAGCAAACTTTGTTTATGCCTTCATATGTTGAATTCAATGTGGAACCAAACGAAGGTTATTCCTCAATTTATTTGGTCTTTTCTTAACCTTCAATAGATTACACTAATTTGAGAATAACAACCTCAACAACCTCAGTTGTGTACAGAAACTCATGTCAGAAATATCATCCATTTTTTAAGGATAGGTTAGGGCTCTTCAATTTCTATTCAAAAGTTCAGAGTGCAACAAAGAAAAACGAGGGAAAAGTTTAAAATGGGTAAAGAGGGAGGGGGAAGGATAGGACCACTGTCACCACTAGCAGAGGAATGATGTTACTATCAAATATTTCCTCCTGAGTCGCCACAATATGCAATCATCAGTACCTCTCTTGAATCATTTTTAGCATCTCTATTTTCAACCTCTTACTGCATTGATCTCATTCATGCTATCCCTTCATGGTTGCTTTGGACTGTGTCTCACATTCCCATTCCAATTTATTCAATTCACCGTAAATTTTTTCATATAACCCAATCCACATCTCCCAAACTTTTTATTCTTTCTATCTTTCAATGCTCAACTAGCTTAATAAAATCAGGAAAAGAAAACTACCACATCTCCCTCCCTTGATCAGCTTTCCAAGACCTCCTTGTCCCAAGTTCGGAACTCGGGAATAATTCAGGAAGGTAAGAAATTCATAGTTCATTCAAATTTGTTCATGGAAAATTTGGAAAAATAAAATAAAATAAGAAAAAATTAACTAGATCAAATTCATGATATCTCTGACATAATTGATTATGAAGCTTTTAATGTGTGTTTTATACGTTTAATGTGTAAACTAACAGGAACTATACTTTTGTTACAGAGGATCTTCCCTCATACTGTTTACTGACGCACTGTGGATGATTCTATTCATCCGAGGTTTTTTCAACTAACACTTGGATTCCTTGTCACCCGAAATTATACTTTGGTAGAAAAGTGAACGTTTAGTACCCGAATTTATTCATAATACAGCGCATTAGGTAACCAGGAAAGATCTAATCTCTAAACTGCTTCTTACTTGCCAAAACTATAGTGCGCGATTGAACAAAACCAGGAAGCTCACCCTGTCTGGCCAACATGCCCTATTGTGACTTCATAGGACTTGGCTAGCATACTTCATTGTCACTTCATTTTCCATATGTAATTAACGCAGAGGAAAAATAGAAAATCAAAGGTCAAAAAAGAGAAGAAAAAAGAAAAAAAACCTGAAAATTCAAATCATCTTCTAAAAGCGACTACCAAGTAACCCTTAAATGAAACAGAGAACAGACAAATTCTGGATTTTATTATTTTCAGAGGCTCTTATGGCCCCATTTTTATTTTTTTTGAATGAAAACGGTAGGCCTTCACCTTCGTATTAGATAAGAAGAGGAGTGCCCAAACGGGAAAACAAGGTTATAAAGCACAAAGAAAAAGGGAATCCCCTGTAAAGAAGCCGTCTACAAAAGATAAACCCACAAGCTAGAGAAAACTACTCATGAATCACTAAATGTCTCCCCACCAAAGCTATGGACGACGCTCCCACGCAAGAGCACCCCCACTCCTTTATGTTACTAATCGCCGCCTCCCACACATTATCAGCGTAAGGGATCTCGCCCTTAAATATAACATTGTTCCTTGTGCGTCAAATAGACCACAACACCGCCGGTATAACGATTTGCGAGACCTTTGCTCTAACACTCCTATCACCTGACCCTCGTAATGCCTTACCAGTAGCCCATAGCTCCTCTGCAGTGGAGAAACTGGCATTCATCTAGGCCTCTTCCAACCAGCCCCAAACCCTCCTCGCCACCACGCACCCCGCAGATTCTTCCTCAACTGAACATAACGTGCAAGTAGTATTAATCCCCGGGTTCCATACTTCCATGTAAGAACTCTCAAATACTTAAAAGTACTTAATTGACAAGACAGCTAGATTGCTATTCCAAACAGGGTTCCCAAATATCCCTCTACTTGTGCAGCCTTCAAAATCCAATAGTGGTTGTGGATGCAAATTCCCCATTCCTCTCTGCAGCCAAATGTAACTACTAGAAACTTCCGGAATTCAAGCGCTAAACATAGAACTCTCTATTGAGCACTCCTGAAATGACTGAATCCAGTAGGATACATATCGATAGCACAATTGAACTCAATTGTCATTTCCTAATGGAACCTTAGAATTATGGGCCCAAAACAACCATTAAAAGGACCATAAGTCCATTTAGAAAGCCTGTTGGAGTTGTTCCTGAATTCCATACGCTACTGTGAAGAATGGGCTTGAAAATTAACAAAGGAAAACAAAATCCAGTGTCTTCTTGAAAAAGTGAAACTAAGCATATTCACAGCGAAAAAAGTATTGAACAAAACATTTTCTAATTAAAGAATCAAGAGCTGGTTTACAACTAACAAAGACGGGTTTACCTTTTCCAAGTCAATGACTGAAAAAAGTGCTCTTTAAGGGATGGTGGGAGCACATTATCCGAATTTTATTAAGTTGGATGAGGCTCTTATAGGATTGAAGAATAAAACTACATCCTCAGGAGGGAAAGAGGGGGGGGGGGGGGGGGGTGTTTGATAATGGGGGTCTGACATCTGCTTAATGTACCAAAGCAAAGCCCTATGCAAATAAATAATAATAATAAAATAAAATTGCAAAGCTTCACTTCCTCGTTCCTACCCATTCCGGATTTGTGGATGTGTCATTGCAGATCTTTTTCTCAGCCAGGTAGTCCAGCATAGAGCTAACAACATGAGTAAAACTTCAAAATATAAAGAAGCTCCTTCTTGTCAGATGAGCCGATTCGGATATTGAATATAGTTTACATGCCTACTCATTTTCCCTTTCCTGTATTTTTTTATTCGTAGTTAGCAATTGTAATAATATGTGGTTAATGCCAGCTTATTTATAAAAAAGGAGCACAGGAGGCACATAGTGGCCATCCTTATTCTTTGTCTGTATGAACTCTAGTAAGTGAAGATTCAACAATAACTTTAAAAAAGAATGACCAATTACTTCAATGTCTTGTTACAGTTCATTGGTCCCATATCAACAGGTATGATATGCCAACTCTAAATAAAGGTTTTCTTCTATTCCTCTCAGAATTCAAGTTCTTTACTAGTTGTTCAAAGGAAGTTCTAACAATTTTGGGAATTTAACAGCCAAATTGGCACATATTTTGTTAGCAAACACTCATTTGTTGTTGCATTGCAAGTTTTTCAGGAAAATATTGTGATATGTCTGTATTCAAATTTTTCGAGTTAAAGAGAATTTAAATCTTTGAACATCAGAGTCTTGGATCCATTCTAAGAATATTGGTAGATTGACATGGAAGGATACACCAGGGATAAAAACATAAGGAGATACAAGCAAAAAACAATGTACAAAAAAATAACATTCCATTTCCTATGAGGAGTAATTGTATGTTTGTTGAAAGAAACAAAAGTAAATACCCACCTGCTTCAAAACAAATATTCGGCGGTCAGCTAGGGTGGCAGGAATTATATCACCATAAACCCGTTTAGCCTCCTCTGCAAAAAACTCGATAAACGAAGCCCCATACATGACCTGTGATGGCAATCACCCAATGGTCATCATCACATTGATTTATGCTTGAAAGAAATAAGTCACAGGATTGCATTACAAATATTAAGAATCATTTTAAGCCATCAAAAGATTATTATATACCTCACCCAAGGCCTCTTTTAGAGGCTTCCCTTGTTCTAATGTTATAAGTAGTGCAAGATCTTCCTTGTGGGTAATAATTAGATCATACCTTCAAAAGTATTTAGAAAAGATGATCAGATGATTATCCACATGTGAGTATACATAATATTTAATACAGCCTGAACGAAAAGTTCAATCACTCACATGTACATTTGATATAGAATAGAAAAATTGACACAACTCGAGTGGAACATCTATTTTTATTATTTTTCTTTGACATATATTAAGAAATTATAATGATTTGTGATATTTTCAGAACAAATGACATACAAGAGGAGAAAAGGCTAAACATGATCCTACAGAAACAGAAAAGTAAAAGAAAAGCAGCAAATTCATTGCCGAGCACATTCCATCAAACTGAAAGAGGAGAGACTGTTTCCTCAGCAATATAATAAATATTGTTTTAGACATTTTAAAATATAGATATAAATTTATGCTTTTGCATACCATTTTCTTAAAAGCTTGCTCCTCTCACTTGCAGTGAGTTTGCTCCAAGCTACAAGGTCAATGAAACAGGTAATGAAGGTCAACCTACTGATTTCAGATATATTAATAAATCAACATAACTATGAAATAAAAATTGGAACTACTATCCAATGAAAAGCAACTGGAATACAACAATTTATGAAGAAGAAAAACTAATGGCTTATTCAATCAAGAGATAGAAAGTTAAATAATTTGCAAAACAGCATCTCATAGAGCAAAGTCACCAAAAAACAACTGTGGTCCATCAAAGCTCAATAAAATAAATAATACAAATGGAGACCAGAATTCGGATCTGAATCAGAATTTTAAAAACCATCTTGGCAGACAGTTTTCAGTATATGTTTGTTGTATGAAAATAACTGTGATTGAGATACTAACACTTGAAAAGATTTTTATTCAGAAAGTACTACTGTAACTGTAACTATAATTCTTTTCCCATAAGCAAAAAAAAATTTGCAAGACAGCCTCTGCCCTTATTTTAGTTTTTTTTCTCTGCTAGGTGTACAAAGATGTGGCTGTTAGGCATACAAATTTATAAAAGATTCGAATATTCATACCTTAGCATACACAATCAAAACCAAATCATTTTTCTTAAAGAAACATTGAGCCCACCACCTCTAATTATATTAATAGTAAAATAGAATGAAAGCCAATAAATTCAAGTGTTTATTTCTCAAGGTTAGCAAAATACAATTTTCTCATCATAAATGATAAATCAAACTTAGCTTTTTCATTATGCTGTACTATGAAACAATATATATGTGTATATATATATTTTTGAGTAAGACTATGAAATAATTTCTACAAATGATATCCATTGACAATATTGCCTTCCGAGGTAAAATGATGGTTGGTCCAACAAACACATGCTTTAAGATATTTATATTTAGCAGATATTGCAGAAATTGTTGGTATTTATTATGAGTAAGTGTTTTGATAAGTTGAATCATTTAATAAAAAATCAAAAGCCCTCATAAACAGGTGGGTAGAATGATTGTGCTTGTTTTCTTTTTCAAAAACTCTCATAGTTCACAAAAAATAGTGAGTGACATCTTCCTCCATAAGCAAAGAAGTAGATGTTCTTCCATCCATCATGTACCCCCACGTAAGTGGCTTTGGTGCTGCCTTGAGGGTGGAACGCAGGTGTGGTGACAGCTGGTTCTAGACAGAATGTGAGAACGGGCCAATCCGGTTGACCACTTCCCAAGCCATCCAGGTTTTGCTTTTTGTAACCAAGGAGAGTATTTTGGGATTGGACAATGAACTCAAGGAAGCAATCCGTTGGAAGATCGGTGATGGGGGGGGGGGGACAACTCTATTTTAGCATGATACTTGGCTAGGTGGCGGCCAATTAAGGCTCAATATCTGGACATTTATGAGTTATCTCTGCAAAAGGATGAGGTGGTGCAATTTTGGTTGACAGACAGGGTGGAGGGCAGGTGGAACCTCTGATTGAGGAATACCTCAGAGATGAAGAAGTTGATGTGGTTGCAGATCTACTACGGGAGCTTCAAGAGGTTTCAGTGACAGAAGGGATGCATGATTTTGTTATGAGGGGCCCTTAGCCAAGAGAGGATTTTATGGTCAGATGATGCTATGATTGATGGAGGAGAAACAGAGGGGTGGAGGATCACGGCATCCAAGTACAATAGTTCTAGGGCTAGGGGCGCGCTCTACCACTGAGCTAATAGACCGCGCAGGCCTCCCAGTGGGATTACCAGCTTTGGTTGCTTGGCCGGGACCCTTGAGAGAAGCCTGGCTTGGCGGAGCCCTAGGCTAAATCATGAAGTGGAGCCCCTATACACACACAAAAAAAAAAAAAAGTGGTTATCGTCACAATATTTTTCAATGATTTTTGAAATTAGTCCTCAGATATTATTATACAACTAATTCTTATCCCTTATTTTTAAGAACAAAACATCCATCATAGTCAAAGGACATTTAGTTTGACTTACCCAATTGTTCGTTGGCAAAAATTCAAAAGACTTTTCCGTGGGACAACAGGCAGAGGTAGCCTTCCCAGCTTGACCATAAGATCAGCCACGAGAGGTCTCTCCATAATCGAAAAAAAGGAAATGAAAAGAAAGATAGAGAGAGGCATTTAGTTTGAGGAGCTTTGGGCGGCAGGGAAGTCTTTGCGGTGCACGACCGATAGGAGCATCAATGCAAAGGTCTCTCAAATCTTCATTCCGGTTGTGATTTGGTCGATTTGGCACACAAGACTCCCCTTAAATGATGTATAAAATCTATAACCAAAACAATTCCAAGCATTCCAAAAACAGTGCTCAAAGGGAGTTCCAACATTCCAACGACTTCAGATAAGGTTTATGGTAAGTATGCGGTGTTTTGCTATCTTATATCATTATCTAAGAAAGCAAAAACTGAAATTTTTATCCCTTTCAACTCTATTAATGCATTACGGAAACAAAGTGGGCAGTTTTGGGGTTCATAAAATTATTTGTGATCTCCTAGAATCAATGTCAAATTAGGCCAGGTGCAACTGAAACATTTGATCTAGAACTGTTGTCAGGTCGTGATTTTTAGAAGACTCATAAAAGGAATTGACGGCTATTTGGTTGGTCATTCAGCTCTATTGTAACAGTAAGCTATGAGTGGGGATAACAGCAATGTACCTGACAAATGGTGACAAATGCAATGTACTTCACCTCTCGGTAATAATTGATGCTGGCAGTGAGCCCCCTCGATAGTAAATTCGCAAGGCATCCATTGCAGCTCTTGTAATGGTTTAATCTAGTTCTTTCATAATTTCAGTTGATTTTGGAGGTCCCTTGTCTCATTTTGTTTAAGGGGGTTTCCATTAATTAAACTCCAACATCTTTTCTTAAGAAAAAGCATTGTACTTTGTATGGTCTACACTAATATAATGAACATGTATATCTTTTGTTCACTGGATGTGAGACCATTTTCTTGTAACCAATACATTAGTGAAGGCCCATATATTGAAATAGTTATATAGTGACATGGTGGCTTCGCCAAATATCCAGCTTCAAAATATCTCATTTTATATGGTTACTCACAACTGAAGGTACTGTATGCTGATGAAATTGCATCTGCAGTCTCCTTCATGCCCATGCATGGGACATTAGCTATCACATCACCAGTTGCAGGATTTTGTACCTGCCAGGATATATTACAATATCAGACTTTCATTATTTTCTACCAGATGAAGGTATCATGGAAAAATGGGAACTTATAAAAATCATGGCATATTATGCAGAAAAATAATTTATTTCGCTAGAAAATACAGGGATATCAGGTGAAGATCCTATGAGGTTGTCAAGCATACAAGTATACACTCTCTCTCTCTCTCTGGAGAGCTCTCCAGATCAAAGTAGGTTAAATATGGTTATAAAAATGGAAATTGTTCATAACAGATATCTTAGGAAGTAGATGGGTTAACCAAATGCAATTGCCATTGTATTATGTTCCATTTTACTTACAAATAGAATTGTTGGTGGCAGATATCTTAGGAAGTAGATGGGTTAACCAAATGTAATCTCCGTTATACTGCGTTCCCTTTTAACTTTACCTCGAAGTATATTTTGAAATCAAATAACATGACATAACAGGTTCTGTATGCGTAGCAGGACTGAATATAAGAATAGTTCATGACATACAAAAACTCCATAATACAAACCACAGGGGGGGAACTAGCAGTTAGCGCATAATAACAATATCTGAAAATATTGTTGGTTGCCTTTCAGTATGGAAACCATGGAGCTGAAGAACTAAGCCACGAGAATCCAGTGCCTCAATAAATAACTGTCTGTGAGTGCAACTAGAAGGCTGTTGAACACGCAACATTTCAGTTTTAAATGATGATACACAGGATGTAACATTCTTAGGCATCATACTTTAAACATTTTTGAAACAGCTGCTCAACAAGAAAGTAAAAAATTTGAGCAGCAAATGCTCAATGCTTTGGTTTACATGCACAACCAATGGTTAAGGGAGTATTTCCCTAGGAGACATTAGAAGCAAAATGATTTGGAGCACAATGATGACAATTCGTGAATGAGGATGGCCCAATTTTGAAGGAGTGTCTTTGACATGGGCGGATCTTGAAGTAGAGGCTCATGGCATCCAAAGTACAAGTCAAGGAGGCGCATTGTATTACTTTTCTAGTCTCAGTAATCAAATATCCATCTTTTCTTAAAAAAAAAATAGACGCATATACCTTTAAAGCAGGTCCAAGAAGAGCATATTCAAGAATAAGCAGAATAAATGTGTTAAGAATATGTCTTAGGTTTGAGTCTTGACGCTGACTTACCCACCTGTTTGTTGACAATTTGTCGAAAGAATTTCTATGGGGCCAAGTCAAATAGACGGAGGTAGCCTTCCCAGCTTGATCGTAAGATCAACCGTGGGGGGTCCCTCCTATATCAACAAAAAAAAATAGAGGCACCAACTCTGGAAGACAAAGGAGGCTGGTGCAATAGTGATGCAGATTTTACTCAGATCACTTCCTTCTAAGGGAGTTTCGACCTCTGTAACCGGATTGAGGGTTTCATATGCCTTCAATGGCCATTGAATCGTTTTGGGAAAATACTTGGGCCGCCATTTCATTGATGCTTCAGGATTGGTAAAATTTATATTGGAGAAGCCTTCTCCTAGCTCGTGAATGGGTATCGATTGGGTGAGAAGTTAATATTAAGTGTTTTTCAAGGAGTGGAGTTAAAATTGGAAGATGAGGATGTGGTAATTTGGAAATTGGCACCTCTTCTTGGGTTCTCGGTGAAAACCCTTTATCGGAAGATTAACAAAGTATCATCTCCAATTCTATCTGCGAACACCCATACTCTTATTTGGTGTACTCTAGCGCCTTTGAAAATAAGAGCGTTTATGTGGTTACTCTCCATGAACAAAGTGCTCACTAAGGTTAATAGGGCAAAATGGGTTCCCAACAGTGAACTTCATGTTTACTATGTGGTGGTGCCGAGGAGGATAGGGAACATTTGTTCTTTACATGTCCATTCGTCTTATCTATTTGGAAATTGGTTGGGGAAGCTATTGGTTCGTCTTGTAATTTCCTTAATATTGATGAGATGTGGAACCTATTCCGTCAGAGAAAGAAAAAAGGGGACCGTAGTAATATGGCTAAATTTCAGTCTTTCATTCCTCATGCGGTGTGTTGGAGTATTTGGTTGACGCGGAATGAATATTTACTCCAAAGAAAGAGGGTGTATGTGGAAAACACTTGGGCGCATATTTCATTCTTGCTTAAGGATTGGGTGAAGATGATCCTCCAAGAAGATAATCCAACAACGGTTATGGGTCTATTGTGGTTCACGAGGAAGTGATTCAAATTTTTTCTTATTCTCTGATTTGGGTTTTTCCTCAAATTGTACTTTTGTAATTTTATTGGAGATCCCTCGTCTCCTTTTGTTCGGGGGCTTTTAATCAATAAAAGTTCCTATCTTTATTCAAAAAAAAAAAAAAAGTTGATTAATTAACTAAAAATACGGTTGCGACTTGCTTTTTTTTTTTTTTTTGAGAATTGGTATCCCCCGGGACCTTGACCTCCTTTACGGAGAGGAGTGCTTACCAGACAACCAAAGCTTGTTCACGTTGCAACTTGCACTTCTCCATGCTTAAATAAAATTTATGACTAATGATACAAATATGAATGGTACTTAACAGAGATATGAAATTGTTAATCTTTTTCAGAGGGAAAAGATGGAATATTTTCATTACTCAATGAAAAGGAACAACACCAATGGGGAAGCGAGAAGTCTCACCCTTACATAATAAAAAACCAGAAAAAAATAAAGAAAGAAAGAAAATCCAATAACAAAATGCTCCATACCCAACTCCCCTCCAATGCGTTTTCCACTTCCTCCAAAACTGCTTTGACCCCCAAGATATATCTCCCCCAGTCCCTCAATAAATTTGTGATGCTTATCCACACATTCTCCCAAAAGCTCTCCTCCTTTAGATGATTTGTGCATTCCATGTGAGATACACACAAACACACCGCATACAAGATCATATTGATACACATAGTTTAGGGATTTGTCACCTTTCTTTCTTGATTTTTTTAAACCATAACCACACTTGAAATGCCTCATGGCAAGAAGTGGATATTCAAATACACTTCCCATCTTAAAACAAATTTTCCTATTGATTGTGCAGCTGAAGAAGAGGTGATTCATTGTTTCTTTTGTGCGAGTCACATAGATTACATTTCTATCATTCGTCCTTTTCTCTCATTCCACTTGAGTAAGAATTCTGTCCAAAGAAAGAATTTAAGTAACTAAGCTCACCTATAATGGTGATTTAGCTTGCCATATTTTATTATGATCATGAGCCATCTCCGTTAGGAAATTGTGAAATCATTCATTTGTCGTCAATGGTGTTTCCTCCATGTCACCTCAACACCATCAAGCACTACAAGAAGTGCCTATATCTCTGACTCCATGGATTCCAACAAGTTTCAACACAATCTGGGACACCAAGCATGCTCACAATACCCACAGAGTAAAGCAGATAAGGTCATCCTTAATGGAGGCAGTCCTCAGTGGGGGGGAGGGGGGGGGGGGAAGAAGCTGTTAACAAAGAATCCTTGAGTCCAGTCACTTATGTAGATTGAAATGAAGAAAGAAAATTTTTATTATTACAATGTAAAATTTATCAAAAGAGCATTTACAAAGTGGAAATATTTCTCTTAAGCAAGTTATATACAACTAAAAATAATACACTACAAGCCTAAAGAATAAAAATAAAGTGTTGGAAGATTCCTAGCTTTCCCAAATTGTACTCTCCAAACTTCAATTCAAACTTAACAGCCAAACTCATTGGCTACCCAAGACTCGTTCAACTGAATATTTTAATTTCAAAATTTATCTAACAAAATGCAAAATATATGGTTAAGAGGATCACAAAACAATTGAAAAAGACTTCATCCACATGTCAGAGACAGATGAAGTCAAAGTAACTGTCAGATGAAGGCTCCAAGAAGACACCACGAAGACCCTATCCACATACCAGGGACAATTGAAGTTAAAGAAATAGTCAGATCAGTCGATGCCCTTATCTCATCCACTGAGTAGATTTTGGGGTTTTCAACCACTTTAAGGGCCTATAAATACCCCCTTATGTTCGAGTTAAACCAACCAATTTTGAGTTGATGTCTTCTAAAGAGTAATATTTGAAAAGCTTGCAATCTTCCATGCTTGTAGTTCGATTCTATAAGCTTGTAGTATAGTTTTTGGGTTGTATAATTTGTTTAAGAGTCAATTTTATACTCTTTTATATTTTTTCAATCAAGTTTACATTCTAATACTAGATAGCTACCTCTCTTGAATTCGATTACATAAACTTGCAAGTGATAAAAAATCATTTTCTCAGTGATGTAATAAAAAGAAATTATTAATGGTTCAGCTTTATATGGAAACCAAGCCAAGAATAACTGACAATCTGTCTCAGGTTTAGAAAAGGTGCTCGGCGTATAAGAAAAGTAAGATTTCCACTATGGTGAAGTGTAAAGTTAGTGATGGCACTGAAGTCGGGTTTTGAAAGATATATCATTATTTCAGTTTGATACATTGATTTGGCACCCAATCAACAAAGCAGACCACTTATCCATCCATTTTATAATTTGGCAATATACAGTTCACGCCATTGATATATCTATTTGGATTTTTGGCTAGCCTAGTTATTGCAACTATTAATTCCAACAATTGAAATTCTAGCCATTAGAGGGGGAATTACAAACACCCCTACCCCGAGGGCAACCAGTGATATTTTGAAATTTTTTCATATTTTTCTAAATTCTATAAAAAATATAAAGATATTTTTTCAAGTCTCGCATCGATATTTCAATTCCGAAACTCCATAGATATATTAAAAAAATGTATTTTTTAAACTATAAGAAGGATATTAGGTTGCTACGAAAGACTCTCCTCAATCTTTTGGATTCTACACAAACAATGGGAAGGGGTGGTACCTGGTGGTTTGAACTGATCCCCTAACACAAGGATAGATCTTACTGACCCTGAAATGCCCGATCCTCAAAACCTATAGCCTTTCCTACAAAATACCTCTACCGACGTATCAGCTCTCAATGCTATTGTGTCACATCCAGGTAGCAAAAACAGCTTCATTGCCAACATTTGAGACACACAAGAACAACTGAAGATGAACATCATAAAAATCATATATAGCACACGAGGAGGACATGATCAGACATGTGAAACACCATTCAATCCATTCATCAAAGAGAAATATAAAAAAGGGGGGGAATCAAAACCTCAATAGTCTTGCCATCATAAGCATTGGTCCACTTCCCTCCAATGAGCCCCTGAGTCTTCAAGAGACTCGAATCGCTCAACCGAGCCACAGATGTTTTCGCTTCCATACTCATCTAAAACAAACAATCAAACAATTCAAATCCAAATCTTCAATAAATGCTTCAGTAACTAAAGAGAAAAATCGAAAACCCCAACAGAGGCGAATGAAAAATCTCTTCCTCCTGTGGTCAAAGAGAAGGGTTTGAAGGAAGAGATACCTGGCGGAGGAGCTGATGATGGTGAATGGAGGAGACGCGGTGGAGCGAAGTGAACAAGTAGCGGCTCCGCAGACGAAGAGCCATGCATGGCGTCCACATCGTACACAGAGTGACCGAGCCGTAACGACACGTCTCTCGGAAGCTTTGGCTCAGTGACCAGTGTATCGTGAATTAGGTTACCAGTAAATCCAAAGAAGGTTGGGTGTCATCACATTTGGAAAGCAAAATGTCCTTTGTTTTGTCATGAACACATGGAATAAGTTATCCTGGGTTAGGAATAAAATAATGGGTTTTTTAGTTTTAAGTAGCTGCAAACATGTGTATTTAGGTATCGGTCCCTCATTTTCACATATTTCTTTTTAAGTCTTGAATTTCAACCATTTATTTTGAAGCTTGAAATATGATTCATTACCTCTAACTTTCCACGAGGTATTTAAGACATAAGGAATTTATTAAAACAATGATAATAAATCAAACATAACCAAGATCTAAACATAATTCATCCTACACTCGGATGATTACATACGAAATAGATTTAACTCAAACACCCAACTGTTTTTGATGAAAGGGACTAAGAAAAACTACATGCCAAAGGAAGGCTTATTCAACTACCTAAATGCAACGGAAAATAAAGCGCAAGCTATGATCTCCACCACCGAGATCGACGATCACCAACGGTGACCCTGAAAGATGGGGAAAGGAGGAGTGAGCAATCACACGCTCAGTGAATGAACCTTTAGGTCCCAATAATAATTTATATAAAAATAATAATCTTTAATAAGATATCATAATAAAACAATTTGCAATATACAATAATATGATAATTACAAATACAGTAATTCCCGATTGAGGAAGATATTTTTCCCTTACAGTTAGTTTTGTATTTGCGGGATTAGGAACTTCAAAGAGGATTTGGTTAATGGATTTGTAGTGGTAGGATTATATGGAAACGGGATTTTTTGGTGGAGGGGGAGAGATTGTGCGTGGCTGTTGGAAATAACTATGTTGTCACTTCTCAACTTTCAACTTCTTGATTGTCTTCAGTGAGGAATCTCGAAATTGATCTCCTTTAAGAGTGCTGTCGCGCGACCTCTTTTATAGGTTGCCTACGTACCCGCTGGGGGATCAAGTCTTACGTAGTTCAATTGGTTGCTCTGTAACCGTTTTCCCACTAACTGGTAGTGGGCTATTTCTTAGGGAAACGTTCCCTGCATTTATTCACCACGTCGCCCTTATTACCCACGTTCTGTGAGTAATAGGCCTTAAATGTTGCCGTGACAGTTACGTACGTTCATGGTCTTTTGACCGTTTCTGGACCTGTTCGGGGTCTCTTGACATGCGTAACGTCGATGGATAATAAGATCGCCCGACCAGGCCTATCGTCTAGTCGTGCCTTAGATTATTCGCACCAAAGTGATAAGGTCGCCCGACTAGACCTGTCGTCTAGTCATGCCTTACCTTGCACCTAGGGATAAGGTCACCTGACTAGACCTGTCGTCTAGTTGTTCCTTACTTCATACTTGAGGGATAAGGTCGCCCGACTAGACATGTCGTCTAGTCGTGCCTTACCTCGCACCTGAGGGATAAGGTCGCCCGTTTAGACCTGTCGTCTAATCGTGCCTTACCTTGCACCTGAGTGATAAGGTCGCCCGACTAGACCTGTCGTCTAGTCGTGCCTTAGATCACTCGTACCCGAGGAGTAAGGTCGCCCGACCGGACCTGTCGTCTGGTCGTGCCTTGGAATACCTGTGATGATCCCTTCTGCTTTACGGACTGATCGACCGTACGACTAGATCCTCTAGTCTAGTCGTGTCGACTCACCGGGTGACATCATTGTAAGGTCATCTTTCGTGGACTGGACATGATGGGCTTTCTGTACGGTGGCCCATGTTTCACTGTTCTGCCTTAACATGACACGTGTCCTGGTGCAGATTTTTACCTCCACAGATACCCCATCTCCTGTTCTTTTGAAGTGTCGAGAGAGCAGGAGATATGAGGAGATCCGGTCGTCTTTCATCCTTCTTCGGGAGTCAAAGATCTAGTCGCCTGACCCCTCGGGATTCTCTGCTCTGTTACGGATTTAGCGGCTGATTTGTTGAGTCAGCTCTTAATGCCGCGTGGCTTCACACGTCATTCTTCTTCGATTACCCAAACGTAGGCGCCCCTTAGGGTTTCATGAAACACTTTTTTCAAGGCTGAAGCGTCGCTGATGCCCTATTTAAAGGCTGAAGCGGGAAGCACTTCTCATCCAACCTCGTCTTCTTCCTCTTGAAGCTTTTGTTCCCCCTGACAATGGAGAACACTGCTCCTGTTTCAGACCTTCATAAGGAATTGGGGATTTCTTCAGTCTTCTCAGTTGATGAGCTGTCTAAGGATGAGATCCCCACCCTTTCTCTTGACTTTGTTCTCCTCCATCCAAGTTATTTCAAGGATGGAGGTCTTTCTCTGCCCTTACCACGCCTGAAAGCCGAATTTCTTGACTTTTTTCGTCTTCACTCCATCTTGGTCGTCCCCAACGTATACCGCATCCTGATGTGCATGGTCGAGTTGGGGAAGATGACGGGGGCTGAGTTGGGCCTGTCGGAGATCTGGTGGATTTACTAGATCAAGGGCTCGATCTCGGGGCGTTCTCTGTCTTTCTATATCTCCCGCCGTGCCGGGGCACCAGAACTGATACTCGACATGTCCCGGGGGGGATATTTATGACTGGGAGGGCTGTCGGGTTTTGATCCGGGGTCCATGGATGCCGGTTGGTTGGGATATCTCCCAACGCCACTTGTGTTGTCCCCGGAGGCCGATGGTGGATGCCCCCAGGCTGGAGGTCGAGGATGTGAATATGGACTCCATCTCCCAAGCGATGGAGTATCTGGATCGATCGTGGTGGGTGCTGCTCGGGTTGGAGGAACCGAGACGAGCTCCTCCGGTTGCAACCTCTCCTGCCGGTGTGGTTTAGCCGTTGGGGGTCAGGGTTTGGTTCATTCTTCTCCCGGAATGCGTCTTGGGACGAGGCGGCGCTTTCAAAGGCTCCTTCGATTGGGTTCTGGATCGTGTTCCACTGCCCAACCGGTGGATCTGACGTCGACGCCGCCTTCTCCTGACTCGCCCACTCCATCCTTCGCCGTTCGATCGTCCTCCTCTTCTTCTTCTCAATCTTCTCCATCTTCTGCGGCGCCTGTTGATGGTAAGGGAATTGCCCTTAGCCCTCGTCGTATGGAGATTGACCCGCCCCAAACAATGTCACCTGCGGACTTGGGTGTTGGGGCAGATGTTGCTCTTACGCCTGAGGAACGCTTGCACGGGGTCCTTCTCCCCTCCGGTGGTCCTTCGAGGAACTTGCAAGCCTCAATCCGTGCCACTGCCGTCTCCATAGATCATTAGCTGCGTTCTCTTCGTGAAGCTTGCGAGGGTGATGAAGCAGAACATCTTTCGGACTTCATCAGTGGCTATCGCCTGGGCTATTCTGACCACTCGCGTGTGTAGATACCCCAATTTTGACCGTCCAGAAAGACAGAAATACTTCAAGTAACACCCGGAAATATCCCACTTTTGGACATCCAGTAGAGAACCAAAGTTCGGGAAACCGGAAATCTTGTAAGCCGGAAACCCTAAACCGGAAGCCTTGACCTAAAACCGGAAACCCTAAACCGGAAGCCTTGACCTAAAACGGAAACTCTAAACCGGAAACCCTAGCCCTAGACCAAACCGGAAACCCTAAAACTAAACCTAAACCTGACCCTAGCATTGACCTAGACCTAAAACCAGAAACCCTAACCCTAACCCTAAGACCCAAAAATCCTGTGTCCCTGGCAAGGGGCGGCTAGATCTAACTAGCCGCCCCATACCAGGCGGCTAGTTTGAACTAGCCGCCCCCTGGCCGACTTTGGACCAGTCCCCTGGATGGGACATAAAACAGCAATAAATGCTGATCATTGTGGCGGGTCATGACCTTTAACCGCCCTCTCTTGGCTGGATCAATCCAAGTAACCGACCCAAGCCACCGCTTGTCAGAGATGGGACGTTTGGCGGGTCATGATGGGGGCGGCTACCAGGAAGTAGCCGCCCTTCACCTGGTCTCTGACGAAGAACCAGAGAATTAATGAGGGGTCTAATCGAAGCCAACCCACTCCATTACCCCCGGGATATTTCCCTGCCTCTCTTTTACTATAAATAGAGGGGTCCCAAGCCCAAATACAACATCACCAAAAAATCCCAACATCCTTCAATCCACAAAATCCACACTAACATCCCACAATTCACATTCCCTTTCCACACTAGAAATCCCAAGAGAGAGGGAGAGAGAGAGAGAGAGCCTCTTTTGTGAGAGAAAACACCCATTCCCTACACAAAAACACCCTCTCATTCCACCCTCCAGAAACCCGGGCTAAACCTAGCTTAGCCTCTGCCCAAAACCAAACTCATTTCCTACCAAAGCTCTGCCCAAACCAAACCAGACCTGGGACGGCTAAACCCTAGTAACCGCCCCTCACCAGACGGCTAGATCCAACTAGCCGCCCCCCATATCCACACCCCATATCCACACTCCTTTGTCCCAAGACTCCTTTAGTCAAGCCCGGAAGCAGAATAGGATTACCTGTTTTTCACCTCTGTGTACGGTATATCCGTGTCTCAGAGCGGAGACCCCACAAACTCCCCACGTAGGCGATCAAATCCAACACCAACTTTTCCTGCTTTTTGAGAAAGCAGGTGGCGATCACACAAACCCCGTCTTTTCTGAGAAGCAGTCGGGCGGCTCAGGAACGACTCTCCGGGCGGTGACCTGATCAGTCGCGAGACGGACCAGGACCAAGTTCGCAGAAACCCCCTAGTTTTTTACATACCGACAAATCTGGCGATCACGGTGGGACCTCCCTCGTGAAAAACAACAAAAGGTAATCCTCTTCTGCCCCCTTTTACAAGCTTGACTAGAATGCTATCAACCCTCTAGGAAGGTTAGAGTTTCTCAGTCCTTGAATTAAATCCTCTTCTACTGTGCATTATAACATCCTTTATTGCTTTGTAAGCCGCACACAGCTGCACAATCCTTTACTGCTTTCGTAAGTCGCACACAGATGCGCAATCCTTTATTGCTTTCGTAAGTCGCACATAGCTGCGCAATCCTTTACTGCTTTATTTACTGCTTTCAATCTGCATTCATCCCCACTCCATGTCATGGAATCCCACATAGAAGAGGAGATATTAGAGGAAAGGAATCACCAAGAGGGTCAGGCCACACAGTTCCTGACCCATCTAGAGGAAAGGATGGCTAGTCTAGGGTATCAAACGGTAGAGGACATGTTTCATGACCTCGCAGACTACCGTCATGCCAAGACCTTGAGACAGGAAACCCCAGTCGAAACCCCCAAATCCACTCCCAAAGCCCCATCCACACCCAGCTGCTCGGTCAATCCGAGCATTTTTCATTCGCCTCCCTTTCCCCCGCGAATCCAAAATTCCCAACCGTTTCCACCCCAGGCCCCTACCAGGCCACCCCAAACCCGGGACCGCTAGGCAGCCCTCCCAGGGGAGAAACACTGGACGAAACCATCCGGAGAATCCTCTCCGAGACTGGTCCCTCGGCCCCCAAACACATGTCTCTACATAACCTGAGACAAATCCCGTCAGTCCACCTACCGGAGGGATTCAAAATCCCCAAATTCCGCCGGTACAACGGTCGTGGAGATCCAGACATTCATTTAACTGCCTTTTATCTAGACGCACGCCCGTTTCTAGATAATCAACCTCTACTAGTCTTCCTCTTTCCAGAAATCATTGGAAGGAGAAGCACTACAATGGTTCTCCACCCTCCCTGTAGATCACTTGTCGAATTTCTCGGCTGTAAGCGAGAAATTCTTGGGCCGCTACGGTTACCAGAGGATTAGGACCCCCTCTATTTCGGATTTAACCGTAGAGAGAATGAGGCATAGGGAGGAATTCGAACAATACGTGTCTCGGTGGCGCACCCTTGTCCACCGAACCGGCCTGCAACTCACAGAATGTCAAGAAATTGACATGATGTTGCAGAGCCTGAGTTAATGATGACAGGCGCCTTGACTGGGCCATGATCAAAGGCCATCTGAGCCAGGGAAATTCCCAAGCACCCAAGCCACTTGGCATATTGACTGACCCCTTGCCAGGTCACACCCAAGCCTCCACATCTAGAACCCACTCGGTCAACATGATCAGGAGAGGGAGACAACCATCGCCAGAACCAAGCAGCTCGGAAGATGCTACTGATGGCAGCCTATCCGAAGAGTCCGAGGAGGAAGAGCAGAACGAGCCCTTCCAGCTGAACCTCGACGACCATGACCTCGCCATACTCTATGGCGAAGAAGAAGACGCACTCCTCGCCCTCCCCGCAGTCATCAACCTCGAGTCCGACGAAAGCGGACTAGAAAACCCGGGAGATGACGAAGAAGAAGAGCCATTCGAGGAGATCCCGAAGGAGCTAGCGAAGGACCCGAAGGAGGGGAATGTACGTCGGATGATCTGCATCCGGACGATAACGGGTCCTCCAAGAGTACCGACACTGTCAATGGCCCCCGCCGCCCAATGACCATTTCATTCACTGACCAAGACCTCCCAGATCCCGACTGCGAGTCTACCCCCTACACATCCGTGGACGACTTCAGATGTTGTGGCTGAACAACATCTTTATAGACCCAGGATCGGGCATGAACATAATGACATGCTCCACTTACCAGAAGATACCCGGACTAGGCCGTCCTCCCGTCCAACCGGCCCACCATACTATCCAAGCTTTCAACCATACCGGGAAGACTCTCCGCGGCCCCGGAACATTCGAGCTATCCGTCGGACCTCTCATCTGCGAAGTAACCTGCTTCATGGCCGACATCGATACGAGGTACCCATTGATGCTGGGGCGACCGTGGTTTGACATCATCCAAGCTATCTTTTTCCCCCGACACCAATGCCTTCGACTGCCCTTCTTGAATCATGTACTGACAATTTGGGGAGAAGCACGCCTCCAATACGAGAACGAGAACAATTGGGCCATACACAATATGTTCACCTTAGCCCTCCGACCGAGGAACGAGAATGAAGGCGGTAGCCCACCTGGGTCCCCTTGTAACAACAACTCTCCCTCAGAAGAAGCGGCCAGGACCCAGCGTCCACCAAGCAATCTTGCGGAGCCCAACTCGATCACCTTCCTCCCCCATGAAGTCGCGAAAGCTAGAGCACGTTCCGCACCCCTCTCAATCACCGCCATACTCGGGGGAAGGGAATTCCGTCACATTCTCATTGACACGGGAGCGGAAACTAACGTCCTTACATATTCCGCCTACCAAAAGCTAGAAGGCCGGGTTCCTAGATTGGAGCCCTCAGACGAATACATTTATGCCTTCGACAGCACACGTAAGAACGCCTGCGGACTAGTCACGCTCCCACTGAAGATCGGCCCAGTCTCCACCATCGTTAACTGCATGGTGATGAACATTCAATCGCCCCACCCTCTGATTGTTGGGAGGACATGGCTCAACAGCATCGAAGCCGTCTCATCCACCCGACACCAATGTCTTCGCTTCCCGTACCGCGGGAAAGTAATATCCATATGGGGAGAGGCGCACTCTAATAATACCCAGGCCCGAAATTGGAGCGTCTGTGCCATGCGCATCCGGCTAGAGGTGCTCGCATGTTGGCAACCAGGCGCCACAGACGAAGAACTGCTCCATCAAGGGAGGCCTCTGAAGAGACTTAGGGAGGGAGAATTTGGGAACAGGGGACCCCCACCAGACATCAGCCTGCCATCAAAAAGAAGCCGACCCGAGGAGGCAATACAAATTCAAGAACCAGGTACCGATCCTCCCGGGTAAGCTTTCATCATCCTGTACATATTTGTTTACAGCTTTTCCAAAAAAATCAAAAGACCAAAATATTTGTTTACCAGCTTTCGTCTTTCATCATCCTGTACATATTTGTTTACAGCTTTTCCAAAAAAATCAACAGACCAAAATATTTGTTTACCAGCTTTCACTTTCAACTCCTATACATATTTGTTTACCTGCTTTCCTAAAAAAGAAACCAAAATCCAACACAAAAAAAATACATGCCGATCAGCTTTCATTCCCCCAACTCTGAACATACTTGTTTCCAGCTTTATTTCCACTCTCCTTCAAAAAAAAAAAAATGTTTCTTATAAAAATATTTTTCACACTCTCTTCCAAAACTAAAAGTTCTACAAAACGGTATTTCCGTACTTCAAAACCAAAATAAAAGCTCTTTCCCGAACTTTCTTTACCTGTTTACCAAAACAACGAAAACATTTACAAACTACATTTCTACTCTTCTTCACAATGAAAATGATTTCCAAATCGGCGCTTCCACACCTTTCTTCAAAACAAAATATTTTACAAAGCCGTACTTCCGCCGAAAAACATTTTTACGAACTATCTTTCCACACTTGTCTTCTAAAAACAAAATCGTTTTCTACACTTTATCTCCATTCCTTCCAAAAACATATCTTTTCGCCAACACAGGCCCCTTTTCAAAAACATAAGTGTACATTTGTCCTTACTACGCCTCGAACTACTGGACGAGAAGAGATTAGGAGCGGCAGACCATGCCCAGGCCTACCAAAGAAGGGTGGCAAGGGCATTTGAAAAGAAGGTGATAAAAAGAAAATTCGAAATCGGGGAATTAGTACTTAAGCAAATCATGCCATCAAGACAGCCTCACCCGAGAGGAAAGCTGCAACCCACATGGGAGGGACCCTATGTGATCACCCATGCCTATTCCGGGAATGCCTACCGCCTGGTAGATGCCGAAGGAGTCGAGGTTCCAGGTTCGTGGAATGCACTTTATCTGAAGAAATTCCATGCGTGAAAAAGCTTTCAATACTTAAGAACTATTATTCTTCCTTCCTGCGATTTCCAGCGTTTAGTGCTTGATGATAGAATTATAAGACTCTCAAAGATAAACTCGTATCTATTTGAACACGTTTCCGCCAAATCATGTCACTCCCTTCACACACGTATAACTCGACTAGATTTGCCTGATGGATGAAAAATTGCCTACCCCGTAGACTGGGACAATTTAAAACTCCCCAAAGCAAAATATCCCTTATTTCCGCCCCGCTCGTATTAACCCTAGGTCAAAATGAGGAGTTACCCGGACCTAGCATATGCCCCAAAAACTGGCTCTGGCACTATATAAACACTTCTAGAGGGGAAGCATGAAAAGAATCGGGGTGAAAAACAGAAGAGCCCCCCCCCCCTCAAATCAAATCAAATCGAAAAAAAAAGAAGAGAAAGTCAGGCAAGGAGAGGCCAAACACCCAAGTGAACGGGTTAAACTCTCTATTTAGCAGGCTTTCACGCCTTTACGCACGGTATACGCTAAACAACGGCTATACCAGTACAGATCCAAAACAACGAACTGTACCTTTCCACCCAAAAATAAAGAAGTGGTAAAAAGAAGAAAGCCAGAGGGACCTAGGAAGTAAGACATGTGCTAGACTGGGACAATTCTAAAATATTGCCCGAAAGGAAGATATTGCTCTTACCTCATTCACCCTCTCCCCTTTATTTTTTTTTGCAATGGGGGTTCAAAATTGAGCTATGTCGGCTGGGAAAAGCGAAATTTGGACCAAGGGTAGATCACGTCCAGGTTTACACCTACACACACACTCACGCGAGTTCATTTAGAAACTTGCATATCCAAAGGAAGCTTATTTGACTTGACTCTTGGTACATTCATGGATTTTTCAGCATGTTTAGAATAATACGATTAAGCATTTGAAACCCATGAACCTAGAAAAAATCGACACCTAAGGCCTATACCATTCAAATACAATCCTGGTCCGGACATGGGTGACCACAAGGGCTCCTCCACGGGGACTTGATGGCATCCTTTACTTCAGAAATTCGAGAAC
The DNA here is from genome assembly GCA_030737845.1 of Acorus calamus. Taxonomy (NCBI): domain Eukaryota; kingdom Viridiplantae; phylum Streptophyta; class Magnoliopsida; order Acorales; family Acoraceae; genus Acorus; species Acorus calamus. The sequence goes on from CM060866.1 coordinate 12,675,681, forward strand.
ATTGCCCTCTCACAAGAAAAGTCATTGAAGAACTAAAATGCCCCCTTATGCCACATATACTTACGCATAAGCGTGCATTTTCCTTTTCCAAAACACCTTGGCATCTGATTTTCTTGAAAATTGTCCCCACATATTAAAATTGTCCCCACATATTGTCCCCACAAATATTAAAATTGTCCCCACTCACCTCATGCCCTTCCGCACATGCGTGAGAAGAAATTGTCCCCAACTCCTACACATAAGTTCTTCTTCACTCACGCACTTGGAATCCCTTCCTTGCGCACTAAAGTCTGGTCTCCCGCACTTTACTTTCTCGCATTTATATTTATTCCGCCTTAAGATGGATTGTAGCCCTTGACGATTCAAGCAAGAAGGGCTCGAAAGTCAGTGCAGGGGCACAATCTGGACAAATTTAATACTTGGTCCATGGAAAGAATGTTTTTTTAGGTACTGAAGGTTAGAACGGTCGCAAAGACTTTCAGCAGCAGCAGCAGACAGGAGCAGCAGGACCAAACTACCCCAGGCAGGGGGCGGCTAAGCTCGACTAGCCGCCCCTCAATGGGCGGCTAGTTTGTACTAGCCGCCCCTGCCCTTTGTTCCAGGTAAGGATGCCCCAGGCAGGGGGCGGCTAAACACAACTAGCCGCCCCTCACTGGGCGGCTAGTTCACACTAGCCGCCCCCTGCCTGCACCTATTCCAGTGCTGTCAGTCCTATTATTAATCAAATCTTCGTATCTCCAAATACCTGTTAAAAAACATTTCATTCCAAAAATTGCATACACACACTTCATACGCATATACATTCATAAAACCAATATAAATACACTCCGAAAATAACCATATCTCAAAATCATATATCCATCCATGAATCAAACCTATGAAACCAAGATTCATCTACACAAACATACATATCCATGAACCATCCGTGCTAAACTACTCTAACACATGCATATAAAGGAGAATGATTAAATTGTCCCACCCAAAACCTAAAAGAGGGCATAGAAACTAAAAGACTGTTTTTCTAAAAACTAAAAGAGGGCATAAAAGGGAATCTCTTCCTTCAAAGCACTCCAAAATCCGAAAGTCTTGAGCTATATCTCACCGAAATATCACCTAAGTCAAAACAAAGGAAGAAAAGCATGAATTCATCGCATATATACTATTCTTCTACTTAAAACCAAGACACAAAAGCTATACCTCGGCGTATCATCATCCGCTGGAGGCTGAGTAGGAGGAACGTCCTGACTTGGCTGAGAAGGGAGCGGTGGATGAGGAGAAGACTGAACCTCTGGAACATCAGGAGCAGCAGGAGTCTCTCGAACCGAAGACGCGGCCCTCGCGTATATCCCGCGACTCCGAGACGCCGAAGGACGAGAGGCACGGCTAAAGGTGGCCCCGGTAGCCAAGGAAGCCGAGAGAGAATGGTCAGGCTCAAGTGGAAGAAGATCAAGGTCCGCCTCGGTCATAGAGCCCCCTCCGACCAACTTCCCCCTCATGGTGGCCTCCCAGAGACGGACCTGCTGCATGTCTCTGTCTCTCCTCTCCAATCTCTGTTCGAGGCGACTCTCTGTCCCTCTGGCCCGATCCTCAGCAACCCTCAACCTCTCCTCCAACTCCCGCGCCCTCGCTTCCGACGATCTGAGTGCCTCTCTGTCCCTATCCCCGGCCGCCTGGAGAGAACGAACCAGGTCTCCCATCAAACCTCCGGGAACACCCGCCGAAGCCTCCAACTCCGACACCCTCATCTGGAGGGAGTCCCTCTCATGGCCTAGGGTAATGAACCCCTCCTCCCTCGAGGCTATCATGGACCTCAGCCGGTCCACCTCCTCCTCAGCCCGAGAAGCCCTGCCCCTTGCCTGGCCCAACTCCATCCTTGTGGCCGCCAACTCACTTCGGGCCACATCCAATTCCCTCGTCAGCTCGAGCTCCTGCTCGGAAACCACGGAAGGAGGAGGGACGGAAGAAGAAGAAGCGCCATCGGCCCTCGCTCTCGACAGAGCATCCACCTGAGCCTCGAGGACCCGGACCTGGTCCTGCAAGCGTCCTCTCTGTGCCCGTAACGCCTCTATCTGCCTGGCCAGCGCTTGGAGATGCTCATTGGCGGTCTTGAGCCACTTCTCCATCTCATTCAACTCAACCTACAAAAAGAAACACCATTCAGAAGATGCTCAAAGCAAAGGAGAACGAGGAATAGAAGAGATTTTTTCAACTTACATAAGCGTCCGGGATTCCCTCCTCCATCATCCCGAGAATATCCGCATACTCCCGACAATACCAAGCTAGGTATTCGTCACTCGAAGTCACCTCAGGACGACGCTCTACCAAGACGCCTCGACCCATCCATCCCGCCACGTACGTCGCGTAATTCCTCGGGAGATTCGTGTCCCGAGGAATCCCGACCACCGGAATAGAAGGGCGCCGCGGAAGAGGGTCGGGCACCCACTGATGGTACCCAAGCTGACGGACGACCCGGCTGATCGCATGGAACACGACCTCATTAAAGTAGATCAGCCAGATGTCTCGCGCCAGGGCCTCAGGAACCTCCTCCGAGTAAGGCCTCCACGTCATCTAAAAAAGCATCGAAAGATAGGAAGAGCGCTTAGTCAAAAAGAAAATCAAATACAAGCAAAAAAAAAAAAATTCAAAGAAAACTCATACCTCTTCCTCCGACAAGACGCGGAAGGCCTCTCGGAATTGGGCGAGGCGGTGCAAGCGGGAAGATCCCCGGGGTTCCCATCTCATGGCCCAAGGGAGGGCATGATCGAACGGAGCCAAAGTCGGGCGATCAATGGCGAAGTGCTCGTACCCGAAGATCTAACAAAGCAAGAGGGAATTTATCATGACCAAAGTAAAGCTAAACCAAGAAGAAGACACTCATCACTTACACATACCTGAAGGAATGGCGCGAAGCCACCAAGGTTCTTTCCTCCAGCCCTCTTGACTTTCTTCGAGAGCTCCGCAAACAAGTGGGCAAGCATCGCCGCTCCCCAAGCATAGCGCCCCATGCCCTCCAAGTCCCGCATTAGTAGAAGGGAATGAGAGGAGACCTTATCAGAGGCCGTCGAGAAAAGGACCCGGCCAAAGAAATTGAGGAAGAACGCTCTCAACTCCCTCCGTGCCCTCTGTGGACACGCGGCCGCCTCTCTCGCCTCGATCATCACCCGCCGCCTCTCGAAGCTAGCTGCAGCTTCGCCCTTCTGGCGCTCTGTGAAGGAACCGAGGCCGTACTGCCCCGAAAGCCGCCCCAAAGGGATCCGGTTCAGCGTCCGCTCCCGATCCACGAACTCCCATTCTCCGATCAACTCTCGGAAAAGCCCCCTGCAGTCAGCTAGGGTGGCCGCGATCACCGCCTCCCCCAGAACCGGAAGGCCGGTGATCCGATAGACGTCCTCGAGCGTCGGCATGACAGCACCGGTAGGGAGGATGAACGTGCAACTCTCCGGATCCCATCTCTCCGCCAAGGCCTCCACATATGGACGGTGGACGTGGAATGGCTCGATCAGGAAGAAGGAACGGAAGCCCGCTCCATCCACCAAACTCCGCTCCTCCTGCCCCAAGGCGTCGTACCATCTCTTCGTCCCGTGCCATAAAGCCCGGATACGATTCGGCCTCTACAAAACAAGCGAAGGGAACATGGGTTAGTTTAAAAGCGAGCGAGAGGTAAGAGTCCAAATCTACAAAATCATGCTTAGCGAAATCAAGACTCCCACATGCTAAAAGAATGAAAGTAAGAAACTACACTCCTCATATGATCACGCATGCTAGACAAATATCAAACACATCCCACCGTGGTCACCACTCACGCACTTTCTTACATCAAGCCTATCAAACACACCTAAGCAATACAGCCATATGGAACACGAACCCATGAAATGCATGCATACACTCCCTCATGCCCTACCACGATCAAACGCGTACGAAACCACACACACATAGAAAACTATCGCATGCAAGCATATTAGCTATATCATTTCTCTCTCCTTTACATGCATATGACAAACATGGATATATATATATAGAAATTGTCCCCCTCCCTATAAAAACAAACCCATGACAGCATGCTTACACATCCCACCGTGATTAACTTATACACAAGCATGCCTATTTAAAAAAAAATAAAAAATAAAAAAATAATAACACACATATACGAATATAATACACACATACAACCTATTCATACCACCAAGACATGCATATACACCAAAAATAAAAGGCTAAGACTAAAGAGTTAGGAACATACCACGGCCCGTGTGGACCCAGGAGCGTCCACCTCGACCTCATCGGGATCGTCCATCCCGTCGTCATCCTCCTCCTCATCCTCCTCAAACACGGCCTCCTCGGCCTCAACCCCAACACCCACACCGGCCTCAGCGGCCCCAGTGCCCATACCCTCGGCCTCCCCAGCCCCGTCCCTAGCCTCTCCTATCCCCTCCACCCTCCCCACGCCGGAGATAAACTCCGCAAAGGCCCCCATAGCCCTACTCTCCTCCTCCTCAGCCCTGGCCTCTGTGGCCTCCCTATCCAACATCCCGACGAGGGCATCCAATGACGCCCTCACGTCCTCGCTAACTCCCTCGACCCCTACCCCCTCGGTTGCACCCTCAATCGATCCTCCAACCCCCGGAACCACCTCCTCGGCCACCACCGGTCGATCCCCACGCCTCCTCTTGCGTATATAGCCTATCACACTCCCCCCTACCTCCGGGACAGCCCCCGAAGGCAAATCCCCGACCTCACCCACGCCAATATCCACCGGCGGCACCTCCGTCGTACCCATATCCTCCCCCACGGCCTCGACCTCCGGCTTATCGCTCTCCGATGATGAAGAGCTCGGGCTACGCTCTCCACGAGCCACCCGCGATCGTTTCCCCCTCGAAGCAATCGCCTTCGACCTCGTCATCTCCTCGGTTTGGAAAAGAAAAAGGAGAACCCAAACTAGGGTTTCGAAATCAAGGGAAAGAGAAAGATTGAGGTCGAAATGGAGGAAAGAAAGGCAAAGAAATCAGGGTTTTCGAGTTTAAAACCGAAGGGAAGAAGAGAAGAGGGAAGAGAAACCGTTTTAAAAACGTATGGGGAGAGAGAGGGTCTTTTCGGTTATAAGGGACCCAGTCGAGGGGCAGCTACCCGCGAGTAGCCGCCCCTCCCAGTTTTTCTCTTTCATTTAAAAACCCCCCTTTCCAATCTTTTCAACCTTAAATTCCAAGGTTCTCCATACCAAACAGCCATGTATTGGCTTATTTCCAGACCTTACTTGATCAAACACGACTCTCCCGAAGTTTTGCAACACGTTCAGTACCATTCAAATTCAAATTTCTTCAGTTCTGGTTCTTTTCCAGAGTTCTTATCCTTCGGATGATCCAATTCACCCAAATCAACTTTTACTTGCTTTCTGTCGGCGATATCCCCTCCTTGCTGAGTTTTCTTAAACACGGGAACGGTAGGCACGAGGAAACTGACGCTGGGCTGCTCCGTGCACGATAGCTAAGAACCCCGACCGCGGGTTGGATCACTCACCATTTACTTTTCCCCACCTTCCACCTGGATCATCTTCTCGGATAAAAATTCTAAGTCAAGACCTAGCCTCTGACAGCCTAAATCAACTCCCCGAAAAGTACTGTTCGTGTTGGCATGACTTCTTGAAGGTCGGGCCGGCCAAAATAGGGGTCTCTTTCCTTATCATCGGTCGAAGTCTTTCCTGCTTCGCACAAAGACTCCGTCCGATGAGGGACAATTGTAGATACCCCAATTTTGACCGTCCAGAGAGACAGAAATACTTCAAGTAACACACGGAAATATCCCACAAGTGGACACTGATAGAGAACCAAAGGTTCGGTAAACCAGAAACCCTAACCCTAGCCTTGACCTAACCCTAAACCGGAAACCCCAGAACCTTGACCTAACCAAACCCTAAACCTAAAACCTAATCCCAGCCTTGACCTAACCCTAAACCGGAAATCCTAAACCTTGACCTAACCCCAAACCCTAGCTCAAACCCTAAACCTAAGCCAAACCCTAACCCAGACCTAAACCAAAACCAAAACCCTAAAAACCTAAGGTCCCTGGAAAGGGGCGGCTATCCCTAACTAGCCACCCCTTCCTGGGCGGCTAGTTTACACTAGCCGCCCCCCTAACCGCCCCCTGGCCGACTTTGGACCAGTTCCCTGGATGGGACATAAAGCAATATTAAATGCTGATCATTGCGGCGGGTCATGACCTTTAGCCGCCCTCTCTTGGCCGGATCAAACCAAGTAGCCGACCCAAGCCACCGCTTGTCAGAGATGGGACGTTTGGCAGGTCATGATAGGGGCGGCTACCAGGAAGTAGCCGCCCCATCCCGGGCGGCTAGTTAGCACTAGCCGCCCTTCACCTGGTCTCTGGCAGAAGAACCAGAGCATTAATGAGAGGTCCAATCGAAGCCAACCCACTCCATTACCCTCGGGATATTTTCCTACCTCTCTTTTACTATAAATAGAGGAGGTCCCAAGCCTTCAACAACAACCAACACACCCAACAAAATCCACAACAATCACCAATTCATCTTCAAACCCTTCCACCACCAGAAATTCCAAGAGAGAGAGAGAGACAGAGAGCCCCTTTTGTGAGAGAAACACCCATTCCCTACATAAAATACCCTCTCATCCCACCCTCCATAAACCCAGGCTAAACCTAGCTTAGCCTCTGCCCAAGACCCCACCCTTTTCCTACCAAACCCCTGCCCAAATCCCCCCAGACCCTGGACGGCTAACCCTAGCTAGCCACCCCCTGGCCGACGGCTAACCACAACTAGCCGCCCCCCTATCCACACCCCATATCAACATCCCTTTGACCCATAACTCCTTTAGTCAAGCCCGGAAGCAGAATAGGATTACCTGTTTTTCACCTCTGTGTACGGTATATCCGTGTCTCAGAGCGGAGACCCCACAAACTCCCCACGTAGGCGATCAAATCCGACCCAAACCCTTTCCTATTTTTTAGAAAAAGCAGGTGGCGATCACAAACCCCCCTTGAATCCTCTTGAGCCGCTGTCGGGCGCCTCAACCAGGAACCACACCCTCACCCCTTCCGAGAAGACGATCCGACCGAGCCCGCCAGGGCACGCATCCGATCCGAACCCTCCGAAGAAACCCCACACACGCAGATTTTTCGACATCGACAGACATGACTTCAACTCACCCTCACCCTCACCCCTAAGGGTGACACGGGACTATTGGGAGAGATCAGACTGCTCTACACCCTTGGTCCATCAGTAGCCCTCTCCCGGGTAGCCTCTACCTGGTATACTCCCACGATCAATACATCTGCCGAATGCATCAGTAGTACCTACAGATGGGAGCCCTCTGTCACACTACAACAAAACAGGGTTTTGGGGACAGATATTTTGAATAGCTGTCACAAAAAACTATTGTTAGGTGACAGTCAAGAATGTATGTCACAATAAACATAATTTTTGGTGACCCTTATATTTGTTTGTCACAAAATTCTATTTTTGTGACAGTTCCTTAAAATGTGTGTCACATAAATACCAATTATTGGGACACACATAAATTGAATGTCACAAAAAACATATTCACAATTAAATTTAAAGGCTATATTTAGTATCCATATAATCATATTATAATTATAAATCTTATCAAATATATGAGAATCAAGAGAGGTAAAAAATCATTGTTTCTCCTAATTTACTACAATTCCTTTGCCATGAGTGCTTCCCCATAAAATAAGAAAAAATTTTTCTCTCTCTGCCGTTTCACGTCTTTGTCGTTTTACATTAACCAAGCCACCACCAAAGATTCAAATAAATATATGATATTAAACCCCTACCATCTCCTATTCTCCTGTACAAATTAAACCCCCACCATCTCCTATTCTCCTCTATGTCTCTATCTACGTCATCTCCTCTGCGTCCTCCAATCCCACACGGAAAAACAACCACCAGGTCTTCCTATTCTCTTTTAATTCTTTTTTATTTGTGATTTGTTGCAACACCCACTAATAAACTTATTTATTTATTTATTTTTATTCACAAATAGTTTTTATCGTCAGACATATGTGTATTTGGGTTTATTCATAGAATATCAAATTACGCATTTGTGCATCATAGTATTATTTTTATTTCTTTCAATGAATTGTTATATCTTTTTTTTATCATTCATAAGGTGAAAGAAACATGAATGACAAAGATAAACAAAATAATTTTTATGGGTATTAGGATTGCTTTGGTTTTAATATGAAGATCTGCTACCCTAGACATTTTATTTGAAGCAATTTTCAAGTAATTATATTGTATCTCATAGATTTTGGTTTTTTTTTAGTTGAGTGTCTGAATATAATTTTTATTCTAATTTATAAATATTTTAGACAATTACAAGAATATTTTAATTGATAAGAGTTGGATTCATTTTTCGAGATCCACTGAAAAATATATGGATGGAGTGGAGAAATTCATTCAATATGCCTTCAAGAATAGTTCTACCAAGGGGACGACCTTATGTCCATGTATTAAATGTGTTTGTAAAATTTGGGACTTGTTTATGCCTCACAAAATTTGGGACTTGCTTATGCCTCACAAATTGAACAACAAAATTAAGAATTGAGACAAAAGATGGAGGATTTGCATAAAGAATTTGATGACAAGCTAAAATGAATGGAGTTGTTGTTAGAGGTAATATATATTTATATATTTTTCTATTTAGGTACTATGAGTCATATGTTTTTTTATTTGTAATGTAATATTGGTAGTTATTATTGATAGGCTCGAAATGGAGGGAGTAATTCTATTCGTTCTCCAAATGAAATTAATTCTTCCGCTGCTAGCCATCATGTTGACCTTTCTCCTAAGGTTTGTAATTTAACACTAATCAGTTTCTCATTTACATCCTTTTTATATAGGTATGATTTGTATTGATGAGTACATTATATTATATTTTTTATTATATGCAAACTTTTTCATTATTTCTTATAGTTTATTAACTATCTAGGATGCACTAAGAATTGAAGCGGCTATATATACTTGCTTTGTAGGATGATGATGATTTTCCATTTCTTGACATCAATGATGGAGCAAATCTCAACAACACTAATCAAATAATAGATCCAATGAACAAAAAGACTAATACAGTCGACGAGGTAATATAAAATCCTACAAGATTTACTAATTTTTATGTATACATGCAATAGGTATTTACTATTTTTTTTTATGTTTTTTTATGACATGTGTAATGGCTTCGAGTATTTCCTATTAAGATTTTATCATCAAGAAGAAATATTAGCAAACGGGATGCTCCTTAGTGAACAGCCAACCAAAATTGTTGGAGGAACACCATTGGGTGATAGATGGTGTGAAGTAGTGGTCAAATCTCCAATAGATTCTACAGAAAAATTGATGAGGTGACATGTAAAACTTAAAACCATCAAGGATTCTATTGGACACCATATTGCATGGCCTCAAGCTTTTAGAAGTGTGTATTAAATTTTTTATTTTCTTAATTAATTGATGTTTCATTAATCAATTTTTTATAATCATTATTTTGTAGGTGGAGATAGATTGGACGAAAGTGAAGAGGAACAGTGTTCTTCAAGGACGTTGATATTTTATTTATGCACATTGGAACTCTTATAATAATGTAATCGAATATTGATTGAAATAATGTAATGAATTGTTGGGATTCTCTTATCTATGAATTTTTTTTTATTATTTTTACTTTTTAAATTATGATTGTACATGTTATGATTTTATTTTTTTAAATAATTACTTAAAAATTATTCTATCGAAATGTTTTATTATTGATATACCAACTATGAATATTGACTGTCACAAATTTTTTTATTGTAATTATATATTCTATAATGACAATAATAATATGTCGCTAAATATCTACAAAAGGTGACTGACATTAACCATTGATCCATTACATATCGGATTATGGTGACAGATTCGTCGGTCACCATATACTGTCTAAGGTGACGGTCAAGTTTCAACTGTCATTGAAACTTATGCACTGCCTGTCATTGAATGTTAGTCAATGATGACAAACAATTGTGTCTGTCACATATTGTCAACCTATGGTGACGGGCGTGTCTGTCACCATATGCCACATACGGTGACAGACGGGCTTTAACCGTCACGAAAAGTTATGGTGACTGGTTCAGCTGCGACGCACGTCCGAGCGTCACTGTAATTCTTTCGTGACAGACATAAGGGTTTTGGTGATAATTTTTGTCCATCATCAAAAACCTATTTTGTTGTAGTGTTAGGACATCTTTTCCTACGCTGGGTAGCTTCAACACGGATCCAACGAAGGGGAGAACACAATCTACTCTCGCGGATACGATCCTCTTGGATCCGTCGTCACCGGTTATTAAACACCAGAGCGCATAAATCAGATGCAGGGAAGACATTATTCGTAGTGTCGATGCCATGGTATGACCCCATAAGAGGTCATACACTTGTCTAAACTCATTAGGCAAGGTTCATGATATAATATAAGCATACATAAAATATACAACATGCAATTAATTATACAAGGAATGGCCTATTTAAACATGCATACAAGGGCACAATAATCATTCAATCATACGAAGTATGACACAAGAATGCGTTGGATATCAAAAAACTTTTGAGGGAAGGGTCAAGTGCGATCTCGCGCACTAACATGTGCGTGCCAATATTCCCAAATGAACCTGCGTCTAGTAGAAACCACATCTACTTACTCAGTTTACGCAAAGAGGGAGGGCGAGAGAGAGGGAAAACCTCATCCTCGCTCGAAGCTGGTCATAGCTTTGCCCCAACAAGATGGGGGCAACAACTATACCAAGTCTGTTAGGCCTGTGTCATTTAGAGTCCTAATTTCAATCGGAGTCGCTAAAATTTTGGTTTTTAGCTACCTGCTAGGGTTTGAGGACTCTGATTGAAGATATAACTGCATATTATGGGTCATGTTATTGTTTAATACTTCCCATAAAATTTTCGTTTAATTCCGATAACGTTTTTGGAATTATGCAGTTTCAGATTGGTATTTGGATTTGATTTTGTTAAAATCCAAGATGAAGAGGTAAAAATCCGATAGTATTACGAGATGTTCAATTTTGAGATAGCTTCCATATAGAAGTGGAATTGGATCAACTGGATTCGTATATCAAAAGATATGGGTATTTTTCCGAGTATACCCCGAAGTTGAGAAATCCAGGCAGCAGCCCTGTAAGATGTTTAGCCTAGATTTCGGAATCGCTGGGGGGTTATTTGATCTAGGTGTAAACATGAAAGCTGTAGATAATCTTCTTAGCTTTCCAATGCCACTGGAATCGTGCAATTCGGAGCTGTATTGAGGAAGTTATGGCCGTTTAAGTGAAGGCTGCGCAGAGGTTTTAAGTCCGAGGACAGCTCGGTCATTCCTCCGACTTTGCCTATTTAAAGGCCCCCAAATCCCACGACTTTAGCCTATTTGTTTCACCCCTTTTGGGTCTGGTCCAGCCCCCATTGTTGTGTGCTTTGGGAGGAGGAAGAGATGGTGATGGAGAAGAAGGAGCACAATGAAGAAGAAGGTGTGTTTATGTTGTTGTGGTGCTTTGTTATCCTCCCTTCTTAATCCATCTTCCTCAAGCTCCCCCTCATTGTTTTCCCCTCCCCTTTGTTTAGCAGCCCCCCATGTGTTTGTTGAAGAGCTAGGAAGAGGTGGTGGTAGCGGTGGTTGCGGTCGAGGTGGACGACGGTGTGCTTGCGAGCCCTCCATCTCCCCTTCCTTTCCCCCCTCTCCTTTTGGTGAGTTTTCCCTTTCTTTTATTGGTTTATATGCATGTATAGGTGCTTGGGAGGGCATGCATGGGTGGTGTTTGAGTTTGGGTGCATGTGGGAGGCTTGGGGGAGGGCTTGGGCTGCTGGGCGCGTGTGGGAGGCTGTCCGCGCGCGTGCGCGCGCTGGCAGGCGCGCAGGCTGGCACTGGCGGGCGCGTACGCGCGGGCGTGCGCGCGCGCGCGGTAGCGCGGGGGGGGGGGGGTACGCGCGGGAGTCGCGCGGGGGTGCGCGTGGGGGCGTGCGCGAGCGCGCGCGGGGCGTGCGCACGGGACGCCCGGGGCTGTGCCCGGGGCTCCGCTTGCGTGCGTGCGGTGCTGCCTGAGGCCGGTTTGGCCGTGCTGAGGGTCGGCACCCTCGGGTGGGTGTCCGGGGGGCTCGGGCACGCGTGCGTGCTTGCGTGCGTTCGAGCCCGTTTGCGTGGATGTCTATGCCCTAGGCATCCTAATTGATTTTTATGTGTTTGTATGTGATTTTACTCATCATTTTGATACCCTTGACTTACAGATCTCGTCGGATGGGATGCGCGTCAACCTGGGTATCGGTGAGTGGTTTGATTCCAACTCTTCCGGGAGCGCTCGATGCACGTAGTCGTGCTTCGCGCTTCCATGGGGCTTTAATTGCACCCTAAATATGCTAGATATCATGCATGATAGGTTGTATAGCTCGTATATTGTGTAGAACCCCTATTCTACCTTATACTTGCATATGTATTGTATAGAATATGGCATGACTTAGGTAGTTTTGTTTGAAATACTACCCCTATTTATCAAGCATGTTTATCTTGGGTTAATAACGGGTGTATGCATAATATTCCTCTGATTTAGGACTCGAGGGTGTGGTATGGTTGTTGCACCCATCTGTTGGGGCAGAACTATGACCAGCTCGAGAGAGGATGAGGCATTCCCTCTCTCTCGCCCTCCCTCTTTTCGCGAGGCGAGTGAGTAGATGCGGTTCCTACTTGGCTAAGGCTTGCTTGAAATTATTGGCATGCACCTATTGTTGCGCGGATCGCGCTTAACCCTTCCCCTCTCGGTTGGTGTCATCCAACGTATGTTAGGTTGTAATTTGTGTGATTGAATGTTTATTATGCCTTGTATTCATGTTTAAGTAAGATTTACTTGCTTAGTTAATTGCATATTGTGTATATGCCCCTTTGGCCATGAGGCTTGTCTAATGAAATTAGACGAGGATTTGACCTCCTATGGGGTCATACCATGGCTTTGACACTTAGAACAAAATGTCTTCCCCGCATCTGAGTTATGCGCCCTGGAGGGAATTCATAAGAATTCGTTGCGCTTAATCGGTGTTTGATGATTGATGACGACGGATCCAAGAGGATCGTATTCGCGAGCGTAGATTGTTTTTCCCCTTCGTTGGATCCGTGTAGGAACTTCCCGGCATCGGAAACGCTGTCCTGGCACCGGGCTCCCATCTGTAGGTACCATCGCTGCGGTCGACAGTGTACTGATCGTGGGACTATGTCAGGTCGAGGCTATCCGGGGAAAGGGCTACCGGTGGACCAAGGGCTTAGAACAATCGACCTCTTCCCCAATAGCCTATGTCACCGCGAGGAGGGGGTGAGGGTGAGGGTGTGGTGGGACGGCGTTGGTTCGATCTGCCAGTTGTGCAATTTCCCAAGATCCTATGTCGCCCGTCGGGGTGAGGGTGAGGGTATTGCTCCCAAAATCCTAGGTCACCCTTCGGAGGTGAGGGTGCTGCTCCCAAAATCCTAGGTCACCCTTCGGAGGTGAGGGTGTTGGTATGAGTGTGGTGGGCTCGAGTTGATACTCGACCCACCAGCTTGAGTAATTGGCTTTTCATAGGGTTCGCGCTGCGAACAAGTAGTGGTTCCTCCCAATATCACCGTATGTCATGGCCCTGACATTGAGGCTGCTTGGTCAGAAGGCTCCCACTTGTAGGTACTCCCGAATGATATTGCGAGCGTGAATAGTCCTCCCCTTCGTCGGATCTGTGTTGAAGCTGCCTAGGTTGAGCCACCCTGGGTGGAGCCCCCACCTGTAGGTACCATCGATGCGCTCGACAATGTACTGACCGTGGCCGGCTCCAGGTAGAGGCTGCCTGGGAGAGTGCTACCGGATGACGAACGGTGTAGAACAACAAGTTTCGTCCTTCAAATCCCTAGGTTCACCCCTATGGGGGCTAGGGTGAGGGCGAATGTGAGTTGTACCCATCGAGTATACTCTGGGTATACCTCCAAACGCTTGAGGTGGCGAATTATATTTCTACCTCGTAAGCGGATGGACTCTTGTAACTGTTACGCGGTAACACCAAGTGGTTAATGACTATTCCTCCCTGTGAGTCCCAAAAGCCTCCACCCTTGGGAGTGAGGGCGATAACGGGGTATTGTCACACCGCCGCGTGTCCTCGTTAACTGTTGGGTTTCTACCCATGGCTTTCCTTGATAGGAGATTGCCTTGTATCGAATGATTATGTTGGTGTTTGGTTTCTGACCACTCACTGAGCTTATAGCTCACCCCTCGCGTACTGTTTTCCTTTACAGGGGTGTTGTTGGGCGTGGAGCTGGAGCTTCCTTGTGGCGTGGTCTTGCGTGCGTGGAGCGTTCTGTCCGGCGGATTGGCGAGTGCGAGGCTGTCAGTAGTCCTAGAGTCTTGTGTATTTGTAAACCGTGCATGTGGCACTTGTTGTATTTCATTTGGCTAGACTTGGCTCTCACAGGACAGTGATTGTGTATTCGGGTCTGTAATAATATTTTGATTTACAGACTTATTGATATTTTTATGCTTCCGCCTTTCATTTGAGTTATCAGTTATCATTGATTGTTAGCCTTGTGTATTATTTATTGGAGTCATCTGTTGACCTCTTGTATGATAGCTGATACTTTATATATTTGCCACGTTTCGGGGACGCCTGGGGCGTGACAAAAGTTGGTATCAGAGCTTGGTCCTGTCAGAGCCTAAGTCGAGTCGTATAGATGAGTCGTAGGATTGTTATCCGAGTACTCTGGTTTAGAAGTTTTCTTAGGTTGCTGACATGCCTCCTCGCATCCGTGGACGTGGACGTGGCCACCCCTGGACTTCCCTTAAGTTGTCGACTGGGTCGACTGATCAGGGTCAGTGTCGGGTTCCTTGTTGTGGGACTAAGGCTTGGAAATGAGTTTCCAGCCCAATTGTGTCGTATTGATGGAATTGTTGTGATTGTGGGTTTGGATTGCGTCTCAATTATGGAGCTTCGTTCCCGGACATCGGTATTGCTAGTAACCATGGAGTTCGCGTACGGCACCAGTTTCAAGTGTTAAAGATGTGGCGTATTGCTCATTAAAGGGTGATGTCTTCTTCCAGTCTTCCTACTCAGGATAAGGGGCCTTGCAGGGTCAGCGTTGAGATCCGGGCTAGGGTACTCCGTGTTCCTTGTTTGATTGTCGGGATATCCTATATCGGGACCTCATGGGGCCCTCCCAAGGTTCTTTTCCTAGCCAAGGAATACCTTTGAAGCATCAAATTGTTGATGGATTTTTCCTCACTTGGAAGGTGCGATAGCGAGTGGTGAAGCATACGATCGGGATTGAGTGCGTCCTTTTGCAGCTTGGTGGACGATAGGTTATGGACTAGGGTTCCATAGTGGCATCTGGAGTTGCTTCGATATATCATCGTGCATAGTAGCCGCCCGGTGTAGCAGAGTCCGGTGAGGCGCTCCCAGGTACTACTCGTGACGCGTGTTGGTGTGCCCATACGGCCGAGGTAGCGGACGTGGGAGGCTACCCGGTAGAGGCCAGAGTCCTGTGAGGTGCTCCCTGGGACTATCCACGACGCTTGTTGGTGTGCCCATATAGCAGAGATAGTGGACATGGGAGGCTACCAGGTAGAGGCCACACCGGGAGAGTGTTACTTAATGACGTCGAGAGCTTGGACTCCCTGTGATGAATCTGCCATTGAGTGCATGATGCTGGAGTTCCAACGGTTATAGTTGGGCGGCCTATTGGTGGCAGCATGTGAAGCACAGTTCGTTGTACTGTCGCGTTTTGCCCCCACATTGGTCGTAAATGAGGAGACGCGACGTTAAGCGTTCGTGATGGGACTCAACCGCCATATCAGGCAGATGACGTCGCTTAGGCGTTGTCGGGAATTGACGACCTCCTATTGCGTGTCTTGCGGATTAAGTGCGGTCGAGCGGCTTACCCAGTGTGTAAGGGTCATCATGAACGTCAGCCATGCTCGAGGAGCAGAATTTGGACTTAATCGTCCCAGGAATTATTTTGATCTCCCCATTGGGGTTGAAGATCAAGTACCCCTTGTCGCCAATTGATGATATGTTTTGACCAGCTTTGGGAGCTAGTGTCTTTCTGTTGATCGATCTTCGCGCAGGGTACCCTAATTGGAGATCCGGGAGTTGGGCATTCTTTAGTTGGCCTTTCGTGACCGTTTCGGGCACTACGAATTTTGAGTACTGCCAACGGGGTAGACGAATGCGCCAGATGCCTACGATGATCTCAAATGTTTTATTGAGCCTCCGTGGGCTGTTATGTATAGCCTTCGTTGAGGATATTGGTTGGCATGCTCTCAGGCGAAGTTGTGGATCTCCGCGTTGGAATGTGTTCGTTCATCGAGATTCCTCAGTGGACGTGGGAGTGAGTTATCATGGATTTTGTTGTGGGCTCAATAAAGTCACGTTCGGGTCACGATGCCGTCTTGGTGATCATTGACCGACTGACTAAGCCCGCACTTTCCTCCGCATCAGGCTAACTGATTCTCTGGACGCTTCGACGCGGGTTTGAGCCTTCGCGATTGTTCGTCCTCATGGCACTCCGGTCGGCGCTATTTCGGATCGAGACGCGTGTGTTAGCTTGAGGTGCTTGCACAGCCTTTGGTAGGCTTTGGCGCGAGCCTTCATTTAAGTATACCGTTTCATTGCTGATGGACAGCCAAGCAAGAGGATGATTTATACCTTGGAGGACATGCTATTTGCCTGCGTGCTCGACTTGTGGCAATTGGATGATGCACCACCCTTTGGGTAGCCTGTGTAATGACTGCCATTCGAGCACCCAGATGAAATGGAAAAGGCACTCTATGGGCGCGGTTTTATACCTCCCTTGTGTTGGGACGGTTGTTGAGCGCTAGTTGGAGTAGCCGCAAGTTATTTTATTGACCTTGCGGTGGCCGAGATGGTCCGTGTGTGCCTCTGCACCACCTAGAACCGTCGGAAGGGCTACGCAAGTCATCGTCGCCAGGAGCCTACCTACGGGTTCAGCGACCATGTTGGCATGAGGTGTCCCGGTTTAAGGGCATCCTCTATTTCGACGTTCGGGGCGAGTTGAGTCGGCCTTCCATCGGACCGGTTTTCGTCCTTGAGTGGATTAGGGGAGGTGGCTGTCATGAAGCCTTGCCCCGTGGCTGACTCGTGCCTGTGACGTCATCCAATGTCTCGTAGCTGAGGCATTAGGTCCACGATCCGGCTCATGTCATTCCGTTCGAGCCGGTCATCCTCGAGCAGGATTGGTCGTTCGTGGAGCAGTTGATCGAGACCATGGACCGATGTAAGAAGAGGCTCCGCATCAAGACCGTTTCTTCGGTTAAAGTGCGTGGTAGCACCAGTTGGATGCCTGACAACTCGGGAGCCAAGGGACTCTATGGGCGACACTTCTACGTTCGGTCTTCCCTTTGGGTTTCCTTAAATTTCGAGGACTAAATTTCCTAAGGGGGGGAGAATGTTAGGCTGTGTCATTTAGAGTCCTAATTTCGATCGGAGTCGCTAAAATTTTGGTTTTTAGCTACCTGCTAGGGTTTGAGGACTCTTATTGAAGATATAACTGCATATTATGGGTCCTGTTATTGTTTAATACTTCCCATAAAATTTTCGTTTAATTCCGATAACGTTTTTGGAATTATGCAGTTTCAGATTGGTATTTGGATTTGATTTTGTTAAAATCCAAGATGAAGAGGTAAAAATCCGATATTATTACGAGATGTTCAGTTTTGAGATAGCTTCCATATAGAAGTGGAATTGGATCAACTGGATTCGTATATCAAAATATATGGGTATTTTTCCGAGTATACCCCGAAGGAGAAATCCAGGCAGCAGCCCTATAAGATGTTTAGCCTAGATTTCGGAATCGCTGGAGGGGTTATTTGATCTAGGTGTAAACATGAAAGCTGTAGATAATATTCTTAGCTTTCCAATGCCACTGGAATCGTGCAATTCGGAGCTGTATTGAGGAAGTTATGGCCGTTTAAGTGAAGGCTGCGCAGAGGTTTTAAGTCCGAGGACAGCTCGGTCATTCCTCCGACTTTGCCTATTTAAAGGCCCCCAAATCCCACGACTTTAGCCTATTTTTTTCACCCCTTTTGGGTCTGGTCCAGCCCCCATTGTTGTGTGCTTTGGGAGGAGGAAGAGATGGTGATGGAGAAGAAGGAGCACAATGAAGAAGAAGGTGTGTTTATGTTGTTGTTGTGCTTTGTTATCCTTCCTTCTTAATCCATCTTCCTCAAGCTCCCCCTCATTGTTTTTCCCTCCCCTTTGGACAGCAGCCCCCCATGTGTTTGTTGAAATTCCACAATGGCTTAGAAGAAGCAAGAAGAGCTAGGAAGAGGTGGTGGTAGCGGTGGTTGCGGTCGAGGTGGACGAGGGTGTGCTTGCGAGCCCTCCATCTCCCCTTCCTTTCCCCCCTCTCCTTTTGGTGAGTTTTCCCTCTTCTTTTATTGGTTTATATGCATGTATAGGTGCTTGGGAGGGCATGCATGGGTGGTGTTTGAGTTTGGGTGCATGTGGGAGGCTTGGGGGAGGGCTTGGGCTGCTGTGCGCGCGCTGGCAGGCACATAGGCTGGCGCTGGCGGGTGCGTACGCGCGGCGTGCACGCGCGCGTGCGCTTACGCGCGGATACACGCGGTAGCGCGGGGGGGGGGGGTACGCGCGGGAGTCGCTGTGCGCGCGCGAGCGCGCGGGGCGTGCGCACGGGACTCCCGAGGCTGCGCCCGGGGCTCCACGTGCGTGCGTGCGGTGCTGCCTGAGGCCGGTTTGGCCGTGCTGAGGGTCGGCACCCTCGGGTGGGTGTCCGGGGGCTCGGGCACGCGTGCGTGCGTGCATGCTTGCGTGCGTTCGAGCCCGTTTGCGTGGATGTCTATGCCTTAGGCATCCTAATTGATTTTTATGTGTTTGTATGTGATTTTACTCATCATTTTGATACCCTTGACTTACAGATCTCATCGGATGGGATGCGCGTCAACACGGGTATCGGTGAGTGGTTTGATTCCAACCCTTCCGGGAGCGCTCGATGCACGTAGTCGTGCTTCGCGCTTCCATGGGGCTTTAATTGCACCCTAAATATGCTAGATATCATGCATGCTAGGTTGTATAGCTCGTATATTGTGTAGAACCCCTATTCTACCTTATACTTGCATATGTATTGTATAGAATATGGCATGACTTAGGTAGTTTTGTTTTCAAATACTACCCCTATTTATCAAGCATGTTTATCTTGGGTTAATAACGGGTGTATGCGTAATATTCCTCTGTTTTAGGACTCGAGGGTGTGGTATGGTTGTTGCACCCATCTGTTGGGGCAGAACTATGACCAGCTCGAGAGAGGATGAGGCATTCCCTATCTCTCGCCCTCCCTCTTTTCGCGAGGCGAGTGAGTAGATGCGGTTCCTACTTGGCTCAGGCTTGCTTGAAATTATTGGCATGCACCTATTGTTGCGCGGATCGCGCTTAACCCTTCCCCTCTAGGTTGGTGTCTTCCAACGTATGTTAGGTTGTAATTTGTGTGATTGAATGTTTATTATGTCTTGTATTCATGTTTAAGTAAGATGTACTTGCTTAGTTAATTGCATATTGTGTATATGCCCCTTTGGCCATGAGGCTTGTCTAATGAAATTAGACGAGTGTATGACCTCCTATGGGGTCATACCATGGCTTTGACACTTAGAATAAAATGTCTTCCCCGCATCTGAGTTATGCGCCCTGGAGGGAATTCATGAGAATTCGTTGCGCTTAATCGGTGTTTGATGATCGATGACGACGGATCCAAGAGGATCGTATTCGCGAGTGTAGATTGTTTTTCCCCTTCGTTGGATCCGTGTAGGAACTTTCCAGCGTCGGAAACGCTGTCCTGGCACCGGGCTCCCATCTGTAGGTACCATCGCTGCGGTCGACAGTGTACTGATTGTGGGACTATGTCAGGTCGAGGCTATTCGGGGAAAGGGCTACCGGTGGACCAAGGGCTTAGAACAATCGACCTCTTACCCAAGAGCCTATGTCACCCCGAGGAGGGGGTGAGGGTGAGGGTGTGGTGGGACGGCATTGGTTCGATTTGCCTGTTGTGCAATTTCCCAAGATCCTATGTCACCCGTCGGGGTGAGGGTGAGGGTATTGCTCCCAAAATCCTAGGTCACCCTTCGGAGGTGAGGGTATTGCTCCCAAAATCCTAGGTCACCCTTCGGAGGTGAGGGTGTTGGTATGAGTGTGGTGGGCTCGAGTTGATACTCGACCCACCAGCTTGAGTAATTGGCTTTTCATAGGGTTCGCGCTGCGAACAAGTAGTGGTTCCTCCCAATATCACCGTATGTCGTGGCCCTGACGTTGAGGCTGCTTGGTCAGAAGGCTCCCACTTGTAGGTACTCCCGATGCATTCTGCAGATGTACTGATCATGGGAGCATACCAGGTAGAGATTGCATGACGGTGGGCAACCAAATGATATTGCGAGCGTGAATAGTCCTCCCCTTCGTCGGATCTGTGTTGAAGCTGCCTAGGTTGAGCCACCCTGGGTGGAGCCCCCACCTGTAGGTACCATCGATGCGCTCGACAGTGTACTGACCGTGGCCGGCTCCAGGTAGAGGCTGCCCGGGAGAGTGCTACCGGATGACGAACGGTGTAGAACAGCAAGTTTCGTCCTTCAAATCCCAAGGTTCACCCCTGTGGGGGCTAGGGTGAGGGCGAATGTGAGTTGTACCCATCGAGTATACTCTGGGTATACCTCCAAACGCTTGAGGTGGCGAATTATATTTCTACCTCGTAAGCGGATGGACTCTTGTAACTGTTACGCGGTAACACCAAGTGGTTAACGACTATTCCTCCCTGTGAGTCCCAAAAGCCTCCACCCTTGGGAGTGAGGGCGATAACGGGGTATCGTCGCACCGCCGCGTGACCTCGTTAACTGTTGGGTTTCTACCCATGGCTTTCCTTGATAGGAGATTGCCTTGTATCGAATGATTATGCTGGTGTTTGGTTTCTGACCACTCACTGAGCTTATAGCTCACCCCTCGCATACTGTTTTCCTTTACAGGGGCGTTGTTGGGCGTGGAGCTGGAGCTTCCTTGTGGTGTGGTCTTGCGTGCGTGGAGCGTTCTGTCCGACGGATTGGCGAGTGCGAGGCTGTCAGTAGTCCTAGAGTCTTGTGTATTTGTAAACCGTGCATGTGGCACTTGTTGTATTTCATTTGTCGAGACTTGGCTCTCACAGGACAGTGATTGTGTATTCGGGTCTGTAATAATATTTTGATTTACAGACTTATTGATATTTTTATGCTTCCGCCTTTCATTTGAGTTATCAGTTATCATTGATTGTTAGCCTTGTGTATTATTTATTGGAGTCATCTGTTGACCTCTTGTTTGATAGCTGATACTTTATATATTTGCCACGTTTCGGGGACGCCTGGGGCGTGACAAAGTCCTCCAATCTTATGACCAGGGAATATTAATATGCACCCGGTTATTAACCCAGGCTTAATCATGTTAGACATAACTAATATAGTGAGGGTAGTATTACAATACTACATAAGGCATGCATATTCTATATATCCATAATAATACAAATAGACACATGCCCCTACTAGCAGGGCACATACATACACATATGCATACGATATGTAGGCAAGTACATGGTATAATAGGGGATTCTACACAATATACGAGCCATACAGTCCTAGCATGCAATATCTAACATAATAGGGGTGTAAGGAAGCCCCATGGATACGTGATGCATGACTACGTGCATCGAGCGCATCCCGAAGGGCGGGATCGAACCACTCACCGATACCCAGGTTGTCGCGCATCGAGTGGCAGCACCCGAGCAGGGCACGCAGGGCAGCACGCATGCGAGGCAGGCGGAACAACACGCACACACGGGGTAGCATCCGGGATGCGCAGGCAGGGCAGGGTGTGCTGGGCATAGACGCTGGGCAGGGTGTCGGGCACGTTGAGAACAGGCGCTGGGCACGCTGCCGTGCATGCTGGGAACAGGCTGCCGGGCAAACTGAGAACGGGTGCGCGGCACGCTGTCGGGCACACTGGGAACAGGCACTGGGCACGCTACTGGGTATGCTGGGAACGGGCGCCGGGCTTGCTGGGAACAGGTGCTGGGGTTGCCAGGGCCTGCTGGGGCACAAATGTTGGGCATGCTGGGCACAGGTGCCGAGCATGGGTGCTAGTGCTGGCAGGGCAGCATGCAAGGTCTGCTGGGCACAAGCAGCACACACAGGACAGTACGCACGCGGGCACGCTGACACCCCTACACCCAGGCATCTAAACACACATACACACCACACAATCATAAATACAAACACATGGCATGCACCACCTCCCAACACACCAAATGTGCAAAAAAAAACTAGAAAAAGAAGAGGGGAAAGCTTACCAAGAGAGGGAGAGGGAAGGGGGAGGTGTGGGGGCTCGCAAGCACGCCCACGACTACCTCAACCGCAACCATCACTACCACCACTCAGCCTTCACTTCTCTTCTTCTTGGCAGGAAATAGGGGAGGGAGACCATGGAATTCAAGTGGGGGAGTTAGAGGAGGAGGAGAGGAGAGGGAGGCCAAACAAGCACAACACATCCACCTCTTCTTGTTCCTTCCTCTTCCTTGCTTTTCTTCCACTACATCTCCTCCATAAGCACCATCAAAGACACACATAGGGCTGGACTAAGAGAGAGTCAGAACATTTGGGGGTAATAAATAACCAAAAGTGGGTTCCAAACGACCAAAACGTCACTGACCCTGAAATTCAGGATATGCTTCACTAGAACAGCCATAACTTCCACAATATAGTTCCGAATTGCACAATTCAAAAACCATTGGAAAGCCAAGAAGATTATATACAACTTTCATGTTTATGCTCAGATCAAATAACCCCTCCAGCGATTCCAAAATGTGAGCTAAACATCAAACAGGGCTGCTATCATGATTTTCTCATCCCCGGGGTATACTCGAAAAAATACTCATAACTTTTTCTACATGAATCCAGTTGATCCAATTTCTTTTATGTGTGAAAGCTAACTCAAAATTGAACTCCTCATGATAAAATCATAATTAAACATATTCATCTTGGATATTAACAAAATTAAATCTAAATACCAATTATAATTGCATAACTTCTAAAACAATATCGGAATTCGATGAAATTTTTATGGGTAGTACAAAACAGTACCAGGACCCATAATATGCCATGAGATTTTCAATCAGAGTACTCTAACTCTCCCAGGAATCTAAAATGCAAAATTTTAGCGACTCCAATTGAAAAATAAGGCTCCAAGTGACACAGGCCTAACATTCTGCCCCCCCCCCCCCCCCCCTTAGGAAATTTAGTGATCGAAATTTAAGGAAACACAAAAGGGAAGACATAATGTAGAAGTATCACCATAGAATCCTTATGTCCCCAAGTGGCCTAGGCACCAGACTTGGGTCTATATTTTAACAAAGTTAAGGAGGTATGGAATATATTAAGGATCTAATTGCATAAAGGTAAATTGGTCTTTTGTGTTTCCAAACCTGTGAAATAAGAATTTTTTAGGTATAATTTTAAAAGGTGGCTGATTTGGATATTTCTAACTTTAAAAAAAAAAATTTGGTCATTTTTCCATAAATTTACTCCTTTAGAATTTTGAATTATATATGTATCTAAATTAAGTATATCCTAAATTAACTGGCCAGGTCAGGCTAAGACTTTAGGCCTTTAGGCTGGTAGTGAGTCTGTGTGTTTTAAAAAAATATAAAAGAAAGAGCGTTGTTGCACTCAATCATTTTTGCAGTCCTTTTTATAATCTCATACACTATGATAGCATATTATATATACTACTTTATCATAGTGTATGAGTTTCTATCATGGTGTATGAAGTGAAAAATAATTAATTTTATTTTTTCACAAAAAAATCCACTAGTGTATCTGGTATATACATCAGTTCATATAACAATATGTATTTCAATAGGAGAGTGTATGATTTTTTTAAAAAGAGAACATCAGTATGGATTGCAAATGAGACTGCACAAGGGCTAGACATATCATTTTACTAAAAAAAATTTAAAAAAAATGGGAAGTACGAGAGGTGTGCCCCCCTTCCTCCACTCAAATGCCCCCAAGGGCAAGGCTAGCTCGTGGATCAGACTTAGAACTCATTGGACTATGGTGTACATTATGCCTGTCAATGGGTCACCAGTCAACCCGGACCCGGACCCGACTTGATAAAAAGAGTCAAATACCCAATGCAGAGGACCCAAAACCTGATATGGATCATACCCGGAGGACCCAAGACCCGCTATGGACCCGACCTTGAAATGAGACGGATCCGGGTCTACTCCGACCCGATCCTATGGATCTGACGGACCCTACAATTACATAACTTTAAAAAACTTATGATGGGTAATGACTATTGTTCTCTAGTCCAACCCAAGTTACCCAATCTTATTGGGCATGTGAGTGTATGTGACCCAAGTATTATCCAGCCCATTAAATGATTTTTAAACCCCATCTGACCATCTAAATGAAATTGTTTGTCTCTTGTGTGATTGTGCCTTTGTTTGATTATCTCTCTTTGTTTGAAATTCAGCCTAATAAAGACTCAAAAAAGCATCAGAGGTAACCACCTTGGCCAAATCAACATCTTGTGCAATGTTTGAATTGCTGAAATAAATACTCTTCCAGGAGAGCATAAACCACATCAAACAAATGATAGAGAGGATGTGAGAAATTGATAAAATAAATACTCTTACAGGTGATAACTGAGAGACATGAGAAAGACTATGAAATGTCTAGGGTTCTTTCATGTCTTTAGTTGGATTGGGTCATAATCAAGCCATAGACCCATGGGTATTGGTTAGTTAGGTTGAATTACTTGGGTGGACACTGTGGATACTAGTTTGGGTTGGGTCAAGGATTATAGGTTCACCAGATTCTTTTTTATTAAGTGTGGTTCATCTAGTCTATAGGACTAGGTCATGTTGAACTCGGACCCGACCCGTTTTAACGATCAGATTCATATCGAGTCTTGGGTCCATCGAGTAAGGTATTTTACGTTTTTATAAGATCAGATTTAGGTCAGATCCGGGTCTAGACTTGTTCCACTAATAGGCCTAGCGAGGGGACAATAAGGAAATGAGGAGAGATAGAGAGGGGGGGGGGGGAGGTGGAAAAGTGGAGGAGGGAGAAGGATGCTGTGAGCGACGGAGGGATGGGATAGCGAAGGAGAGTGACACGTTGACATCGTAAAAGGCTGGAGAGGGAGAGGGTGAGAGAGGGGGAGATATACACAAAGAGAGATTGTTGCATGGAAAGCTAGGTTGGGGTTAAGAGGGGAGGGGAGAGAGAAAAAGAGATAAGGAGAAAGAGTGGAGGGGATCGTCCTCCAATGCATACTATCAACTGTCCTTCGTCGCCGCCATCCTTGCCTCTTTCTTCTATCTTCCTCTCTCTTCCCTTCACCTTTTATGGCCTCCTTTAGTGTCCTCCGCATTCCTCCCCACCGCCCATTGTCCTCCTTTTTCGTCCTGCCCATCCACCGCCGCACCTTATCACCCTCCTCTCCTTTTCTCTCTCTCTCTCTCTCTCTTTTTCGCTCTTCTTCCTTCCAATTCCCACCAATAAAAAGAATGACATTTTTTGGTTGGTGGGGATAGGAATAAGGGTGGTTGATTTTTTTGAGTAGTGAAATTAAAATTTTGGTTTATGGGGATATATAGATTGACTAGTTTGCTAATTATTTAAAAGTAATAATTATTGAAACTAACTAGTTTGAGGAACATTTAAAAGCAAAAGACGAAGCGAGTAAATTTTATTATTCAGCTAATTATTTTGGAAGATCACCCGTCTATATATAATATCCATAGATTGCAATAATCATCCAAAAAGTTACATTGAAGATCATAAATAGAAGATAGATAAAGATTTCGTTTAATGTTTTTTTGGCTAATGAAAATTGGAACCGCACATCCTTCCTTGCGCAAGCTCGTCATAGTTGTGGGAGAGGGAGACACATGCATGCGATGATGGAAGGGGGCAAAAAGTAAATCGGGGAAGGTGTTGCTCTCAATCATTTTTGTGGGAGAGGGAGGCATTTTAATAGATATCCGCACAACTTTTCTAAATCGGCAGGTTTAAGCTTTTGAAAAGCTAAAATTAGATTTTTGGTTGCCAAATATGACAGATTTTATTCAAATCTCCTGACAGCTTTTTGACCAAATTGCTCCTTGAACCAGACAACCAATAAAGCAATTTTTGGTCAGCTAGTTGTCTTGTCAAATGTCATGGGATGCATAATGGAAAAAATACCCATCCCTTTGTACTTTAATTACATTCCCAAATGAATGCATTCGTCCCCCTCTCCATCAACACTTCTTCCCCTCCAATTTGTCATATCTTCTCCCACAAAAACCCTAAACATGGAAGTGTTGCATCCACTTTTGTAAACCGATGGTTAATTGGGCCGGTTACCGTCCCAAGTCGCCTGCATGTCTATCATCTTCGCCGTCAATAGGTCATGTCCTCTCCGATTGTTGAACCTTTGTCGTAAATCAAAGGTAGAATTTTACTTTACATGAGGAATCCTAAAAGATGAGATGCATGATCGAATATGACTTCACTTTCCAACTTTCATATGCATGCATAAACTGTTTTTGGTAGAATACATGTGAAGGTCCTGATACCAATAATGAGCATAATAAGAATACCAATATGTGAAATTTTGTACATTCTTCATGTTTGTTGTACTACATATTACTATGTTTATTGGTTATACATATAAAATTCCAGATGGATAACAACAGCACCAAACCCAATTACCACATGCATACGAAGAGTATGGCGCATAGGGGAAAGGGGAAGAAGCCTGCTGATCCAAACAAGGTTAAGGCCAATTGGGATAATGAAAAGCATGAACTGTTTGTTAGGCATTGCTTAGAGGAGATATGAAATGGTAGTAAGCCTAGCCATACTTTAAACAAGACTGGTTACGAAGATTTGGAGAATTTTTTTTCCGAAAGGACCAAGATTCATTTGTTCAAAGACCAACTGAAGAATCATTGGGATACAACGAGAAAAGAATGGAAAGTTTGGAAAGCACTCTAGAAGGAAATCGGCCTTGGTTTTGATGAGGTGAAGCAAACATATAAAATGTCAAGGGAGTGGTGAGAGGCCTTTGCAAAGGTACAACATGTCATTTTTGTCGGTATCGTCGGAAGGCCTCCTATGGTGTCGGTGCTGTCGGAAAGGATCCCGGCGGTGCGCGGGTGCGCGTGCGTGTGTGGGGGTTCTTCAGGGATTCGGATCGGATGCGTGCCCTGGCGGGCTCGGTCAGATCGTCTTCTCGGAAGGGTGAGGGGTGTCGTTCCTGGTTGAGGCGCCCGATGGCGGCTCAAGAGGATTCCAGGGTTTGTGTGATCGCCACCTGCTTTTTCTAAAACGGTTACTCTTCCCTCCTCTCTTCTTCTTCTTCATTTTAAACCGAAAACCTTCATTCCTTTTGCCTTTTCTTCCTCCATTTCGACCTAGATCCATCCTCCTCTCTTGATTTGAAAACCCTAGTTTTCGGTTCTCCTTTTTCTTTTCAATCCGAGGAAGATGACAAGGTTGAAGGCGATTGCTTCGAGGGGGAAACGACCACGGGTGGCTCGTGGAGAGCGTAGCCCGAGCTCTTCATCGTTGGAGAGCGATAGGCCGGAGGTCGAGGTTGTGGGGGAGGCTATGGGTGTGACGGAGGTGCCGCCGGTGGATATCGGTGCGGGTGAGGTTGGGGATTTGCCTTTGGGGGTTGTCCCGGAGGATGGGAGTAGCATGATAGGGTATACACGCAAGAGGAGGCGTGGGAATCGACCGGCGGTGGTCGAGGAGGTGGTTTTGGGGGTCGGGGGATCGGTTGAGGGTGCAACCGGGGGAGTAGGGGCCGAGGGGGTTAGTGAAGATGTGAGGGTGTCGTTGGATGCCCTTGTTGGGATGTTGGACAGGGAGACCACAGAGGCCAGGGCTGAGGAGGAGGAAAGTAGGGCTATGGGGGCTTTTGCGGAATTTATCTCCGGCGCGGGGAGAGTGGAGGGGACAGGAGAGGTTACGGGTGAGGCCGAGGAGTCCGAGAGTACGGGCACGGGGGCTGCAGAGGCTGGTGTGGGCGTTGAGGCTGAGGCCGTGTTTGAGGAGGATGAAGAGGAGGGGGATGACGACGGGATGGACGACCCCGACGAGGCCGAGGTGGACGCTCCTGGGTCCACACGGGCCGTAGTATGTTCCTAACTTTTTAGTCTTAGCCTTTTTATTTTTGGTGTATATGCATGTGTTTTGGTGGTATGAATAGGTTGTATATGTGTATTATACTCGTATATGGGTGTTTTAAATAGGCATGCTTGTGTATAAGTTAATCACGGTGGGATAGTAAGCATGCGAACGGGTACGGGTTGTAGAAAGAAAAGGAGATAATTTTTCATACATACATCCATGTTTGTTGTATGCATATAAAGGAAAGGAAAGGGAATGGCTTGGTATGCTTGTATGTGATGGTTTTGTATGTATGTAATCTTCAAAGTATGTTTTTATGTGTATTTGACCATGGTGGAGTAAGAGGGAGTATATGCATGCATGTTTATGGGTCTAAGTTCCTTCATATGCTTAGTTCGTGGAAAGTATATATAAGCATGATAAGCGGTATTTTGAAAATGAAGCATACGAGTAATGACCACGGTGGGATAAGAGGGTAAAGCATGTGATCTTATAGGTATGTTTTGCAAATAAAGGAGGGTAAATTTTCGTATGAAGTCTCATATTTCATGCCATTTTTTTGTTCTTTTGGATTTTAATGTGTATGAGTTTTATTGTGCTAAGCATGGTTTCTAGAAAATGAGTTCGTTTAGACTTGGATCCTTACATCTCGATCGCTTTGGACTAACCCATTTTCGTTTATTTTGTAGCGGCTGAATCGCATTCGGGCCCTTTGGCATGGGACGAAGTGGTGGTATGATGCCTTGGGGCAGGAGGAGAGGAGTTTAGTGGACGGAGCGGGCTTCCGTTCCTTCTTTCTGATTCAGCCGTTCCACGTCCATCGCCCATATGTGGAGGTAGCGGAGAGATGGGACCCGGAGAGTTGCACGTTCATCCTCCCTACTGGCGCCGTTATGCCGACCCTTGAGGACGTCCATCGGATCACCGGCCTTCCGGTCTTGGGGAAAGCGGTGATTGCAGCCACCCTTGCGGATTATAGGGGGCCGTTTTGAGAGTTGATCGGAGAATGGGAGTTCGTGGAGCGGGAGCGGACGCTGAACCGGATCCCTTTGGGGAGGCTTTCTGGGCAGTATGGCCTCGGTTCTTTTACGGAGCGTCAGAAGGGCGAAGCTGCAGCTAGCTTCGAGAGGAGGCGGGCGATGATCTAGGCGAGAGAGGCGGCCGCGTGCCCACAGAGGGCGCGGAGGGAATTGAGGGCGTTCTTTCTTTACTTCTTCGGCCGGGTCCTCTTTTCAACGGCCTCTGATAAGGTTTCCCCTCACTCTCTCTTGCTGATGGGGGACCTGGAGGGCATGGGACGCTATGCCTGGGGAGCGGCGATGCTCGCCCATCTCTTTGCGGAGCTCTCGAAGAAAGTCAAGAGGGCCGGGGGATAGAATCTTGGTGGCTTCACGCCATTTCTTCAGGTATGTGTAAGTGGTAAATGTTTTTTCTTGGTTTAGCTCACTTTGATCATGATAATTTCCCTCTTGCTTTGCTAGATCTTCGGGTACGAGCATTTCGCCATCGATCGCCCGACTTTGGCTCCGTTTGATCATGCCCTCCCTTGGGCTATGAGATGGGAACCCCGGGGATCTTCCGCTTGCACCGCCTCGCCCAATTCCGGGAGGCCTTCCGCGTCTTGTCGGAGGAAGAGGTATAAGTTTTACTTTGAGTTTCCTTGGCTTGTATTTGATTTTCTTTTGACTAAGCGCTCTTCCTATCTTTGATGTTTTTTTTTAGATGACGTGGAGGCCTTATCCGGAGGAGGTTCCCGAGGCTCTGGCGCGAGACGTCTGGTTGATCTACTTCAACGAGGTCGTGTTTCATGCGATCAACCGGGTCGTCCGCCAGCTTGGCTATCATCAGTGGGTGCCCGATCCTCTGCCACGGCGCCCCTCGATTCCGGTGGCTGGGATTCCTAGGGACACGAACCTCCCGAGGCATTACGCTACATATGTGGCGGGATGGATGGGCCGAGGCGTCTTGGTGGAGCGTCATCCTGAGGTGACTTCGAGTGACGAATATCTGGCTTGGTATCGTCAGGAGTATGCGGGTATCCTCGGGACGATGGAGGAGGAGATCCCGGACGCTTACGTAAGTTGAAAAATCCTTCTCTTCTTCTCCGTTTTCCTTCGCTTGAATATTTTCCGAATTGTATTTGTTTTTGCAGGTTGAGTTGAACGAGATGGAGAAGAGGCTCAAGACCGCCAATGAGCACCTCCAAGCGGGGGCCAGGAAGATAGAGGCGTTGCGGGTGCAACGGAGACGCTTGCAGGACCAGGTCCGGGTCCTCGAGGCTCAGGTGGATGCTCTGTCGAGAGCGAGGGCCGACGGCGCTTCTTCTTCTTCCGCCCCTCCTCCTTCCATGCCTTCCGAGTGAGAGCTCGAGCTGACGAGGGAGCTAGATGCGGCCTGGAATGAATTGACGGCCATACAGATGGAGTTGGGCCAGGCGAGGGGTAGGGCTTCTCGAGCCGAGGAGACGGACCGGCTGAGGTCCATGATGGCTTCGAGAGAGGAGGGTTTCATTACCCTAGGCCGTGAGAGGGACTCCCTCCAGATGAGGGTGTCAGAGTTGGATGCTTCAGCGGGTGTTCCTGGAGGTTTGATGGGAGACATGGTTCGTTCTCTCAAGGCGGCTGGGGATAGGGATCGGGAGGCGCTCAGGGCATCTGAGGCGAGGGCACGGGAGTTGGAGGAGAGGTTGAGGGCTGTCGAGGATTGGGCTAGAGGGACAGAGAGTCGTCTCCGACAGAGATTGGAGAGGAGAGACAGAGATATGCAGCAGGTTCATCTCTGGGAGGCGACTATGAGGGAGAAATTGGTTGGAGGGGGCTCCATGACCGAGGCGGACCTCGACCTTCTTCCGCTTGAGCCTGACCATTCTCTCTCGGCTTCCTTGGTTACTAGGGCCACCTTTAGCCGTGCTTCTCGTCCTTCAGCATCTCGAAGTCGCGGGATATACGCGAGGGCTGCGTCCTCGGTTCGAGAGACTCCTGCCGCTCCTGATGCTCTAGAGGTTCAGTCTTCTCATCAGCCACCACTCCCTTCTCAGCCAAGTCAGGATGTTCCTCCTACTCAGCCTCCAGCGGATGACGATACGTCAAGGTATAGCTTCTTTGTGTCTTGGTTTTAGGTAGAAGAATGGTATATATGCGAGGAATTCATGCTTTTCTCCTTTTGTTTTGACTCAGGTGATATTCTGGTGGAGTATAGCTCAAGACTTTAGAATTTTGGAGCTCTCGGTGGATTTTTATTTTATTTTGATTGTAGGTTTACCCCTTTTTTTAAACAATTTTCCCTTTCTTTCTTTGGTTTATGAACAACCATGGCTGTTTTAAACTTGGTTTATTGGTTTCAGTTTGGTCGCGTATGTGGAATAGTTTTTATAAGGTTGTATGGGTGGATGAAAGGATGAATGGGTGCATGGTTTGGTGTATGATTTTTGTTTTAGTGGTTGTTTGATTCGTAGTTATACTGTTTTTATGTGTGTATGAATGTATGAAATGTGTGTGCATAGGTTTCGGGGGAGAATGTTTTCTATTGGTATCAAAGGAGTCGAAGAGTTGAAAAGTGGGACTGACAGCAGGTTTTTTGGGCAGCAGGTAGGGGACGGCTAGTTAGGTTTAGCTGCCCCCTTCCTGGGACATGCTTACCTAAAACCAAGGCTGGGGCGGCTTGTTGTGTCTAGCCGTCTGGTGAGGGGTGGCTAGTCGGGTTTAGCCGCCCCTTGCTTGGGACAATTCTTTTGGTCTTGCTGCTCCTGTCTGCTGCTACTGGAAGCCTTCGTGACCGTTTCAACTTTTGAGACCTATAAAAACATCCTTTCTATGGACCAAGTATTAAATCTGTCCGGATTGCACCCCTGCACCGACTTTCGAGCTCTTCTTGCTTGAATTGTCAAGGGCTACAATCCATCTTAAGGTAAAATGAAAAGATAATGCGAGAAAGTAAAGTGCGGGAAACCATGCTTTAGTATGCAAGGAAGGGATTCCAAGTGCGTGAGCGAAAATTTTTAAGTGTGTGTGAAAGTGGGACAATTTTCTCTCAAGCATGTGCGGAAGGGCATAGAATGAGTGTAGGTGGGGGTAATCTTATCATTGGTACGGGGGGTCAATTTTAACATTTAAGAAAATCGGATGCCTAGGTGTTTTGGAAAAGGAAAATGCGAACTTATGCGTAAGTATGAGTGGCATAAGTGGGCATTTTAATTCTTCAATGGTTTTTCTTTTATGTGAGAGGGCAATGTTCTCAACCTCCTTTATTAAAAGATACCATCAAGTCCCCGTGAAGGAGCCCTTGTGGTCACCTATATCCAAACCAGGGTTGTATTTGAAAGGCATAGGCCTTAGGTGCCGGTTTTTCTAGGTTCATGGTTCTCAAATGCTTGATCGTATTATTCTAAACATGCTGAAAAATCCATGAGGGTACCAGGAGTCAAGTTAGATAAGCTTCCTTTGGATAGGCAAGTTTCTAAGTGAACTCACGTGATTGTGTGATTTGTAAACCTGGAAATGATCTACCTTTGGTCGAAATTTCGCCTTTCCTGGTAGACATAGTCCAATTTTGAATCCCATTGTGAAAAAATAAAAGGGGGGGGGGAGAATGGGGTAAGAGTAATATCTTCCTTTTGGGCAATATTTTAGAATTGTCCCAGTCTAGCATATGTCCTACTTTCTAGGTCCCTCTAGCTTTCTTCTTTTTACCACTTCTTTATTTTTGGGTGGAAAGTACAGTCCGTTGTTTGGATCTGTACTAGTATAGCCGTTGACTAGCGTATACCGTGTGTAAAGGCGTGAAAGCCTGCTAAAATAGAGAGTTTAACCCGTTCACTTGTGTGTTATTTTTCTTTTGTTGGCCTCTCATTGCCTGCTTTTTTTTTGGTTTGAGGGGGGGGGGCTCTTCTGTTTTTCACCCCGGTTCTTTTCGTGCTTCCCCTCTAGAAGTGTTTGTACAGTGCCAGAGCCAGATTTGGGACATATGCCAGGTCTAGGTAACTCCTCATTTTGACCAAGGGTTAATATGAGGGGCGGAAATAAGGGTGGTTTTGCTTTGGGGGTTTTAAATTGTCCCAGTCTACGGGGTAGACAATTTCTCTTCCATCAGTTAAATCTATCGTCCAGTTATACGTGTGTGTATGAAGTGGCATGATTTGGCAGAGATGTGTTCAAATAGATACGAGTTTATCTTTGAGAGTCTTATAATTCTATCATCAAGTACTAAATGCTGGAAATTGCAAGAAGAAAGAATAATAGTTCTCAAGTATTGAAAGTTATTCATGCATGAATTTCTTTAGATAAAGTGCAATCCACGAACCTGAAACCTCGACTCCTTCGGCATCTACTAAGCGGTAGGCATTCCCGGAATAGGCATGGGTGATCACATAGGGTCCCTCTCATGTGGGTTGCAACTTCCCTCTTGGGTGAGGCTGTCTTGATGGCATGATTTGCTTAAGTACTAGTTCCCCGATTTCAAATTTTCTTTTCATTACCTTCTTTTCAAATGCCCTTGCCACCCTTCTTTGGTAGGCCTGGGCATGGTCTGCCGCTCTTAATCTTTTCTCGTCTAGTAGTTCTCTCTTTTGGTATATTTTTTTGATAATTTATGTTTTCTAAAGTGTGGAGACAGATGCATACTTACGGTTTTGAAAAAGGGGCATGCGTTGGCGGATATATATACTTTTGAAAAAGGAATGGAGATAAAGTTTGAAAAACAAATTTGTTTTTAGAAGGAAAGCATGGAAAGACAGTTTGTAAAATGTTTTTGACGGAAATCATGGAAGTACGGCTTTGTAAAATATTTTGCTTTAAAGAAAGGTGTGGAAGTGCAGATTTGGAAAACGTTTTCATTTTGAAGAGGAGTGGAAATACAGTTTAAATATTTTCGTTTGTTGGTAAACAAGGAAAGTTTGGGGGAAGTGCTTTATTTTGTTTGGAAGTATGAAAATACAATTTTGTAAAACTTTTGTTTTGAAGGAGAGTGCGGAAAACATGTTTTAGAAAAACATTTTTTTGGTTTTTTAAAGAAGAGTGGAAATAAAGCTGGAAACAAGTATGTTCAAGGTTGGGGAATGAAAGCTGATTAGCATGTATTTTTGGATTTTAGTTTCTTTTAGGAAAGCAGGTAAACAAATATGTATAATGTGATAAAAACGAAAGCTGGTAAACAAATATTTTTAATTTTGGTTTTTAGGAAAGGCTGTAAACAAATATGTACAGGGTATGAAAGCTTACGCGGGGGATCAGTACCTGGTTCTTGGATTGTATTGTTTCCTTGAGTCGGCTTTGCTTGGGCGGCCGGCTGATGTCCGGTGGGGGTCCCCTATTCCCGAACTCTTCTTCCCTGAGTCTCTTCAAAGGCCTTCCTTGATGGAGCAGTTCTTCGTCGGTGGAGCCTGATTGCCAACATGCGAGCACCTCTAGCCGGATGCACATGGCACAGACGCTCCAATTCCGGGCCCGTGTCTCGTTAAAGCATGCTTCTCCCCATATGGATACTACTTTCCCGCGGTATGGGAAGCGAAGACATTGGTGTCGGGTGGATGAGACGGCTTCAATGTTGTTGAGCCATGTCCTCCCAACAATCAGAGGGTGGGGTGATTGAATGTTCATTACCATGCAGTTGACGATGGTGGAGATCGGGCCGATCTTTAGTGGGAGCGTGACCAGTCCGCAAGCGTTCTTGCGCGTGTTGTCGAAGGCATAAATGTATTCGTCCGAGGGCTCCAATCTGGGAACCCTGCCTTCTAGCTTTTGGTAGGTGGAATATGTAAGAATGTTAGTTTCCGCTCCCGTATCGATGAGAATGTGCCGGAATTCCCTTCCTCCGAGTATGGCAGTGATTGCGAGGGGTGCGGAGCGTGCTCCGGCTTCTGCGACTTCATGGGGGAGGAAGGTGATCGAGTTAGGTTCTGTAAGATCGCTTGTGGATGCAGGGTCCTGGCTGTTTCTTCTGAGGGATAGTTGTTGTCGTAAGGGGACCCAGGTGGGCAACCACCTTCATCCTCATTCCCCGGTCGCAGGGCTAGCGTGAACATATTATGTATCGCCCAGTTGTTCTCATTTTCATACTGGAGGCGCGCCTCTCCCCAGATTATCAGGATATGACTCAAGAAGGGCAGTCGAAGGCATTGGTGCCGGGGGGAACAAATAGCTTGGATGCTGTCTAACCATGGTCACCCTAACATCAATGGGTACCTTGTGTCGATGTCGGCCATGAAGCAGGCTACTTCACAGATAAGAGGGCCGACGGACAGCTCGAATGTTCTGGGGCCGCAGAGAGTCTTCCCGGTATGGTTGAAAGCTTGAATAGTATGGTGGGCGGTTGGACAGGAGGACGGCCTAGTCTGGGTATCTTTTGGTAGGTGGAGCACGTCATTATGTTCATTCCTGACCGTGGATCCACGAAGATGTTATTTAGCCACAACATTTGAAGTCGTCAGCGGATGTGTAGGGAGTAGACTCGCAGTTTGGGATCGGGAGGTCTTGGTCAGTGAACGAAATGGTCATTGGACGGCGGGGGCCGTCGACAGTGTCGGTACTCTTGGAGGACCCGTTGTCGTCCGGATGCAGATCATCCGACGTACATTCCCCTCCTTCGGGTTCTTCGCTAGCTCCTTCGGGGATCTCCTCAAATGGCTCTTCTTCTTTGTCTCCTCCCGGGTTTTCTAGTCTGCTTTCGCGGACTCGATGTCGATGACCATGGGAAGGGCGAGAACTGCATCTCCTTCTTCGCGATAGAATATGGCGAGGTCATGATTGTCGAGGTTCTGCTCTTCCTCCTCAGATTCTTCGAATAGACTGTCGTCAGTGACGTCTTCTGAACTGCTTGGTTGTGGTGATGGTTGTCTCCCTCTTCTGACCATGTTTACCATGTGGGCTCCAGATGTGGATGCTTGGTTTTGACCTGACAATGGGTCAGTAAAAATGCCAAGTGGCTTGGAGGCTCGAGAATTGCCCTGGTTTAAGTGGCTTTTGATCATGGCCCAATCAAGGCGTCTGTCATCATTTAAATTGTAAATAAAATCCCAAAAAATAATGCATTGTTCTACGGTATGACCATGTTGTTGGTGGTATTGACAGTAACGCAGTCTGCTGGCCCCGGGGAGTGGAGGTTTAGCAGCTGGGAGGGAGATACTATTTGTGTCCATTAGTACCCTCAAAATCCTAGTTAGTGTTTCTGGGAGGGGAGGGTAAGTGTCCCTCTTTCCCATTCGTCTCTGATCATAGGATGTTGGAGGGGAGACCTCATTATAAGTATCTTGGGTGGGCTGCCTAGGATTTAGGTTCTCACTTCTTAGGAAGCTGGAATAAAAAGGGGTCCTAGGCTGGCCTTGTCTTGAGATTACAGGGCTTTGGATCGGGGAATTTTGGATTACCGGGTTTTGTTGTGTCGGTACGGGGACGGGTACTGATCGAGTAGTGAAGTTTTGGTTGATTGGATGAGGCGGCGCATATCCGGATGAACCGAACGTGTACTGTCTCGAAGCCGTTCCTCGATCAGGAACTCGTGCTCCGTTCAGGTAAACTGCCGATACTTGTGTAATAATCCCCTCTACCGTGGGGGTTTGTGCCTTACGAGGCGGTTGTCCAACCCTATGGCTGATAGGTGGGGACTGGGTTTGGACTACTGGGGCTGCACAACGGGAAATCCTGTTGTGGCGGTCAATTGGAAGCTGATACGTAGTACAGTCTCCGTACGAAAGGCTCGTATGAAGCTCTGACTCAGGCTCTGTAACATCATGTCAATTTCTTGACATTCTGTGAGTTGCAGGCCGGTTCGGTGGACAAGCGTGCGCCACCGAGACACGTATTGTTTGAATTCCTCCCAAGGCCTCATTCTCTCTACGGTTAAATATGAAATAGAGGGGGTTCTAATTCTCTAGTAACCATAGCGGCCCAAAAATTTCTCGCTTACAGCCGAGAAATTCGACAAGTGATTTACAGGGAGGGTGGAGAACCATTGTAGTGCTTCTCCTTCCAATGATTTCTGGAAGAGGAAGACTAGCAGAGGTTGATTATCTAGAAACGGGCGTGCATCTAGATGAAAGGCAGTTAAATGAATGTCTGGGTCTCCACGACTGTTATACCGACGGAATTTGGGGATTTTTAATCCCTCCGGTAGGTGGACTGACGGGATTTGTCTCATGTTATGTAGAGACATGTGTTTGGGGGCTGAGAGACCAGTCTTTGAGAGGATTCTCCGGATGGTTTCATCTAGTGTTTCTCCCATGGGAGGGCTGCCTAGCGGTCCCGAGTTTGGGGTGGCCTGGTAAGGGCCTGGGGTGGAAACGGCTGGGAATATTGGATTGGCGGGGAAAAGGGGGGTGAACGAAAAGACGCTCGGGTTGACCGAGTGACTGGATGTTAACGGGGTTTTGGGAACGGCCTTAGGGGTTTCGATAGGGGCCTCCTGTCTTAGGGCTTTGACCTGGCGATAGTCGGCGAGGTCACGAAACATGTCCTCTATGGATTGGTATCCTAGATTGGCCATCTTTTCCTCTAGATAGGTCAGGAATTGCGTGGCCTGACCCTCTTGGTGGATTCTTTCCTCTAGTATCTCCTCCTCTATGTGGGATTCCATGATGCATGTGAAATGATTTAAGGGAACGAATGCAGATATAAAGCAGTAAATAAAGCGGTAAAGGATTGCGCAGCTGTGTGCGGTTTACAAAGCAGTAAAGGATTGCGCAGCGGTGTACGGCTTACAAAGCAGTAAAGGATTACGCAGCTGTGTGCGGCTTACAAAGCAGTAAAGGATTGCGCAGCGGTGTGCGGCTTACAAAGCAGTAAATGATGCAGTGATGCAAAGTAGTGGAGGATCTGATTCGAGGGGTGGGAAATTCTAACCTTCCTAGAGGGTTGATAGCATTCTAGTCAAGCTTGTAAAAGGGGGCAGAAGAGGATTACCTTTTGTTGTTTTTCACGAAGGAGGTCCCACCGTGATCGCCAGATTTGTCGGTATCGTCGGAAGGCCTCCGATGGTGTCGGTTCTGTCGGAAAGGATCCCGGCGGTGCGCGGGTGCGCGTGCGTGTGTGGGGGTTCTTCGGGGATTCGGATCGGATGCGTGCCCTGGCGGGCTCGGTCGGATCGTCTTCTCGGAAGGGTGAGGGGTGTCGTTCCTGGTTGAGGCGCCCGAAGCGGCTCAAGAGGATTCCAGGGTTTGTGTGATCACCACCTGCTTTTTCTAAAAGCAGGAAAGGTCGGGTTGGATTTGATCGCTACGTGGGGAGTTTGTGGGGTCTCCGCTCTGAGACACGGATATACCGTACACAGTGGTGAAAAACAGATAATCCTATTATGCTTCCTGGGCTTGATTAAAGGAGTCTTGGGACATAGGGGTGCAAATAGGGTGTGTATAGGGGGCGGCTAGTGGGATCAAGCCGTCTGGTGAGGGGCGGCTACTAGGGTTTAGCCGTCTGGGGCCTGGTCTGGTTTGAGCAGAACTTCAGAAGGAAATGAGTTTGGTTTTGGACAGAGGCTAAGCTAGGTTTAGCCCGGGTTTCTGGAGGGTGGAATGAGAGGGTATTTTATGTAGGAAATGCGTATTTCTCTCACAAAAGGGCTCTCTCTCTCTCTCTTGGGATTTCTAGTGGGGAAAGGGAATGTGAATTGTGGGTTGTGTATTGGTGTCTTTTGGATTGCGGATGTTGATTTGTGGATGATGGATTGAAGGCTTGGGACCTCCTCTATTTATAGTAAAAAAGAGGCAGGGGAATATCCAGGGGGTAAAAGAGTGGCTTGACTAATAGTGTGTGCGATTAGACCCCTCATTAATTCTCTGATTCTTCTGTCAGGACCAGGTGAAGGGCGGCTAGTGCTAACTAGCCGCCCAGTATGGGGCGGCTACTTCCTGCTAGCCGCCCCTATCATGACCTGCCAAACGTCCCATCTCTGACAAGCGGTGGCTTTGGTCGGTTACTTGGGTTGATCTAGCTAAGATAGGGCGGTTAAAGATCATCATCCGCCACAATGATCAGCATTTAATACTGCTTTATGTCCCATCCAGGGGACTGGTCAAAAGTCGGCCAGGGGGGCGGCTAGTGCTAACTAGCCGCATGGTATGGGACGGTTAGTTAGGTCTAGCCGCCCCTTGGCAGGGACTTAGGGTTTTTGGGTTTCTGGTTTTAGCTTAGGGCTAGGGTTAGGGTTTGGGTTTAGGTTTTCTGGTTTTTAGCTTAGGGCTAGGGTTAGGGTTTGGGTTTAGGTTAGGGCTAGGGCTAGGGTTAGGGTTAGGGTTAGGGTGGGTTTAGGTTAGGGCTAGGGTTAGGTTTCCGGTTTCCTGAACTTCGGTTCTCTACTAGATGTCCAAATGTGGGATATTTCCGGGTGTTAATTGAAGTATTTTTGTCTCTCTGGACGGTCAAAATTGGGGTATCTACAATTTTGTTATTAATTTTTCCATCTATAAATATGTCAATGACCAATATGTGAAATATTTACTGACCTCTATTGTCTACGTGTTTGGCATTTTTCTATTTTTGTAGAAATACCCCGGAGTAGATAAGTTACAATATCAACCTTTACTGCTAGAGGATGAATTGGACATCTTGTTTGGTGGGGCAGCAGCTAATGGAGAAATTAATAGCATCCCATCATCGACATCATCTTCAACCATTGGGAAATGAACACTGAAATCTCTAGATGCGGACATGGTAGATGCTTTTTATGAGCCTAACATGTTCTATGGTTCCCAGGAAGAACCACCTACTCAGTCATGTCCCATTGCTCCACGAAACAGTGTTCCACCGACCAGCAACAATAGAGGACAGGAGGCAACTAGTCCCCATCACCCTACTCAGTTACCATGTGTTCCCATGGTTACGAAAAGACCAAGAACTGCAGTTGGTCAACAATTGGGTTTATTAATTGAACACATGTGTGAAGTGATGGGGTTGAGGACCAAATTCATGTTTGGGGACACCTCGAAGGTTCCTGAATTTTTGTAGCAATGAAAATGGTGGAGAGGAATGAATTGATACCAAATGACACACATATGTACTTCTTCGCTATTGACATGCTTCGTGATGTGGGAAATCGGGAAGTGTTCTGTTCATTCCCTACCGATATCAGAAGGGCCAACTGGATGGTGTACAAGTTCCAAAAGACACATGGTTTTTAGGGATCACCTTGGCTGAGGATGGTTTTGTTGTTCAATAGGCACATTTTGGGAACAACATTAACATTCACTCACCACATGAGATGGATATATCTCACTTTTTCATGCCATATGGGCATTTAACCATACTTTTGTTCGTCAAACCTTGCATTATCATATAATTGACGAAATAAATGTTATGTAGTATATTAAACTATGATATAATTATGATGTGTTTGACTATATGTTTAGATGTAAAATATGCTTAAAATATTAATGCATGATGTTCTCTTTAGATGTACAATATCTAGGTAATGTGATGCGTGCCTTTGTCTGTATGTTTCTGTTAATAATGTTTGAATATAACAAGACCTATTGCCTCCACATCCTCAACAATGACAAGCAGAAGACCTATGATGTTAGTAATTCCGTAATCATATTAAAGGACATCTTTTCTACTAATGTGTTGATGTGGCATGTTATTAATTCCATACCACTAATACATGTGTTTTTGTGCATGTAGGAACATGTATGATTTGGATGAGGAGCTCGAGATCAATATTATGATAATGATATTCCTTGACCTATTGCTAGCATACGAAGCATCGTACCTAAATAAGCAGATAACACTATAACAAAATAGGATTTTGATGACATGTGAAAACCATCACCAAAACCCTTATGCCTGTCACAAAAAATCTATAGTGACATTCGGACGTGCGTCGCAACTGGACCAATCGCCATAGCATTTCGTGATGGTTAAAGCCAGTCTGTCACTGTACGTGGCATATAGTGACAGACACACCCGTCACCATTGGTTGACAATAGGTGACATACACAAATGTCTGTCATCCTTGACTGACATTCAATGACAAGCGGCGCATAAGTTTTAATGACGGTTGACACATGACCGTCACCTTTGGCAATATATGGTGATAGACGTATCTGTCACTATAAGCCGATAAATAATGGATTGGTAGTTAATGTCAGTCACCTTTTGTAGACATTTAGTGACAGATTATTATTGTCATTATAGAATATATAATTATAATCAAAATTTTCCGTGACAATCAATAATCATAGCTGCTCTATCAATAATAAAACATTTCAATATAATAATTTATAAATAATTATTTTACTAAAAAAGTAATCATATCAGGTACAATCACAATTTAAAAAGTAAAAATAATAAAAACATTTAATATATAAGAGAATCTCAACAATTCATTACATTATTTCAATCAATATTCAATTGCATTATTATAAGGGTTCAAATATGCAAATATAAAATATCAACGTCCTTGAAGAATATTGTTCCTCTTCACTTTCGTCCAATCTATCTCCACCTACAAAAATATTGATTATAGAAAAATGATTAATGAAACATTAATTAATTAAGAAAATAAAAAAATTATTACGCACTTACAAATGCTCGAGGCCATACAATATGGTGTCCAATAGCATCTCAATTTTGATTGGCTGTTGATGGTTTTAAGTGTTCCATGTCACCTCTCAATTTTCTTGTAGAATCTAATGGATATTTGACCACTACTTCACACCATCCATCACCCAACAGTGTTCCTCCAACAATTTTGATTGGCTGTTCGTTAAGGAGCATCTCATTTACCGATAATTTTTCTCAATTGATAAAATCTTGATAGGAAATACTTAAAACTATTATACATGTCAGAAGAAAAAAACATAAAAAAATTAGTAAATACATATTGCATGTATACATAAAAATAAGTAAATCTTGTAGGATTTTATACTACCTCATCAACCATGTTAGTCTTTTCATTCATAGGATATTTTTATGTGATTAGTGTTGTTGAGATGGAAAAGCATCATCATCCTACAAAACAAGTATGTACAGTCATTTTAATTCTTAGTGCATTCTAGATTGTTAATAAACTAGAAAAAATAATGAAAAAGTTTGTACATAATAAAAAATATAATATAATGTACTCAATACAAATGAGACCCATATAAAAAAGCTGTAAATGAGAAATAAATTAGTGTTAAATTACAAACCTCGGGAGAAAGGTCAACATGATGGCTAGCGGGCCTAAGAATTGATTTCATTTGGAGAATGTATAGAATGATTAATTCCACCCATTTCGAGCCTATCAACAATAACTACATAAGATCGTCTCCTTGTTAGAACTTTTCTTGAAGGCATATTCAATGAATTTCTCCATGCCATCCATATATTTTCAGTGGATCTCAGAAAATGAATCAACTCTTATCCATTATAATATTTTTGTAATTGTCTGAAATGTTTATATATTAGAACAAAAATTATATTCAGACAATTAACTAAAAAGAACAAAAAATTATGAGACACAATATAATTACTTGAAAATTGCTTCAAATAAAATGCCTAGGGTAGCTGATCTCCATATTAAAACCAAATCAGTCCTAAATATCCATAAAAAATATTTTAGTTATCTTTGTCATTCATGTTTCTTTCACTTTATTAATGATAAAAAAAGATATGACAATTCCTGGAAAGAATGATGCACAAATGCCTAATTTAATATTCTATGAATAAATCCAAATACACGACATGTCTAACAATAAAAAATTATTTGTGCTTAAAAATAAATAATTAGTGGGTGTTTCAAAAAATCATAAATAAAAAAAGAATTGGGAGAGAAGAGGAGGACCTGATGATTGTTTCACCACGAGATTGGAGGATGTAGAGCAGGTGATGAAGGGTTGGAGGATGTAATCGAATAGGAGATGATGGAGATGGGCTCACGGTGATAGTGGGGGATGTTTTGATTTCAGATTTACTGGACTCAGTGGGGGTGCAATGTAAAATGGGAGAGAGAGACCAACACTAACTTTTTTCTTTTCTTTTTTCATGGGAAAGCAATCATTGCCGGGGAGAATTGTAGTAAATTGGATGGCTCTGATTTTTTGGCACTTGATTCTCACATATTTTGTAAGATTTATAATTACAATATAATTATATAGATAATAAATATAGCTTTCAAATTTAATTGTGAATATGCTTTTTGTGACATTTCATTAGTGTATGTCACCTAATAAATACAAATGATAATTTTTCAATAATGTTTGTTACCTATAAATATTATTTGTGACTTTTTTAATATGTATGTCACGATAACGAATATTTATGTGACACATTTTAAGCAACTGTCACAAAAATAGAATTTCGTGACAAACAAATGTAACAATAACAAAAAATTATGTTTACTGTGACACGGATTCTTGACTGTCATCTGACAATAGTTTAAGGTGACAACTATTCAAAATGCCTATCACCAAAACCCTGTTTTGTTTTAGTGTAGTCCATGCCCAAACTTACCCAGGTAACCAAAGGGTGTTTGCCATGCTTAATGGACATTGGCGTGTGTGTTTAGATACATGTCGTGTGATGCCCTCTGTCTTTATCAATTTGTGTAACCTACTTAAGTCTTGGGGTCTAGCTCAAAGTTCACGACATGTGTCGGTTGAGGAGCAGATGAGAATTTTCTTACAAACCATAGAGCATAATGACAAAATAGGGCTATGCAAGATACATTGTGCCATTTGGGTGAGATGATCAGTAGATACTTTAATCAAATTCTGAATGCCATATGCTCCTTAGCGCTTGAGATGGTTCCTCCAGAAGGGTCTCTAGACACCATCCCTGATCACATCCTTCAATACTGAGGATGAAAGTATTATCCATATTTCAAAGATTGTGTAGGTGCACTGGATGGGACGCACATCCATGCAAATGTACCCGTTGATAGACAACTTGCCCGTCGGAGTGGTAGGTCAAGACACCTACTAAAATATGCTAGCGGTGTGTGATTTTAATATGCGATTCACATTTGTCTCTGCCAGATAGGAGGGAACAACGCATGATGCGAAAGTTTTGGCCCACGTAGTGTACAACCCAGAACATAATTTTCCACATGCTCCACCTGGTCAGTATATAATGATTATGAATATCTGATCAACTTGTTATTGACATGTACTTTATTAATGGTTGTTCATATTTATTACTGCATGTAAGTATTATGTGGTTGGTGCTGGGTATCTGAATCGTACGGGTTTCCTAGTCCCTTATCGAAATACAAGATATCACCTGCCTGAATTTCAGCGTGCTGCCACTGGGGGGAAGAAAGAAATCTTCAATAGCTTACATTCTCTTTGCGGAAGGTAATCGAGAGAGCATTCGGTGTGTTGAAGAAAA
Organism: Acorus calamus; assembly: GCA_030737845.1. Taxonomy (NCBI): domain Eukaryota; kingdom Viridiplantae; phylum Streptophyta; class Magnoliopsida; order Acorales; family Acoraceae; genus Acorus; species Acorus calamus. Next base: position 12,720,206 of record CM060866.1, read on the forward strand.
GATGGCCCATTCTGAATCTCATGCCGAACTTCCCATACAGAACTCATGTAAAAATTGTCATTGCTTCAATGGTCATCCACAACTTCATTATTGATCAGAGGATGGAGGACGAGGTGAATCTCGAATTTCAAGAAGCAAATGTTCCACGGGAGGGTGCCCCCATTGGTGAGATTTTGCACTTCAATTCTATGAATTTTTGTAGATGATGTTTAAACTTTCACAGGCGAAGTAGAACAACATGCTATTCACACACTAGCAGGCCCTCTTCAATATTTCAATTTCTATTTTTTTTTGTAGTGGGATATGTATTCACCCATGTACTGACCCCTAGTTCATATGTGCTTTTACATTTGCATAGATTTTTCTGAGATATATAAATGATAACAGAGCAATATGTTGAACTGCTGCTCGAGTGCAAACCAATCAATTTGAACAAAAAAATCTGTCCGAATTCATAAAATTTTTGTGAACAAGGTTGTTGCCGAATACGAAAGTGGAATTTGTAGTCGTCTCTTTTCGGAGATGATTCATTTTGAAGAGACAAGGGTAGTTAGGTAATTAAGCAAGTGAGGTTTCCTGTGTTTATCATTTCACATGGCAAAAAGGTAATTAATTCAAATTTCAACCGGCAGCTTTGTCTAGCTGCAACAAACAGGATTTTTTCCTAATCTAAAATCACCCCCATATCATTACATCTTAAAAAATCGTGTATAAAGCTAAAAATAATTTTTCAAACCGTGTTTCTAAATACAGCCTAAAAAACCAAAATTTTGTTTTTAAAAAAATTTCTTAGTAAATGAAAATTCTAAATGGAAGATATATTAACAGAGTAAAAGAAAATATATGGTAAACGAATCTTAAGTTTAAAAGACATAAATTCTCAATACACAAAGTTCTATAAATTGAACATGTACAAAATATAAAGATAACAATGAAGATTTCATTGTGGTCTCTGCAGGTGTTTGGACAATATGGTTGACACACAACATGGCCATATTTAAAGCGTGCAAGTCTACATGGAAAATATGATAGAAATGGCGATGTACTTCATGGTTGACTAGGGCCATTTCATAGCGGGGATGCGCAGAGTTAGCTTTCGAGGGGGACGACTAAGCATCACTGAGTAGTGGGCAGCAGGCCTATTCTCAGGTGTCAAGATGCTAGATCCTCGTCTTCTGACTCGTTTGCTTGGGGTTATTTTTCTTTTTTTGGTTTCCCCTTTTCCTCTTTATATTCCCCTTCTAATCCCCGCTTTGTATCGATTTAGTTTTTAAATCGTAATACAATTTCTACCTTCTGCATAAAAAAAAAAAATTTCATGAATTCTTTCTCAAATACATAAATAAAAGGTAATAAATGATGAAGATATCCCATATATCTCTCTCTCAAGATAGAAAATTCATAAATAGTGAAGATTTTTCCTCCATCTTTACCTTCTCAATCATAAGAATTCAAACTCAAAACCCCAAAAGCAATATAAATATCGTCTCTTTTTCATACAACCCTCCAAATCATATTAAAAAAAAAATTCCTAATATGGCAATACTTCCACCAACCACTCCCTTGTGCATCTTCTATTCTTCTTATTCCATCTCTCACTTATTCTACCAATACTACTTGTAAATGCAGACGAAGCCCTCATAAAGACAATCTGTTCCGAGACCCACCACGTCGACCTCTGTCTCTCGACCCTCAAATCCGACCCACTCAGCTTCACCACCGACTGCCTCGGCCTGACCAAGATCACCATCAACGCTACCACCAAAACCTCCGACGACATAACAAATTACGTGAAACGACTCTACTGCGACGCCAAGGCCGGGCGAACGAAGAGTGCGATCGCGGACTGCGTTGAGCTTTACAAGGACGTGAAGGACCAGTTCGGGAACGCGGTGAAGGATTTGAATGCGGGAGACGACGCGGGCGCAAACGCGAACGTTTCGGCCGCGTTGACGGACGGGGAGACATGCAAGGATGGGTTCGATGAGGCCGGGGCGGGTTTACCGGGCGGGCTCCAGACGTTGGGGGTGCATTTCTTAGATTTGTGTAGTGTGGTGCTCTCCATGATCAATCACCTTAAATGATTGATTTGTTGATGTGTAGATCATCACATTTATCATGATCTATTAATCTTTAATGATCATAATAAAAATAATATTGAAGCATTACACTTGATGATTTCCCCCCTTTAATTTGGTAAGGGTGTTGATACGGTGGGTTAGACCAATATTGAAATTATGCATAGCACTAATACATTTAGTCCATGTTACATGCAGTATCATGATCTCATCTACAACCTCATATATAATGGGTCAGGGGCATAACTAGCCCTCTATTTTACTTGTTTTCTGTCTGCGATATCCCCTCTTGCTGAGTTTTTCAAACATGGGAACTGTAGCATGAGTAAACTGACACTGGGTTGCTCCGTGCACGATAGCTAAGTACCCCGACCGTGGATTGGATCACTCACCATTTTAATTTTTCCGCCTTCCACCTGGATCATTCTTTCCGTTGAAAATTCTAGTCAAGACCTAGCCTTTGACAGTCCAAATCAACTCCTTGAATTGTATTGGTCATGAAACCAAGACCTTGAAGGTCAGGCTAGACAAAATAGGGGTCTCTTTTCTTATCATCGGTCGAAGTCTTTCTCACTTCACGCAAAGACTCCGTCTGATGAGGGTCAATTGTAGATACCACAATTTTGACCGTCCAAAGAGAAGAAAATTACTCCAAGTAACATTTTTAAATAACCACATTGGATCGTATAGAAAACTACCCAAAGTTGAATAGATATGAAAATAGAAGGAAAAAGAAAAAAACTGTCAGAAGGTGGCTACTTGAAACTAGCCGCCCCTCCTCAGGCGGATACTTTCAAGTAGCCGTCGACGCAGAGAAAAGGTGGCATCTTGAAAGTAGCCGCCCCTCACTGGCGGCTAGTTTCAACTAGTCGCCCCTTAACCGACCCCAGACCGCTTCTCCTGATGGGATATAAAGCAGTATTTAATGCTGACTGGCAGGTCATCATGGGGGTGGCATCTTGAAAGTAGCCGCTCCTCACTGGGCGGCTAGTTACGAGTAGCCGCCCCATGTCTGGACAAATTTTCACAACAAATATATGGACTCCTTAGGGGTGAAGTTTGCTTAAACCACTCTATTATCCAACCCATGCCATTGTCCAATGAATAAACCTATGCATCCCTTTCTACTATAAAAGGAGGGGTAGGGGTGAGAATCAAAGGGTGACAAATTCATTTTCCAAAAGTGTGTGTTAGAAAGAGAGAGAGAGAGAGAGAGCCTTTAGTTGAGAGAGAAGGAAAGCAATTCCCCACCAAATTCCACTCTGCATAAACCCCCCCTCTAAACCATTGTCCTAAACCTCTCTTAGCCCTAGCCAAACAAATTCAAATTCCTACCTAGGTGCTATCCAAATATAGAAGAGGAAACCCCCAACACCACTTTCAATCCTCACTACCACCACCCTAGCCAAGGCTGAAACACTTCCCTACATAGGTTCTTTCCAAATCCAGAAAACCAAGAACCAGGTACCAGGCGGCTAATCCAAACCAGCCGTCGGACCCAGATGGCTAGGTTCAAGTAGCTGGCGGTTTACTGTTATTTCTATTACTTGCTCTATTTATCTGCTTTATTTATATATCCGCTTTTCGACCAATACTCAATGTTTCAACTAGAGGCGGCTAACACCCCCTTGGTTGAATTCTGTACGGTGGTCACTTTTCTTCTTTTTACAACTTTTATTTACTTGTGCTCTATATCTGTTTTTCGACCAATACTCGACGTTTCAACTAGAGGCGGCTAACACCCCTTGGTTGAATTCTGTACGGTGGTCACTTTCTTCTTTTTTTACAACTTTTATTTACTTCTGCTTTATATCTATTTTTCGACCAATACTCGACATTTCAACTAGAGGCGGCTAATACCCCTTGGTTGAATTTTGTACGGTGGTCACTTTTCTTCTTTTTACAACTTTTATTTACTTCTGCTCTATATCTATTTTTGACCAATACTCGATGTTTCCAACTAGAGGCGTCTAACACCCCTTGGTTGAATTTTGTACGGTGGTCACTTTTTTTTTACTTTTATTTACTTCTGCTTTATATCTGCTTTTTGACCAATACCCGACGTTTGAACCAGAGGCGGCTAACACCCCCCTGGTTGAATTCTGTACAGTGGTCACATTTACATTTCCTTCCCACGTGTCAGCAGTCCCTTTTTCAAGTTCTTATCTAGGAGAAATAGATTCCTAGTTTTCCACCTCTGTGTGCGGTATATCCGTAGCTCAGAGAGGAGAACCCACCCAATTTTCCCACGAGACGATCAACAACAACACCAACTTTTCCTGTTTTTTGAGAAAGCAGGTGGCGATCACAACAACAAACCCCATCTTTTCTGAAAAGCAATCGGGTGGCTTAGGAACGATTCTCCGGGCGGTGATCTGATCAGTCGTGAGACGGACCAGGACCAAATTCGCAGAACCCCAGTTTTACATACCGACAAATTGATGATCACGGTGGGACTCCCTTCGTGAAAAACAACAAATGGTAATCCTTTTTGCATGCTAAGAACTTGATAAAATTGCTATTTTTGGGAATCTTCGGTTGGCCCTAAGGTGCCCCCAAGCCTACTACTTTATCTGTTTCTTTATATCTGGTTGCACTAGGTTGCTTTAATTATCACTTTATTTATTTCTTTTGAGACACTTTGTCTTTCTTAAAATGGCTCAATTCAGTAGAGATAATGCCTTCAATAGTAAAGCACAACAGTTAAACTATGAGAAGCAGGTTCTTGATCGATTAGAGGAACATATGAACGCATTAGGGTATCTTTCAGTGGATGACATGCTAAATGCCTTGGCTAACCACCGCCAACAGACCTTGACATCCTCTTTAAACTAAGTGACCCCTGTTACCGATCCAGTCACCTCACAAAATGCCCAACCAATTACTCCACCAAGGGCTTATCCAAGTGCTTCTGTTTATCCAGTGACCCCTACTTATCCAGTTGCTTATACCTACCCAAATACTCCTACTTACCCAGTCACCCATATAGCTCCAGTAGCTCCTGTAACCACACAGAGTCCTTACCCGGTTATGCCAAATCTAAGACCGCTAACCTATTCATCTAGGGCTGAAAGTCTGGATAACACCATCCGGAGAATCCTCTCTGAGAAAAACCCGTCCACCCCCAGGCACACATCCTTACACCACCTACAACAAATCCCTTCCGTCAGTCTCCCGGTAAATTTTGAAATTCCAAAATATCGCCGGTACAATGGTCGCGGAGACCCGGATGTCCACCTAAAAGCTTTTTATCTGGACTCTCATCCCTTCTTGGATAATGAAGCGCTCCTTGTATACCTATTTCAAAAGTTTTTAGAAGGAGAGGCTATCCAATGTTTTTCTACTCTACCGATAGACCACTTATTCAATTTTTTGGCCGTGAGCGACAAATTCCTAAGTCGCTATGGTTACCAAAGAACTAGGATCCCTTCTATCTCAGACCTCACAGCTGAACGAATGGAGCATGGAGAGGACTTTGAATCCTATGTGTCTAGGTGGCGCACCCTTGTGCACCAACTGGCCTACAATTAACAGAATGTCAAGAAATTGACATGATGTTACTAAACCTAACCCCAGAACTTTGTACGAGTCTATCGTACGAAGCTTGCACCACCTATCAACTCCTAATAGATAGACACAACCAGATCCAACACTGTACTGGACCCCCTACCCCATTCACTCCCAACAATTGGTCAGGACCCTTTTGGAAATACCTCATAACAACCCCTACGGTAGAGGGGATTACAACACAAGTTTCGGCACTCTACCCGAATGAAGCGCGTGTTCCTGATCAAGGACCAGCCCCGAGACAGTATACACCTGGTCCTTCTGGATATATGCTGCCTTGGCAAGCTACTTATTCTAATACCTCTTCTCCTCGATCAATACCCATTTATGTGCCGTTACAACAACACCCTATAATCCAAAACCCTATCAAGCCCCTCCCTCCATACACAGAACAAATACCTGAGTCCATCTCAATTCATCCCATGGAGGGAGGTCCAATCCGACCATTGAACCATTTCTCCCAGACACAACCTAGTCAGGCCTACAGTGATAGAGCCAAAGTTCCTACTGCCTATGCCCTTGTTCCACGAGAAACACAAACATTTGTTCCCCGACAACCACTCCAAAGACAATATGCTACTATTCCACCCCCATCAACCTATGAGTCTCTGGCACCTGAAATGATAGAATCTTCTGAATGTCCCAAGCAGGACTCTGATGATGATGAAGAGTTTTTGGATGATGAACTATTAGAACTCTTTTACCCCACTCCAACACAACCTGAATCAACCATCCAAACCTTACAAATGGCTGAGTTTGAATCCACATTGTCTATACATGCCCAAAATCCAATCAAATCATGGCCTGTTGAACCCGTCTTGACCATCTTAGATGACTCACATTCTGACTCATATGATTATGAGAATGGAATAGACCTAATACAACCAATAGTGCATGTCATCGAATTAGAACCACTCATATTTAAAAATGCAAAATTTGAGGGAGCAGTCGAACCATCCCAATTGCCAAATCCACTCGACTTGCCACCCCATCTGTTAGAGGAGCTCCCTCCGGATTCCCCCGCCATATCCAAATTAATTATTTTTGATCTGATACATATTCCCCTAATTGCACCAATTAAGGAGTCTTTACCTCCACCATCATTAGGACCTCAGCATTATGTTGAACTGTGCTCCCTTGCACCTGTTCAGTCAGTAGTCGCCTCTACGGCTTATTTTTCCATATCCACATATTTGTTGACTGACCCCTCTATGAGGGATCATTCTCTTTCTGCTGAGGATCTATGGCAGATCAAGCGTCACTCACGCTTTCGACATCATTTAGGCATTGTTCCTTTAAAGCTACTTCAATTTGAGCCTCCATAGAGGACTCATGCTGCACCATCATTTTCTGGAGGCCATCCTCCAGCACTGTACATTAGTTTTCCCTTACAACATGTTGTTTGTTTACTGCTTTCTTTAAATTCAAAACCCAAAATAAAAATCAAACATGTTAAAAGCTCAAAAACAAAAATTTCCTTCACAAAGTTTGTTTATTTAAGCTATTATGCATGCATTTAAAAGCTTTCATCAAAACAAAAACAAAACAAAAAAAGGTCACTTATACATATTTAGTTTATTTCAATTATGCCCTTCATTTTCAAGTTTTAAAAAATATATAAACCAAAAAAGGGGACAAAAAGGGGGAAGAAAATTAGGGAGATGGTGTCGAAGAAAATCATACCATCATGACAACTCCATCCAAGGAAAAATTGCAACCAACAAGGGAGGGACCCTATGTGATCACTCATGCCTATTCTAGGAATGCCTATCGCTTAATAAACGCCGAGCTCGTTGAATCTGCTGCTCGCAGAGAAGCTTCCATCACCCTGGTTCAGGCTAAAGCTGCTAAGGAATGAGTCAGAGAGTTCCTCGAGCAAAAATTTTCCCACTCCTTCGACCAGACCTCCCTTTCTTTGCAGGCGCAAATTGCTGAAGAGCGAGTTGAAGCCTTGACTAGGGAACTGCAGGATTTGCAGGTCAAACTCTGCGAGCTTGGAACTGATCATGCCTTCGGTTTTGATCAAGGTTTTCTGAAGGGGCGGAGTGAGGCCGTGGCAATGCTGAAGGATCAGGTGAAGGAGATCACCAATTCCTTGAAGTCTGACATCGAGAAGAGCTATGACCATGGATATCTTCAAAGATATGAAGATAGATCCAACAATGTATCTACTCGCGTTATTGCTGAATCTCCTTCTGCAACCCTTGTTGGCTCTGAGGCTCAGTTTCAAGCCTGAGCCTCTTTTTGCTTGTAAAAGAATAATATTTTCATAAACAACTTTTCTTTGTACTGCTTGATTATTTTTTGATTTTTCTGAATGTTCGGAGTGCTTATTATCGAGATGACAAGGCTGTATCCTGCCTGAGTCTGAAATCGACAGGGTAGATTGGCTCTTTTGTATCTCGTCAGCGCGACCTTCGCTAGGCCAGAGCCTTTCGAGACTAAGAAAAATGAATTTTGCAGTGCTTGGGTTGAGAGGGTCAACACCCTTTCAGAATTTAAGCCCTGGGGCTAATTCTGTTTGCCCTTTCTGTGCTACCTCCATTTGCTAGTCGTATGGCCTGAGGCCGTTTAAGACCTGTGAGCTTGAGCCCTTGATCGCCGGTGGATCTTTACTCGTTTCACTCTTATTGTACAATGATGTCATGCACACTCCTTGTCGTGCTATGATGGCGAAGTGCTCAGGACGAGAGGGTTTGGACCCTTTCAGAATTTAATCCCTAAGGCTAATTTCGCTCGTCCCTACCGCGCGACCTCCGTAAGTTGGTTGTATGGCCTGAGCCCGTTTAGATCATGTGAGCATAGGGGAAGCTTTACTTCAACTGTTGAGTGTAACCTATGTGTCTCACTGTTGTTAGCCTTTTACTCGAGTGCTAATCGATGGATGGGGTGTCCCCCGCGCGACCTCTTTCATAGAGTGCTCATCCATCAACTTGAACTGGTCCATCACACGATCTCCGTAGAGTGCTATACTTCGCGGCCTCTTAGGAGTGCAACATCCTTGTTGAGAGTTGTTAGCTCGCGACCTCTCTTAAGAATGTCATGTCTCAAAACCTATTCCATAGCGCGACCTCGAATGGGCGTGTATTCTCATGGTATATAATGAATTGAAAAGAAGCAAAATATTTTTTATTTCAAAAGTAGTACTTTTTCAAATGCATTACATTGCGAGGTATTAGAAGTGCCTCTCCATTCATTCGTTCTAGATAGTAAGCCCCTTTGGGGCCCAGTCTGACGACCTTATATGATCCTTCCAAACTGGGTCTGAGCTAGCCATTTGAACATTTTCGGGATTCGGGGAATACCTCTTGAAGGACCAAGTTTCCGATCCAAAAGCTCTATCGTGAAACCCTCTTGTTTTAGCTTCGAGCGATCTGGTTCTGCTAATTGGCCATCCTGATGGAGGCTGCTTCTCTCCGCTCGTCCCTCAGATCGAGTTTAGACACCAAGACATCTTCATTAGCCTGCGGTTCGAAACTTTCGGTTCGAAAGGTTGGGATCCCGAGTTCTATGGGGATCACTGCTTCGATGCCAAAAGCCAGAGAGAACGGAGTCTCCCCCGTAGCCCGTCTTGCTGTGGTGCGATATGCCCATTGTACCGATGAAAGTTCGTCCACCCAGTTTCTTTTGGCTGCATTGAGTCGCTTCTTGATTCCATTCAAGATGGTTCTGTTGGTAATCTCCGCCTGACCATTCCCTGGGGGTAGCGAGGAGAAGAAAACAGATGTTTTATTCCCAACTCCTCGCAAAACCCCTGATGGTGGCGTTGTCGAACTGCGTCCCATTGTCTGAGATTATAGTGTTCGGCACCCCGAACTGGTATACGATCTCTTTTCACAAGAAACTACGTACTTCGATGTCGCAGATTCTGGCCAGGGCCACAGCTTTCACCCATTTGGTGAATTAATCAGTGGCAACCAGAGAAACCTCTTTTGAGATGGAGCTACAGGCATAGGTCCGACGATATCAAACCCCTATTGAGTGAATGGCCAAGTACTTGACAGTGTATTCAAGTCTCCTGCTAATCGATGAATTAATGGGTCGAACCGCTGGCATTTGTCACACTTCTTGACTAGGTCAAACACAACTTTTTCCATGGTAGGCCAGAAGTATCCTGCGGTCAGTATACATTTTGCCAAGGACCTTGAGGCCGTGTGGCAACCGCATATACTAGAATGCATCTCTTCTTGTACTTCTCGGGCTTCTTCAATGGTAACGCATCAGAGAAGTGGGCCTTCGAAGCTTTGCTCGTACAGCACACCTTTGTAGATACCCCAATTTTGACCGTCCAGAAAGACCGAAATACTTCAAGTAACACCTGGGAATAACCCACATTTGGGCATCCAATAGAAAACCAAAAGTTTAGGAAATCGAAAACCCTAAACCTAAACCGGAAACCCTAAACCTAAACTGGAAACCCTAAACCTAAACCGGAAACCCTAAACCTAAACCAAAAACCCTAAACCCCAAAACCCTAGAAATCCCCTAAGTCCCTGGAAGGGGGTGGCTAACCCTAACTAGCTGCCCAATACCAGGCAGCTAGTTGGCACTAGCCGCCCCCCTGGCCGACCCTGAACCAATTCCCTGGATAGGACATAAAGCAGCATTAAATGCTGATTATTGCGGCGGGTTGTGACCTTTAGCCGCCCCATCTTGGCCGGATCAATCCAGTAACGGACCCAAGCCACCGCTTGTGAGAGATGGGACGTTTGGCATGTCATGATAGGGGCGAGGCTACCAGGAAGTAGCTGCCCCATACTGGGTGGCTAATTAGGACTAGCCGCCTTTCACCTGGTCCTGACAGAAGAATCAGACAATTAAATGAAGGGTCTAATCAAACACATTATTAACCAAGCCACCCTTTTACCCCCTGGACATTCCCCTGCCTCTTTTTTACTATATATAGAGGAGGTCCCAAGCCTTTCAAACACATTCACAAATCATCTTCATATCTAGAATTCCAATTGACAACCACTCATAGTTCACTCCTCTTTCCCACCAGAAATTCATAGAGAGAGAGAAAGAGAGCCCCCCCTTTTGTGAGAGAAAAATCCATTCCCTACACAAAAACACCCTCTCATTCCACCCTCTAGAAACCTGGATTAAACCTAGCTTAGCCTCTGTCCAAAACCAAACCCATTTTCTACTGAAGTTTTGCCCAGACCTACCCAGGCCCCGGACGGCTAAACCCTAGTAGCCGCCCCATACCCAACGGCTGAATCCCACTAGCCGCCCCATATCCACACCCCACTTGCACCCCTTTGTCCCAAGACTCCTTTAGTCAAGCCCCGGAAGCATAATAGGATTACCTGTTTTTCACCTCTGTGTACGGTATATCCGTGTCTCAGAGCGGAGACCCCACAAACTCCCCACGTAGGTGATTAAATCCAACCCAACTTTTTTCCTGCTTTTTAGAAAGCAGTGGCGATCACTCAAACTCTGGAATCCTCTTGACCCGCTGTCGGACGACTCGGCCAGGAACGACACCACCCTTCTGAGAAGATGATCTGATCGAGCCCGCCAGGGCACACATCCGATCCGAATCCCCGAAGAACCCCACACATGCACGCCACACGCTGATTTTTCAACACCGACGAATGCCACACCGACAAATCTGGCGATCACGGTGGGACATCCCTCGTGAAAAACAACAAAAGGTAATCCTCTTCTGCCTCCCTTATACAAGCTTGATTAGAATGCTATCAACCCTCTAGGAAGGTTAGAGTTTCCCACCCCTTGAATCAGGTCCTCCTCTACTTTGCATCACAGCATCATTTACCGCATTGTAAGCCGCACACCGCTGCGCAATCCTTTACCTCTTTGTAGCCGCACACCGCTGCGCAATCCTTTACTGCTTTGTAAGCCGCACACCGCTGTGCTATCCTTTATTGCTTTGTAAGCCACACATCGCTGCGCAATCCTTTACCGCTTTATTTACTACTTTATACCTGCATTCATCATTCTGCACGCATCATGGAATCCTACCTAGAGGAGGAGATACTAGAGGAGAGAATCACCCACCAAGAGGGTCAAGCCACACAATTCCTGACCCATCTAGAGGAAAAGATGGCCAGTCTAGGGTATCAATCCATAGAGGACATGTTTCATGACCTCGCCGACTACCGTCATGCCAAGACCTTGAGACAGGAAGCCCTTGTCGAAACCCCCAAGGCCATTCCCAAAACCCCGTCCACACCCAGTTGCTTGGTCAATCCGAGCATTTTTTCGTTCACCCCCCTTTCCCCGCGAATCCAATGTTCCCAACCATTTCTACCCCAGGCCCTTACCAGGCCACCCCAAACCCGGGACCGCTAGGTAGCCCTCCCAGGTGAGAAACGCTGGATGAAACCATCTGAAGAATGCTCTCCAAGATTCGTCCCTCAGCCCCCAAGCACATGTCTCTACATAACCTGATACAGATCCCATCAGTCCACCTGCCGGAGGGATTCAAAATCCCCAAGTTCCACCGGTATAACGGTCGTGGAGACCCAGACATCCATTTAACTGCCTTTTATCTAGACGCCCGCCCATTTCTAGATAATCAACCTCTGCTAGTATTTCTCTTCCAGAAATCATTGGAAGGAGAAGTGTTGCAATGGTTCTCCACCCTCCCTGTAGATCACTTGTCGAACTTCTCGGTTGTAAGCAAGAAGTTCTTGGGCCGCTACGGTTACCAGAGAATCAGAACCCCCTCTATTTCAGACTTGACCGTAGAGAGAATGAGGCCTAGGGAGGAATTTGAACAATATGTGTCTTGGTGGTGCACACTTGTCCACTGAACCGGCCTGCAACTCACAGAGTGTCAAGAAATTGACATGATATTATAGAGCCTGAGTCCAGAGCTTCGTACGAGCCTTTCGTACGGAGACTATACTACGTATCAGCTTCTAATTGACCGCCACAATAGGATTTCCCGTTGTGTAGCCCCATCAGTCCAAACCCAGTCCCCACCTATCGGCCATAGGGTTGGACAACCACCTCGTAAGGCACAAACCCCCATGGTAGAGGGGATTACACAAGTATCGGCACTCTACCCAAACGGAGTGCGGATTCTTGATCGAGGAACGGCTCCGAGACAATACACGTCTGGTTCATCCGGGTATGCGCCGCCTCGGCCAACCAACCAAAATTTCGCTACTCGATCAGTACCCATCCCCGTGCCGATATAAGAAAGCCCCGTAGCCCATGACTCCCCAATTCAGGCCCCCATAGTCAAAAACCGAAACCAAATTAGGACCCCCTTTTATTCTACTCTCCCAAAAACGCAAAGCACAACCCCTAAACAACCCGCGCAAAGCCCCCGTGATAAGGCTACACCTTCCTCCTTCTACGGCCTAAGATGGTCAAACAGAAGAGATAGCTATCCTCCCCTTCTAGAAACCCTAGAAAACATCTTTAGGGCCTTAGTAAAAGTCAATGGCATTTCCTTACCCATGGCTAGACCTTCGCCTATCGGTGCCGACCCCACCCGTTTTTGTTAGTATTACCGACATCACAGTCACACCATCAAACAATACTTCTCGTTTTGAGACATCGTCTACAACCTTAATGAAGAAAGGCGCTTAGACTGGACCACCATCAGGTCACTAGAAGCCCAGTTAAGCCCACTTCTCAAGCATACCCCAGAAAATCCCAGCCCTGTAGGAGCCAAAACTCAAAACCCAAAGCCGGCCCCGGAAGCTCTCTTAGAAGAACCAGAGAGCCTAAACTTCGAAAGTGTCTATACCATAAAGGCCACTGACCACGAAGAGTCACCCAGAATCATCCCAGGTGACTTAATCCTACCTGCCTCTTCCCCATCCTACCAGCCTCTTCCCCAATCCTACCAGCCCCCTCCCCCATTCTCCCAAGCCCCGCGAAGTCCCCCTTCCCTGAAAACCTCCAACCATTACCCCTCTCACCAATTGACGAAAGCTTATACCTATCAAAACCCGACCCCCAAACCACCATTGACACTCTGAATTATCATACTACTAGGGCAGGCAGAATTTTCAATGTTGTCCCCTATTATAGACACCCCCTGCCCGAAACAGAAACCGAGAAGCCCCGCGCCGGAGATAAGATCGACATCCTAGACCAACTCTGAAAAATCCCCGCAAAAATTTCCATTCTGGAGCTGATTGAAACCTCAGAACATCACCAGCAAGCCCTAAGAATGTTCCTAGAAAAAATCCAAGTTGACCCATAAATCTCTACCCTAGACGTGCCAATAGCTTTAGCCTCCGCGGGGCTAGGGCCAATCATCACCTTTAGACCCAAGGTAGAGATTCATGATAAGGTCGTTAATACCTCGACCTTATGCATAACAATTGACCTCGAAGGGTATTCGGTGGATAAGGTTCTAATTTACACCGGCGTAGGGGTAAACCTCATGTCATTACAAACCTTCAAGCACATTGACGGACACATAACCACACTCCTCGAGATGGACACCCATATATTTTCTTATGACAAAATGGCTCATCCGGTTCTCGGCTTTAAGGACTTCCAGTTAAGAGTAGGACCGCTGGAAATGAGCGTTAAAGCTTACGTCCTAGAAATGGATTCAGACTATAATATGATCCTAGGACATAAATGGCAAGCGTCCATTAAAGGAGTTTTCTCTCCTCTACACCAATGCTTGAAGTTCCCCTTGGGAGATCGGATAATCAAAATACAGGGAGACGCGGTCAATGGGCCTAAATCGAGGATCACCGATAATGAAACCATTGCTGTTAAAACCAGTGACCCAAAACCCACAGAAGCCACCATCCACATCTTAGATTTCCCATCCGATTGGCTAAATACTCGGAACACTCCCTCCGGTACCACAGAGACAAGCCACCCTAGACTTAAGAACCCTGGCTGGCATATAATGGGATCATGGGTCATCTCCTCGGGGGAACCTTGGGACTAAAAAATGGGATCTTGGAGCCCATCGAACTCCCAACATGGCTAGATAAAAGCGGCATCGGCTCATCCAAGCGTCACCCTAAATTAAAAGAAAAATACAATTGGAGGTTATACGAACATTTCATAAAGGGGATAATCGTAGAACCAACTAAGGAAACCATATACCCCCGCCCCCTAAATCCTATCCAGGAAAGAGAGCCAGACTATCTCTCTGGCTCACTTGATTGGTTATTTCCACACCCTGATGAGCACCTAAACATGCACTCGCCACCAGACGATAAAACTCCAGCTGACCCAGCCTCCTTTTCTCGCAGTGCTCAAGCATCGCAACAAAGGAGCGCCAGCTGCTGGAGGAAAGTCGGTTGAAACACTTCCGCCAATCCTGTAGGTTGTGAATAATAAGTGTCTTTTCTATTACAAAAAACAAAAAAAAACCCAAAAAAAACAACAAAAAAGAAAGAAAAACAGAAAAAAAGAAAGAAAAAAAAGAAAAAAAAACAAACACAAAAAATAGGATGGAAACTAAAACCCTAGGGTCCCTGTTCGACAAAGATGACTTCACTCCGGCATGGCACCCTTTTAGTGATAACTCTGATCTCCTGAATAAACTACAACGTCTAGCCAGTCAAGCTAAAACCTCTGACCTTAGTACCTCGTCCAAGACAATCAAATCTACTAGGAGTCAAATACCTGACCAGATCATTAGCAACTTAGAAGAGTATAGCGGGGCCATATTGGGTTTGAAAAATTTGAATCAATAACAATTATAGAAGAACCAGACCTAGATAACATAGAAAATCTAGACGATGGTCTAGGAGTCTTCGAAATCTGTGATGAGAACGATGAATAAGAAGAGGACCTATCTAAGGAATTCGAGCAAAGCCTTCAAAGGTTTGATGAAAAGACGGAAGAAGCAGACGAGAAGGTAGAGGAGCTAAACCTGGGGATAAAGGCTGACCCCAAAATCATTTTAATTAGTGTGGGACTAAATCACAATGAGAGAGAGGGTCTGGTTAAAATATTACATGAATATAAAGACGTCTTTGCATGGTCTTACAAAGATATGCCCGGACTCGACACCTCTTTAGTCGAGCATCGGTTAATCCTATAACCTAATGCAAAGCCAGTAAAACAAAAACTGAAACGCCTTCATCCTGAGGTGGCTTTAAAAATCAAAGATGAGGTGGACAAGCTCCACCAGGCTAAATTTATCCGGGTAGTCTTATACCCAAAATGGGTAGCTAATATCGTTCCAGTATCCAAGAAAGATGGTAAGATCCAGGTATGCATCGACTTCAGGGACCTCAATCGAGTGTGCCCAAAAGATGACTTCCCACTCCCACATATTGACCTCCTTGTCGACAACACGGCAGTGTATGAGATTCTCTCTTTCATGGAAGGCTTTTCCGGATACAACCAGATCCGGTTGGCAGAAAAAGACCAAGAAAAGACTTCCTTTACCACACCCTGGGGGACTTACTGCTATATAGTGATGCCTTTCGGGCTAAAAAATGTGGGTGCAACATATCAAAGAGCTATGACCTCAATATTTCATGATATGATGCACAAACTAGTAAAAGTTTATGTGGATGACATTTTAGTTAAATCTAGGACTCAAATAGGACACGCGGAAATACTTTGGCAAGTATTACATAGATGCAGAGAGTTTTCGCTCAAAATGAATCCAAAAAATTAACGCTTTGGTGTCTCCTCCGGAAAACTTTTGGGATTCATGGTAAGCAAAAGGGGGATCGAAGTAGATCCAACCAAGGCGAAATTCATTGCCCAAATGCCCCCACCTAAGAACCTAAAGGAATTAAGAGGACTCATTGGAAGGTTGCAATTTATTAGGAGATTTATTTCACAACATGCTGAAAGATGTCGCCTCTTTTACAAACTGCTAAAAGGGGGGTTTAGGTTTAACTGGGATAGCGAATGCCAAAAGGCTTTCGATAGTTTAAAGGAGTACCTTCTTAATCCCCCGGTCCTCTCAGCCCCAGTGCCCGGACGACCTCTGCTTCTCTATATAGCTGCAACTAAGGAAGCCATCGGTGCAGTGCTCGCACAACACGACGATATAGGACGGAAAAAAAAGGCTATTTATTACCTAAGCAAAACCTTGATCGAATATGAAAAAGCCTACCCTCCCACAAAAAAACTTGCTTAGCATTAGTATGGGCTTCCCAAAAATTATGACATTACTTTCTTGCCCACAAAGTCAAGTACTATGCCGAAATGGACCCAGTAAGGTTCCTATTCGAGAAAACTTTATTAACTGAACGCTTAGCCCGATGGCAAGTATAGTTAAATGAGTTTGACATCACGTACGCCACTCAAAAATCTGTCAAGGGGCAAGCTATCGCTGACCACCTCGCTCAATTCCCCCTCCCTGATTATGAACCAGTAAAAATTGACTTCCGAACGAGGAAATATTTGCGCTTATTGAAGAAAGAGACAGAAAGACTTGGACGCTATACTTCGATGAAGCGGTCAACCAAAAGGGAAAAGGAATAGGAGTAGCACTAATCTCCCCTGAAGGCGTCATTATCCCATGAGTGTTTCAGCTTACGTTTTATGCCACCAACAATATTGCCGAATACGAAGCCCTGATAGCAGGTTTGAAGGCAGCCCTAGCCCTAGGAGTTAAAAGTTTAGACATTATTGGGGATTCTCTCTTAGTGATCCGCCAAACTCTTAAAAATATCATACTAGAGACCCAAAGCTGAAGCCATATAGAGAACTAGCCATAGTCCTACTAAAACAATTTCATAAGGTTACTCACATTTTTATACCACAGACCGACAATATTCTTGCAGATTCTCTAACCTCTCTAGCCTCGTCACTCACCTTCCCCATATCTAGGACATCTGAAACAGTCATTATCCAGAGACTAGAAACACCTGCCACCGAAGTTCGTGACTGTAAAACTCGAGATCTTCTAAAAAGTAACCAAACAGACAAAAATGCTAGTACCACGAACATCCTAGCCCTTTAACTAGGAGATATGGACAACAGAAATCTATGGTACTTTGACATTAAAAATTACCTTGAAGACGGTTCATTCCAAGGCTACGCTACTAGCAATGACCAGAAAATAGTTAAAACGATAGCAGCCAAATACTACCTCCGAGGAGGGATACTTTTCCGAGCGTCCTTCAATGGAGAACTACTCAGATGCTTGGATGATGAAGAAGCGTATACCATCGTAGAAGAAGCTCACTCCGGAGTATGCGGGGGGCATGTTAACGCCCAAATGCTAGCAAAAAAGGTACTAAGAATGGGCTACTATTGGCCCATACTTGAAGGGGACTGCAACAAATACGTTAAGCGGTGTATCCAATGTCAAACTCATGCCAACAAAATACATGCACCAGCATCTTTCTTACACCCCATGACTTCACCATGGCCCTTCTCTATGTGGGCATTAGATGTGATAGGACCATTCCGGGACACTATAGAAAACACCACCCAAAAAGCCTTCATCCTCACCGCTACCGAATACTTTACCAAATGGGCTGAAGCCGAATCCTATATGGCAATTAAAAGCTCTACCCTGGCTCGTTTTGTCCGCACTCACATCCTTGCACAGTTCGGTACCCCCAAAGTGATTATAACTGATAATGACCCCTAATTCATCTCCCAAGAATTCCAAGACCTATGCAATAAACATCATATAGAACTTCATCATTCCACGCCATATTATCCCCATGGGAACGGACAAGCAGAGGCCACCAACAAAACCTTGCTCAAAATTATAAAGAAGACGGTAGAAACCCACAAGGCCACCGATTGGCCTGATAAATTAGTAGACCGAACCGCCATTGGAACACCCACCGGCCAAACTCCCTATTCACTTACATTTGGGCAGAAGCAGTAGTACCTTACGAAATCCTCGTTCCATCCCTAAGAGTAGTACTAGAAGAAGACCTCCAAATTGAGGAAAGGAGGGAGACACTCCTACTACGCCTCGAACTACTAGACGAGAAAAGATTAAGAGCGGCAGACCATGCCCAGGCCTACCAAAGAAGGGTGGCAAGGGCATTTGAAAAGACGGTAATAGAAAGAAAATTTAAAATCGGGGAGTTAGTACTTAAGCAAATCATGCCATCAAAATAGCCTCACCCAAGAGGGAAGTTGCAACCCACATGGGAGGGACCCTATGTGATCATCCATGCCTATTCCGGGAATACCTACCGCTTGGCAGATGCCGAAGGAGTCGAGGTTTCAGGTTCATGGAATGCACTTTATCTAAAGAAATTCCATGCATAAATAGCTTTCAATACTTGAGAACTATTATTCTTTCTTCCTGCAATTTCCAGCGTTTAGTACTTGATGATAGAATTATAAGACTCTTGAAGATAGACTCGTATTTATTTGAACACATATCCGCCAAACATGCCACTTCCTTCACACACGTATGACTTGACAATTGATTTACCTAATAGAAGAGAAATTGCCTACCCCGTAGACTGGGACAATTTTAAAACCCCAAAGCAAATCTTCCTTATTTTCGCCCCACTTGTATTAACCCAAGGTCAAAATAAAGAGTTACCTGGACCTAGCATATGTCCCAAAACTGTCTCTGGCACTATACAAACACTTCTAGAGGGGAAGCATGAAAAGAATCGGGGTGAAAAACAGAAGAGCCCCACCTCAAATAAAAAAAATTAGGCAATGAGAGGCCAACAAAAGAAAAATAACACCCAAGTGAACGGGTTAAACTCTCTACTTTAGCAGGCTTTCTTGCCTTTACGCACAAGTATATGCCAAACAAACGGCTATACTAGTACAGGTCTAAACAACGGACTGTACTTTCCACCCAAAATAAAGAAGTGATAAAAAGAAGAAAGCCAGAGGTACCTAGAAAGTAGGACATATGCTAGACTGGGACAATTCTAAAATATTGCCCGAAAGGAAGATATTACACTTACCCCATTCTCCCTCCTTTTTTTATTTTGCAATGGGATTCAAAATTGAACTATGTCTACCAAGAAAGGTGAAATTTCGACCAAGGGTAGACCATTTCTATGTTTACAGCTGCACACACTCACATGAGTTCACTTAGAAACTTGCCTATCCAAAAGAAACTTATTTGACTTGACACTCATGGATCTTTCAGCATGTATAGAATAATACGATCAAGCATTTGAGAACTATGAACCTAGAAAAACTGACACCTAAGACTTAACCTTTCAAATACAATCTTGGTTTGGACATAGGTGACCACAAGGGCTCCTCCATAGGGACTTGATGGTATCTGTTACTTAAGAAAGTCAAAAACATTGCCCTCTCACATAAAAGACCATTGAATAATTAAAATGCCCCCTTATGCCACTTATACTTACGCATAAGCTCGCATTTTCCTTTTCCAAAAAACATCTAGGCATTCAATTTTCTTAAAATACTAAAGTTGACCTCCCATGCCAACATTAAGATTACCCCCATCTACACTCATTTCATGCCCTTCCGCACATGCTTAAGAAGAAATTATCCCACTTTCACACATATTTAAGAGTTTTCTTCGCTCACGCACTTGGAATCCCTCCCTTGCGTACTAAAGCATGGTTTCCCGCACTTTACTTTCTCTCATTATCTTTCCATTTACCTTGAGATGGATTGTAGTCCTTGACAATTCAAGCAAGAAGGGCTCGAAAGTCAGTGAAGGGACGCAATCCGACAGATTTAACACTTGCTCCATGAAAAGAATGTTTTTATAGGTCTCGAAGGTTGAAACGGTCACAAAGGCTTTCAGCAGCAGCAGACAAAAAATTAGATCAAAAGAATTGTCCCAGGCAAGGGGTGGCTGAACCCGACTAGCCATCCCCCATTAGATGGCAAGATGGAGGTAGCTGCCCCTGCCCCTTCTTTTCCAGGTAAAGACCCCAGGAATGGGGCGGCTAGCTTAAACAAGCCGCCCCATCTGGGGCGGCTAAACGCAAGTAGCCGCCCCTCACCGGCTGCCCCATCTGCCCTATCAGTCCCATCCTCAATCAACTCTTCAACTCTTCAAAACCTATCCAAATATTCTTTTCCCAAACATGCATACACATATTTCAGACACATTCATACACAAAACCTGTATAGATACCATGCTAGAATGATTATATATATCGTGCATCCATCGATAAATTAAGACTTATAAACACCAAGTTCATTCATCCACATGATATGCGTTTTTCAAAATAAAAGAAACCCTTTGAAAAATACCAAAGCATCCGTACTAACTACACCAGACCATGCATAGAAACCATAAAATTGTCCCACCAAGACCATAAACATATATTGTTTTCTAAAAACCCAAGAAGTGCATAAAAGAGAGTCTTTATAAAAGAGTGAGGAAGAGATGGGTCCACCGAGAGCTCCAAAACTCCAAAGTCCTGAGATCTGCATCACCAAAATATAACCTGAGTCAAAACAAAAGATGAAAAGCATGAATTCCTTGCATATATACTATTCTTCTACCCAAAACCAAGACACAAGGGAGTATACCTCGGAGTGTCATCATCATCTGTGGGAGGCTGAGTCGGGAGCACATCCTGGCTTGGCTGAAAAGGAGGTGGTGGATGATGAGAAGATTGGACCTCTGGAGCATCAGGAGCGGCAGGAGTCTCCCGAACCGAAGATGCAGCCCTCGCGTATATCCCATGACTTCGAGACGCTGAAGGACGAGAAGCACGGATAAAGGTGGCCCCAATATCTAAGGAAGCCGAGAGAGAATGGTCAGACTCAAGCGGGAGAAGGTCGAGGTCCGCCTCGGTCATAAAGCCCCCTCTAACCAATTTCCCCCTCATAGTTGCCTCCCACAGATGGACCTGCTGCATATCTCTGTATCTTCTCTCCAATCTCTGTCGGAGGTGACTCTCTGTCCCTCTAGCCCGATCCTCAGTAGCCCTCAACCTCTCCTCCAACTCCCGTGCCCTCGCCTCTGATGCCCTGAGTGTCTCTCGGTCCCTGTCCCAAGCCGCCTGGAGAGAACGAAAGTCTCCCATCAAACCTCCAGGAACACCCGCCAAAGCCTCCAACTCTGACACCCTCATCTGGAGGGAGTCCCTCTTGCGGCCTAGGGTGATGAACCCCTTCTCTCTCAAGGCCATCATGGACCTCAGCCGGTCCGTCTCCTCCTCAGCCCGAGAAGCCCTACCCCTCGCCTGACCCAGCTCCATCCGTGTGGCCGCCAACTCGCTCCGGGCCACATCTAACTCCCTCGTCAGCTCGAGCTCTCACTCAAAAACCATCGAAGGAGGAAGAGCGGAAGAAGAAGAGGCACCGACAGCCCTCGCTCTCGACAGAGCATCCACCTGAGCCTCGAGGATCCGAACCTGGTCCTGTAACTGACGCCTCTGAGCCCTCAAGTGCTCCACTTGCCCACTCCGCGCTCGAAGGTGCTCGTTGGCGGTCTTGAGTCTCTTCTCCATCTCATTCAACTCAACCTGCAAAAGAGACACACCACTCAAAAAATATTCAAATAAAAGAGAACGAGGAAGAAGAGAAGGTTTTTCAACTTACGTAGGCGTTCGGGATCTCCATCTCCATCGTCCCAAGGATGCCCGCATACTCCTGACAATACCATGTCACCTTGGGACAACGCTCCACCAAGACACCTCGACCCATCCATCCCGCCACATACGTAGCATAATTCCTTGGGAGGTTCGTGTCCCGAGGAATCTCGGCCACAGGGATCGAGGGGCGCTTCGGTAGAGGATTGGGTACCCACTGGTGGTATCCAAGCTGGCGTACGACCCGGCTGATCGCATGAAACACGACCTCATTGAAGTAGATCAGCCAGACGTCCCGCGACAGGTCCTCGGGAACCTCCTCCGTATAGGGCCTCCACGACATCTATAAAGCATCAAAAGATTGTAAGAGTGCTTAGCCAAAAGAAAACCAAATACAAGCCAAAGAAATTCAAAGAAAAACTTATACCTCTTCCTCCGTCAAGACACGGAAGGCCTCTCGAAATTGGGTGAGGCGGTACAAGCGTGAAGATCCCCGGGGCGCCCACCTCATAGCCCAAGGGAGAGCACAATCAAACAGGGCCAGAGTTGGGTGATCAATGGCGAAGTGCTCGTACCCAAAAATCTGGCAAAGCAAGAGGGAAATTATCATAATCAAAGTGAAATTAAACCAAGAAGAGCACATCTACTACTCACTTACACATACCTGAAGAAATGGCGCGAAGCCGCCAAGGTTCTTTCCCCCGGCCCTCTTGACCTTCTTCGAGAGCTCAGCGAAGAGATGGGCGAGCATCACCGCTCCCCAGGCGTAGCGCCCCATACCCTCCAGGTCCCTCATCAGCAAAAGGGAATGAGAGGAGACCTTATCAGAGGCCGTCGAGAAGAGGACCTGGCTGAAGAAATAAAGGAAGAACGCCCTCAACTCCCTCCGTGCCCTCTCTCACCTCGATCATCACCCGCCTCCTCTCGAAGCTAGCTGCAGCTTCGCCCTTCTGGCGCTCTGTAAAGGAACGAAGGCCATACTGTCCCGAAAGCCTCCCCAAGGGGATCCGATTCAGCGTCTGCTCCCGCTCCACGAACTCTCATTCCGTGATCAACTCTTGAAACAACCCCATATAGTCCGCAAGGGTGGCTACAATCACCGCTTCCCCTGAGACCGGAAGGCCGGTGATCCGATGGACATCCTCGAGGGTCGGCATAACGGCGCCGGTGGGGAGAATGAAGGAGTAACTCTCTGGGTCCCACCTCTCCGCCAACGCTTCCACGTAAGGACGGTGGACGTGGAATGACTCAATCAAGAAGAAGGAACGGAAGCCTGCTCCGTCCACCAACCTCCTCTGCCCCTACCCCAAGGCATCATACCACCTCTTCGTCCCATGCCATAAAGCCCGGATACGATTCGGCCGCTACAAGCAAACGAATAAGACATGGGTTAGTTTAAAAACAATCAAGAGGTAAGAATCTGAGCCTAGAATTCATTTTAGAAACCATGCTTAGCAAGATGGACTTCCACATACTAAAACAGATAAAAGCATGAAAATACGAGATTTCATATGAAAATTTACCCTCCTTTATGTGCAAAACCTGTCTATAAGATCTCATGCTTTACCCTCTTATCCAACCGTGGTCAATACTCGCATATTTCCTTTTTCAAAATACCGCTCATCATGCTTATATATACTTTTCATGAACTCAACCAAGCATATGAGCGAACTTAGACCCATAGAAATGCATGCACCCCCTTTTATACTCCCTCTTACTCCACCGCGGTCAAATACGTGTAAAAATATACTTCAAAGATTATATACATGCAAAAAAAAAAAAACACACATGCAAGGATACTAAGCCGTACCCTTCCCTTTCCTATATAGGCATATAACAAAATGGATGTACATATGAAATATTATCCCCCATCCTAAAAACAAACCCATGCCAACATACAGCATGCTTACACATCCCATCATTATCAAACTATACATATGAAGCATGCCTACTAGAATACACATGCACAAATATTACACATGAATCACCTATTTTATGCTACAAAGACATGTATGCACATATATGTAAATGAAAGGCTAAGACTAAAGGGTTAGGAATGTACCACGGCCCGTGTGTGTTGGTATCGTCGGAATCTCCGGACTGTCGGTGTTATCGGAAAGGATCCCGGCGGTGCGCGGGTACACGTGCGTGTGTGGGGGTTCTTTAGGGATTCAGATCGGATGCGTGCCCTGGCGGGCTCGGTCGGATCGTCTTCTCGGAAGGGTGAGGGTGTCGTTCCTTGGTTGAGGCGCCCGATAGCGGCTCAAGAGGATTCCAGGGTTTATGTGATCGCCACCTACTTTTTCTAAAAGCAGGAAAAGGTTGGGTTGGATTTGATCGCCTACGTGGGGAGTTTGTGGGGTCTCCGCTCTGAGACACGGATATACCGTACACAGAGGTGAAAAACAGGTAATCATATTCTGCTTTCGGGGCTTGACTAAAGGAGTCCTGGGACATAGGGGTGCAAATGGGGTGTGGATAGGGGGGCGGCTGGTGGGATCTAGCCGTCGGGTATAGGGCGGCTACTAGGGTTTAGCCGTCCGGGGCCTGGTCTGGTTTGGGCAGAACTTCGGTAGGAAATGGGTTTGGTCTTGGACAAAGCCTAAGCTAGGTTTAGCCCGGGTTTCTGGAGGGTGGAACGAGGGTGTTTTTGTGTAGGGAATGGATTTTTCTCTCACAAAAGGGGGGCTCTCTTTCTCTCTCTTGGGATTTCTAGTAGGGGAAGGGAAGTGAATTGGAAATGTGAATTGTCTATTGGATTGTGGATTGTTGATTTAGACTTGGGACCCCCTCTATTTATAGTAAAAGAGAGGCAGGGGAATATCCAGGGGGTAATGGAGTGGCTTGGCTAATAGTGTATGTGATTAGACCCTCATTAATTCTCTGGTTCTTCTGTCAGGACTAGGTGAAGGGCGGCTAGTGCTAACTAGCCGCCCAGTATGGGGCGGCTACTTCCTGGTAGCCGCCCCTATCATGACCGGCCAAACGTCCCATCTCTGACAGGCGGCGGCTTGGGTCGGTTACTTGGGTTGATCCGGCTAAGATAGGGCGGCTAAAGGTCATCACCCGCCGCAATGATCAGCATTTAATACTGCTTTATGTCCAATCCAGGGGACTGGTCCAAAGTCGGCCATGGGGGCGGCTAGTGCCAACTAGCCGCCTGGTATGGGGCGGTTAGTTAGGTCTAGCCGCCCCTTGCCAGGGATTTAGGGTTTTTGGGTTTCCAGTTTTCTGATTTTAGGTTTATGTCTTCCGGTTTAGGTTTAGGGCTAGGGTTAGGGTTTAGGTTTAGGTAAGGGTTAGGTTTAGGGTTTCCGGTTTAGGTTAGGGCTAGGGTTAGGGTTTGGGTTTAGGTTAGGGTTAGGGTTAGGGTTTCCTGTTTAGGTTAGGGCTAGGGTTAGGGTTTGGGTTTAGGTTAGGGTTAGGGTTAGGGTTAGGGTTTTCGGTTTAGGATAGGGCTAGGGTTAGGGTTTGGGTTTAGGTTAGGGTTAGGGTTTCCGGTTTAGGTTAGGGCTAGGGTTAGGGTTTCCAGTTTCCTAAACTTCAGTTCTCTACTAGATGTCCAAATGTGGGATATTTCCGGGTGTTATTTGAAGTATTTATGTCTTTCTGGACGGTCAAAATTGGGGTATCTACAATTGTCCCTCTTCGGACGGAGTCTTCGTGCGAAGCAGGAAAGACTTCGACCGATGATAAGGAAAGAGACCCCTATTTTGGCCGGCCCGACCTTCAAGAAGTTATGACAACACGAACAGTACTATTCGGGGAGTTGATTTAGACTGTCAGAGGCTAGTTCTTGACTTAGAATTTTTAGTCGAAAGGATGATCCAGGTGGAAGGCGGGGAAAGTAAATGGTGAGTGATCCAACCCGCGGTCGGGGTTCTTAGCTATCATGCGCGGAGCAGGCCAACGTCAGTTTCCTCTTGCCTACCATTCCCGTGCTTGGGAAAACCCATCAAGGAGGGGATATCGCCGACATAAAGCAAGTAAAAGTTGATTTGGTGAATTGGATCATCCGAAGGATAAGAACTCTGGAAAAGAACCAGAACTGGAGAAATTTGAATTTGAACGGTACTGAAAGTGCGGCAAAACTTCGAGAAAGTCGTGTTTGATCAAGTAGTGCCTGGAAATAAGCCAATACATGGCTGTTTGGTATGGAAAACCTTGGAATTTAGGGCTGAAAAGAGATTTGGAAAGGGGTCTCAAGTTGAAGTAGAAAACTGGGAGGGCCGCCCGAGATGGGGCGGCTACTCGTGAGTAGCCGCCTCCCGGCATGGTCCCTTCTAACCGAAAAGGGACCCTCTCTCTTCCCATTTTTTAAAAACGGTTTCTCTCCCTCTTCTTCTTCTTCTCTTCGGTTTTAAAACCCAAAAACCCTGATTTATTTGCCTTCTCTTCCTCCATTTCGTCCTTAATCTTCTCTCCTTTCCTTGATTTCGAAGCCCTAGTTTGGGTTCTCCTTTTTCTTTTTCAAACCGAGGAGATGACGAGGTCGAAGGCGATTGCTTCGAGGGGAAAACGACCACGGGTGGCTCGTGGAGAGCGTAACCCGAGCTCTTCATCATCGGAGAGCGATAGGCCGGAGGTCGAGGCCAGGAGGGAGGTTGTGGGTACGGCGGAGGTGCTGCCGGCGGATATCGGCGCGGGTGAGGTTGGGGATTTGCCTTCGGGGGCTACCCCGGAGGTTGGGAGTAGTATGATAGGATATACACGCAAGAGGAGGCGTGGGGATCGACCGACGGTGGTCGAGGAGGTGGTTTTGGGGGTCGGGGGATCGGTTGAGGGTGCAATTGAGGGGGTAGGGGCTGAGGGGGTTAGTGAGGATGTGAGGGCGTCGTTGGATGCCCTTGTCGGGATGTTGGACAGGGAGACCATAGAGGCCAGGGCTGAGGAGGAGGAAAGCAGGGCTATGGGGGCTTTTGCGGAGTTTATTACCGGTGCGGGGAGGGTGGAGGGGACTGGAGAGGCTAGGGATGAGGCTGGGGCTGAGGGTATGGGCACCGGGGCTGCAGAGACCGGTGTGGGTGCTGAGGCTGAGGCCGAGGAGGCCGTGTTTGAGGAGGATGAAGAGGAGAGGGATGACGGCGGGATGGACGATCCCGACGAGGCCGAGTTGGACGCTCCTGGGTCCACACGGGCCGTGGTATGTTCCTAACCTTTTAGTCTTAGCCTTTTATTTTGGTGTATATGCATGTGTTTTGGTGGTATGAACATGTTGTATATGTGTATTATACTCGTATATGTGTGTTTTAAATAGGCATGCTTGTGTATAAGTTAATCACGGTGGGATAGTAAGCATGCGAACGGGTATGGGTTGTAGAAAGAAAAGGAGATAATTCTTCATACATACATCCATGTTTGTTGTATGCATATACAGGAAAGGAAAGGGAATGGCTTGGTATGCTTGCATGTGATGGTTTTGCATGTATGTAATCTTCAAAGTATGTTTTTATGTGTTTTTTACCATGGTGGAGTAAGAGGGAGTATAAGAGGGAGTATATGAATGCATTTTTATGGGTTTAAGTTCCTTCATATGCTTACTTCGTGGAAAGTATATATAAGCATGATAAGCGGTATTTTGAAAAGGAAATATACGAGCAATGACCACGGTGGGATAAGAGAGTAAAGCATGTGATCTTATAGGCATGTTTTGCAAATAAAGGAGGGTAAATTTTCGTATGAAGTCTCATATTTCATGCCCTTTTTTGTCCTTCTAGATTTTAATGTGTAGGAGTTTTATTGCGCTAAGCATGGTTTCTAGAAAATGAATTCGTTTAGACTTGGATCCTTACCTCTTGATCGCTTTGGACTAACCCATTTTCGTTTGCTTCGTAGCAGCCGAATCGCATCCGGGCCCTTTGGCATGGGACGAAGCGGTGGTATGACGCTTTGGGGCAGGAGGAGAGGAGTTTAGTGGACGGAGCGGGCTTCCGTTCCTTCTTTCTGATTGAGCCGTTGCACGTCCATCGCCCATATGTGGAGGCATTGGCGGAGAGATGGGCCCCGGAGAGTTGCACGTGCATCCTCCCTACTGGCGCCATTATGCCGACCCTTGAGGACGTCCATCGGATCACTGGCCTTCCGGTCTTGGGGGAAGCGGTGATTGCGGACACCCTTGCGGATTATAGGGGGTTGTTTTGAGAGTTAATCGGGGAGTGGGAGTTCATGGAGTGGGAGCGGACACCGAACCGGATTCCTTTAGGGAGGCTTTCGGGACAGTATGGTATCGGTTCTTTTACGGAGCGTCAGAAGGGCGAAGCTGCAGCTAGCTTTGAGAGGAGGCGGGCGATGATCGAGGCGAGAGAGGCGGCCGCGTGCCCACAAAGGGCACGGAGGGAGTTGAGGGCGTTCTTCCTTTACTTCTTCGGCCAGGTCCTCTTCTCGATGGCCTCTGATAAGGTTTCCTCTCACTCTCTTTTGTTGATGAGGGACCTAGAGGGCATGGGACGCTATGCTTGGGGAGCGGCGATGCTCGCCCATCTCTTCGCGGAGCTCTAAAAGAAAGTTAAGAGGGTCGGGGGAAAGAACTTTGGCGGTTTTGCGCCATTTCTTCAGGTATGTGTAAGTGGTTCATGTCTTTTCTCTTGGTTTAGCTCACTTTGATCATGATAATTTCCACTTGCTTTGCTAGATTTTTGGGTACGAGCACTTCACCATTGATCGCCCGACTCTGGCACCGTTTGATCATGCCCAACCTTGGGCCATGAGATGGGAACCCCGGGGATCTTCTCGCTTGCACCGCCTCGCCCAATTCTGAGAGGCCTTCCGCATCTTGTCGGAGGAAGAGGTATAAGTTTTTCTTCAAATTTCCTTGGCCTGTATTTGGTTTTCTTTTGACTAAGCGCTCTTCCTATCTTTTGGCCTGTATTTGGTTCCCGAGGCTCTGGCGCGAGACGTCTGGTTGATCTACTTCAACAAGGTCGTGTTTCATGCGATCAGCCGGGTCATCCGCCAGCTTGACTATCATCAGTGGGTGCTCGATCCTCTGCCGCGGCGCCCCTTGATTCCAGTGGTTGGGATTCCTAGGGATACGAACCTCCCGAGGAATTACGCTACATATGTGGCGGGATGGATGGGCCGAGGCATCTTGGTGGAGCGTCGTCCTGAGGTGACTTCGAATGATGAATACCTGGCTTGGTATCGTCAGGAGTATGCCGGTATCCTCGGGACGATGGAAGAGGGGATCCCGGACGCTTACGTAAGTTGAAAATCCCTCTCTTCTTCTCCGTTTTTCCTTTGCTTGAATATTTTCTGAATGGTATTTGTTTTTGCAGGTTGAGTTGAATGAGATGGAGAAGAGGCTCAAGACCGCCAATGAGCACCTCCACGCGGGCCAGGCAAATAGAGGCTTTGCGGGTACAACGGAGACGCTTACAGGACTAGGTCCGGGTCCTCAAGGCTCAGGTGGATGCTCTATCGAGAGCGAGAGCCGATGGCGCTTCTTCTTCTTCCGTCCCTCCTCCTTCCATGGTTTCCGAGCGAGAGCTCGAGCTGACGAGGGAGTTAGATGCGGCCCGGAGTGAATTGACGGCCACACGGATGGAGCTGGGCCATGCGAGGGGTAGAGCTTCTCAGGCTGAGGAGGAGACGGACCGGCTGAGGTCCATGATGGCTTCGAGACAGGAGGGGTTCATCACCCTAGGCCGTGAGAGGGACTCCCTGCAGATGAGGGTGTCGGAGTTGGAGGCTTCGGCGGGTGTTCCTGGAGGTTTGATGGAAGACTTGGTTCGTTCTCTCCAGGCGGCCGGGGATAGGGATCGGGAGGCGCTCAGGGCATCAGAGGCGAGGGCACGGGAGTTGGAGGAGAGATTGAGGGCTGTCGAGGATCAGGCTAGAGGGACAGAGAGTTGTCTCCGACAGAGATTGGAGAGGAGAGACAGAGATATGCAGCAGGTCCATCTCTGGGAGGCGACTATGATGGGGAAATTGGTTGGAGGGGGCTCCATGAGCGAGGCGGACCTTGACCTTCTTCCGCTTGAGCCTGACCATTCTCGCTCGACTTCCTTGGCTAACGAGGCCACCTTCAACCGTGCTTCTCGTCCTTCGGCGTCTCGGAGTCGTGGGATATACGCGAGGGTTGCGTCCTCGGTTCGAGAGACTCCTGCCGCTCCTGATGTTCTAGAGGTTTAGTCTTCTCATCAGCCGCCGCTTCCTACTCAGCCTCCAGCGGATGACGATACGCCGAGGTATACTCCCTTGTGTCTTGGTTTCAGGTAGAAGAATAGTATATATGCGAGAAATTCATGCTTTTCTTCTTTTCTTTTGGTTTAGGTGATCGTTTCGGTGGCATGCAGCTCAAGACTTTGGAGTTTGGAGCATTTTGAAGGACTTTTCTTTTTTCTCTCTTTTAGAAACCCTTTTTATGCAACTTTTAGGCGTTGAAAATTATGTATGTTCATGGTCTTGGTGGGACAATCTTATAATTTCCCGTTTGTATGTATGGTTTGGTGTAGTTTAGCTGAATTCTCATGGACATGTATGTGTGTGTAAATGAATCTTGGCCTTTATAGGTTTGATTCATGGATGGACATATGATTTTGAGATATGGTCATTTTTTGAAGTGTATTCATTTTGGTTTTATGGATGTATATGCGTATGAAAATGTGTGTATGCAATTTTTGAAAAGAAATGTTCTTAACAGGTATTGGAGACTTGAAGACTTGATTAAAATGGACTGACAGCAGATTTCAGGGTAGCAGGTAGGGGGCGGCTAGTTTACACTAGCCGCCCCCTGCCTGGGGTTTGCTTATCTAGAACAAAGGGCTGGGGCGGCTAGTGTAATCTAGCCGTCCAATGGGAGGCGGCTAGTCGAGTTTAGCCGCCCCCTACCTGGGGCAGTCTGGTTCTGCTGCTCCTGCCTCCTGCTGCTGCTGAAAGCCTTTGTGACCGTTTCAACCTTCGAGACCTATAAAAACATCCCTTCCATGGACCAAGTGTTAAATCTGTCCGGATTGCGCCCCTGCACTAACTTTTGAGCTCTTTCTTGCTTGAATTGTCAAGGGCTACAATCCATCTTAAGGTAAAATGAAAAGTTGAATGCGAGAAAGGAAAGTGCGGGAAACCATGCTTTAGTATGCAAGGAAGGGATTCCAAGTGTGTGAGCGAAAAAAAACTCTTAAGTGCGTGTGAAAGTGGGACAATTTTCTCTCAAGCATGTGCGGAAGGGCGTAGGATGAGTGCAGGTGGGGGCAATCTTATCATTGGTACGGGGGGTCATTTTTAGCATTTCAAGAAAATCGGATGCCTAGGTGTTTTGGAAAAGGAAAATGCGAACTTATGCGTAAGTATGAGTGGCATAAGTGGGCATTTTAATTCTTCAATGGTTTTTCTTTCATGTGAGAGAGCAATGTTCTCGATCTTCTTAAGTAAAAGATACCATCAAGTCCCTGTGGAGGAGCCCTTGTGGTCACCTATGTCCAAACCAGGGTTGTATTTGAAAGGTATAGGCCTTAGGTGTCGGTTTTCTAGGTTCATGGTTCTCAAACGCTTGATCGTATTATTCTAAACATGCTGAAAAATCCATGAGTGTACCAGGAGTCAAGTTAAATAAGCTTCCTTTGGATAGACAAGTTTCTAAGTGAACTCATGTGAGTGAGTGTAGTTGTAAACCTAGAAATGATCTATCTTTGGTCAAAATTTCACCTTTCCCGATAGACATAGTTCAATTTTGAATCCCATTGTGAAAATAAAGGGGGGGGGGGGAATGGGGTAAGAGTAATATCTTCCCTTCGGGCAATATTTTAGAATTGTCCCAGTCAAGCATATGTCCTACTTTCTAGGTCCCTCTAGCTTTCTTCTTTTTATCACTTCTTTATTTTGGATGGAAAGTACAGTCCATTGTTTGGACCTGTACTGGTATAGCCGTTGTCTAGCTTATACCGCGCGTAAAGGCGCGAAAGCCTGCTAAAATAGAGAGTTTAACCCGTTCACTTGGGTGTTATTTTTCTTTTGTTGGCCTCTCATTGCCTGATTTTTTTTTTGAGTTGAGGGGGGGCTCTTCTGTTTTTCACCCCGATTCTTTTCGTGCTTCCCCTCTAGAAGTGTTTGCATAGTGCCAGAGCCATTTTTGGGACATATGCTAGGTCTAGGAAACTCCTCATTTTGACCTAGGGTTAATACGAGTGGGGCGGAAATAAGGGAGGTTTGCTTTGGGGATTTTAAATTGTCCCAGTCTACGGGGTAGGCAATTTCTCTTCTATCAGGTAAATCTAGTCCAGTTATATGTGTGTGAATGAAGTGGCATGATTTGGTGGAGATGTGTTCAAATAGATACGAGTTTATCTTTGAGAGTCTTATAATTTTATCATCAAGTACTAAACGCTGGAAATTGCAAGAAGAAGAATAATAGTTCTCAAGTATTGAAAGCTACTCATGCATGGAATTTCTTTAGATAAAGTGCATTCCACGAACCTAAAACCTCGACTCCTTCGGCATCTACCAGGTGGTAGGCATGCCCGGAATAGGCATGGGTGATCACATAGGGTCCCTCTCATGTGGGTTGCAACTTCCCTCTTGGGTGAGGCTGTCTTGATGGCATGATTTGCTTAAGTACTAATTCCCCGATTTCAAATTTTCTTTTTATTACCTTCTTTTCAAATGCCCTTGCCACCCTTCTTTGGTAGGCCTGGGCATAGTATGCCGCTCTTAATCTTTTCTCATCTAGTAGTTCGAGGCGTAGTAGAAGTGCCTCCCTCCTTTCCTCAATTTGGAGGTCTTCTTCTAGTACTATTCTTAAGGATGGGACGAGGATTTCGTAAGGTACTACTGCTTCGGCTCCAAACGTGAGTGAATAGGGGGTTTGACCAGTGGGTGTCCTAATGGAGGTTCGGTATTCCCAGAGGGCGTCTACCAATTTATCAGGCCAATCAGTAGACTTATGGGTTTCTACCTTTTTCTTTATAATTTTGAGCAAGGTTTTGTTGGTGGCCTCTGCTTGTCCGTTCCCCTGTGGATAATATGGCGTGGAATGATGAAGTTCTATATGATGTTTATTGCATAGGTCTTGGAATTCTGGGAGATAAACTGGGGGCCATTGTCAGTTATAATCACTTTGGGGGTGCCGAACCGTGCAAGGATGTGAGTGCGGACAAAACAAGCCAGGGTGGAGCTTTTAATTACTACATAGGACTCGGCTTCAGCCCATTTGGTAAAGTATTCTGTAGCGGTGAGGATGAAGGCTTTTTGGGTGGTGTTTTCTATGGTGTTCCAGAATGGTCCTATCACATCTAATGCCCACATAGAGAAGGGCCATGGTGAAGTCATGGGATGTAAAGAAGATGCTGGTGCATGTATTTTGTTGGCATGGGTTAGACATTGGATACAACGCTTAACGTATTTGTTGCAGTCCCCTTCAAGCGTGGGCCAATAGTAGCCCATTATTAGTACCTTTTTTGCTAGCATCTGGGCGTTGACGTGCCCTCCGAATACTCCAGAGTGAGCTTCTTCTACAATGGTGTATGCTTCTTCGTCATCCAAACATCTGAGTAGTTCTCCATTGAATGATGCTCGGAAGAGTACCCCCCCTCGGAGGCAGTATTTGACCGCTATCCTTTTAACTATTTTTTGGTCGTTGCTAGTAGCGTAGCTTGGGAATGAACCATTTTCAAGGTAGTTTCTGATGTCAAAGTACCATGGGTTTCCGTCGCCCATATCTCCTAGTTCAAGGGCTAGGATTTTCGTGGTACTAGCATTTTTGTTCGTCTGGCTCACTTTCAGAAGATCTTGAGTTCTATAGTTACAGAGTTCGGTGGCAGGTGTTTCCAGTCTCTGGATAGTGACTGTTTCAGATGTTCTAGATAAGGGGAAGGTGAGCGATGAGGCTAAAGAGGCTAGAGAATCTGTGAGAATATTGCCGGTCCGGGGTATGAAAATGTGAGTAACCTCACGGAATTGTTTTAGCAGGACTATGGCTAGTTCTATGTATGGCTTCAGTTTTGGGCCTCTAGTCTGATATTTTTTAAGAGTTTGGCGGATCACTAAGAGGGAGTCCCCAATAATGTCTAAACTTTTAGCTCCTAGGGCTAGGGCTGCCTTCAATCCTGCTATCAGGGCCTTGTATTCGGCAATATTGTTGGTGGCTTTAAACGTAAGCTAAAACGCTAGTGGGATAACGACGCCTTCGGGGGAGATTAGTGCTATCCCTATTCCCTTTCCCTTTTGATTGACCGCTCCGTCAAAGTATAGCGTTCATGTCTCTCTATCCTTTTCTTCAATAAGCGCAAATATTTCTTCATCCGGGAAGTCAGTTTTTACTTGTTCGTAATCAGGGAGGGGTAGTTGAGCGAGGTGGTCAGCGATGGCTTGCCCTTTGATGGATTTTTGAGTGGCGTACATGATGTCAAACTCGTTTAACTGTACTTGCCATCGGGCTAAGCGTCCAGTTAATACGGCTTTCTCGAATAGGAACCTTACTGGGTCCATTTTGGCAAAGTATTTGACTTTGTGGGCAAGAAAGTAATGTCGCAATTTTTGGGAAGCCCATACTAATGCTAGACAAGTTTTTTCTGTAGGAGGGTAGGCTTTTTCGTATTCAATCAGGGTTTTACTAAGGTAGTAAATGGCTTTTTTCTTCCTTCCCATGTCGTCGTGTTGTGCAAGCACTGCACCAATGGCTTCTTTAGTTGTAGCTATATAGAGGAGCAGGGGTCGTCCGGGTACTGGAGCCGAAAGGACTGGGGGATTAAGAAGGTACTTTTTTTAAATTATCAAAGGCCTTTTGGCATTCACTATCCCAATTAAACCTGACTCCCCCTTTTAATAATTTGTAAAAGGGGCGACATCTTTCAGCGTGTTGCGAAATAAATCTCCTAATAAATTGCAACCTTCCTACGAGCCCCCTTAATTCTTTCAGGTTCTTAGGTGGGGGCATTTGGGCGATGGTTTTTGCCTTGATCGGATCTATTTCTATCCCCGTTTACTTACCATGAATCCCAAGAGTTTCCCAGAGGAGACTCCAAAGTGACATTTCTTTGGATTCATTTTAAGTGAATACTCCCTGCATCTCTGTAGTACTTGCCTGAGTATGTCTGCGTGTCCTACTCGAGTCCTAGATTTCACTAAGATGTCATCCACATATACTTCTACTAGTTTGTGCATCATATCATGGAATATTGAGGTCATAGCCCTTTGATATTTTCACCTGCATTTTTGAGCCCGAAAGGCATCACTATGTAGCAGTAAGTTCCCCAGGGTGTGGTAAAGGAAGTCTTTTCTTGGTCTTTTTCTGCCAGCCGGATCTGGTTGTATCCAGAAAAGCCATCCATGAACGAGAGCATTTCATACCCTGCCATGTTGTCGACAAGTAGGTCAATATGTGGGAGTGGGAAATCATCCTTTGGACATGCTCGATTGAGGTCCCTGAAGTGATGCATATCCAGATCTTTCCATCCTTTTTGGATGCTGGAACGATATTTGCTACCCACTTTGGGTATAAGACTACCCGGATAAATTTAGCCTGGTGGAGTTTGTCCACCTCATCTTTGATTTTTAAAGCCACCTCGGGATGAAGGCGCCTCAGCTTTTGTTTTACCGGTTTTACGTTTGGTTCTAAGATTAACTGATGTTCAACTAACGAGGTATCGAGTCCAGGCATGTCCTTGTAAGACCATGCAAAGACGTCTTTATACTCATGTAATATTTTAACCAAGCCCTCTCTCTCATCGTGATTTAGTTTCACGCTAATTGAAATGATTTTGGGGTCAGCCTTTGTCCCTAGGTTTAGCTCCTCTATCTTCTCGTCTGCTTCTTTTGTCTTTTCATCGAACCTTTGAAGGCTCTGCTTGAATTCTTTAGATAGGTCCTCTTTTTCTTCATCGTCCTCATCACAGATTTTGAAGACTCCTAGACCATCATCTAGGTTCTCTATGCTATCTAGGTCTAGTTCTTCTATAACTGCTATTGATTCAAATTTTTCTAAACCTAATACGGCCCTGCTATACCCCTCTAAACTGCTAATGATCTGGTCAGGAATTTGGCTCCTAGTAGGTTTGACTGTTTTGGACG
Source organism: Acorus calamus (assembly GCA_030737845.1). Classification (NCBI taxonomy): domain Eukaryota; kingdom Viridiplantae; phylum Streptophyta; class Magnoliopsida; order Acorales; family Acoraceae; genus Acorus; species Acorus calamus. The sequence continues at coordinate 12,756,240 of CM060866.1, forward strand.
AGGTACTAGGGTTGGGATTCTTGGCTTGACTGGCTAGACACTGTAGTTTATTCAGGAGATCAGAGTCATCGCTGAAGGGGTGCCATGCCGGGGTGAAGTCATCCTTGTCGAACAGGGATCCTAGGGTTTTGGTTTCCATTTTTTGTGTTTTTTTTTGTTTGTTGTTTCTTTTGTTTTGTTTTTTTGAACAGAAAAGACACTTATTATTTACAACCTACTGGATTGGTGGAAGTGTTTCAACCGACTTTTCTCCAGCAGTTGGTGCTCCTTTGTTGCGATGCTTGAGCACTGCGAGAAAAGGAGGCTGGGTCAGCTGGAGTTTTATCGCCTGCCGGTGAGTGTGTGTTTAGGTGTTTATCAGGATGTGGGAATAGCCATTCTAGGGAGCCAGAGAGATAATCTGGCTCTCTTTCTTGGATAGGGTCTAGGGGCATACGACCTCTTTGGGGGGCTCTACGATTATTCCTCTTACGAAGTGTTCGTACAACCCCCAATTGTATTTTTCCTTTAGTTTAGGGTGATGCTTGGATGAACCGATGCCCCTTTTATCTAGCCATGCTGGGAGTTTGATGGGGTCCAAGATCCCATTTTGTTGTCCCAAGGTTCCCCCAGGGAGATAACCCATGGCCCCCATTATATGCCAACCAGGGTTCTTAAGTCTAGGGCGGCTCGCCTCTGTGGTAACGGAGAGAGTGTTCCGTGGATTTAGCCAATTGGCTGGGAAATCTAAGATGTGGATGGTGGCTTCTATGGGTTTTGAGTTACCGTTTTTTACAGTGATGGTTTCATTATTGGCGAATCTCAATTTAGGTCCTTTGATCGCATCCCCTTGAATTTTGATTATCCGACCTCCCAAGGGGAATTTCAAACATTGGTGTAGGGGAGAGGAGACCCCTTTTATCAACGCTAGCCATTTGCGTCCTAGGATCATATTATAATCTGAATCCATTTCTAGGACGTAAGCTTTAGCGCTAGTTTCTAGCGGCCCTACTTTTAATCGGGAAGTCTTTAAAGCCTAGAACCGGACGAGCCGTTTTGTCATAGGTGAATATACGGGTGTCTGTTTCGAATAGTGTAGTTATGTGTCTGTCAATGTGCTCAAAGGTTTGTAGTGATATGAGGTTTACCCCTGCTCCGGTGTCAATTAGAACTTTATCCACCGAGTATCCTTCGAGATTAATTGTTATGCATAGGGTTGAAGTGCTAATGACCTTATCATGAACTTCTATTTTAGGTCTACAGGTTATGATGGGCCCTAGTCCTGCGGTGGCTAGAGCTATTGGTACGCCTAGGGTAGAGATTTGTGGGTCGACTTGGATTCTTTCTAGGAACATTCTTAGAGCTTGCTGGTGGTGTTCTGAGGTTTCAATTAGCTCTAAAATGAAATCTTCACGGGATCTTTCAGAGTTGGTCTAGGATGTCGATCTTATCTCCGGTGCGGGGCTCCTTAGTTTCTGTTTCAGCAGGGGGTGTCTATAAGAGGGGACAGCGTTGAAAATTCTGCCTGCTCTAGTAGTATGATGGTTCAGAGCGTCGATGGTGGTTCGGGGGCTTTGTTTTGATAGGTATAGGCCTTCGTTAACTGGTGAGTGGGATAACGGTAGGAGTTTTTTAGGGAGGGAGAGCTTTGCGTGTCTGGGGAGAATGGGGGAGGGGACTGGTAGGACGGGGGAAGAGGATGGTAGGATTAAGCCACCTGGGATGATTCTGGGTGGCTCTTCGTGGTCAGCGGCTCCTATGGTGTAGATGCTTTCATAGTTTAGGCTCTCTGGTTCTTCCAAGGAAACCCTCGTTGCTGGATTTGGGTCTTGAGTTGTGGCTTCTATAGGGCTGGGGGTTTCTGGGGCTGGCTTGACTTCTAGTGATTTTGTAACTAGGTTGTTTTTGAGTCCCCTGATGGTGGCCCAGTCTAAGCGCCTCTCTTCATCAAGGTTTTAAACAATGTCTCGAAACGAGGAGCATTGTTCGATGGTGTGGCCGTGATGCTGGTGATACTGACAAAAACGGGTGGGGTCGGCACCGATAGGCGAAGGTCTAGCCATGGGTAAGGAAATGCCATTGACCTTTAATAAGGCTCTGAAGATGTTCCCTAGGGTTTCTGGAAGGGGAGGATAGCTATCTCTTCTGTTTGACCATCTTGGGCCGTAGAAGGAGGAAGGTGCAGCCTTATCACGGGGGCTGCGTGCGGGTTCTCTAGGCGTTATGCCTTGCGTTCTTGGGGGGATAGGATTGAAGGGTCTCCTATTTTGGTCCTGGTTTTGGATTGAGGGGGCCTGAATTGGGGAATCATGGGTTGCGGGGTTTTGTTGTATCGGCACGGGGACGGGTATTGATCGAGTGATGAAATTCTGGTGGATTGACCGAGGCGGCGCATACCCGGATGAACCGGACGTGTACTGCCTTGGAGCCGTTCCTCGATCAGGAACCCATGCTCTGTTCGGGTAGAGTGTTGATACTTGTGTAATAATCCCCTCTACCGTGGGGGTTTGTGCCTTACGAGGCGGTTGTCCAACCCTATGGCTGATAGGTGGGGACTAGGTTTGGACTACTGGGGTTGCACAACGAGAAATCCTGTTGTGGCGGTCAATTAGAAGCTGATACGTAGTACAGTCTCCGTACGAAGCTCTGGACACAGGCTCTGTAACATCATGTCAGTTTCTTGACATTCTGTGAGTTGCAGGCTGATTCGGTGGACAAGCGTGCACCACCGAGACACGTATTGCTCAAATTCCTCCCTAGGCCTCATTCTCTCTACGGTTAAATCTGAAATAGAGGGGGTTCTGATCCTCTGGTAACCGTAGCGGCCTAAGAACTTCTCGCTTACAGCCGAGAAGTTCGACAAGTGATCTACAGGGAGGGTGGAGAACCATTGTAGTGCTTCTCCTTCCAATGATTTCTGGAAGAGGAAGACTAGCAAAGGTTGATTATCTAGAAAGGGGCGGGCGTCTAGATGAAAGGCAGTTAAATGGATGTTTGGGTCTCCACGACCGTTATACCGGCAGAATTTGGGGATTTTGAATCCTTCTGGTAGGTGGACTGACGGGATTTGTCTCAGGTTGTGTAGAGACATATGCTTGGGGGATGAGGGACCAGTCTCGGAGAGGATTCTCCGGATGTTTTCATCCAGCGTTTCTCCCCTGGGAGGGCTGTCTAGCGGTCCCGAGTTTGGGGTGGCCTGGTAAGGGTCTAGGTGGAAACGGTTGGGAATATTGGATTCGCGGGGGAAAGGGGGGTGAACGAAAAAAGGCTCGGATTGACCGAGTGGCTGGGTGTGGATGGGGTTTTAGGAATGGTCTTAAGGATTTCGACAGGGGCCTCCTGTCTCAGGGTTTTGACCTAGCGGTAGTCGGCGAGGTCATGAAACATGTCCTCTACGGATTGGTATCCTAGAATGGCCATCTTTTCCTCTAGATAGGTCAGGAATTGCGTGGCCTGACCCTCTTGGTGGGTTCTTTCCTCTAGTATCTCCTCCTTATGCGGGATTCAATGACGTGTGTGAAATGGTTCAAGGGAATGAATGCAGATATAAAACAGTAAATAAAGCGGTAAAGGATTGCGCAGCGGTGTGCGGCTTACAAAGCAGTAAAGGATTGCGCAGTGGTGTGCGGCTTACAAAGCAGTTAAGGATTGCGCAGCGGTGTGCGGCTTACAAAGCAGTAAATGATGTTGTGATGTGAATTAGAAAGGAACTGATTCGAGGGGTGGGAAACTCTAACCTTCTAGAGGGTTGATAGCACTCTAGTCAAGCTTGTAAAAGGGGGCAGAAGAGGATTACCTTTTGTTGTTTTTCACGAGGGAGGTCCCACCGTGATCGCCAGATTTGTCGTTATCGTCGGAATCTCCGGACTGTCAGTGTTGTCGAAAGGATCCCGGCGGTGAGCGGGTGCGTGTGCGTGTGTGGGGGTTCTTCAGGGATTCAGATCGGATGCGTGCCCTGACGACCTCGGTCAGATCGTCTTCTCGGAAGGGTGAGGGTGTCGTTCCTTGGTTGAGGTGCCCGACAGCGGCTCAAGAGGATTCCAGGGTTTATGTGATCGCCACCTACTTTTTCTAAAAGTAGGATAAGGTTGGGTTGGATTTGATCACCTACGTGGGGAGTTTGTGGGGTCTCCGCTCTGAGACACGGATATACCGTACACAGAGGTGAAAAAACAGGTAATCCTATTCTGCTTCCAGGGCTTGATTAAAGGAGACTTGGGACATAGGGGTGCAAATAGGGTGTGGATAGGGGGGCGGCTAGTGGGATCTAGCCGTCGGGTATAGGGCGGCTACTAGGGTTTAGCCGTCCGGGGCCTGGTCTGGTTTGGGCAGAACTTCGGTAGGAAATGGTTTCGGTCTTGGACAGAGGCTAAGCTAGGTTTAGCCCAGGTTCTGGAGGGTGGAACGAGAGGGTGTTTTTGTGTAGGGAATGGATTTTTCTCTCACAAAAGGGGGGCTCTCTTTCTCTCTCTCTTGGGATTTCTAGTAGGGGAAGGGAAGTGAATTGGAAATGTGAATTGTCTATTGGATTGTGGATCGTTGATTTAGGCTTGGGACCCCCTCTATTTATAGTAAAAGAGAGGCAGGGGAATATCCAGGGGGTAATGGAGTGGCTTGGCTAATAGTGTATGTGATTAGACCCTTCATTAATTCTCTGGTTCTTCTGTCAGGACAAGGTGAAGGGTGGCTAGTGCTAACTAGCCGCCCAGTATGGGGCGACTACTTCCTGGTAGCCGCCCCTATCATGACATGCCAAACGTCCCATCTCTGATAGGCAGTGGCTTGGGTCAGTTACTTGGGTTGATCCGGCTAAGATAGGGTGGCTAAAGGTCATCACCCGCCGCAATGATCAGCATTTAATACTGCTTTATGTCCCATCCAGGGGACTGGTCCAAAGTCGGCCAGGGGGCGGCTAGTGCTAACTAGCCGCCTGGTATGGAGCGGTTAGTTAGGTCTAGTCGCCCCTTGCCAAGGATTTAGGGTTTTTGGGTTTCCGGTTTTCTGGTTTTAGGTTTATGTCTTCCGGTTAAGGTTTAGGGCTAGGGTTAGGGTTTCGGTTTAGGTTAGGGTTAGGTTTAGGGTTTCCGGTTTAGGTTAGGGCTAGGGTTAGGGTTTGGGTTTAGGTTAGCTTTAGGGTTAGGGTTTCCTGTTTAGGTTAGGGCTAGGGTTAGGGTTTGGGTTTAGGTTAAGGTTAGGGTTAGGGTTTTCGGTTTAGGTTAGGGCTAGGGTTAGGGTTTCCGGTTTCCTGAACTTTGGTTCTCTACTGGATGTCCAAATGTGGGATATTTCGGGTGTTACTTGAAGTATTTCTATCATTCTGGACGGTCAAAATTCGTGTATCTACAGTGTGGACCCAGGAGCGTCCACCTCGGCCTCGTCGGGATCGTCCATCCCGTTGTCGTCCCCCTCCTCATCCTCCTCAAACACGGCCTCCTCGGCCTCAGCCTCAGCACAAACACCGGCCTCTGTGACCCCGGTGCCTATACCCTCGGCCTCCCCGGCCTCGTCCCTAACCTCTCCAGTCCCCTCCACCCTCCCCGCGCCGGAGACAAACTCTGTAAAGGCCCCCATAGCCCTTCTTTCTTCCTCCTCAGCCGTGGCCTCCGTGGCCTCCCTGTCTAACATCCTGACAATGGCATCCAACGATGACCTCACATCCTCACTAACCCCCTCAGCCCCTACCCCCTCGGTTGCACCCTCGACCAATCCTCCGACCTCCGAAACCACCTCCTCGACCACCACCGGTCGATCCCCACGCCTCCTCTTGCGTGTATAACCTATCGTACTTCCCCCTACCTCCACGACATCCTCTGAAGGCAAGTCCCCAAACTCACCTGCGCGGGTGCCCAACGACGGCACCTCCGTCGTACTCATAGCCTCCCCCACGGCCTCGACCTCCGGCCTATCGCTCTCCGATGACGAAGAGCTCGGGCTACGCTCTCCAAGAGCCGCCCATGGTCGTTTCCCCCTCGAAGCAATCGCCTTCGACCTCGTCATCTCCCTCGGATTGGAAAGAAAAAGGAGAACCCAAATCTAGGGTTTCAAAATCAAGAAGCAAAAGGAAGATCTAGATCGAAATAAAGGAAGAAATCAAAGTTTTTTCGGTTTAAAATGGAGAAGAACGAGTGATGGAGGGAGAGAAACCGTTTTTGAAACGTATGGAGAGAGAGAGGGTCGTTTCGGTTATAAGGGACCCAGTTATGGGGCAGCTACCCGCGAGTAGCCGCCCCTCCCAGCTTTTCAAAACTCCTGCTTAAAACCCATTTCCAACTTACTCCCAAGTCCTAAATTCAGGTTTTTTATACCAAACAGTCATGTATCGATTTATTTCCAAGCACTACTTGATCAGACACGACTTTCCCAAAATTTTACCACACTTCTAGTACCGTCTGGTTCGAATTTCTTCAGTTTTGGTTCTTTTTCCAGAGTCTTTTTTCCCTTCGGATGATCCAATCCACCAACTCAAAACACTTTACTTGCTTTCTGTCGGCGATATCCCCTCCTTGCTGAGTTTTCCAAGCACGAGGACGGTAGGCACGAGGAAACTGACGCTAGGCTGCTCCGTGCATGATAGCTAAGAACCCCGACCGCGGGTTGAATCACTCACCATTTACCTTTTCCACCTTCCACATGGATCATCCTTTCGGTTGAAAAATTCTAGTCAAGACCTAGCCTGTGACAGTCTAAATCAACTCTCCGAATAGTATTGTTCGTGATGTCATAACTTCTTGAAGGTCGGGCCAAAATAGAGGTCTCTTTCATTATCATTGGTTAAAGTCTTTTCTGCTTCGTGCAAAGACTCCGTCCGATGAGGGACAATTATAGAAACCCCAATTTTGATCGTCCAGAAAGACAGAAATAGTTCAAGTAACACCTGGGAATAACCCACATTTGGGCATCCAAGAGAAAACCAAAAAGTTCAGGAAACTGAAAACCCTAAACCTAAACCGGAAACCCTAAACCTAAACCGGAAACCCTAAACCTAAACCAGAAACCCTAAACCCCAAACCCTAGAAATCCCCTAAGTCCCTAATAGGGGGCGGCTAACCCTAACTAGCTGCCTCATACCAGGCGGCTAGTTGGCACTAACCGCCCCCCTGGCCAACCCTGAACCGCTTTCCTAGATAGGACATAAAGCAGCATTAAATGCAGATCATTGCGGTGGGTTGTGACCTTTAGCTGCCCCATCTTGACTGGATCAAACCAAGTAACCGACCCAAGCCACCGCTTCTCAGAGATGGGATGTTTGGCAGGTCATGATAGGGGCGGCTACCAGGAAGTAGCCGCCCCATACTGGGCAGCTAGTTAGGACTAGCCACCCTTCACCAGGTCCTGACAAAAGAACCAGAGAATTAAATGAAGGGTCTAATCAAACAAACTATTAACCAAGCCACCCTATTACCCCCTAGACATTCCCCTGCCTCTTTTTTTACTATAAATAGAGAAGGTCCCAAGCCTTTCAAACACATTCATAAATCATCTTCATATCTAGAATTCCAATTGACAACCACTCATAGTTCACACCCCTTTCCCACTAGAAATCCATAGAGAGAGAGAAAGAGAGCCCCCCTTTTGTGAGAGAAAAATTCATTCCCTACACAAAAACACCCTCTCATTCCACCCTCCAGAAACCCGGGTTAAACCTAGCTTAGTCTCTGTCCAAAACCAAACCCATTTCTACCGAAGTTCTGCCCTGACAAACCCAGGCCCCGGACGGCTAAACCCTAGTAGCCGCCCAATACCCGACGGTTGAATCCCACTAGCCGCCCCATATTCACACCCCACTTGCACCCCTTTGTCGCAAGACTCCTTTAGTCAAGCCCCGGAAGCAGAATAGGATTACCTATTTTTCACCTCTGTGTACGGTATATCCGTATCTCAGAGCGGAGACCCCACAAACTCCCCACGTAGGTGATCAAATCCAACCCAACCTTTTTCCTGCTTTTTAAAAAGCAGGTGGCGATCACTCAAACCCCGGAATCCTCTTGAGCCGCTGTCGGGCGACTCGACCAGGAACGACACCACCCTTCCGAGAAGATGATCCGACCAAGCCCACCAGGGCACGCATCCGATCCGAATCTCCAAAGAACCCCCACACACACACGCCACACGCGAATTTTTCAACACCGACGAATCCCACACCGACAACCTTGTTCGGGGATCAGAAACCGAACTGACTGGATCTTGATCTTTCTAGCATCTTCCTTGTCTGTCTGAAGGTGTCGTCCTTTATGTAGGACATAATGGGCTCCATTCAGGTCGCCTATCGGGGTTCTGATTCTACCGCCATGACCTGCTTGAGGTGAGCGAATTCGACTTGGATTTTCCAAGATGGTTCTCCTTCCACAGAGCACTTGCCAAGTTTTCCAAGGCGTCTACTTGAGTATTCTGCTCGAAGTCGATCGCGTTGATCTCACAGTGGTCGATCTGCACAAGTAGAGTGCGCGCGTAGCTTTGATAAGTCTTCATGCGATCGTCTTTCGTCTGATATTCACCCGTGCTTTGGCATACCACGAGTTGGGAATCGCAGTAGATTGACAATTGGGTAACGCCAAGGTCTACAACAAACTCCAAACCCGTGATGAAAGCTTCATACTCAGCTTCGTTGTTGAAGGCCTTAAACCCCAACATGATTGCGTGCTCGAACAGGAATCCGTCTTCACATCGCAGAATCAACCCAGCTCCCGATCCTTTACGATTGGATGCCCCATCAACATGGAGTTTCCAAGAGATAGGTCTGAAGTCAGAGATAGCGCAGATTTGTTGTTCTTCTGGTGTGAGGTCGGCGGTAATGTCTGCGACCACCGGCCCTTTGATTGCGTTTTTTGCCTGATAGTGGATGTCAAAAGCTGACAGCTCCACCGTCCATTTTAGCAATCGACTAACGACGTCCGCCTTTCGTAGCACGGCTTTGAGATGTGAGTTGGTGATGACATGTATTGAATGGGCTTGAAAGTAGTGACGCAGTTTCTGGGCCGAAACGAGTAAAGCAAATGCAAGTTTTTCGATATGGGAGTACCTGGTTTCTGCCGCTCTGAGTGCCTTACCTGCATAATAGATGGCTCTCTGCCCGCTGTCGATGTCCTTCAATAACGCTAAGCTCACAGCATGCTAGGACGCTGCAATATAGAGGAGTAAAGTATCTCCTATGGAAGGACTCACCAAGAGCGGCGGTGCGCTGAGGTACTTCTTGATTTCTTCGAAAGCCTTCTGGAAATTTGGTGTCCATTCGAATCTCTGAGTCTTTCGTAGCAATTGGATGAATGGTTCACATCGGTCCATGGCCCTGGAGATGAACCAATTGAGTGCAGCCAATCTCCCGGCCATCTTTTGTACTTCCTTCTTATTCCGAGGAGGCTTCATCTCCATGATCGCCTTGATTTGGTTGGGATTAGCCTCGATTTCCCACTGTGTTGTCAAATATCCCAAAAACTTACCCGAGGTAACTCCGAAGGAGCACTTGATGGCGTTTAGTTTAAGGCGGTATTTTTTCAACACAGCGAATACTTCTTCCAAGTGGGACATATGGTCAACTCGGCTTACACTTTTGACCATCATATCATCAATATAAACCTCCATGGTTTTGCCGATCTGATGCTAGAAAACATTAGTTACCAGCCTCTGATAAATGGCTACAGTGTTCTTCAACCCGAATGACATTACTTTATAACAGTAAATACCAGTGGGCGTTATGAACGCTGTCTTCTCTTGGTCGGGCCCATATATCGTGATTTGATGATAGCCTGAATAAGCATCCATGAAACTCATTAGTTCATTACCCAATGATGAGTCCACCAACTGGTCGATCTTCAGAAGTGGAAAACTGTCCTTCGGGCATGCGCTGTTCAGGTCGGGGAAGTCCACGCATACTCGCCACTTCTTATATTTCTTCGGGGCCACCACCGTGTTAGCCAGGCAGTCGAGGTGTCGCACTTCGCAGATGAATCCAGCAGCTAAGAGTTTGTTCACCACATCTCGCACCGCATCGGCGTGGACAATGGCCATACGTCGTTGCTTTTGTTAAATCGGGTGGATGGTCGGAGAAATGAACAGGCGGTGATGTGCCACTTCGGTGTCGATTCCTAGTATGTCTTGTGATTTACAGGCGAACACGTCCTTGTTCTCCACAAGGAGGTCGAGTATCGCCTTTCTCTCTTCTGCAGAGAGCAAACTTCCGACGAAAAAATATATCTCGGTGTCAAGTGGGTTTATCGGGACCTGTTCCAGGTCTTCAAGAACCCTGTCTTCACGACCGGGTCGGCTTTCGTCGGCCTTGATCCGGTCCTGAAGTAATTGCTACCTTTTTGGGTGTATCTCCCCTTCTTCAGGTAGCTCTTCTACCTCTGGCAATGCTGACTTTCCTGTCATCACCATCAAATAACATCGCTTCGCAGCTACCTGGTCTCCTCGTATCTCTATTATCCCCTGCGTCGTAGGGAAATGGAGGCGCTGATGATATGTAGACGGAATTGCCTTCATCACTGTGAGCCAGGTTTGCCTAATGATCGCGTTGTACAGGGACGGGAGGACCATGACTGTGAAGTCCGTCATCGCCATTTGGTTCCCTGCTCGGACAGGTAGCGTGATGCGAACCGCTGGGACGACCAGCGCTCCATTTAAGGCGACAAAAGGGTCCATCATTGGAAGAAGGTCTGTGGCTTTTAATCCCATCCGAAGGAACGGCTTCATAAAAAGCATATCCACCGAGCTCCCTGTATCCACAAGAATCCTTTTTACATCAAAATTTGAGATGCGTAGAGTGCTTACCAGAGCATCCGAATGTGGGGCCTAGACTCATTCCAAGTCGGCATCGGAGAAAGTATGACATTGTTATCATCTCCTCGTGGCCTTTTCACAATCAGTTTTGACTCCTAGTCAATCTGCATCATCTCGAATGAAGCTTGCATCTTTGTCGAGTCTCACCGGGTGCTTTTCGGTGAGGTGAAATGGGGAACGCCCCCGAAGATGATGTCTATGACTCCAGCAGCTGTGTTGGGGCCGATATTCATCACGTGTTAAACGTTGGGGTTGGGGGCGATCTCTGCCGGAGCATACTCCTTCATGTGACCTTTCCATATCTGATTTTCCAGAAACGTCCGGAGGACTTTGCAACTGTCGGTGGTGTGTCCGACGCTCTTGTGATAATCGCAGCGCAGATTTTAGTCTCGCCTTGATTCATCACTCTTCATGGTTGCCTCTGAATTTTGAACAAGATTTAGGATGGAGGAATCTTGAAATACATCCCCTGCCCTTCACGCACCCCATTGGAAGAAGTGCCTGGCCTTCTGGTCCTCTCGCCCCGTTGCTCGTTCGGGCAAGATTCTCGAGCAGACTTCGTGGGTGGAGAGGTAGATGGGGGAGAAGTCTTGGAAGCCGCCACCGCTTGCTTCAGGAGTTTGGATTCCTCCTCCACCTTAGCGTACTTTTCAGCATGCCCCATCAAGTCCGGCAAATCATTTGGAGTACGCTTGATCAGCAACTCCTTGAGGCCATTTCTGGATGGTAGGTCATTCCAGAAAGCCATGACCGCAGCATCCTCATTGCAGTCTTCTACTTCGAACTTCAGGATACAAAAACGATCAATGTACTGTCGAATCATTTCTCTTGATTTCATCTGGATCTTCATGAGATCCCCTAGATCCTTCTTCCTCCATCTACTGCAAATGAAGTGCTCAGCGAATATGGTTCCGAGCTCTTCGAAAGTCCTGATTAATGCCGGAGGGAGGAGGTGGAACCAAGTCAATGCAGCCCCTTCCAGGCTGGAGGGGAAGAGGCGGCACATCAACCCATTGTATAGCTCATACAATGCCATAGAAAATGCCCTGATGTGATCATATGAATCCGTCATGCCATTGTACAGCTTAAACTTAGGTTGAACAAACCTATGAGGCAATCGTTCTCTGAGGATGTCTGGGCTGAACGGGGAAGTAAATCCCCGTATCGCGTGCTCCATCATTTCACGACTCGAAATACAATGTACTTAAGAGCATAAAGCGTGTCGTGGATGCATGTCTGCTCCCCGGGTCTGTTGATGTGGAGGAGAGTCACGCCGGTGTCATTCGGGTACTTCATGCAAGGCTGACCGCTCCTGGTCTGCTTGCCTTCGTAAAGTTCCCGATCGTGTTGATCGCTCTCCATGAGGTGAATGATCATACCTCTGTTCTTCATGAGGTCGAAAGCCAATCCGTGGAGTGCGCGAACGTCGCCGGGATCACCGTCTTTGGTTGGAGGAAGAAGTACTCCCTTGTAACGTTTCGGTATTTTTCGGCCTTATATATTTATTTTAAATATATAATGGAAATTTTAAAATTCGATTTTTATATTTCATTTTTCAGATTTGGCGGTGGGCCCAAATGGGTCCAATTTGATTTATAATTATGATAATTATAAATTAATGTTGAAATAATTATTTTATATTTTTCTGTAGATCTTTATAGTGTTAAGTTATTTTGATTGAAATTTGGTGAGATTTGGAGTTCGGAAAAATTTGATTTTTAGGCTTAGTGTCAAGTTATTGGGCCTAGGGATCTAGTTGCGAATCCAGAATACATTTTTATAGCCTTTTGGGACCTTTCTGTATATCGGATAGGGATCTGTTTGTAAATCGGATAGGGACATCATTGTAAACTGGAAACACTTCAGGGGTCGTTTTGTAATTTCGGTAAACCCCTTTAAATAATATGTTTGGGTTAGGGTTTTTCATCCAAAACTCAGAAGTTATGAAGGGTTGTGTCACGCCCCAGGGCGGCCGTCCCCGAGGCGTGGCAAATATATAAATGATATCAGTAATCCATACACGAGGTCAAATGAATACTCCACAATAGAAAAGACAATACACAAGTAACTGACATCAAATATATACAAAAAGCGGAAGCTCAATGACTAAGTCTGTAATTCAAAAACATATTACAGACTAGAGTACACAATCATCTGTCCTGTGAGAGCCAATATATACAATAACTGACATCAACAGTCTACATACCGTGCACAAGCACAAGTATAATACATACAATGAAAAGGGAATGCTGATAGCCTCCGACTCGCAAGACATCCAACGCGAACGCAGGTCTCCTACTCGGATGGCGCCAGGGGAGCTCTTCTCTTGGATCCGACTCAGCGTCAACTGGGGAAAAACATAAGCGAGGGGTGAGCTACAAGCTCAGTGAGTGGTCAGAAACCAAACACCAACACCAACATTCGATCCTAAGGCAATCACCTATCAAGGAAACCATGGGTAGAAACCCAACGGTTAACAAGGTCACACGGCGGTGCACCCTACCCTGCCCTCGCCCTAGCCCCCACAGGGGTGAGTCTAGGGACTCGAAGGACAACTTGCTATTCTACACTGTTCGTCATCCGGTAGCGCTCTCCCAGGCAGCCTCTACCTGGAGCCGGCCACGGTCAGTACACTGTCGAGCGCATCGATGGTACTTACAGGTGGGGGTCCACCCAGGGCGGCTCGTACCTAGGAAGCATCCACACGGATCCGGCGAAGAGGAGAACGATAATTCAGGCTTGCAACATCGTCCGGTGGTCCACCCTCGTGTAGCCTCACCTGGTACACTCCCCTGATCAGTACATCTGCCGAACGCATCGGGAGTACCTACAAGTGGGAGTCCTCTGTCAGGGCAGCTTCTACGTCGGGACCCCGGTATACGACGATATTGGGAGGAAACACTACTTGTTCGCAGCGCGAACCCTATGGAAAGCCAATCACTCAAGCTGGTGGGTCAAGTATCAACTCGAGCCCACAACACTCACACCAACACCCTCACCTCCGAAGGGTGACCTAGGTTGTCGGAAGTAACTGTACCAATCCCTCACCTTCACCCCAAAAGGGGTGACCCAGTCTCTTGGGAAGAGACTAGATCGTTTCTAAGCCCTTGGTCCACCGGTAGCCCTTTCCCCGGGTAGCCTCTGCCTGACATACTCCCACGATCAGTACACTGTCGACCACAGCGATGGTACCTACAGATGGGAGCCCGGTGCCAAGACAGCAATGGTACGCCGAGAAGTTCCTACACGGATCCAACGAAGGGGAAAAACGATAACTCATGCTCGCAGCGCAAACCCCACGGGAAAACCATCTATACAAACTGACGGGTCGAGTATCAACGCGACCCCACCCTACTCACGCCAACACCCTCACCCTCACCCCGACGGGTGACATAGGATCTTGGGGAAGAGGTCGATTGTTCTAAGCCCTTGGTCCACCGGTAGCCCTTTCCCCGGGTAGCCTCTACCTGACATACTCCCACGAATGGGAGCCCGGTGCCAGGACAGCGTTTCCAACGCCGGGAAGTTCCTACACGGATCCAACGAAGGGGAAAAACAATCTACGCTCGCGATACGATCCTCTTGGATCCGTCATCATCGGTTATCAAACACCGATAGCGCAATGAATTCTCATGAATTCCCTCCAGGGCGCATAACTCAGATGCGGGGAAGACATTAATTATAAGTGTCAAAACCATGGTATGACCCCACAAGAGGTCATACACTTGTCTAATACATTAGACAAGAATCATGGCCATATCGGCATATATATATATATATGCAATTAACTACCCAACGATGACCTACTTAAACATGCATACATGGCATCAAACAGATAAACACACACAAATTACAACCTATTATACGTTGGATAAAACCAACCTAGAAGGGAAGGGTTAAGCGCGATCTGCGCAACAACAGGTGCATGCCAATAATTCCAAGCAAACCCGAGTCAAGTAGGAACTACATCTACTCACTCGGTTCGCGAAGAGAAGGAGGGCGAGGGAGAGGGAATGCCTCATCCTCTCTCGAGCTGGTCATAGTTTTGCCCCAACAGATGGGTGCAACAACCATACCACACCCTCGAGTCCTAAATCGGAGGAATATTACGCATACACCCGTTATTAACCCAAGGTAAGCATGCTTGATAAATAGGGGTAGTCATTCAATCAAAATTACCTAAGTCATGCCATATTCTATACAATACATAGGCAAGTATAAGGTAGAATAGGGGTTCTACACAATATACGAGCTATACAACCTAGCATGCATAATATCTAGCATATTTAGGGTGCAAATAAAGCCCCATGGAAGCGCGAAGCACGACTACGTGCATCGACGCTTCCGGAAGGGTTGGAATCAAACCACTCACCGATACCCGAGTCGTCGCGCATCCCAACCGACGAGGTCTGCAAGCCAAGGGTACCAAAAAGGTGAGTAAAATCATAAACAAACACATAAAATCAATTAGGCATGCCTAAGGTTAGACATGCACGCAAACGGGCTCGAACGCACGCAAGCATGGATGCACGCACGCGTGCCCGAGCCCCCCGGACACCCACCCGAGGGTGCCGACCCTTCGCACGCCCAAAACGGGCCCCGGGCAGCACCCGCGCGCGGCCCCTGCGCCCCGCGCGCGCATGCCGCGCGCCCTGCGCGCCCGCCGCGCGCAGACGCGCGCTCCGCGCGCAGACAGCGCGCGGATACGCGCCCCCGCGCGCGCACACCCTGCGCGTGCGCACGCGCGCCCCTGCGCGCGCGCACGCGCGCTCCCGCGCGTCCCAGCGCTTCCCAGCGCCCCGCGCGCGCCTCAGCGCGTGCTAGCGCCCCGCGCACGCCCCGCGCGCGCGCTCGCGCGTGCGGACCCGCGCGCCCAGGCCCCAAACTCCCTCCCCCAAGCCCCCACATGCACCCAAACACCAATACCACCCAAGCATGCCCTCCCAAGCATCCTCAAAGCCATAAACACCAACCAAAGAAGAGGAAAAACTCACCCAAATGAGAGGGGGAAAGGAAAGGGGAGCGTAGGGCTCACAAGCGCACCCTCGGCCACCCCGATCACCACCACTGCCACCACCACCTCTTCTATGCCTCCCTTCCTTCCTCTTCTTCATTGGGACATATCAACAAACACATGGGGGGCTGGCTGATTAGAGAGGGGAAGGAAAAGAGAAGGGATGTGGAAGAGAAAGAAAGAATCAACAACTACAACAACAACATATACACACCTTCTTCTTCATTGTGCTCCTTCTCCATCACCATCTCTTCCTTCTCTTCCACCCAAGCCACACTTCAATGGGGCTGGACCAGAGAGCAAAAGAGGGGAAAATGAGTCCCAAAGTCGTGCATTTGGGGTCTTAAATAGGCAAGGGCGGAGTGAAAGACCAAGTCGTCCTCGGACTTAAAACTCTGCGCAGCCTTCACTTAAACAGCCATAACTTCCTCAATACAGCTCGAATTGCATGATTCCAGTGGCATTGGAAAGATAAGACGATTATCTACAACTTTCATGTTTACACCTAGATCAAATAACCCTCGAGCTATTCCGAAATCTAGGCTAAACATCTTACAGGGCTGCAGCCTGGATTTCTCAACTTCGGGGTATACATGGAAAAATACCCATAACTTTTAATATACGAATCCAGTTGATCCAATTCCACTTCTATATGGAAGCTATCTCAAACTTAACATCTCGTAATAATATCGGATTTTTACCTCATCATCTTGGATTTTACAAAATCAAATCCGAATACCAATCCAAAACTGCATAATTCCAAAAACGTTATCGGAATTAAACGAAAATTTTATGGGCAGTACTAAACAGTACCAGGACCCATAATATGCAGTTATATCTTCAATCAGAGTCCTTAAACCCCAGAAGGTAGCTAAAAATCAAAATTTTAGCGACTCCGATCGAAATTAGGACTCTAAATGACACAGGTCTAACATTCTCCCCCCCTTAGGAAATTTAGTCCTCGAAATTTAAGGAAACCCAAAGGGAAGACCGAACATAGAAGTGTCGCCCATAGAGTCCCTTGGCTCCCGAGTGGTCCGGACACCAACTGGTGCTACCACGCACTTTAACCGAAGGAACGGTCTGGGTACGGAGCCTCTTCTCACATTGGTCCATGGTCTCGATCAACTGCTCCCCGAACGACAAATCCTGCTCGAGGATGAGCGGCTCGAACGGAATGACATGAGCAGGATCGTGGACATAATGTCTCAGCTGAGACATTGGATGACGTCACAGGCACGAGTCAGCCACGGGGGCAAGGCTTCATGACAGCCACCTCCCCTAATCCACTCAAGGACGAAAATCGGTCCGATGGAAGGCCGACTCAACACGCCCCGAACGTCGAAACAGAGGATGCCCTTAAACCGGGACACCTCAAGCCCACATGGTCGCCGAACCCGAAGGTAGGCTCCTGGCGACGATGACCTGTGTAGCCCTTCTGACGGTTCTAGGTGGTGCAGAGGCACGCACGAACCATCTCGGCCACCGCAAGGTCAATAAATGACTTATGGCCCTTCCAACAGGCGCTCTACAACCGTCCCAGCACAGGGGAGGTGTAAAACTGCGCCCGTAGAGTGCCCCTTTTCCATTTCATCTGGATGCTCGAATGGCAGTCGTCTCACAGGCAGACCCCTACCCAAAGGGTGGTGCCTCATCCAACTGCCCCAAGTCGAGCACGCAGGCAAATAGCATGTCCTCCAAGGCTTAAATCGTCCTCATTGCCTGGCTGTCCGTCGGTATCGAAACGCTGTACTTAAAAAGGGAGGCTCGCGCGAAAAGTCTGCCAAAGGCTGCGCCAGAACCTCGAAGTAACCCACGCGTCTCAGCCCGAAATAGCACCGACCGGAGTGCCATGAAGACGAACAATCGCGAAGGCTCAAACCGCGTCGAAGCGTCCAGAGACTCAGTCAGTTGGATAGGGAGGAAAGTGCGGACCTAGTCAATCGGTCAATGATCACCCAGACGCATCGTGACCCGAACGTGACTTTAGCGAGCCCACAACGAAATCCATGATAACTCACTCCCACGTCCACTGAGGAATCTCGATGGACGAACGCATTCCAATGCGACGATCAACAACTTCGCCTGAGGGCATGCCAACCAACATCCTCAACGAAGGCTACCTCAGAACAGCCCACGGAGGCCAATAACACATTTGAGATCATTGTAGGCATCTGGCGTATTCGTCTACCCCGACGGCAGTACAAAATTCGTAGTGCCCGAAACGGTCACGAAAGGCCAACTAAAGAATGCCCAACTCCCGGATCTCCAAATAGGGTACCTTGCGCGAAGATCGATCAACAGAAAGACACTAGCTCCCAAAGCTGGTCAAAACAGATCATCAATTCGCGGCAAGAGGTACTTGATCTTCAACCCCTATGGGGAGATCAAAATAATTCCTGGGACGATTAAGTCCAAATCTGCTCCTCGAGCAAGGCTGACGCTCATGATGACCTTACACGCTGGGTAAGCCGCTCGACCGCACTTAATCCGCAAGACACGCAATAGGAGGTCGTCGATTCCCGACAACACCTAAGCGACGTCATCTACCTGATATGGCGGTTGAGTCCCATCACGAACGCTTAGCGTCACGTCTCCTCATTTACGACCCATGTGGGGGCAAACGCGACAGTACCTCAAACTGTGCTTCACATGCCGCCACCTACAGGTCGCCCAACTATAACCGTTGGAACTCCAGCATCATGCACTCAATGGGCAGATTCATCACGGGGAGTCCAAGCTCTCGACGTCATCCAGTAGCACTCTCCGGTGTGGCCCTACCTGATAGCCTCCCATGTCCACTATCTCTGCTATATGGGCACACCAACAAGCGTCGTGGATAGTCCCAGGGAGCACCTCACAGGACTCTTGCCTCTACCGGGTAGCTACTATGCACGATGATATATCGAAGCGACTCCAGATATGGCTATGGAACCCTAGTCCATAAGCGATCGCCCACCAAGCTGCAATAGGATGCACCCAATCCCGATCATATGCATCACCACCCGCTATCGCACCTCCCAAGTGAGGAAAAATCAAACATCAATTGATGCTTCAAAGGTATTCCTTGACTGGGAAAAGAACCTCGGGAGGGCCTCATGAGGTCCCGATATAGGATATCCCGACAACCAAACAAGGAACACGGAGTACCCTAACCCGGGTCTCAACGCTGACCCTGCAAGGCCCCTTATCCTGAGTAGGAAGGCTAGAAGAAGACATCACCCCTTACACCACATCCTCAACGCTTGAAACTGGTGCCGCACGCAAACTCTATGGTATACCCCTGATAAACAGAACGGAGGAGACTACGGTCTCCAACCGGTACATGGGGTATCTCTGGCACCACTAGTGGACCTACCGCTAAGGGTATCTACGGGATCGCCACGCGGGCCGCCCGCAGCTCCTGGATCTCTCGCGCCTGCTCAGCCAACGCTCCAGTCTATGCCTCCAGTGCTCTAGTCTGAGTGTCCAGAAGATCTTCCATCTCAGCGTTAGCTCGCGCCAACGCTGGAGGCATCCCGCGCAAGTCCTGGCCCAACAGCCGAGAACTCTCAAGTAGACTCCTCGCCTCCGGTAGGTTCGAAAACCTCCGAAGCCCAAGGGTGACCACGTCCACGCGCCCGTCTCCGAGGAGGCATATCAGCAACTAAGGAACCAGCACTAGGATCAGAATACTCGTCTCGAAATCCTAGGACTCATCTCAAAGAAAACAATTGGCTCTGACAGGACATGGCTCTGATACCAACTTTTGTCACGCCCCAGGGCGGCCGTCCCCGAGACGTGGCAAATATATAAATGATATCAGTAATCCATACACGAGGTCAAATAAATACTCCACAATAGAAAAGGCAATACACAAGTAACTGACATCAAATATATACAAAAAGCGGAAGCTCAAATGACTAAGTCTGTAATTCAAAGACATATTACAGACTAGAGTACACAATCATCTGTCCTGTGAGAGCCAATATATACAATAACTGACATCAACAGTCTACATACCGTGCACAAGCACAAGTATAATACATACAATGAAAAGGGAATGCTGATAGCCTCCGACTCGCAAGACATCCAACGCGAACGCAGGTCTCCTACTCGGATGGCGCCAGGGGAGCTCTTCTCTTGGATCCGACTCAGCGTCAACTGGGGAAAAACATAAGCGAGGGGTGAGCTACAAGCTCAGTGAGTGGTCAGAAACCAAACACCAACACCAACATTCGATCCTAAGGCAATCACCTATCAAGGAAACCATGGGTAGAAACCCAACGGTTAACAAGGTCACACGGCGGTGCGACCCTACCCTGCCCTCGCCCTAGCCCCCACAGGGGTGAGTCTAGGGACTCGAAGGACAACTTGCTATTCTACACTGTTCGTCATCCGGTAGCGCTCTCCCAGGCAGCCTCTACCTGGAGCCGGCCACGGTCAGTACACTGTCGAGCGCATCGATGGTACTTACAGGTGGGGGTCCACCCAGGGCGGCTCGTACCTAGGAAGCATCCACACGGATCCGGCGAAGAGGAGAACGATAATTCAGGCTTGCAACATCGTCCGGTGGTCCACCCTCGTGTAGCCTCACCTGGTACACTCCCCTGATCAGTACATCTGCCGAACGCATCGGGAGTACCTACAAGTGGGAGTCCTCTGTCAGGGCAGCTTCTACGTCGGGACCCCGGTATACGACGATATTGGGAGGAAACACTACTTGTTCGCAGCGCGAACCCTATGGAAAGCCAATCACTCAAGCTGGTGGGTCAAGTATCAACTCGAGCCCACAACACTCACACCAACACCCTCACCTCCGAAGGGTGACCTAGGTTGTCGGAAGTAACTGTACCAATCCCTCACCTTCACCCCAAAAGGGGTGACCCAGTCTCTTGGGAAGAGACTAGATCGTTTCTAAGCCCTTGGTCCACCGGTAGCCCTTTCCCCGGGTAGCCTCTGCCTGACATACTCCCACGATCAGTACACTGTCGACCACAGCGATGGTACCTACAGATGGGAGCCCGGTGCCAAGACAGCAATGGTACGCCGAGAAGTTCCTACACGGATCCAACGAAGGGGAAAAACGATAACTCATGCTCGCAGCGCAAACCCCACGGGAAAACCATCTATACAAACTGACGGGTCGAGTATCAACGCGACCCCACCCTACTCACGCCAACACCCTCACCCTCACCCCGACGGGTGACATAGGATCTTGGGGAAGAGGTCGATTGTTCTAAGCCCTTGGTCCACCGGTAGCCCTTTCCCCGGGTAGCCTCTACCTGACATACTCCCACGAATGGGAGCCCGGTGCCAGGACAGCGTTTCCAACGCCGGGAAGTTCCTACACGGATCCAACGAAGGGGAAAAACAATCTACGCTCGCGATACGATCCTCTTGGATCCGTCATCATCGGTTATCAAACACCGATAGGCGCAATGAATTCTCATGAATTCCCTCCAGGGCGCATAACTCAGATGCGGGGAAGACATTTAATTATAAGTGTCAAAACCATGGTATGACCCCACAAGAGGTCATACACTTGTCTAATACATTAGACAAGAATCATGGCCATATCGGCATATATATATATATATGCAATTAACTACCCAACGATGACCTACTTAAACATGCATACATGGCATCAAACAGATAAACACACACAAATTACAACCTATATACGTTGGATAAAACCAACCTAGAAGGGAAGGGTTAAGCGCGATCTGCGCAACAACAGGTGCATGCCAATAATTCCAAGCAAACCCGAGTCAAGTAGGAACTACATCTACTCACTCGGTTCGCGAAGAGAAGGAGGGCGAGGGAGAGGGAATGCCTCATCCTCTCTCGAGCTGGTCATAGTTTTGCCCCAACAGATGGGTGCAACAACTATACCACACCCTCGAGTCCTAAATCGGAGGAATATTACGCATACACCCGTTATTAACCCAAGGTAAGCATGCTTGATAAATAGGGGTAGTCATTCAATCAAAATTACCTAAGTCATGCCATATTCTATACAATACATAGGCAAGTATAAGGTAGAATAGGGGTTCTACACAATATACGAGCTATACAACCTAGCATGCATAATATCTAGCATATTTAGGGTGCAAATAAAGCCCCATGGAAGCGCGAAGCACGACTACGTGCATCGAACGCTCCCGGAAGGGTTGGAATCAAACCACTCACCGATACCCGAGTCGTCGCGCATCCCAACCGACGAGGTCTGCAAGCCAAGGGTACCAAAAGGGTGAGTAAAATCATAAACAAACACATAAAATCAATTAGGCATGCCTAAGGTTAGACATGCACGCAAACGGGCTCGAACGCACGCAAGCATGGATGCACGCACGCGTGCCCGAGCCCCCCGGACACCCACCCGAGGGTGCCGACCCTTCGCACGCCCAAAACGGGCCCCGGGCAGCACCCGCGCGCGGCCCCTGCGCCCCGCGCGCGCATGCCGCGCGCCCTGCGCGCCCGCCGCGCGCAGACGCGCGCTCCGCGCGCAGACAGCGCGCGGATACGCGCCCCCGCGCGCGCACACCCTGCGCGTGCGCACGCGCGCCCCTGCGCGCGCGCACGCGCGCTCCCGCGCGTCCCAGCGCTTCCCAGCGCCCCGCGCGCGCCTCAGCGCGTGCTAGCGCCCCGCGCACGCCCCGCGCGCGCGCTCGCGCGTGCGGACCCGCGCGCCCAGGCCCCAAACTCCCTCCCCCAAGCCCCCACATGCACCCAAACACCAATACCACCCAAGCATGCCCTCCCAAGCATCCTCAAAGCCATAAACACCAACCAAAGAAGAGGAAAAACTCACCCAAATGAGAGGGGGAAAGGAAAGGGGAGCGTAGGGCTCACAAGCGCACCCTCGGCCACCCCGATCACCACCACTGCCACCACCACCTCTTCTATGCCTCCCTTCCTTCCTCTTCTTCATTGGGACATATCAACAAACACATGGGGGGCTGGCTGATTAGAGAGGGGAAGGAAAAGAGAAGGGATGTGGAAGAGAAAGAAAGAATCAACAACTACAACAACAACATATACACACCTTCTTCTTCATTGTGCTCCTTCTCCATCACCATCTCTTCCTTCTCTTCCACCCAAGCCACACTTCAATGGGGCTGGACCAGAGAGCAAAAGAGGGGAAAATGAGTCCCAAAGTCGTGCATTTGGGGTCTTAAATAGGCAAGGGCGGAGTGAAAGACCAAGTCGTCCTCGGACTTAAAACTCTGCGCAGCCTTCACTTAAACAGCCATAACTTCCTCAATACAGCTCCGAATTGCATGATTCCAGTGGCATTGGAAAGATAAGACGATTATCTACAACTTTCATGTTTACACCCAGATCAAATAACCTCTCCAGCTATTTCAAAATCTAGGCTAAACATCTTACAGGGCTGCAGCCTGGATTTCCTCAACTTCGGGGTATACATGGAAAAATACCCATAACTTTTAATATACGAATCCAGTTGATCCAATTCCACTTCTATATGGAAGCTATCTCCAAACTTAACATCTCGTAATAATATCGGATTTTTACCTCATCATCTTGGATTTTAACAAAATCAAATCCAAATGACAATCCGAAACTGCATAATTCCAAAAACGTTATCGGAATTAAATGAAAATTTTATGGGCAGTATTAAACAATACCAGGACCCATAATATGCAGTTATATCTTCAATCAGAGTCCTTAAACCCCAGAAGGTAGCTAAAAATCAAAATTTTAGCGACTCCGATCGAAATTAGGACTCTAAATGACACAGGTCTAACAGGTTGTGATGACCTAACCCTAGATGGAGATGGTGGGTGGTGTAACCGGATCTAAGGTGAGATATCATTCCCTATTGATTTTGTTAGTTTTAATTTATTTTTGTTGGGATATGATTACGTCAAGTAATTGTTTGGGGAAGAAGTTTGATGGATTAGGGTTAGGGTTTGATTGATTTAATTTAATGATTATTTGATTTGATTTTTATGGATCTCAAAGGAATTCTTAAGATCAAATTAGATTTATTAGTTTTGGGGATTTAATAGCCATTTTCGGGTTGATTTTATGCTTGGACGTAAATCGTGTTTTTGACGTCACGGCATGAGCCCGCTGTGGGGGAAAGGCTACATGCAAGCCACCTCCCCAATCCACTCAAGGACGAGAACGGTCCGAATGGAGGGCCGACTCACTAGCCTCGAACATCGAAACAACGGATGCCCTTAAACCGGGACACCTTCAGAAAAACTTAATCGCCAATCCGAAGGTAAATTCCTGGCGACGATGACCTGCGTAGCCCTTCCAACGGTTCTGGGTGGTGCAGAGGCACGCACGAACCATCTCGGCCACCGCAAGGTCAATAAAATAACTTGCGGCCACTCCAACTAGCGCTCTACAACCGTCCCAACACAAGGGAGGTATAAAACCGCGCCCGTAGAGTGCCTCTTCCATTTCATCTGGGTGCTCAAATGGCAGTCGTTACACAGGCAGACCCCTTCCTAGAGGGTGGTGCCTCTCTCAACTGCCCCAAGTCGAGCACGCAGGCAAATAGCATGTCCTCCAAGGCCTAAATCGTCCTCTTGCCTGGCTGTCCATCAGCAATGAAACGCTATACTTAAATGAAGGCTCGCGACAAAGCCTACCAAAGGCTGTACAAGCACCTCAAAGTAACACACGCGTCTCGATCCGAAATAGCGCCGACCGGAGTGCCATGAAGACGAACAATCGCGAAGGCTCAAACCCGCGTCGAAGCGTCCAGAGACTCAGTTAGTTGGATAGGGAGGAAGGTGCGGACTTAGTCAATCGGTCAACGATCACCTAGAACATAACTTTAACGAGCCCGCAACGAGATTCATGATAACTCACTCCCACGTCCACTGAGGAATCTTGATGGACGAACGCATTCCATCGCGACGATCCACAACTTCGCCTGAGGGCATGCCAACCAATAACCTCAACGAGGCTACCTCAGAACAGCCCACGGAGGTCCAATAACATATTCGAGATCCTTGTAGGCATCTGGCGTACTCGTCTACCCCGACGGCAATACACAAAGTTCGTAGTGCCTGAAACGGTCACGAAAGGCCAACTAAAGAATGCCAACTCCCGGATCTCCAATTAGGGTACCCTGTGTGAAGATCGATCAACAGAAAGACACTGGCTCCCAAAGCTGGTCTAAACAGATCATCAATTCGCGACAAGGGGTAAATGATCTTCAACCCCAAAGGGGAGATCAAAATAATTCCTTGGACGATTAAGTCCAAATTCTGCTCCTTGAGCATGGCTGACGCTCATGATGACCCTTACTCGCTGGGTAAGCCGCTCGACCGCACTTAATCCGCAAGACACGCAATAGGAGGTCGTCGATTCCCGACAACGCCTAAGCGACGTCATCTACCTGATATGGCGGTTGAGTCCTATCACGAACGCTAGCATCGCGTCTCCTCATTTACGACCCATGTGGGGCAAAACGCGACAGTACCGCGAACTGTGCTTCACATGCCGTCACCGATAGGTCGCCCAACTATACTCATTGGAACTCCAGCATCATGCACTCAATGGGCAGATTCATCACGGGGAGTCTGAACTCTCGACGTCATCCAATAGCACTCCGCCGGTGTGGTCTCTACCTGGTAGCCTCCCATGTCCACTATCTCTGCTATATGGGCACACCAACAAGCGTCGTGGATAGTCCCAGGGAGCACCTCACAGGACTCTGACCTCTACCGGACCACTACAACGCACGATGATATATCGAAGCGACTCCGGATATGGCTATGGAACCCTAGTCCATAAGCTATCGCCCACTAAGCTGCAAAAGGACGCACTCAATCCCGATCGTATGCTTCACCACTCGCTCTCGCACCTTCCAAGTAAGGAAAAATCCATCATCAATTTGATGCTTCAAAGGTATCCCTTAGCTGGGAAAAGAACCTTGGGAGGGCCCCATGAGGTCCCGATATAGGATATCCCGACAACCAAACAAGGAACACGGAGTACCCTAGCCCGGGTCTCAACGCTGACCCTGCAAGGCCCCTTATCCTGAGTAGGAAGACTGAAAGAAGACATCACTCCTTAATGAGCAACACACCACATCCTCAACACTCGAAACTGGCGCATCACGCGAACTCCATGGTTAACAGCAATAACGATGTCCGGGAACGAAGCTCCATAGTCGAGACGCGATCCAACCTTAGAAATTTCAACGATCCATCAAAACGACACAACTGGGCTGGAAACTCCTTCCAAAGCCTTAGTCCCACAACAAGGAACCCAACACTGACCCTGATCAGTCGACCCAGTCGACAACTTAAGGGGAGTCTACGGGTGGCCACGTCCACGTCCACGGATGCGAGGAGGCATGTCAGCAACCTAAGAAAACTTCTAACACCAGAGTACTCGGATAACAATCCTACGACTCATCTATACGACTCAACTTAGGCTCTGACAGGACCAGGCTCTGATACCAACTTTTGTCACGCCCCAGGGCGGCCGTCCCCGAGACGTGGCAATAATATAATATCAGCTATCATAAACAAGAGGTCAACAACGACTCCAATAAACAATACACAAGGCTAATGAAGCAATGACAACTGATAATACAACTGAAAAGCGGAAGCATAAACTATCAATAAGTCTGTAAACCAAAATATTATTACAGACTCGAATACACAATCACTGTCCTGTGAGAGCCAAGTCTAGCCAATAAAATACAACAAGTGCCACACGCACGAATTACCAATACACAAGACTTTAGGACTGCTGACAGCCTCGCACTCGCCAATCCGCCGGACAGAACGTTTCCACGCACGCAAGACCACGCCAGGAAAACTCCAGCTCCACGCCCAACAACGCCCCTGTAAAAGAAACAGTACGCGAGGGGTGAGCTACAAGCTCAGTGAGTGGTCGGAAACCGAACACCACTATAACAATTTATTGTTAAGGCAATTTCCTTTCAAGGAAAGACATGGGTTGAAACCCAATGGATAATAGGGTCACACGGCGGTGCAACCCGTCTCACCCACACCCTCACTCCCGAAGGGAGACTCTTGGGACTCTTGGGGAGAGACCATACCGTTTGTCAAGGAGACGCGGAATTACTGGTCTAACAACACTATTGGGATCATCTACATAGAGATAGTTGTTATCGATATCTCTCAACATCGATACTTAACCGAACCCAACCAATATGGGAACGGGTGAACAAACCAATGGGTCACGTAGCGACGTGACTTAACACATTCATCGCCCCGACCCTGAAGGGGAGCTCCAGGGAGACCCGGGGACAAACGAGGGTTAACCATAACACCACGTGTTACTGGTTAACGAGACACAACGCATCCATCTGCTACGAGGTAGAGATATACTTCGATACCTCAAGCGTCAGAAGTAACAAACCCAGAGTATACTCGATGGGTATTTGGGTCACGTGGCGACGTGACAACAACTCATCCTCACCCTAGCCCCCGGAGGGGTGACTCTAGGGACTTTTGAAACGAACTCAGTTGCTCTACACCCATCGTCATCCGGTAGCCCTCTCCCGGGGAGCCTCTACCTGGTAGCCTCTCCATGACCGCTATCTCTACCATATGGGCGCACCAATAGGTGTCATAAATACGTCTGGGAGCACCCCACAGGACAACTACGAACCGGGCAGCTTCAACACGGATCCGACGAAGGGGAGAACGACTTGAAGCCCGAAATATCACTTGGTAGCTCTCTCCCGTGCAGCCTCTACCTGTCGGCCTTCCACGATCAGTACATTCCCTAGATGTGTACCGCGGTACGCATCGGTAGCACCTACAAGTGGTGGCACCCTACAGGACAGCTTCTATGTCGGGTAGCTTCGACTCATGACGATGTCAGGAGGAAGCACCTTGCGTTCGCAATGCGAACCCTATGGGAAAGCCAACTACCCTTGGTACTTACACACATATATCGATGATATCGAATACTCTTGTATTCCCACACGGAGGCGTCACTCGAACGCGAGGACTATCTCTACACTCATGTAGAAAAGCCAGGGGCATAACCCAATAGGCGGTTCAGACACACGCCTAGCACGGGTAGGCCCAAGTTAATGCCGTAGCTATCGGTTTAACAAACCGAGGCCAGGATGAATTCTTCAGAATTCGATACGAATGCATCACTCGGATGCAAGGGGGATTACATCGCTAGCGCTTTAACTAATAGGGTACGACCCGACCGCGGGTCATACCCTTGCCTATTACGGATAGGCCAAATTAGCTAACATGCGCGCATATATATATATATAAGGGGAAACATAACATGATAATATGTGCCACATGCACGATAATATATATAACTATAGGGGTACTCCCTAACATGGATTTACATCATAAACAACAAATCATACAATATGCATACAGGTATGACCCACTTAAACATGCTTATAAGGCCATAATAAACATTCAATCATGTAAAGGATGACTCAAGCAGGCGTTGGATATTACCAACTCCAAGGGGGGTTTAAGCGTGATCTCGCGCGCCAACCGATGCATACCGATAATCCCAAGCGAACCTGAGTCAAGTAGGAATCGTATCTACTTACTTAGTTTACGCAAAGAGGGAGGGCGAGAGAGAGGGAAAGTCTCATCCTCTCCGGAAAGCTGGTCCTAGCTTTGCCCCAACAGATGGGTACAACAACTACACCATTCCTCCAGTCTAATCGTAAAGGAATATTAGTACGCATCCGGTTATTAACCCAAGGTTTAACATGCTGGATATAATTAATATAGTGGGGGTAGTATTACACTACTACCTAAGACATGCCATATTCTAATACATCCATAAACTCATTCGAAAATACATGCCCGAAACACAGGGGCGCATGAAATCATAATTATACAAACATGAATACATACTTAAGCAAGTATAGGGTAGAATAGGGGTTCTACGCAATATACGAGCTATACAACCCTAACATGCAAATATCTAGCATATTTAGGGGTTAAGATGCCCCAAGGACGTGCGGTGCACGACTACGTGCATCGAGCGCGTCCCGAAGTGTTGGATCGAACCACTCACCTAACGAGCGCACGGCTCGTGAAACGCAAGAGAGCGACGAGTTGAATCCGAAGCCTGAAATCAATCCGCCAAGGATCATCCCATGGTTGCATTTGGCTATAACAAGCTGCTCAACACCCGAAGCACTCCGAACGCGTCTGAGCACCGCAAGCACGCCCTCGAGTACCCCGTGCACGCTGCCCATGCACCCTGCACGCATCAAACAACGTCAAGCACGTCCTCGAGCACCTCGTGCATGCTTCCCACGCACTCCGCACGCATCGGGCAAGGCCAAGCAAGCCCTTGAGCACCTCGTGCACGCTGCCCGCACACTCCGCACGCATCGAACAACGTCAAGCACACCCTCGAGCACCTCATGCACGCTTCCCGCGCACTCCGCACGCATGCGAGCACCTTATGCACGCTTCCCGCGCACTCCGCACGCATGCGAGCACCTCATGCACGCTTCCCGCGCACTCCGCACGCATGCGAGCACCCCCACAAACATGTGGCATGCACACCTACACAACACATAAAACTTGAGCATGTGCTTCTCCCCCTTCAGCCCTTTCAATTCCATGCACACACAACAACAACACAAGGCAATGGAGCTCTACCCCTTCTCACCAGCTACAAAAGAGATGGCTGAACCCAACCGAGGAGAGCGGGAGGTCCATACGCGGCTCCGGCATGCCCACACACGCTGCTCCACCGCCAACACCCCCGACGCCCCGCACCTCCTTACAAACAACACACCTTCAAATACATTGGAAGAGGAGACTTCATCACCACCTCCACCAACAACCAAGCACTCCTTATATGCATAAGAACCACAAAAAGAAGAGGGAAAACTCACCAAAGGAGAGGGGGGAAAAGGAAAGGAAAGGGGGGCGTAGGGGCTCGCAAGCGCACCCTCGGCCACCCCAACCGCAACCACCGCAACCACCACCTCTTCCTTGCTCTTCTTCTTCAATGTGGCATTACAAAAACACATGGGGGGCTGCTGTCCAAAGGGGAGGGGAAAACAATGAGGGGGAGCTTGAGGAAGATGGATTAAGAAGGGAGGATAACAAAGCACAACAACAACATAAACACACCTTTTCCACTCCTTTTTGATCTTCTTCTCCACCACCATCACCTCCTCCACCCAAAACACATACAAAAGGGGGGCTGGACCAGAAAAGAGAGGAGGAGAGACCCAAAGTCGTGCACATTTGGGGATTAAATAAGCAAAGGTCGAGTAAATGACCAAGTCATCCTCGGACTTAAAACCTCTGCGCAGCCTTCACTTAAACGGCCATAACTTCCTCAATACAGCTCAGAATTGCACGATTCCAGTGGCATTTGAAAGATAAGACGATTATCTACAACTTTCATGTTTACACCCAGATCAAATAACCTCTCCAGCTATTCCAAAATCTAGGCTAAACATCTTACAGGGCTGCTGCCTGGATTTCTCAACTTCGGGGTATACTCGGAAAAATACCCATAACTTTTAATATACGAATCCAGTTGATCCAATTCCACTTCTATATGGAAGCTATCTCAAAACTGAACATCTCGTAATAATATCGGATTTTTACCTCTTCATCTTGGATTTTAACAAAATCAAATCCGAATGCCAATCCAAAACTGCATAATTCCAAAAACATTATCGGAATTAAACGAAAATTTTATGGGCAGTACAAAACTGTACCAGACCCATAATATGCAGTTAGATTTATTAATCAGAGTCTTCAAACCCTAGCAGATAGCTAAAGTCAAAATTTTAGCGACTCCGATCGAAATTAGGACTCTAAATGACACAGGCCTAACATTCTCCCCCCCTTAGGAAATTTAGTCCTCGAAATTTAAGGAAACCCAAAGGGAAGACCGAACGTAGAAGTGTCACCCATAGAGTCCATTGGCTCCCAAGTGCTCCGCGCACCAAACTGGTGCTACCACGCACTTTAGCCGAAGGAACGGTCTTGGTGCGGAGCCTCTTCTCGCATTGGTCCATGTTCTCGATCAACTGCTTCGCGAACGACAAATCCAGCGCGAGGATGAGCCGCTCGAACTGAAAGATGTGAGCAGGATCGTGGACTTAATGTCTCAGCTATGAGACAGGGATGACGTCACGGCATGAGCCCGCTGTGGGGGAAAGGCTACATGCAAGCCACCTCCCCAATCCACTCAAGGACGAGAACGGTCCGAATGGAGGGCCGACTCACTAGCCTCGAACGTCGAAACAACGGATGCCCTTAAACCGGGACACCTTCAGAAAAACTTGATCGCCAATCCGAAGGTAAATTCCTGGCGACGATGACCTGCGTAGCCCTTCCGACGGTTCTGGGTGGTGCAGAGGCACGCACGAACCATCTCGGCCACCGCAAGGTCAATAAAATAACTTGCGGCCACTCCAACTAGCGCTCTACAACCGTCCCAACACAAGGGAGGTATAAAACCGCGCCCATAGAGTGCCTCTTCCATTTCATCTGGGTGCTCAAATGGCAGTCGTTACACAGGCAGACCCCTTCCTAGAGGGTGGTGCCTCTCTCAACTGCCCCAAGTCGAGCACGCAGGCAAATAGCATGTCCTCCAAGGCCTAAATCGTCCTCTTGCCTGGCTGTCCATCAGCAATGAAACGCTATACTTAAATGAAGGCTCGCGACAAAGCCTACCAAAGGCTGTGCAAGCACCTCAAAGTAACACACGCGTCTCGATCCGAAATAGCGCCGACCGGAGTGCCATGAAGACGAACAATCGCGAAGGCTCAAACCCGCGTCGAAGCGTCCAGAGACTCAGTTAGTTGGATAGGGAGGAAGGTGCGGACTTAGTCAATCGGTCAACGATCACCTAGACGGCGTCGCGACCCGAACATAACTTTAACGAGCCCGCAACGAGATTCGTGATAACTCACTCCCACGTCCACTGAGGAATCTTGATGGACGAACGCATTCCATCGCGACGATCCACAACTTCGCCTGAGGGCATGCCAACCAATCCTCAACGAAGGCTACCTCAGAACAGCCCACGGAGGTCCAATAACATATTCGAGATCCTTGTAGGCATCTGGCGTACTCGTCTACCCCGACGGCAGTACACAAAATTCGTAGTGCCTGAAACGGTCACGAAAGGCCAACTAAAGAATGCCCAACTTCCGGATCTCCAATAGGGTACCCTGCGCGAAGATCGATCAACAGAAAGACACTGGCTCCCAAAGCTGGTCTAAACAGATCATCAATTCGCGACAAGGGGTACATGATCTTCAACCCCAAAGGGGAGATCAAAATAATTCCTGGGACGATTAAGTCCAAATTCTGCTCCTTGAGCATGGCTGACGCTCATGATGACCCTTACACGCTGGGTAAGCCGCTCGACCGCACTTAATCCGCAAGACACGCAATAGGAGGTCGTCGATTCCCGACAACGCCTAAGCGACGTCATCTACCTGATATGGCGGTTGAGTCCTATCACGAACGCTAGCATCGCGTCTCCTCATTTACGACCCATGTGGGGCAAAACGCGACAGTACCGCGAACTGTGCTTCACATGCCGTCACCGATAGGTCGCCCAACTATACTCATTGGAACTCCAGCATCATGCACTCAATGGGCAGATTCATCACGGGGAGTCTGAACTCTCGACGTCATCCAGTAGCACTCCGCCGGTGTGGTCTCTACCTGGTAGCCTCCCATGTCCACTATCTCTGCTATATGGGCACACCAACAAGCGTCGTGGATAGTCCCAGGGAGCACCTCACAGGACTCTGACCTCTACCGGACCGCTACAACGCACGATGATATATCGAAGCGACTCCGGATATGGCTATGGAACCCTAGTCCATAAGCTATCGCCCACTAAGCTGCAAAAGGACGCACTCAATCCCGATCGTATGCTTCACCACTCGCTCTCGCACCTTCCAAGTAGGAAAAATCCATCATCAATTTGATGCTTCAATGGTATCCTTAGCTGGGAAAAGAACCTTGGGAGGGCCCCATGAGGTCCCGATATAGGATATCCCGACAACCAAACAAGGAACACGGAGTACCCTAGCCCGGGTCTCAACGCTGACCCTGCAAGGCCCCTTATCCTGAGTAGGAAGACTGAAAGAAGACATCACTCCTTAATGAGCAACACACCACATCCTCAACACTTGAAACTGGCGCATCACGCGAACTCCATGGTTAATAGCAATAACGATGTCCGGGAACGAAGCTCCATAGTCGAGACGCGATCCAACCTTAGAAATTTCAACGATCCATCAAAACGACACAACTGGGCTGGAAACTCCTTCCAAGCCTTAGTCCCACAACAAGGAACCCAACACTGACCCTGATCAGTCGACCCAGTCGACAACTTAAGGGGAGTCCAGGGGTGGCCACGTCCACGTCCACGGATGCGAGGAGGCATGTCAGCAACCTAAGAAAACTTCTAAACCAGAGTACTCGGATAACAATCCTACGACTCATCTATACGACTCACTTAGGCTCTGACAGGACCAGGCTCTGATACCAACTTTTGTCACGCCCCAGGGCGGCCGTCCCCGAGACGTGGCAATAATATAATATCAGCTATCATAAACAAGAGGTCAACAACGACTCCAATAAACAATACACAAGGCTAATGAAGCAATGACAACTGATAATACAACTGAAAAGCGGAAGCATAAACTATCAATAAGTCTGTAAACCGAAAATATTATTACAGACTCGAATACACAATCACTGTCCTGTGAGAGCCAAGTCTAGCCAATAAAATACAACAAGTGCCACACGCACGAATTACCAATACACAAGACTCTAGGACTGCTGACAGCCTCGCACTCGCCAATCCGCCGGACAGAACGTTTCCACGCACGCAAGACCACGCCAGGAAAACTCCAGCTCCACGCCCAACAACGCCCCTGTAAAAGAAACAGTACGCGAGGGGTGAGCTACAAGCTCAGTGAGTGGTCGGAAACCGAACACCACTATAACAATTTATTGTTAAGGCAATTTCCTTTCAAGGAAAGACATGGGTTGAAACCCAATGGATAATAGGGTTACACGGCGGTGCAACCCGTCTCAGCCACACCCTCACTCCCGAAGGGAGACTCTTGGGACTCTTGGGGAGAGACCATACCGTTTGTCAAGGAGACGCGGAATTACTGGTCTAAACAACACTATTGTGATCATCTACATAGAGATAGTTGTTATCGATATCTCTCAACATCGATACTTAACCAGAACCCAACCAATATGGGAACGGGTGAACAAACCAATGGGTCACGTAGCGACGTGACTTAACACATTCATCGCCCCGACCCTGAAGGGGAGCTCCAGAGACCCGGGGACAAACGAGGGTTAACCATAACACCACGTGTTACTGGTTAACGAGACACAACGCATCCATCTGCTACGAGGTAGAGATATACTTCGATACCTCAAGCGTCAGAAGTAACAAACCCAGAGTATACTCGATGGGTATTTGGGTCACGTGGCGACGTGACAACAACTCATCCTCACCCTAGCCCCCGGAGGGGTGACTAGGGACTTTTGAAACGAACTCAGTTGCTCTACACCCATCGTCATCCGGTAGCCCTCTCCCGGGGAGCCTCTACCTGGTAGCCTCTCCATGACCGCTATCTCTACCATATGGGCGCACCAATAGGTGTCATAAATACGTCTGGGAGCACCCCACAGGACAACTACGAACCGGGCAGCTTCAACACGGATCCGACGAAGGGGAGAACGACTTGAAGCCCGAAATATCACTTGGTAGCTCTCTCCCGTGCAGCCTCTACCTGTCGGCCTTCCACGATCAGTACATTCCCTAGATGTGTACCGCGGTACGCATCGGTAGCACCTACAAGTGGTGGCACCCTACAGGACAGCTTCTATGTCGGGTAGCTTCGACTCATGACGATGTCAGGAGGAAGCACCTTGCGTTCGCAATGCGAACCCTATGGGAAAGCCAACTACCCTTGGTACTTACACACATATATCGATGATATCGAATACTCTTGTATTCCCACACGGAGGCGTCACTCGAACGCGAGGACTATCTCTACACTCATGTAGAAAAGCCAGGGGCATAACCCAATAGGCGGTTCAGACACACGCCTAGCACGGGTAGGCCCAAGTTAATGCCGTAGCTATCGGTTTAACAAACCGAGCCACGATGAATTCTTCAGAATTCGATACGAATGCATCACTCGGATGCAAGGGGGATTACATCGCTAGCGCTTTAACTAATAGGGTACGACCCGACCGCGGGTCATACCCTTGCCTATTACGGATAGGCCAAATTAGTTAACATGCGCGCATATATATATATATAAGGGGAAACATAACATGATAATATGTGCCACATGCACGATAATATATATAACTATAGGGGTACTCCCTAACATGGATTTACATCATAAACAACAAATCATACAATATGCATACAGGTATGACCCACTTAAACATGCTTATAAGGCCATAATAAACATTCAATCATGTAAAGGATGACTCAAGCAGGCGTTGGATATTACCAACTCCAAGGGGGGTTAAGCGTGATCTCGCGCGCCAATCGATGCATACCGATAATCCCAAGCGAACCTGAGTCAAGTAGGAATCGTATCTACTTACTTAGTTTACGCAAAGAGGGAGGGCGAGAGAGAGGGAAAGTCTCATCCTCTCCGGAAAGCTGGTCCTAGCTTTGCCCCAACAGATGGGTGCAACAACTACACCATTCCTCCAGTCTAATCGTAAAGGAATATTAGTACGCATCCGGTTATTAACCCAAGGTTTAACATGCTGGATATAATTAATATAGTGGGGGTAGTATTACACTACTACCTAAGACATGCCATATTCTAATACATCCATAAACTCATTCGAAAATACATGCCCG
The DNA here is from genome assembly GCA_030737845.1 of Acorus calamus. NCBI lineage: Eukaryota > Viridiplantae > Streptophyta > Magnoliopsida > Acorales > Acoraceae > Acorus > Acorus calamus. Next base: position 12,791,863 of record CM060866.1, read on the forward strand.
AAACACAGGGGCGCATGAAATCATAATTATACAAACATGAATACATACTTAAGCAAGTATAGGGTAGAATAGGGGTTCTACGCAATATACGAGCTATACAACCCTAACATGCAAATATCTAGCATATTTAGGGGTTAAGATGCCCCAAGGACGTGCGGTGCACGACTACGTGCATCGAGCGCGTCCCGAAGTGTTGGATCGAACCACTCACCTAACGAGCGCACGGCTCGCGAAACGCAAGAGAGCGACGAGTTGAATCCGAAGCCTGAAATCAATCCGCCAAGGATCATCCCATGGTTGCATTTGGCTATAACAAGCTGCTCAACACCACGAAGCACTCCGAACGCGTCTGAGCACCGCAAGCACGCCCTCGAGTACCCCGTGCACGCTGCCCATGCACCCTGCACGCATCAAACAACGTCAAGCACGTCCTCGAGCACCTCGTGCATGCTTCCCACGCACTCCGCACGCATCGGGCAAGGCCAAGCAAGCCCTTGAGCACCTCGTGCACGCTGCCCGCACACTCCGCACGCATCGAACAACGTCAAGCACACCCTCGAGCACCTCATGCACGCTTCCCGCGCACTCCGCACGCATGCGAGCACCTCATGCACGCTTCCCGCGCACTCCGCACGCATGCGAGCACCTCATGCACGCTTCCCGCGCACTCCGCACGCATGCGAGCACCCCCACAAACATGTGGCATGCACACCTACACAACACATAAAACTTGAGCATGTGCTTCTCCCCTTCAGCCCTTTCAATTCCATGCACACACAACAACAACACAAGGCAATGGAGCTCTACCCCTTCTCACCAGCTACAAAAGAGATGGCTGAACCCAACCGAGGAGAGCGGGAGGTCCATACGCGGCTCCGGCATGCCCGCACACCGCTGCTCCACCGCCAACACCCCCGACGCCCCGCACCTCCTTACAAACAACACACCTTCAAATACATTGGAAGAGGAGACTTCATCACCACCTCCACCAACAACCAAGCACTCCTTATATGCATAAGAACCACAAAAAGAAGAGGGAAAACTCACCAAAGGAGAGGGGGGAAAAGGAAAGGAAAGGGGGGCGTAGGGGCTCGCAAGCGCACCCTCGGCCACCCCAACCGCAACCACCGCAACCACCACCTCTTCCTTGCTCTTCTTCTTCAATGTGGCATTACAACAAACACATGGGGGGCTGCTGTCCAAAGGGGAGGGGAAAACAATGAGGGGGAGCTTGAGGAAGATGGATTAAGAAGGGAGGATAACAAAGCACAACAACAACATAAACACACCTTTTCCACTCCTTTTTGATCTTCTTCTCCACCACCATCACCTCCTCCACCCAAAACACATACAAAAGGGGGGCTGGACCAGAAAAGAGAGGAGGAGAGACCCAAAGTCGTGCACATTTGGGGATTAAATAAGCAAAGGTCGAGTAAATGACCAAGTCATCCTCGGACTTAAAACCTCTGCGCAGCCTTCACTTAAACGGCCATAACTTCCTCAATACAGCTCAGAATTGCACAATTCCAGTGGCATTTGAAAGATAAGACGATTATCTACAACTTTCATGTTTACAGCCAGATCAAATAACCTCTCCAGCTATTCCAAAATCTAAGCTAAACATCTTACAGGGCTGCTGCCTGGATTTCTCAACTTCGGGGTATACTCGGAAAAATACCCATAACTTTTCATATACGAATCCAGTTGATCCAATTCCACTTCTATATGGAAGCTATCTCAAAACTGAACATCTCGTAATAATATCGGATTTTTACCTCTTCATCTTGGATTTTAACAAAATCAAATCCGAATGCCAATCCAAAACTGCATAATTCCTAAAACATTATCGGAATTAAACGAAAATTTTACGGGCAGTACAAAACATTACCAGGACCCATAATATGCAGTTAGATTTATTAATCAGAGTCTTCAAACCCTAGCAGATAGCTAAAGTCAAAATTTTAGCGACTCCGATCGAAATTAGGACTCTAAATGACACAGGCCTAACATTGGATATATCCAGGCCTCATAAAAGTCGGGTTCCTTTTCTCTGCCATATGTAGTCCTTGATGGCTGGGCCCAAGGTGCACCTCGGACCCCGAGTTGAACACTGTCCTGTCTTCTTGGGTATATACTTTGATGTACTTAATCGCAATATTTCTGGGACGAGTCAAACACGTGCATCCTGCACTGGTCGGACATGCTCGATCCCTGGATATTAATTCCTCACATCAAACCTCAGGAGATCGGATTCATTTTCGTTGATGTAGTCCTTGTAGGCTTGGCCTGAGGTGAATGCTATCCGGTTTCTGTATGATTCTTTCCCAATTTTTACTTATTTGAGTATACGTATTTCTTATTTAGATAGTGTTTGGAAACACGTTTGAAAAATAAGATTTTGAATAAAGTGGCTTAAATAAATTTGATTCCACAAAGCGCATTTTCTGTGCTTTTTAAAAAATAATCTTTTGTATTAAAAGCTGTAGGCAACTTTTTAATTAAGTTTGCTTTCTAAAATGCATTTAGTAACACGTTTGCGCTTTCTACTTAATTAAGGCCCCGTTTGGTTCGTGTCGATCTGAGATGTAATTTGCTTCCATGTAAGATTGCGAGGAAATTGTGTGAAGTCCAGTGTTTAGTTAGTGGTAATCTTGATGGTAATTGTGAGCCCCACTAGAATTAAAATCTATGCATGTGGAAAAATATGGTAGAATCAGGTTCTCACCCTTTGTGTTGATAATATCAAATTCCACTAAGAATCATAAATTAGATTATTATTATTATACCTTTTACAAATGAATTAAATTACTATTTATATCCCTTCTAAAATAAATAGCCCCCTCTCTTTGTTTTACCCACCTCCTGCTCTCTTTTTTTAGGGGAGTTCATAATATTCAATTAATTTAAAAAAATTACTATTATTGCGTTTTTGTTATATAATCGGTTGTTTTATTTTTTTGCATTATTAAATATTTATAAAAATATTTATAAATAAATTACTCCTTTTTTAGAATTGTGATATGGATAAAAAAATAAATTTTACAAGTAGATCTATAATAGCAAGGGGTATTTTACACATTTGAACCAAATTCCTTGTAAAAATCCATGTGTGAAACAAACAGTGAAAAATGATTCTTGCCCCATTTTGTAGGCCTTCGTAAGCCCCATGACATGACATAGATTGAATTACCCAATATACCCCTTAAGTGTGTTTGTTAACTTTTAACGTAATTAATGGGGCGGTTTGTTAATAGGACGGTAATTAATTTCTGGAATCACGCATCTGGACATTCATTTATGTTTTTTTTCCTTTTTTGAATTTGAGTATTTGAATCGTGCATTCATTTACATGGTAAAATTTGAGATTTTTTTGTTGAGGTCGTTCAAAATCAAATTGTTCTTTAAATGACTATCTAAGTTTTTTTTATCTGATCGAAAAAATATCATTGAATTATTTTGGCTACCATTTGAAATATATATCGATTTAGGTTTGGTGCATGTTTATTGTATGTTTTTTCAATTATTTCAATTTTTATTTTCAATTTTATATGTTAATTATGGTTGTTTTTATGTGAAACATGGTTTTTGAACATTGTACGTCTCTTATTTAACATTTGAATGTTAGTTACATATTTATTCCCTTTTTGGACTTCTTTTGCGTTTTTTTGTGATTTGGCTACAGTATTGTTAATGTAACTAACTTATTAAATGTTGTTATACATATGACTAGTTACATTGACAAATGTAACTAACTTTAGATCAATATAATTGTGAAATAAAATTTCATTTCAAAATATCAATGACTCTTAATATGATCTTAATGGAACTATGAGTCATATTATTCCATTTTTAATTTTTTATGTTTATCTGATTTTTAGTGATTACAACAATACATAGTTTTATTGATACTTTTTTGCATTTGAATTTAGAAAATACAGGGGACTTAGTTACATTTTGTGTGGAAGGCAGACCGCAGAAAATTTGGTTGTTGAAATTGAGCAACAATGTGTAAAAGCAATTGCGTCATGTGTTGAAATGACATTTGATATAGAAGAAGATGTGCGATTGTTTTATAACAATTTTTCTCGTAGTGAAGGTTTTGGCATTGCAAAGATTCACGAGAAAAAGGATGAAAATCTCTTTCAAAACCCAATGAGTCCCAAATACATCAATGAAAACACACGAACAATGGTGACACACACTAAGTTAGTTACAATGAATAATTGGCAGTTACATATTTAAATAGTTACATACAAATGAATACAAAGAAATTTACATTAATATAATATAGTTACATAGTACAAGTGTTAGGTACATTTTGCATAACAGTGACAACAAAAAACATGTAATGATCAAAGAAATATAAATCACAACACACATAGACACAAAACTAAATAACTTTTCAGGATAAAATGACATTTCAGGATGACATTATCGTTAAACAAACTAAATAAACATATTCCTTTTTGTTGTTTACAGACTTCTAATATTAAGTTACATTTGCTGTGCATCTACTTTCAGTTAGTTACATTTCAAAGATAGTAACTTTCAGCATAGTTGTAACATGAAACAAACTCAAAAAACTTATTTAATTAAAAAAATTAATACATAGAAATTTACATTAACATAATATAATTACTAGGAAGGAATGTTAGCTACATTGTGTATATCAGTAATAACAAAAAACATATACTGATAAAGAAACATAAATCGTAACATGCATACATACAAAACTAATAAACTATTAGAATCATTGAAGAAAAGTTGGTTGCATTCTTAAAAAATTACATTCAACAATACATTCTAATAGTTAGTTACATCACTTATATACACCAGTATCTACATACAGTTAGTCACATGTAAATATATTTATATTGGTCATAGCAGTAACATTAAACAAACTGAAAATATATGTAACTTAAATCTGGTTACATTCATCTAATTGTCAGTTACATTTTTATAACAAACAAGAACATAAATTGGACATATATTATAGTTTTCTTTTTAAAAAAAGTCAGTTACTTTTTGTATCAATTTGATAAAAAATATAAGAAAAAAAAATCATACTCATGTAATCATAAGAACTTCAATACTAACAAAGATGTTTTCTGAAATACCAAAAAAGGGTTGTATACCCATTTTGGCTGCTGTTGAAGTCTCCGGAAGAACAATTTTTTTTTAAAATTGATTCTTCATAGAAATCTTAGGTTTTCTTCATCGTTTTAGACAAAAGGGGATTCTTTGTTGGTATGATTTCGATTCACATTTCAGTTTTTGTAAACCCTAATTTTTTTCGACAAAAGAGTTTGAATCGCCAAGCAGGATGGAAGATGAGTGAAAAAAAAAGAAAAAAAAGAAGAGGGAAATCACGACCCGAGAAAGTGTGTTTTAATGAGGGGTACTTTGGTATTTAGTTTTTTTGCCCTTTTATAAAAAGCAACAACACACCCAATGACATTTTGACAACTCATGGGGCCTGGGGGAGGGGCCTATATGATGAGACTTGTGTAACAAAACTATATAATAATACAGTATATACTATGTTATTGTAATGTACATAGCTGTAAGACGGATTGAATGTATAGACGCTCCAAAAAAAAAAGAAAAATGTTATACTCAGAACACATGTTTTCATTTTTTTAAAAATAATTAACGTCACATAGTGAGGTAAATACTTTAATAAAAAGTATATATCTATCTGTTTCAAGTTGAATGAACCTATTATTAATAAGTTTTTAAAAAAATTAGTAAAATATATACATCGTTTAACAATGTATATGTTTCACATAATCTGTAACGAGATATATAAGATTGTAATTTGAACGGAAAAAAAAAGAGTGGTACAACACTCAAAAAAATTGTTAACAAGTGGCCCATTAGCGGAGGGGCTCTACCAATCTGAGCACTTTCCATCGTGCGTCCAGTTGTCCATTCCTTGTCCGGACACGTGTCCATTACGTTTGGTGTCGCGTCTTTTTTTATTGTGAAACGTTGTTTGGGTGTGTTTGGTTGCGCGATTGCACAGCGTTTATGATTGCAAAAAGCTGCGTTTACAATCGTGCAACTAAACAGTTTTGCAATCACAGTTTTAAATCCATCGATTGCAGGCAAATAATGTCCAAAAGCTACGATTTCAAAAAGCTGAGAAAGTGAGCTTCCTACAGAATCAGTTTTGCAATCACAGATTCCTGCAGAATCAATTTTGCAATCGCGCAACCAAATGCAATTGAAATTTTGAAGGGTTCGCTCTGCCAAATTGAAAGCTCGGATTTTTAATTTTTTTTTCGAGTTTGGTGGATCCATTTTATTATTATACATGATCCCTAAATCACTGCGAGGAATTCGAAGTTTCCGTTCAAATTGAAAGATTTTTGGTTCATGTTGCAAGTTTTTGTTGTTCAAATCATGCAGTAGCACATTGCTCTGAACTCAATTTTGGAAAATCCCTGTCCTCCCACCTAGGCCTCCACCCCCTTAATTTTGATCGGTTAGAACTCTATTCTAACCTGGGGCCTTGAGTTTCCCCCACCCGTTTTTTTTTTTTTTTTTTTTTGATTACTTGTTTTGATATTATGTCTTTATTTCTATTTTCACACATTTTAGATTTTGTAATTCGAGTTCAGTTATAAAATCAGGTAGCAAATATCTACATTTCTTCAAAAAAATTATGCAGTAGCACTGGAAATTGAATTAAAAAAATAAAGATCTTGTGATGGCAAATAGTTTCAAATATGGGTAATTAGCACTTTTAACTCCTGAAAATTGAATATTTGCAAAAATAGTCTCGCCCGTCGAATATTAACAAAAACTAGCCCCGTTGCCCTAGTGAGCGCTACCACATCAGCGCTGGCCGTTTTTTTTTGTGTGTTTATACGGGAGACGGTATATATATATATGTCGTCTACTAACGACGGTAAATATATGTACCATCTCCACTTTATAATTTTATCATTGACTGTTTGCTTTATATTGAATCGAGCATCCTTTGCACAGACGGTGGAGAATGTCTTTATTTGTCATTTCTTATAAAAGATGATCGTGTTAAAATCAAAGTTGAGGAAAATTGATGCAGACATCATAGCTATACAGTATATGGACGGCCGAGATCAAATGGAACAAAAAGAAGAAAATTGGTTGATTGGGAGCACCGTGACTTCAAACGGCCATAACTTTTGAACCGTAGATCAGAATCGCTATTATGTTCACACGTTCGTATCGACGAGCCCTACAGGAGTAGTGGCTATGCCACTGCGCCATTTTTTAGAGCGTTCTGAAATCGTCTTAGAGGTCAAATCGACAGTTCAAAGTTATTTTTTACTATTTTTAGGTTGTTTTGAGTTTGTTAGGAGCCTGCGAATTCTTTACTTAAATCGAATTAGTTCCGTACATGAATTATGAGTAGTTGATAATTCACAAGAATATGATCCAGTCTTTGAAAAATGTTCACCCAGAAAGTTGGGAAGGTTTGACTACTGAATCAGTGATGTAATGTAACATAGTGATTGAACATATATGAAAATTATATATTAATTTCAGTTAAGTTGTTAAAGCAGGATTTATAATGTATTTCAACAAAAAAAGAAAAAAAAAATATGGATGGAAAAATTACAAGTTGGAGACGGCATAAATATATGCCGTTTTCAGGAGACGGCATAAATATATACCGTTTCAGGAGACGACATATATACATGTCGTCTCCTGTGCATTTTTCCCCTCCTGAGATCTCGGTTGTTTAAAAAAAGTAAACACTGGAGACAAGTATAATCTTTCACTGGGGCTAGTTTTTGCTAATATTCGAGGGGTGAGGCTATTTTTGCGAATATTTGTTTTCCTGGGGTTAAAAGTTCTAATTACCCTTCAAATATTTGGACGACTATGTGGATCCAAGAGACATGGAAGCAATGTGGATGGATCCTGAGGTGTTCAAGGAGTGGACCGATGTTGGGGAAACAAAGGGAAACAAAGCTCATCTCTCTCGAGACCAGCCTTATCTTACCCAAATTGAAATGAAGGTCTTCTTTCCTCTCTCTTGGATTTTATTTTTCATTGATTTCCCTTTGGGTCTCTGATATTTTTATAGAATTTATGTAAATTGTTCAAGCATTTTCTTACAGTAAATTTGGGATAACGTCTTATTGACATTAATTTCGATCATGCCATCTCTAACTCACGTTATAATTTTTCAATATTTGCAAAGAATTTCAAATTCCACCTCTGGAAATGGTGTTTTTTGAGAGAAAAATATGATTTTCATCAATTAATCGTCAATACGCTTTTGGGGGGTTAGTCAATATGGATTTTCATAGGCAAAAAATACGTGTCCGTGGATTTCTAAATCTTGAGTTATTCAATCAGAACATTAGTTCATTTACAAAATGTAAAGCGTTATTCGATCGAGAAATCAGTTCGTTGATACCAAATGAAAATTAGTTCGTTGACAGAAAGTCAAGCGTTATTCAATTAGGATATTTGTTTCATTTATATATCTGATACCTCTTTTCCGTTTTTTGGTATAATTGGTAGGCATCCTACCTCATTTTATTTAAAGAAGAGAATGCTGAATGGATAATATTAGGGACAACCCCAAATGTAGTCCTACAGACAGTCCGCACATGTTTTTATTTTTAAAAAATAGTAAACCTCATATAATGAAGTGTATGTTTTGATGAAAAATATATATTGCTCCATTTCAAATTGAATGGACTCATTTTTAACAAATGTAAGAATTAATGAGGTATATACATTACCAAAGGAGATATATCTCGCTGGATAGCTAAAGAGGTGAATACTATATTTGGGGCTGTAAAAATGACTCTTTGTAACAGCGCGTCTGTGCTTAAATGCAAACATCAATAAAATGATAAGTAAAATGAAAAAAATCAAACAAAGAAAAAACCTGGGCCAAGGAAACAATAGAAGAGACATCTACCATCTACTGAACCCCACACTCCAGTAATAATACATTTTCTCTATAATGAATTCTTCCCCCCATAAACATTATGCGACTTGCCCCATCTTGTGGCATGCTAGAAGATGAATGAGTGCCCTATAGTTTTCCAGTAGTAAGAAAGATTGACTTTTTTTTTTTTTTGATATCGGAGGGGCTCCCTGTGGCTGGCCTTACGGCCAAGATGGGAAAGCTGATAGATGAAAATTGATGCGGATCTTTTACACCAATGATATCAAATCTATTATTTGTTTTTGCAAATGTTTTAAAATCATTTAAAACTTAAAAGGCATTTGGATGTGATAATGAGTTCCTCTTTGGGCTATTTTAAGGAGCTAATTACTGTCTGCATTGTCAACTTCTTGTATTTCTCATATTATCTATTGACTGACTTCATTGTTTTTATAAATAATATCATTCAATCATGTTCTTTCAGGCAGTTGCTCAGATTGTTGTCAACAGACACTGGAGACTACAGCTAGACACGGTAACTTCTGTAGTCAGTCAAAATTTTCCTCATGGGTATTGTGCACTTCCAGATTGTTGTAGTAAAGTCCAAGCTTATAATTTGAGAATGCTTGTAGAGTATCTGATTTATTTTTGCTTACTGCTGCATCTGAAAAGCTTTATTTCTTTTGGAGCTACAAATATTTAATGTTTGTCTTAGCGCTTCAGCTCATGGAGAAAGCCTCTGAGAATAATCACTTTTTAAAATGCCATTGTTGAATTAAATTATTCTGTCTCTTTCAATAAAAGACAGACTGGGATTTTGGCTTAAATAATGGTCGCATTAAATATTTTTGCCTTTATCTAAATTTTTAAAGATTTCATTCAAGTTATGGTCAACAAGATTTTTCTGATTTGATTTTACACTGCTGTGTAGGACATGATTTGTGCCCTTGCTGAGATTGAAAGTGACAGGCAACTTCTTGTGGAAAGGTACAATAAAAAGATCAAGGAATCTACTGTTGGGATCATGCAGGTGCTTCAAACAACTGCAGGAATGCTTTTCAGGTACTCAAAATGCTGTTATGTTGATCTTTCTATTTTATACTTGTTTATAATTTATTTACTGGAAATTTTGCAGGGACGTGGTCTATCGGAGTTATCAAATAGAAGGAAATCCTGATCTACTATACAGACCTTTTGTAAATATCTATTACGGGGCTGCCTATTTAAAATATCTATATGGTTATGATGGGAAGTAAGTTCATGCTGCATTTGGAATTTCATTGAGTTGCTTCTGTTTATGTGCATCCTTGACATGAGTGTTTGCTTGGCAGTTGGTATCTTTAAATGTTCTTGCTTCTGATGTAATTTTTTTCTGTATCTTGTTTGTGTAGAGAAAGAGATGAGGAATTTGTTGTTAGAGCTCACAAGTCAACATCAGAATATTTTAAATGTTATCTTTCTATCAAGCAAAGTTTGCCATCCAGAAAATTGTTGTAAGTTCTGAACTCCCTAAACAATCTTATAGTGATGTCTTCAGAAGTATTTTTGGTCATTGTTTATACTTACTAAATTTCTTATTAGCTTTTCTAATTTTTTTGAGAATTTGGTTTTGTTGCTGTAAAAAAAGTGTCCAGAGTTTATGTTTTCATGCCAACAAAATTATCTGATGGTTCCTTTGATCTGGATTTAATTTTTTTTTTTCCTATCCATTTCCATTCATGACAGTAAATCCTCTTTTTCCTTTTTGCTTGGTAGCCATTAAATACTCTTGACCAATCAAGAGCTCCTTTCTTCTGTCATTTGCAATAGTTTTTTTATGCCTATAGCTTCAAATTATTGCTGTAGATGAAGGATATCAATTAAGTATGACCATGGCTTTTTTGGCTCAAGAAATGCTAGTTTATCCGTAAATTTCTAGGAATGATTATGGATTTTGGCCCAATACACTCAAGAATATTGAATATTCAAACATATGCTAGGATACTCAATGAATACTATGGATTTTGAATGATTATAATTTTCTCGTTCAACAGTAAAGAGTCATTCCTCAAGCGGTTTGTAGGAAAATTTGACTAAACTCGCAATGATTGCATTTTTCAAAAGAAAAGATCTTACATTGAGAATAATTGGGTGGCCATAATGGCTTTGCTACAAGTATGGGTCACAATTCTTCTTTGGGTGAACTCAACTTGTTCTATCACAGAACCAAATTGGAGAGTGCTGTCATTTTATTGGACCCATGGGATCAATAAGGGAGTTTTCTTTTCTTTTTGGAGTCCTTTCTTGTTCTTCTTTCACTTTGTTCTTTTGCTTCTTTTAATTTTTTTTGTGGAAATCCCTCACCTCTTTTTCTTGTTTGAGGGGCAACATTTATTAATATGATTGCTACTATCTTATAAAAAAGTACTTTTGGGATTTGAAGAAAATAAATTGTGTCAATTGTGAATTAGAAAAAACATGAGTGAATCAAAATCACAGATCAGCCTTACCTTTGCATACCTTAGGTTCTCATACCAAGATCACAGATCAGCCTGGCAACCTTGACCCACACGTAAAAGAATCATTTACACACACACACAAAAAATTATGTTAGTTTTTGCAAGGTTCCTTCTCTATAACTATCTGTTTCCAATCAGGATGCATTACGGTTATGCTAATCCTGTATATATACACTATATCTATTTCAGAATGTATATATACGTATAATTATACTAATGTATATATACGCTATATCTACTTCAGAATAAGTATTGGTTGAGTTTTGGAAGGAAAGTCTCACATGTGTACTGTACACGAAAACAGGGAAAGAACTGCTGAGTTTGTTGTCCAAGCATATCTTGGAGGGCCAGAAAATGTTAATCTTCTAGAGACGGGTCCTCTCTGGCGTAAATTTCGAGAAACCATAAACTATTATGAGGACCCAAGGAGGTATATATGTTTTCTCTATTTGTTTTCAAATGGTGAAGAAAATATAGAAGGAAATATATTCATGTTTTTCACCCCTTCGCTCAGGGAAAATGAATTTAAAAAAGTCATTTATGTATAGTTTGTAAAATGGTTAACTACACCAAGAATCACATTAACTATACGGCTGATTTTACAGAATTTTTGTAGGAGTTCAGTATATGTTATGTCGGCTGAAAAACTATGTAATATCTGTATTTTCTGCAGGGAACGAGGGAGCTGCACCATATCTTAGAACTACTTTCCATTTATGCTGCATATAATTTCGCCAAGGTATGTCAACTGATCTTATTGTATTGCATTTTAGTTGGACAATTGATGTGGACAGGAAGCTTGGAGCTAGATTCTAGTATTATACCAGTTTTTCAGTTCTGACTATTAGAGTCATGGAATAGGCCTGTTTTTTTCTTTCATCACGGGTCGTGGTGATCGTTTCCTCTCTCGGATCGAGATTTGAGTTTTCCTTCTTGCAATGGATCCAACGCCGAAGGACCTCACGCCACTATCGGGTGGGGACATCAAGGACGACGCCTCGTTAAGGCATATCCAAAACACCTCGGTTGGTATCACCGCTATTCCGTTAGGGCATAACTCTCATGCTCAACGGATTACCAACGTGCTTCTTGATGGACGAAATTATCCATCATGGTCGCGTTCCGTTCTATTGTATTTGGGTAGTCGAGGCATGTCAGGCCTTCTTCTTGGCACCATTAAAAAACCGGCTGAAATTGATGCAACCTTCAATCAGTGGGAGATCAACAACTGCACGGTTCTCAGGTGGCTTTACAACTCCATGGAGACCCGGATCTATAATATGTTCATGTATCATGATACGGTCGACTCTCTATGGGTTGCGTTGAAGAAGACCTATGGTCATGCCAGGAATGACTCACGGATCTATGAGTTGTACAAGGATATTGCTCAGGCCACCCGAGGTACCCAATCTGTTACAGATTATTTTGGATTTCTTCAGACTCGTTGGGAGGAACTTGCCCATTATGAGCCTCTCTCAGAGTTGTCTAAGGAGGCTGCCACGATTGTGGTTGGCCGACTAAAACGCCAACAGACATATGCGTTCGTTATGGGCCTTCAACCGGAGTTCGAATCTCTTCGTGCTCAGATCTTGATACCACACCACTTCCTTATCTATTTGAAGCATTTGCTATTATTGAGGGTGATGAGCATCGCCGTCAGATCTCTGCCTCAGCACCCACTAGAACCCTCGGCGATCAGATGACATTGGCGGCCACCTCTGGATATGACTCTCGCGGCCACCGGGATAGTAGTCGTAGTCGCGGTCGTGGTCGTGGACATGGACGTGGCAATATTGTGACTTGTGGCCACTGTGGAAAAGCAGGGCATGAAAAAGTCAGATGCTTTCTTCTGTACCCACAATTGATGCGACCTCGCAATGTTGGAGCTCCTTCATCTGCCCCCCGTGCTGCTGTTGTTGATGCTTCGGTTCTGGGTGATGCCCCCACTGCTCCATCTGGGTCCTTTGATATGCGTACTATTCAGAACCATATTGATGCCATGGTTCGGGAGAGCCTTGCCTCTCATGCTGGTCTCTCTCATGCTGGTCCAACATCCTCTACTGCTACCTCAGGTATCCCCTCCGCCTACCATGTTAACCAATCAGGGTCTCCTACTTGGGTCATTGATTCAGGCGCTACTGAACATATGTCTGGTGAGTCTCGATTGTTTGCCCCCTTGACATCACCTTCTATGCACAGAGAGGTACATCTTGCTGATGGCTCGCTTACCCCTGTCATCAGTAAGGGTACCGTTCCTTTATCTTCCTCATTATCATTGCACTCTGTGTTACATGTTCCCAACCTTGCTCTTAACCTTCTTTCTGTTAGCCAATTAAAAAAGGTTTTGATTTGTTCAGTGACTTGTTACCCTGATCATTGTGTTTTTCAGGCGCTGAGTACACGAAGGATTTTTGGCAAGGGGTATGAGAGAGATGGCCTTTACGTCTTCGGAGAACCACCCACCACGGCCCATGCTTCCATTTGCCCACTGATCATTTGCATAGCTTTTCTCTACAATCTTTAGATTTATGGCATGTTTGTTTAGGACATGTCAATTTTCAGCATCTATGTTCTTTATTTCCTACTTTTTGTTCTTCATGTAAGACTCATAAGTTTCAATGTGCTGTGTGTGAGCTTTCTAAACATACACGTACTACTTATATTTCTCGTATGAATAAAGCTTCTGGATTGTTTGATTTGATTCATTCTGATGTGTGGGGTTCGTCTCCTGTTACTGCTTTTGGTGGTCATAGATATTACTTGACATTCATTGATGATTTTTTTAGATATACTTGGGTTTATCTTCTTGAATCTCGGTCTGAGGTATCCTCTCAGTGTGTTAATTTTTTGCGCATGATTAAAACACAGTTTAACATTACTGTAAAGAGTATCACTTCTGATAATGGGGGGGAGTATGTCTCAGATTCTTTTCGGTCTCATCTAAATGAGTTGGGGATTCTTCAACAGTTGACTTGTCCATATACACCTGAGCAGAATGGGGTGACGGAACGAAAAAATCATCTCATGAATGTGGTTCGTTGTCTCCTTCGAGGAATGAATGTTCCAAAGTCCTATTGGAGTATGACAGTCCTCACTGCTTCCTTTTTGATTAATCGGACTCACAGTCGTACTTTAGGAGGTCAAGTTACTTTCCATGTTTTATATCCTGATCGTACTCTTTTCCCCATCACTCCTCGAGTCTTCGGGTTACTTGTTTTGTTCAGGATAGGGAACCCTCAAGCACCAAGCTTGATGATAAATCTATACGTTGTGTTTTCCATGGTTATTCTACCATGTCCAAAGGATATAGATGCTATGATCCTATTTCTCGGAGATTGTTTCATTCCCTTGATGTCACATTTTTTGAAGATGTGCCATATTTTTTTGACACGGTTCTGCAACATTCGTCTTCACTGGTTCGACCGACTTCATTTTTTCCATCATTGCCTTTGCCACCCACAGTCACAGTCGCTGCAGCCACCGTCGTCACCTCCTCCATCGTCACCACCACAGCCGTCTCCACCACAGTCTCCTCTAATTGTATACACTCGTAGACCTCGGCCACCTCTCTCTCCTGCTCACTTGTCGACATCCTCCTCGGACTCAGGTATACATTTTTCCTTGATCACTCCACATTCTGTTTCTGATTTGCCTCCATCTGACTCTGATGTGCCTATTGCTCTTCACAAAGGTCGTCGGAGTTGTGTCACTGCTCATCCTCTTGCCCAGTTTGTTTCTTATCAGGGACTTTTCGATTCCTATAGAGCTTACCTGGCTGCTACATCGTCTATTCGTATTCCTCGTACTGTTACCGAGGCATTACAGGATTCTCTATGGGCCGCCACTATGACCGCTGAGATGGATGTCCTGCAGAAAAATCATACGTGGGGGTTGGTTGATCTTCCACCAGGGGAGAGGACCATTGGTTGTCGATGGGTCTTCACAGTAAAATACAAGGCTGATGGGGCTATTGAGCGATATAAGGCGCACCTTGTTGCAAAAGGCTTTACTCATACTCCAGGGAAGGATTTTCATGCTACATTTGCTCCTGTTGCCAAGCTGATTACTGTTCGGCTTCTTGTCTCTCTTGCTGCTTGCCACAAGTGGCCTATTCATCAGATGGATGTGAAGAATGCTTTTCTTCACGGTGACTTGACAGAGAAAATTTATATGGATCCGCCGCCTGGTTTTTGTTTTCAGGGGGGAGTATTCCAGAAAGGTGTGCCTTCTTCTCAAATCTCTATATGGACTGAAGCAGTCACCGAGAGCATGGTTTCAGAGATTCAGCGTAATCATTCTCTCTCTTGGATTTACTCGTTGTCATGCTGATCATACTTGCTTCATTCATCGGAGTAATGGACGGTGCACCATTATTCTAGTTTACGTGGATGATATTATTATCACAGGAGATGATGTTGATTACATTGTCAGAGTGAAGACTGAGCTTGGACAGGCATTTGATGTGAAGGATCTAGGTCCTCTTCGGTATTTTTGGGGATTGAGATTGCTCGCTCACGCCATGGTATTTCGCTCTCCCAGCGAAAATACACTCTTGACCTACTTGAGGACACCGGTATGCTTGGATGTCGCCCTGCCACTTCTCCCATAGACCAGAACCATCGCTTTCATGTTGAATCAAGCGACCTTCTGCCAGATCCTTCTTTGTATCAGCGTCTAGTGGGTTGTTTGATTTACTTGACAAACACTAGACCTGATTTGACTTTCGCTGTCAGCGTAGTGAGTCAATTCATGCATGCCCCCACGGACTTCTCACCTAGATGTTGTTTACAGGATTCTTCGATATTTGAAGTCATGCTCAGGTCTTAGCTTATTCTATGCTACTAGTGCTCAGCCTACCATTTCTTGCTACACTGATGCAGATTATGTTGGTTCGCTCACTGATCGACGATCCACTTCTGGTTTCTGTACTTTTCATGGGGGTGTCGGTGCGTCGGAATCTCCGATGTCGGTGTGTCGGAAAGGATCCGGCGGTGCGCGGGTGCGTGCGTGTGTGGGGGTTCTTCGGGGATTCGGATTAGATGCGTGCCCTGGCGGGCTCGGTCGGATCGTCTTCTCGGAAGGGTGAGGTGTCGTTCCTGGTTGAGGCGCCCGACAGCGGCTCAAGAGGATTCCAGGGTTTGTGTGATCACCACCTGCTTTTTCTAAAAGCAAGAAAATGTTGGGTTGGATTTGATCGCCTACGCGGGGAGTTTGTGGGGTCTCCGCTCTGAGACACGGATATACCGTACACAGAGATGAAAAACAGGTAATCCTATTATGCTTCCGGGGCTTGACTAAAGGAGTCTTGGGACATAGGGGTGCAAATGGGGTGTGGATAGGGGGCGGCTAGTGGGATCCAGCCGTCGGGTATGGGGCGGCTACTAGAGTTTAGCTGTCCGGGGCATGGTCTGGTTTGAGCAGAACTTCGGTAGGAAATGGGTTTGGACAGAGGCTAAGCTAGGTTTAGCCCGAGTTTCTGGAGGGTGGGATGAGAGGGTGTTTTATGTAGGGAATGGGTATTTCTCTCACAAAAGGGGCTCTCTCTCTCTCTCTCTTGGGATTTCTAGTGGGGAAAAGGAATGAATGATGTGTGTTTTGATTGTGGATTGGAAATGTGAATTGTGGATGTTGTTTAAAGGCTTGGGACCTCCTCTATTTATAGTAAAAAAAAGAGGCAGGAGAATACCCAGGGGGTAAAAGGGTGACTTGGTTAATAGTGTGTGTGATTAGACCCTTCATTAATTCTCTGGTTCTTCTATTTATAGTAAAAAAAAGAGGCAGGAGAATACCCAGGGCGGCTACTTCCTGGAAGTAGCCGCTATCTTGACCTGCCAAACGTCCCATCTCTGACAAGCGATGGCTTGGGTCGGTTACTTGGGTTGATCCGGCCAAGATAGGGCGGCTAAAGGTCACAACCCGCTGTAATGATCAGCATTTAATGCTGCTTTATGTCCCATCCAGGGAAGCGGTTCAAGGTCGGCCAGGGGGGCGGCTAGTGCTAACTTGCCACCTGGTATGGGGCGGCTAGTTAGGTCTAGACGCCCCTTGCCAGGGACTCAAGGTTTTTGGGGTTTTTGGAGCTTCTTTTAGGTAGGGTTCTAGTTTGGGCCAGGGTCTGGCTAGGGTTAGGTTTTAGGATTAGGGTTAGGGTTTAGGTCAGGGTTTGGGGCTAGGGTTAGGATTTAGGTTTAGGTCGGGGCTAGGGATAGGGTTTCCGGTTTCTTGAACTTTTGGTTCTTCATTAGATGTCCAAATGTGGGATATTTCTGGGTGTTACTTGAAGTATTTATGTTTTCCTAGACGGTCAAAATTGGGGTATCTAAAGGGGGCAACCTTATTTCCTGGAAAAGTAAGAAACAGAGTGTTGTCTCTCATTCTTTTGCTGAGGCAGAATATCGTGCCATGGCCCAAGGCACATGTGAGATCATTTGGTTGCGCTCTCTTCTGACAGAGTTGGGATTTCCTGTAGCTGGTTCATCTACTTTGTTTGTGATAACCGATCTGCCATTATGCTTGCCTCAGACTCAGTTCTTCATGAGCAGACCAAACACATTCAGGTTGATGTTCACTTTCTTCGAGAGAAAATATAGTCGGGCGCCATTGACACAGTTTTTATCTCTTCCAATGAGCATCATGCCGATATGTTCACCAAGTCTGTTGGTCCCTCTATTCTTCATTCTAGTTTGACTAAGTTGGGCTTGATTGATATCTTCGCTCCAACTTGAGGGGGAGTATTGGAGTCATGGAATAGGCCTGTTGTCGGGCCTATTCCCGAAGGCCCGGGGGTTGGGGGCAACGCCCCCGACTCAAATTTTTGTCATAGGTATTTTGATCGTTTTCCTATTCTGGGGCTTGTATATCTTGTACCTATAAAAGGGACCTTTCGATCACCATTACATAATACAACATTATTATTTCATCTATTTCTTCTCTGACAAGTTAGCATTCTGATGAAATTTTATATGTTGCTGAATTTTCAACCCTGAGCTTACTGTTTAGCCTCATCAGTCTTTGAGTGAATAATTCAATCAAATTTTTCAGTCTTTTATGACCAGTATCTGGGATTTGGCATCGTACTCAAGGTGGTCATGGAAATTCAGGGGAATAGATTTTCTGTGATCGATCTTAAGAAATTTGTTCAAAAGAAGTAAAAGATCTTTCTGAATCAGTCTTTTCCAACCTTTATATGTATACACACACAATACACAAGCATATATCATTTTTTTTATCTTTTTTTTTTGGTAGGTAATTTTTTTTTATCATTAGACAGATGTACTACAGAGTCAATAATTTATAATATCATGCAAATACACATATTTATCTGGTTTCCTCGAGGATTCTCCTGGTCAAATGCAATTTTTAATACCATTTCTAGTACTCCAAAATTTTCTATAGCCATCTGTATTATGCATCAACAAGGTTCTTTAAATATTGAAGAATTCTTTAAAAATGTTTTTAAAATAATCACCTTACTGATTTTTGAACATTTTCGACAAGTAAAAAGATATTTTTTTTGTTTCCTTTTTAAGGAAAAATATTGGTATATGAATAAATTTATATTTTATATCTTTATAAGTTGCTGAATATGATGAATTTCAATTATTTAAATATGGAAAAGAAATTAAAGTAGAGGTATTTGCAATGCGCAAGTATTCCTCCCATCAATTCAATGTGCACTTTATTGTCCTTGTCAAGTAATTGATGTTTCTGATGGTTATTGCTAAATGTTTCTTGGTGCATTACATGGTCAAAGAAATTATCTGTATTATATTTTTATTTGCTCCTTGCATCTGTTTTGTAGATCCTAATTTTTATGCCTGATGTTTTTTAGAATCTGTTTTTCTTTTATTTTCTCCTGCATTGTAAAACATTCAGCTCAACCAATTAATATTACCACATTTATGACAATCAATTCCATGTGCAAATTATTTCCTATTAATCTAATTTTACTAGCCACTTAACTTTTCCTAAGATACTTGCGCATAATTATTAGTTTAGCAAATGGAAATCAAAATTGGGAGGGAAACCAAAAAAAATGTGGAATGTTGTTCATGAAAAAACAGTGATAAATACATGGAGAAAACCATTGACATCAACATAAAATGTGATGAGAAAATAATATAAAATTTTGGATAGGATATGATATAACAACATTGAGGATCGTCGTAGCAACAAATGTTCCAATAACTTTTGAGCAAGCAAGCATGTATTGATATGAGAATTATTTCAATAACTTGATGCACTAGAACAACCTTCAAATTGGATGGTTATATATACATTAGAATGGTTTGGAAATCTTGTTGCAATTATTTAGAAAAAAATCTTGTTGCAGGGGTTATATGGATTTTCAAAAAAGGCAGGTGGTTATATGGATTTTTCCCTTTTTCCTAACTTGCTAATGGAAACCGCAATTATCTGATCTTCCATGATGTAGTAGCCTAACTTGTAAAGGAGATGATTTAATACATTGAGGGTTTTCGATGTTAACTTGATTGGGAAACTGTTGGTGTTGTACAAGTTTCATATTCTCAACACCTTTTTCTGTGACCAGGTCTGCAATTCAAGCACTATGCATGACAAAGACTATTGTTCAAGTTATTGGGATGTCGAAAAGGTCTTGAGCGAATCCATGGATGCGTTGAAGTTTATCTTAATGACAATTTTGTTTAAGATGTTGTGAACTTGGTTCTTCATTGAGAAACACTTACATCATTTAACGTGCACACCGCCCGGTGTACCTTATGTAAATGGATTCACCATGATGAAATTAGCCTTGTTGTGAGATCAATCATATTTGATAAAATTCTGATAGTATTTGTGGTGACTGCAGGTTGCAGCAATAGCCATCCTGTCATTTCTTTTGCTTTCTTTGATGTTATAAATCGTTCTTGCTAAGAAGTTAAAATCTCTTTCCCTGCTTATCTGTGGTCATATGGTCTGCATTATAATTTTCTTCATTTTGATATTGAATATGATTTGTGTTTATTGTAATCATTCGCACCAAGATCGCATAAATCAGCAGGGACTTTAGGGATTTATAAAGGCTCTTGATTATATCCATCCATTTAAAAGATTTTGAATTCCTTCAATGCTAAAACTATGGGAGAGAGGGGGTTTAATTTGTTTGGATTATTTAAATTTTGACTTAGATTATGTATATCTTTAAAAGTCAATCTCAATGTGTAGAGTAAATTAAATCTGAACATTTTTTTGAACTAAAATATTTATAGCTTTTATTCATTTGAGTTGTCTTTTTTTTTTATTGGTAAGAGGGAAAATCTACAAGCTTATGTAGATTTGTTCATTTGAGTTGTCATGCTATGCATGTGTTGAATTGTTCATTTGATCATTCTTTTATGTCCTGAGCCAATCTAGTTCAATGGCAGAGGATGCACTCTATTTTATGAAAAATAAATATCAAAAACAGTATAGTAATATTATCGTTTACACATTGAACACATAATTGAAAGTATGCAATAGCTTCTTAGAAATGAAAAAGAACCTCAATGGGCAGCCATTATTTTTGTAGTTATTTCTTACATTCCAACAGCAGAAAAAAAGAGATAAAAACTGATAGCAAACAAAATATCTAAACGACGACATTTAGAAATCAGTGAAAATAAAATGACAGTATTTACAAGATAGTCTTCCATTCGCAGCTAACAATATTTTCCATACAAAAAAAAAATCTTACAAAACCCTTAAATTTGACATTTGGATCCAATGATGAATTTTATTGGGTTGATAGAAATCATGGCTCAAAAGAATGACAATTCAATCTCCTTCAAAATGATGAATGTTTCAAAAATCCTCGAACTGCAACATTTGAAGGAAAAAAATCATGTTAAAACAAAATATAAAAAAAAGTAAAAGTGAAGTACAATTTGTCCCCTTATAAATAGTAATCCACATATGAAAGAAAAGTTTCTATGTACTAATATTAAATCTGAGAATGCTTATTCCAAAAAAAAAATAATAATAATAATAATCTGAGAATGCAACTCTATTGCACGGTTAATATAAAAATAAAATCTATTTCCTTTAAGTAATCATCTGGAAGGGAATTTCATAATGCCATTAGATAATAGATTTTAATTTTTATATGTATATATGCATCATGTTAAATATACATTTATATGTTGATGGTAGTATTAAACAAAAACATCCATTGTTCTATTCATCTTGTATCTATACTCAATATATATAGTTCTATTCATCTTGTATCTATACTCAATATATATAGATGTCCTCCTCTATTTCTTATTAGATGCTTTGTTGAATTTTCAGAGGGTTGGGTTTGTATTTGAGAAGAGAATATAATTAGAATTGTTTTTCTAGTTTGCAGTTTTTCATACACACCCCATGGCGAATAATATGATATTATTATATAAAATGGGAAAACTTATGCCAACATTATCAGTATAAAAAAAGATGAAAACTAGAGAAGAAGAATGTTTTCCAAAGTGAAAACACACAAAAATTAATTGTGCTAGACTATGAGTATACTTGAAATGGCTTCAATGATGATAAGTATCAGTTCTTCAATCTTCTACCCATTCACATGTGCTAGACTATGTAATTACCAAAAATACGGTATCATGGTAGTTATTAAACAATAAAAATAATTATATGCAGTTACTTTTATAAGTATATCAAAAACATAATGCCCAAGACTAAATGTCATACAATTTTCAGTGCTGCATGATATAAATCTCCAATTGTTGTAGAACGCTTGAGGCCTAATGATGCATATTCTTCTGATTCCTTGTTCACTGTACTGCACTCACCAACATCAACCAGCTCGAATTCATCTACATGTTCAAGAGGAAAAAAATCAGTATTTAAATAATGGGCTCATTTTGCCAATGATGATATACTTCATTACATGAAGTATGAATTGTTTATATTTTGGATAAAGGAATTTATACGTTCTTGGAGTACATACTTCTTTTTTTTCAAAAAATTAATTAGGGCTCTATGCGGTCACCTGCTTATTATTTTTAGGTCCCTTGAATTTTTCAAAAAAATTTTAGGTCCCTCAATCTAAATGTTATTCAAAAATACCAAAAATATCCTCTCTCCAATTATTTTAGTATACTGTTAACACTTTTCAATATATTGTTAAGTATCTCTAGTATACTGTTAACACTTCACAGTACATTGTTAACTTTCGCATAAATGCTTCCGTCCAATTATTTCAGTATATTGTAAACACTTCCCAATACATTGTTAAGTATCCCCAGTTTACTTTTAACACTCCTCAGTACATTGTTAACTTTGCATAATTGAGCGATGACATTTTTAGTCTTTTTTAACAATATCTTGCTGGAGGGAACTAATATAATTTTTCATCGCCTTAGTAATCTAAAAAAAATTATAAATTTTCAGGGACATAAAATTAATATACAGGTGCACAAGACCCTAATTAATTCCCCCTTTTTTTTTAATAAACGTATATATTTTGTCATATGAAAAATACTCCTTAATAATAAAAACATGCATATAAAGTAACTTAATAGTAGCTTACCTGTACTGGTTAATTCTTCAATCATCTCGGATATGAAACTTGGTGATGCAAATGCATCAGGAACGGTTGAAGAAGAGTAACCTTTGGTTTGATCAAGTTCACTAGTTTGTTGATTTTTTGAAAGAAGTGTGACTGATTTGCTCCTCTGAATTTTATTCCTATATATCTGCATAAATATATATATAAATAAATAAATTATGAAAATATAACACATCAAGCTTTAAAAAATCTAATGTACCTGCAAATGGCTGGATATTTGTGTAGTAGACAATCCAGGGATGTTCATAATTTCCATTATTTTCTTCGGTGTGACACCTAAAAAATGATGACAATAAATTAATAATGTTTGCCCTAGAAAATAACAAAAAATTTATGCATTCATTTAAAAGATAACACTTACTTTGCAAGCCGAGACTTTCAACTGCATTTATGAACATGTTGTGTAGTTTAGGATCCCATAAAACTCTTGGTGCCTTTGAATTTTCTTCTTTAATTTTGGATTGTTCAGATCTGTTCCTCTTCACAGGCCTCACAGATTCCATCATCTCTTCTGTTGGATTCTGGAGGGATTTCCTTGCAACATGTTGCCATATCTTTTTCAGTTGCTCGATCTTCACAGGTTTCAAGAGATAGTCACACGCGCCATTGGTTATGCCCTTCGTAATTGTTTTTGCATCGTCGCCCACCAATGTCACTACAAACCAACATTGATTTAAGAAGATTAGTAATGCAAGACATAAATTCTCTAATAACATTGAATAATCCCTTAAAGGGTATATAAATGCTTTAATAACAATGGAGCTAGTTAGAATATTATCCAGAAGAAAGAATACTTACTAATAACTGGTATGTTCATTTCTAAAGAGATGATCTTTAGTAGACTGAAACCATCAATGTCTCCAGACATGGTGATGTCACATATAACAATGTCATATCTGCCTTTGTTTCCTCTCAAAAGGGTGAGGGCTTCATCTGCTCTTGAAGCACTAGAAGCTGTAAAATTCATAGAATTTTATTTAGAGTGGAATTAAACTTTCCTAATCATTATAACCAAATAATATGATATGATTCTTGTCTTTTTTACATTAAAGACTTGTCTGAACGAATTTTTTATTTGAATAAACTGCTGATCAAAAGTGATGTTTGATTAATTTTTGTAGTTTTGTTAAGAAATAATAACCAATTCATTAAACAAGTTTGAAAGTTGATGTTTGATTATGTTATTAAAGCCAGGAACTCACAACTTCAATATTTATGAATGTACATGTGGAATGTATATTTTTTTTTTCTTTGTGTGTTCTGAACGACTGTGTCAAATTTAAAAAAGAAAAAGCCAAAACCATACAATGTCGACAACCATGTTAGTTATGTCTAGGAAACTTTCAACTGTCATTAAAATTAGAATAAGGTTAGGGAACATCCCGCAGAGTTTCACATATAGTTTGCATATGTTTTAATTTTTAAAAATTATTAAATATAATCTACTGAAATGTATGCATTGATGAAAAATCGCTTTATAAAAAATTGAGTGACCCATTTTTGACAAACGTAAAAAATAATTAACAAGATATATATCTTACCTAATGAGGTATATATCTTGTTGGGTGGCTTATCTGCGCGGATTTGGATTATTAGCCGTACAAGCATGTATTTGGATTATCAGCCGTACAAGCATTTATTTAGATTATCTGCGCGGACTGTGTGTAACGATGCTCTTACAAATACTCTCTTTGTTTATAACCAGATTGAGATAAACGCAGCTGCTTATGAAATTTTCATAAAATGGCCATCTTTTTTACATGCTTATAAAGAATTTACTCAATTACTAAACTAATAAATCCTAGAAATCATGAAGAAATATTTTAATATACTAGTTCATACCACAAATAATCCTGATCAATAGATTAGAATTCACATTAGATGAAAATATATATGTTTTCTACACGAGATATTAAGATGTCATTTAAAAAACAATTACAACCAAATAAACATCCCATACAACTAAATCATATAAAAGAAAACAGAGAGAGAGAGAGAGAGAGACCATTGTAACCACATTGCAGAAGGTGAATACAAAGGTTGACTGAGGAAGTATGATCAACATCAATAACAAGAACAGTAAGACCTTTTAGATACTCCAAAGATTCAACAATTCTCTTTTGATGACGACCCATTATAAGATTGGAAGAAACAAGAGAGAGATTCATTCATAAACAAAGAAGAATGACAAACTAACCTTTTATATATACAATATGTAATTTTTAGAAACCCAAAATTTTCAAACCATCATTGATTTTTTAGACGATTTATTTCCATTTTATGATACTCTGAAAAATTTTTGAATCCTAAAAATAAGGACCAAAGCCAATTTTAAGAAATCTGTTTGTTGCGTTTGATTAATTAATTATGTGTTTTCACTGATTTTTCGTTCATTAATTAATCCACTTTATGTCCTTGTTTTATTTAATGGGTTTTGTTAACTTTGAGTGTCCAAAGGGCACCAGTTAAAAATTGATTTATTACCCTATTTTTAGAAATTATTTTGTAAATATTTTTGTGCATGTTTTTAGGAAATATTTCAAAAATATCACAAATTTTAGGAGGGGTAATTTTATTCTTTAAATTGCTTTGAAAGGTGTACTCATGATATCATTAAAATAACAAATAACTTTTAATTTCTTATGTGATTGAATCTAATGTGCTTCTAAATATTTATAAATAGTTTCTAAAAAATAAGTTCCTAAAAATGAGTTTTAACTGGTATTCTTTGGACAAAAGTTAACAAAACCCATCAAATAAAAAAAGGACATAAAGTGGATTAATTAATGAACAAAAAATCAGTGAAAACACATCATTAATTAATCAAACTCAATAAACAGATTTCTCAAAATTGGATTTGGTCCTTATTTTTAGGACTCAAAAAATCTTCAGAGTATCATAAAATGGAAACAAATCGTCTAAACAAATCAATGATGGTTTGAAAATTTTGGGTTTCTAAAAATTACATATTTTATATATAAAAGTTTAGTTTGACATTCTTCTTTGTTTGTGAATGAATCTCTCTCTTGTTTCTTCCAATCTTATAATGGGTCTACATCAAAAGAGAATTGTTGAATCTTTGGAGAATCCAAAAGGGCTTACTGCACTTGTTATTGATGTTGATCATACTTTCTGTCTCAACCTTTGTGCTGACCTTCTGCAATGTGGTTACAATGGTCTCTCTCTCTCTCTCTCTTTCTCTGTTTTCTTTTATATGACTTGAATAGGATGTTAGTTGATTTTGATTGTTTTTGAAAAGACATCTTAATATCTCATATAAAAGAAATTTATTTTCATCTATAATATTGTAAATTCTAATCTATTCATCAGGATTTATTGTAGTATATGAACTAGTATATTAAAAGATTTCATGATGATTTCTAGCTTTTAGTTTGATTGATAAATTCTTTATGAACATGTAAAAAAAAAAGTGGCCAATTATGTAAATTACATATGCGGTTGCGTTTATCATCTGAATCCGGGTCAATTTTTCCCCTTTTTAGATTAAGAAATTCTAGTGATTAAAATAATACTTTAAATAAATTAATGAAAACATTTTGTCTGACAAAACAAACATAGAATATTGGTTAGTGGGGAGATATGCCTGGTTATAAAGGTTCCCAAGTCATCCAATCAATGGAATTTGTAAGAACATTGTTACATGTAGTCTACACATATAGTTTATATACCTCCATAACCATCCAGGGAGATATATATCTCTTTAGTCTTCTTTTTTTTATATTTGTCAAAAATGGGTCATTCAAATTATTATATATAAAATAATATACAATTTTTATGAATGCATATACCTCATAAATGAGATTTACAATTTTAAATAATTAAAACACGTGCGTATTATCCACTGGACTATTACTAATATTATTCTATTTTTTAAACATGACTAACATGTTTGTCAACATTGAATGTTTGTGGCTTTTTCCTTTTAAATTTGACATGGTTGTTCAGAACAAAAAAAAATGCATTTGACATGTACATTAATAAAATATTAAGGTCGTGAGTTTCTGTCTTTAATAACGTAATCAAACATCAACTTTCAAACTTGTTTAATGAATTGAGGTCTTGTTTCTTAATAAAACTAAAAAAACCTAATCGAACATCACTTTTGACCATTAGTTTATTCAAATCAACAATTTGTTCACAAAAGTCTTTAATGCAAAAAAGACAAGCATCATATCTTCTTATTTTGGTTATAATGATTTTTTTTATCAAATGGGAATTTTTTTTTTTTTTGCATGGTGGGAATGTTTATTTGCATTCTAAATAAAATTAATTCTATGAATTTTATAGCTTCAAGTGCTTCAAGAACAGAGGAAGCTCTCACCCTTTTGAGAGGAAACAAAGGCAGATATGACATTGTTATATGTGACATCACCATTTCTGGAGACATTGATGGTTTCACTCTGCTAAAGATCATCTCTTCAGAAATGAACATACCAGTTATTAGTAAGTATTTTTTTCTTCGGATAATATTCTAACTAGTTCCATTTTTAGTTTTATTCATTTAACCATTCATTTGAAGATATGAGTTAAATTAAAGGCATGTACTTGACGAGTGTGCTTATTAGGATATATTATTATTTTAGGAAGATTAGATTAGATATAAATTTTTGTAGCTAGAGATTTGATTTTTAAGTGATATGTCATTGTTTAGATAATTTTGTTAACGGTTCCCTTAGGACATTCTTTAAGACTCGTTAAATACCATTGTTTTTAGAAAACAATCAAACATTCATATATATACTTTTTAACTTTTAAAAATATATATGTGATCATGCCATCCACTTAAAGTGATTAAAATTTTATAAACACCTAACTACCCCCTCTTAATAGTGTCTAAAAAATTATAAAATAAGAAAATTATTTTATTTTATTAAACAAAAATGTTAGAGAAAATGCGTCATGCAGGATACTATTGTTTAAAATAGTAATGAATTAAGATAATATATAATCTATAAAATCATTAAAAAAAAATTCATGAACGTACCTTTATAATATTATATTTAAACTATCATAAATTTTAGGAATTCTAATGCTGTTTTATATGTATTTGGGAAGTGTTTTAGATTTTATCAAAATAATTATTCATTTTAAGTTGTCATGTGATTGTATAAATAATAAATAATTATTCAATTGTACCCTTAAAAGGGTTTTGTTATTTTGTAATGTATTATACCCTTTAGGGAATTATCAGAATTATTAGAAAAATTTTGTCCTACATTACTAACGTTCACAAATCAATGATGGTTTGTAGTGACATTAATGGACGAAAATGTGGTAACAACTGTGAATGGCATAACCAATGGCGCGTGCGACTATCTCTTGAAACCTGTGAAGTTCGAGGAGCTGAAAAAGATATGGCAACATGTCGTAAGGAAATCCCTCCAGCATCCAACACAAGAGATAATGGAATCTGTGAGGCCTGTGAAGAGGAACAAATCAGAGCAGACCAAAATTGAAGAAGAAAATGTGTGTAAGAGCTCCAAGAAAAAAATTTCAAGGGCACCAAGAATTGTTTGGGATCCTGAACTGCAGAACAAGTTCATATATGCAGTCGAAAGTCTCGGCTTGCAAAGTAAGTGTTATCTTTCTATTTTTTTCGCTTGGTAGTAAGTGTTATCTTTTTAAATGAATGCATACATATTTTTTTTTATGGGACAAAAATTAGCTAAAAGTAAGACTTGTTAGAACATTATTATGTTCCTTTTGAGGTTATATCATGCATTATTATCATTAAATTTTTAGGTGCCACACCGATGAAAATAATGGAGATTATGAACATCCCTGGACTGTCTACTACACAAATATCCAGCCATTTGCAGGTATATTTTGATTTTTTTTAGTTTAATGTGTTAATTTTTCATAATTTATTTACATATTTATTTATTTATTTATATGTATGCAGGTATATCGGAATAAAATTCAGAAGACCAAAGGAGACACATTTATTGCAGAAATTCAACAAACTAGGGAACTTGATCAAACGAAATGTTACTCTTCTTCAACTATTCCTAATGCATTTGCATCACCACGTTTCATATCTGAGATGATTCAAGAATCAACTAGTACAGGTAATTAAGCTACTATAAGTTACTTTATATGTGTGTTCATGGGAAGTTCAGTACTTATTTTTTTGCATATTCATAGGGATAATCTTGCGTGTAATCCCTAGCTGTTTTGATATTAAGAAGTGTATATATATATATAACAAAATATGTACCTTAATCAAAACAAAAAAAAATTTATATTTTCATATAAAAAAATATGTCCCTTATTCAAATTATAAAATATCCATTCTTCAAGTAATGAAATATATCATCATTGGCAAAATGAGCCTGCTCATGAAGTTGTGAAATAAAATATTTAAATACTAAGATCACTGATTTTTTTCATGTTGTATATGCAGATAAATTCAAGCTGGTTGATGTTGGTAAATTTAGTACAGTGAACAATGAATCAGAAGAATATGCATCATTAGGTTTCAGGTGTTCTGCATCAATGGAAGATTTTTATGCAATACTAAAAATTGTATGACATTATGTTTTTTATGCACTTGTAAAATAAATTGCATGTCTGCATATAATTATTTTTATTGTTTAATAATTAATATGATACTGTATTTTTGGTAATTACATAGTCTAGCACATGCGAATGGGTAGAAGGTTTAAGAACTACTACTAATCATCATTGAAGCCATTTCAAGTATACTGATAGTCTAGCACAATTAATTTTTGTATGTTTTCACTTTGGAGAGCAATTTTTTTCTCTAGTTTTTCAACTTTTTTATCTCCAATTAAGGATGATTACTTAAAGGGGATAGATTTTATTTTTTTATAAACCATGCAACAGATTTGCATTCTCAAATTTAATATTAGTACATAAAAACTTTTCTTTCATATATAGATTACTATTTATAAGGGGAATATTTGTACTTCACTTTTACACATTTTGATTTTGTTTTAACATGATTTTTTTCCCTTCAAATATTGCAGTTGGAGGATTTTTGAAACATTCATCCTGTTGAAGGTGATTGAATTGTCATTCTATTGAGCTACAATTTCTATCAAGCCAATAAAATTCAACATTGGATCAAAATGTGAAATTTATTTTGAGGGTTTTGTAAGATTTTTTTGTACTTTGAATATTGTTAGCTGCAAATGGAAGACTATCTTGTAAATGCTGTCATTTTATTTTCACTGATTTCTAATTATAGTCGGCTGGAGCTTTTTTGTTTGCTATCATTTTTTATCTATCTGTGATTTTATTTTCTCTGCTTGGAATGTGAAATGAAAGAAAAATAATGGCTGCCTATTGAGTTTTTTCATTTCTAAAGTATCTATTGCATGCTTTTGAATATAATTAAAGTTGTAAATAAATTTTAATTATGTAATATAGTATATGAAATTATGTAACGCATTATATTCTATTATATAATGAAAAAATTAAGTGTATGTATATATTTAATTTATATATGAATATGTATTTCATTCTTGTGAAAATATGTATTTCATTAGACAAGCACATAAATTCAAAATTTTTAAAAATGATAGGTATGAAAAAAATCCACCGATATGATTAAATTATCATGTGATAACATTTAACGAAAAAATGAACTATGTATGAGCAGTTTTAAACATATGGACAATAAATAAGTCTTAAAGTGTCACGCCCCTAGAGCGGCCGTCTCCAAGGGATGACAAGTGTATGATACCGAGTATCTCAAGACCAGATTAAATTACAAAATAACAGATGACTGAAGTACAAGAGATAACAGCGGAAGAGTTTATACATATATAAGCAACACAAGACCAAGAAACATATAACATTGGCTCTCAAAAGAATACACAATCGTCGTCTCGTGTGAACATAAGTCATAATTACAGAGTATATGATACATACCAACAAAAGCTGCAAAGGACTTGATAAAAAAAGATCACAAAATAACTGACAGGCTCTAGACTGATCACCGGGAGGCACACAAAAACTCCTGCAGTACCCCAAAATCACTGATCCGGTCCCCCACCCTGTGCAGTACCTGGAAGAAACCCATAACAATAGAGAGGTAAGCCGGTAAAGGCTTAGTGAATGAAACTAACTACAAGACACCTCAAAGTACAGTTCTCATAAAAAATA
Organism: Acorus calamus; assembly: GCA_030737845.1. Taxonomy (NCBI): domain Eukaryota; kingdom Viridiplantae; phylum Streptophyta; class Magnoliopsida; order Acorales; family Acoraceae; genus Acorus; species Acorus calamus. Next base: position 12,822,977 of record CM060866.1, read on the forward strand.
ATTATGAATGATTTGGTTAGCACAAGCTGACCAACCTGAGTCTCATACCACAGGAGGCCAACTCACACTTACCTTATTATGTCCCTAACATAAAAACAGATCCGTCTGCGTCCCATACCACAGGGGATCCATCCCATGTTAGCAACTCTATATATATATATATATATATATATATATATATATATATATATATATACTTTAGTGATTGAAATGTCACTACACACAAACGTCTCACATTATTCTCTTGTCGTGCAGTAACTTCTCCTAGGCGACCCATTTATGCAATTGCATTGGCTCGGCCAATACAGGGAGTATCACTCCACCCGTTAAGTCCACCAAAGCCCGACTGCAACATAAACCACACCAATGGAACCCGCCTTAGGCATCATCACTTTGCGAACAGGGTCGTCAAACCCACAACATTGGCTAAGGCTCTCCGTCATCCAACCACTCTGACGTGTAGCCGATTTGATCTACCGGATACCGTGGGCGTCCAGGATGAACCTTGAAAACGCTCCCTCGTGAAGGACACCCAGAGTTTACCCTCGCCTCAGTCGTAGGTGCGCACTCAACTCACACAAAGCATCATAGTCAGGGCTACCCCAAATAGGTTCGACACACATCGATCGAGGCCTTATGAGATGACCCATAACAGGCAATGGGATCGATCCATCCGATCAGATCCCCTATTCCTAATGATGTCTCTAACTAGATTATGAAATGAAGATCTATAACACATGAAGAAAACATAATTTAACATGCAAGAGTTAACTATAATAGATCACGGTCATGCATACCTTAATAATCTTATACTTTTCATAAACATGACTTAGCATATAACTATACTATCAGAATGCCAAGTTAGATCCACTCACCGAGACGAGTACTACGTCCTGCGATTAATCACATGTTTGAATATAAGGTCACCACATTTTCACATTGAGGTGACTCCCCCCTCTGATACACAACATAATAAAATCAGCCATGAACTTAAGCGTCCATGCATGAAAAACTAATCTAGAACACATTCAAAGGTCCTATCCAACAATTGCAAAGCACATCCTAGACTTCCAACTATATAAACTAATTGTTCTACACCATTGAAAGCCATTCATCCATAGGCCATCCCACAATTAAATTCCCTATAAATCAACAAAAATATCACACCAACTCAAAAATGACCTGGGCAGCACCTATAAAAAATCATGGGCATCAATTAAACATCATACCTCACAAAAATGAACCTGGGCAGCACCTATAAAAATATGGACAGCAATAACATATATCTGGGCAGCAATTAAACATCACACCTCACAAAAAAAAAACCTGGGCAGCACCTATAAAAATCTAGATAGCAATAACATATATCTGGGCAGCAATTATGTGAATCCAAAATCACTCAATTTAAACCAATTACATATCAAACTTCAAAATCATAGTATATACATCAGCCCAATCACATGGAACATGAGTCAACAACTAAAACATCATAAAAGTAATTCATCTACATGCCAAAAAATTCATAAACTTCATAGATATGATAATGAACATACAATTCTAATGATATGAAACCAAAGAATGAACCTTGTATCCTACAAATTCTCCAACTCACTCATAAATATTCAACACCACTCATAAATATTCAACACTCACTAATAACACCACACTTTAGTCTCCAAAAGCACATCTAACAAATAACCACAACTATGGAAAAGAAAAATATAAGAAAAAAGACTCACCAAGCATTAATAATAGCCCTAACTCCAACCTATCCTTCTTCTTCTTCTCCAAATGAAGAACTAAAATCGTAGAGCAAAAATGAATGTAATATTTCCCCAAATAAGGATCCAAATCAATAAATCAAAACAAGTCACAAAAAGGAAAATCAAAGGTTTAAATGATCTCACCTAAAACTCTCTTCAATCTCTTCTCTTCTTCTCCTCCTCTTCTTCTTTTCTATATTTCTTTTTTTTTCAGATCAGATGACCCAGCAAAAAAGAAAACCCCATTTTTAAGTCAATGGAAGGGTGTAGAGAGAAAGGAGAAATGACAATACTACCCCTGACTTAAAATTCTGCACAGCCATTGGTAAAACAGTCATAACTTCTACAATCTAACTCCGAATTGTGTAATTCAACTTTCATTGAAAAGCCAAGAAGATTATCTACAACTTTTATGTTAAAGCCCATCTTCAAAAACCTCTCTAACTATTCCGAATCATAAAAAAAATACAAAACAGAGCTGCTGCCAGGTTTTTCTCATCCCCGGGGTATAATTGGAAAAACACTAATAACTTTTGTTACATGAATCCAAATGACTTAATTCCAATTTTGTATGAAAGCTAACTCAAAATTAAATATTCCATAAAGAAATCAAAATCAAACCACATCATCTTAGATACTAACAAAATTTAATCCTATCATGCTAAATATGGAACTTAGGATATAAGTCAAGCATACATGGGCTTAACACACTCCAAATGCATGAAAATATGAAACAACACATGATTGTACTATTCATCACTTCTTCTATGATAATACTTGTGTAATACGACCATTACCATATAAATTATTAATAAAATGACATGAGGCCTAACATTCTCCCCGATGCGCTGTGATACATGGAACACATCATGCACCTGTGCGAGCTATGGGGGCTCAATTTGTAGGGGCTCAAAAAGAATGACATGCGAGGGGTCATGCAAGTAGCGGCGAATTTGTGATACATGGAACACATCATGCACCTGTGCGAGCTGTGGGGGCAAGGCAATACGGTAAGCCACCTCCCCGATGCGCTCTAACACCTCAAATGGACCAATAAATCGAGGGCTAAGCTTGCCTTTCACGCCAAAACGACGAACTCCCTTCGTTGGTGAAACTTTAAGGAATACATGATCACCAACATTAAACTGCAAGTCTCGATGACGATGATCTGCATAACTCTTCTGCCGACTTTGAGCTATGCAGATCCGCTCCTGGATCAATTTGATCTTCTTTGAGGTTTCTTGGACCAACTCCGGTCCCAGTAGCCGCTTCTCACCAACCTCCTCCCAACACAAGGGAGATCTGCAACAACGGCCATAAAGAGCTTCAAATGGTGCCATCTGGATGCTAGCATGATAGCTATTATTATAAGCAAACTCCACCAGTGGCAAGTGCCTCTCCCATTCCCCTTTAAAATCTTGGATGCATGCACGGAGCATATCCTCAAGGGTCTGAATAGTCCTCTCAGATTGTCCATCTGTCTGTGGATGGAATGCTGTGCTGAATTTTAGACTCGTGCCCAGAGCTTTCTGCAACCCCTTCCACAGCCTCGATGTGAATTGTGGGTCCCTATCTGAAATGATGCTGATCGGGGTGCCATGCAAGCGAACTATCTCCGCTACAAATAAACGTGCAAAAGCCTCGGGAGAGTCAACCATCCGCACTGGGAGAAAATGGGCAGACTTGGTCAATCTGTCAACCACCACCCAAATGCCATCGCGGCCCGAATGAGTCCATGGCAATCCCGTCACGAAGTCCATGGTCAATTGTTCCCATTTCCACTTAGAAATTTCTAGTTTTTGAAGTTTACCAGCGGGGTGTTGATGCTCAATCTTAACCCGCTGACAAACGAAGCAATGGGCCACGAACCTTGCAACGTCCGCCTTCATGCCATTCCACCAGTAATAGCGACGAAGGTTGCGATACATTTTGGTGCTTCCCAGATGAACTGTATATCGTGATCGGTGAGCCTCATCTAAGATCTTCCTCCTCAACTCCATATCAGAAGGAACACAAATATGGCCTCGGAACCTCAAAATACCATCGTCATGGACTCAAAAATTTGGTGAAATGCCACTATTGGCCTCTTCTGACCAAGTAACTGTAGCAAGGTCAAGCTTCTGGGCCTCCTTGATCTCCTCCAGCAGCATTGGTTGTACAACCAGCCTTGCAACAAGAACATCCCCACTGGACACCTGGAAATCAACTAAATTGGTTCTCTCCTCCCAAAGCTTCCATTGCCTCACTGACAAATGAGCAAGTGAGCACATATGTTGACGACTCAGAGCGTCGGCCACCACATTCACCTTTCCCGGATGGTAGCCGATGTTGCAGTCATAATCTTTGAGGAGCTCGACCCATCACCTCTGTCGCATATTGAGCTCTGGCTGCGACTGCAAATAGGTCAAGCTCTTGTGATCAGTGAAAAGCTCAAACTGCTCGCCATACAGATAGTGTCTCCATATCTTTAGAGCAAATATCATAGATGCCAACTCCAGGTCATGAGTGGGGTAGTTTTGCTCATGCTTCTTCAATTGCCGCGAAGCATATGCCACTACTCTCCCATGTTGCATTAGAACACACCCCAATCCTCTATGGGATGCATCACAATAAACCACAAATCCGCCGCTTCCAAAGGGTATGGTGAGGACAGGGGCAGTGGTAAGCCTCCTCTTGAGCTCTTGAAAACTATCCTCGTACTGCTGGGTCCAGATGAAGGGGACATCCTTTCGGGTAAGGCGAGTAAGAGGACCTGCAATCTTGGAGAATCCCTTCACGAACCTTCGATAATACCCCGCCAAACCAAGAAAGCTTTGGACTTCTGTGGGGTTGGTGGGCTGCCTCCAACTCCAAATTGCTTTGGTCTTCTCCGGATCCACCGATATCCTTTCACCGGAGATCACATGGCTGAGGAAGGACACCTGCTCTATCCAGAACACGCACTTGCTAAATTTGGCATACAACCGGTGATGCGCCAAAGTCCCCAAAACTGTGTGGAGATGCTCCGTGTGCTCCTCCCGATTCTTAGAGTAAATCAAAATGTCATCAATGAACACCACCACAAATGAATCCAGGAAGGGCTTGAAGATGCGGTTCATCAAATCCATAACTGTTGCCGGGGCATTGGTTAGACCAAATGGCATCACCAAGAACTCATAGTGTCCATAGCGCGTTCGAAAGGCCGTCTTGGGGACATCCTCTTCTCGGACTTTCAACTGATGGTACCCGGACCGTAGATCAATCTTCGAGAATACACAAGCAACTTGGAGCTGGTCGAAAAGATCATCAATACGAGGAAGGGGATATTTGTTCTTTATAGTATGCTGATTTAACTGACTGTAATCAATACACAGGCGCAAGGTCCCATCCTTCTTCCAGGCAAATAACACCGATGCTCCCCAAGGGGATACACTGGGTCTTATAAAGCCCTTCTCCAACAGTTCTTCCAACTGCTCCTTGAGCACCTTCAGCTCTGATGGAGCCATGTGGTAAGGTGCCTTGGATATTGGCTGGATACCTGGTAAAAGATCAATCTTGAACTCAACTTCACGGTCTGGAGGAAGACCTGGAAGTTCATCTGGAAACACCATGGGAAAATCTGCCACAATCCATGTCTGACTGAGTTCTAGTTGTGGAGCTTCTCCTGAGACTGTGGCACAAGCCAGAAACTCTTCGCCACCTTCTCGCCAAATCTCCCTGAAGAGAGACCCAAAGATGGGTATTCACAATCTCCGATAAATCGTATCACTCTCTGGCCAGGTAAATGAAAGACTACCATCTTCGCATAGCAATCGATCGATGCATGACAGGCTGAGAGCCAATCCATGCCCAAGATGAAGTCAAAATCTGCCATCGGAAGTTCAATCAGGTCTGCATATAATTCCTGACTTGCGATCTCAATAGGGCAATCACGGTATACAACTCTCGCAAGCATGATACGTCCTACGGGGTTAGACACCTTAAGGATGACCGCTAACTCCTGCGGAACAAGACCTAATCGACTCACGAACGGGGATGAGATAAACGAGTGTGATGCTCCAGAATCAAACATAACATAAGCAGGGGAGTGCAAAAGTAAGACCATACCCCGAACAACGCCATCTATTGCTCGTCCCTCCTCCGCATTGAGTGCTGCAACTCGAACAGGCACCCGCTGCTGGACCTGTTGTTGTTGCCGTTGTGGCTGCCTTTGAGGTGCATCTCGTCGCCCTAGCTGCTGCTGGTTATGTAGGGTAGGAGCCTGGCATCGCCCTAGGGCTGGACATTCATTCTTCTTATGACCCGGCTGATGGCAGTGGTAACAAAGCAGGGGACGTGGGCCTCTCGCTTGTGGCTGGGCTGCGGGAAGTGGTCGGGTGGATGCAACTGCTGGTGTTGGAACAACAATCGGCTCTTGAGGAGGTGGACGATTATTCTTGTCCCCTTTGAACCTCTTTCCCTGACGCTGTTGTGGGGAACCCTCACGTGGACGATTATTTCCTCGATCCATTCTAGCTAACTCTCTCTCAACCCATATGGCACACTCCACCAGAGTACTGAACACTGTGAGGTCCAAAACTGAAACACGTGAGCGAATCTAGGGTCTAAGACCCTCCTCAAAGCGCCGGCAACGGTCCACCTCGTTCTCCACCAAGGCTGGGGAAAAACGAGACAAGGAAGTGAACTCTGTTTCATACTCGACCACTGATCGTGACCCTTGGATCAACTGCTCAAAATCTCGCACCAATTGTAGTTGAACAGGGTATGAAAAGTACTTCTCCAAGAAGATACGTCGAAACTCTGCCCATGACAAGCGCTGCGCCCCACCTGGTACGTCTTCCTTACGGACGTCCCACCACAAACGGGCCTTACTCTTCAACAAATAGGTGGCGAATGACACTCGCTGTGGATCGGTGCACCCGAATGACTCAAAACTAGTCTCCATCTCAGCCAACCATTGCTCTGGGGCAAGGGGATTTGATACATCTCCATGAAATTCTGAGGGATGTAGCTTAAGAAACTGAGTCAGGATATCCAATCGTTGCTGGGCTGCCACCCCAGGGGCATCACCTACTGCATGTCCCATGGGCTCCTCCTGTACCCTCAGATCACCGGGGATACCCTGAGCCTCAGGCGCCTGTGCAGCGACCCTTGCCAACAAAGTGTCGATACGGCGCGACTGTTCGCCCACCATACGAGTCAAATCTAGAATGGCCTGCTGCCATGCACAGGGTTCCTGATCAGCCTGGGGCATAAGGGGAGGCTGTCTATCATCTGCAATAGCCACCTCGGGATCAACATGAGCTCGTACTGTGCCACATCCGTGAGCAGACCACCGCCCACGCGCATGAGCAGCCATGTCAGCTGTCCTATAGACTGGGTCTAAGATCAACAATGAAACCATATATAAGAAATGGACTCAATCAAATAAAGAGATTTATTATGACTTATGTTCGGACGGGACCAAGCTCTGATATCATAATTGTCACACCCCTAAAGCGGCCGTCTCCAAGGGATGACAAATGTATGATACCGTGTATGTCAAGACCAGATTAAATTACAAAATAACAGATGACTGAACCACAAGAAATAACAGCGGAAGAGTTTATACATATATAAGCAACACAAGGCCAAGAAACATATAACATTGGCTCTCAAAAGAATACACAATCGCCGTCCCGTGTGAACATAAGTCATAATTATAGAGTATATGATACATACCAATAAAAGCTACAAAGGAATTGATAAAAAAGGATCACAAAATAGCTGACAGGCTCTTGTCTGATCACCGGGAGGCACACAAAAACTCTTGCAGTACCCCAAAATCACTGATCCTGTCCCCCACCCTGTGCAGTACCTGGAAGAAACTCATAACAATAGAGGGGTAAGCCGGTGAAGGCTTAGTGAATGAAACTAACTACAATACACCTCAAAGTACAGTTCTCATAAAAAATAATTATGAATGATTTGGTTAGCACAAGCCGACCAACCTGAGTCCCATACCACAGGAGGCCAACTCACACTTACCTTATTATATCCCTAACATAAAGACGGATCTGTTTGCGTCCCATACCACAGGGGATCCATCCCATGTTAGCAACTCTATATATATATATATACTTTAGTGACTGAAATGTCACTACACACAAACGTCTCACATTATTCTCTCATCGTGCAGTGACTTCTCCTAGGCGACCCATTTATGCAATTGCATCAGCTCGGTCAATACAGGGAGTATCACTCCACTCATTAAGTCCACCAAAGCCTGACTGCAACATAAACCACACCAATGGAACCCGCCTTAGGCATCATCACTTTGCGAACAGGGTCGTCAAACCCACAACATTGGCTAAGGCTCTCCGTCATCCAACCACTCTGACGTGTAGCCGATTTGATCTACCGGATACCGTGGGCGTCCAGGATGAACCTTGAAAACGCTCCCTCGTGAAGGACACCCAGAGTTTACCCTCGCCTCAGTCGTAGGTGCGCACTCAACTCACACAAAGCATCATAATCAGGGCTACCCCAAATAGGTTCGACACACATCGATCGAGGCCTTATGAGATGACCCATAACAGGCAATGAGATCGATCCATCCGATCAGATCCCCTATTCCTAATGATGTCTCTAACTAGATTATGAAATGAAGATCTATAACACATGAAGAAAACATAATTTAACATGCAAGAGTTAACTATAATAAATTATGCTCATGCATACCTTAATAATCTTATACTTTTCATAAACATGACTTAGCATAGAACTATACTATCAGAATGTCAAGTTAGATCCACTCACCGAGACGAGTACTACGTCCTCCGATGAATCACATGTTTGAATATAAGGTCACCACATTTTCACATTGAGGTGACTCCCCCCTCTGATACACAACATAATAAAATCAGCCATGAACTAAAGCGTCCATGCATGAAAAATTAATCTAGAACACATTCAAAGGTCCTATCCAACAATTGCAAAGCACATCCTAGACTTCCAACTATATAAACTAATTGTTCTACACCATCGAAAGCCATTCATCCATAGGCCATCCCATAATTAAATTCCCTATAAATCAACAAAAACATCACACCAACTCAAAAATGACTTGGGCAGCACCTATAAAAAATTATGGGCAGCAATTAAACATCACACCTCACAAAAATGAACCTGGGCAGCACCTATAAAAATCTGGACAGCAATAGCATATATCTGGGCAGCAATTAAACATCACACCTCACAAAAAAGAACATGGGCAGTACCTATAAAAATCTGGACAGCAATAACATATATCTGGGCAGCAATTATGTGAATCCAAAATCACTCAATTTAAACCATTACATATCAAACTTCAAAATCATAGTATATACATCAGCCCAATCACATGGAACATGAGTTAGCAACTAAAACATCACAAAAATAATTCATCTCCATGCCCAAAAATTCATAAACTTCATAGATATGATAATGAACATACAATTCTAATGATATGAAACCAATGAATGAATCTTGTGTCCTACAAATTCTCCAACTCACGCATAAACATTCAACACCACTCATAAATATTCAACACTCACTAATAACACCACACTTTAGTCCCCAAAAGCACATCTAACAAATAACCACAACTATGGAAAAGAAAAATATAAAAAAAAACTCACCAAGCATTAATAATAGCCCTAACTCCAACCTATCCTTCTTCTTCTTCTCCAAATCAAGAACTAAAACCATAGAGCAAAAATGAATGTAATCTTTCCCCAAATAAGGATCCAAATCAACAAATCAAAACAAGTCACAAAAAGGAAAATCAAAGGTTTAAATGATCTCACATAAAACTCTCTTCAATCTCTTCTCTTCCTCTCCTCCTCTTCTTCTCTTTTATATTTCTTTTTTTTCCAGATCAGATGCTGGAGACCCAGCCAAAAAGAAAACCCCCTTACTTAAAATGACAATGGAAGGGTGTAGAGAGAAAGGAGAAATGACAATACTACCCCTGACTTAAAATTCTGCACAGCCATTGGTAAAACAGTCATAACTTCTACAATCTAACTCCGCATTGTGCATTTCAACTTTCATTGGAAAGCCAAGAAGATTATCTACAACTTATGTTTAAGCCAATCTTCAAAAACCCCTCTAACTATTCCGAATCATACAATTAACACAAAACAGAGCTGCTGCCAGGTTTTTCTCATCTCCGGGGTATAATTGGAAAAACACTCATAACTTTTCCTACATGAATTCAAATGACTTAATTCCAATTTTGTATGAAAGCTAACTCAAAATTAAATATCCCATGAAGAAATCAAAATCAAACCACATCATCTTAGATACTAACAAAATTTAATCCTATCATGCCAAATATGGAACTTAGGATATAAGTCAAGCATACATGAGCCTAACACACTCCAAATGCATGAAAATATGAAACAACACATGATTGTACTATTCATCACTTCTTCTATGATAATACTTGTGTAATACGACCATTACCATATAAATTATTAATAAAATGACATGAGGCCTAACATAAAGAATACCCTTTAATGTCAAAATTAAGTATTTAATATTTATGGTAGTTTTATAGAAACAAAGATAGTAAATAACATTAACAAAACCCAATAAAAAGTGAAAAAAATGAACTCTTTTTTTTATTTCTAATTTTATAATATTACTCAAATATTGGTAATAAAAAAATCACTTCATTGCCATGTCTCTTCACTTTCCTATTATATCGATTCACCTTTTTAATAAAATTAACTCCTCCAATTTAAGAAAATGTTAAAATGAGTCATTCTACCTGCATTCACATTTTAAATTTTGATTTATATTCTTGTTTAATTTAACATATACTTTCACAATAAATTATATACATACCCTTATTAATTTGAATACAAACATTTTTACGGTTTTCATTATACAGTTTATACACAGATTATATACTACATTACATAATTTCATATACTGTGTTGGGTGATGTGTTGCAAGAATGACAGCAAAAGTATGGCTATAACACCACCATAATTCAAAGAAATACAATGTTTTGTTCAATCAATAAAAGCAGTCTCTTAATTTCTCACCACAAATTCTTTCAATGCAAATGACTTGCCAAAACAACTAGCAACAACATCACTTTTCAGCTGAGGCTAAGACACCACATTGAGTTCATAAATAAATTACACGCACATAAAATCTAGTATATAGATGAAGGCATCTGTTGAAGAACATTCAACTTCTCATGAAGAATGATCCATTATTGGCTTGGTTCAAAGGAAAACATTTCAGCTGACAAAATTAATATTCCTTGTTCCCAAAATTTTTGCACCAAAGCTGAGAAGGAATTGGGCGAACAGGATGATGAGGCCGTTGCTGTAACATAGAAAATAAATCACAATCAGTAAACGAATGAAGTAACCGCAAATTGAACTCATGCATTCTCTCTCTACTCAGGTTCCAATCCCCCAGACTTACTTGATGTATCCATGATTTTTTCCAACTAATGTTGGTGTTCCTTGTCACCAAAAAAAAAAGCAAAAATGAAAAAATATTGTTGTATATTCGAACACAATACTTTATTCACAAAGACCAGAGATTATAATTCTAGAATATAGCCAGGTTTCAATGAGACCAGACTATGGGTGTATAAAGTATCACTTAACTATCCAAGTTACTTTACAAGAGAGAACTTTCTCATAGCAAATTCTTACTTGAAAATAAATGCCTATTCATATATATACTAAATTTTTTTTTCTAACACTGAGGGTTGGAAAGTTATAGCAGGTGATCAAATGTTTGATGTCTGCCCTAAATTTACCTTTTGTCATTACTATATCTGATCTGTGTCTTTTCTCTCTTGGTTTAAAATGGATGGGGTTCATAACCTCAAAAGAGGTGTGAAATTGTAAGACATTAGTATCATCATCACATTTCTTTTGCTCCTATTCCGCTTTTTATTCAATGATTATTCCGATATTGGATCGGTTATATATTATTCTGAAAACTATGCCAAAAGCGATACACACAATCATCCAAAAGTCCCTTTTCGCAGACTCCACTCTCCTAACCTAGTATATTCTATATATTAGGTTTGGAAACTGAAAAAAGTACGCATTCAATTCAATAAAAAATATATACTTCTTTTTTTTGTTGGAAAGGCATGAACTTCAAAAAGTATATACTTTCCAAAAAAAATTCAGAACGTTGGGGACTGCAAAGGGGACTACAGGAATGACCATCCTATCATGTTCTGAAGTGACATAAAGGACATGGACTCTCGCTTAAAACACCCCCATCCTGAAATAATGAAAACCCTAAAACCTCAACCCAAACCTGCCCAAATTTCGGGTTGGATCAGGTTAGGTTGGCTTCAAGCCATTCCAGTTGCACCCCTAAATTTACCATTGTTTGCCAGCTGCATAGTTGCAATTAGTGAATTCATGGTCCAAAACACACAATTTTCTAGAGTTACAGGAGCACTCTGAAACCCTCAACATTTTTCAATAACTAAAATCATGCAAATATGTTCAATGCGTGTTCTATAATTAGACATTGCATAGTTATCAGAAGCAAGTTAAATTATTGTATGATGCTCTCATTGAGGAATAGGGGTCTGCATGGATAGGGGATTTTCAAGAATCTTCATTTTAGAGTATTGTTCAAAGCATATAATTAGACATTGCATAATTATCAGAAGCAAGTTAACTTATTGTATGATGCTTCCATTAAGGAATAGGGGTTTGCTTGGATAGGGCATTTTCAAGAATCTTCATTTTAGAGTACTGTTCAACACATATTCTATAACTAGACATTGCATAGTCATCAGAAGCAAGTTAAATTATTGTATGATGCTCTCATTAAGGAATAGGGGTCTGCTTGGATAGGGCATTTCCAAGAATCTTCATTTTAGAGTATTCATCTTTAATTAGGATTTTGGCTAATACAGTCACTTAAAAATGAAACAGTTTATAATAATGAGGGGGTATTTTGGAAGGGTGGCTCTATTTGCCCCCCTCCAAATTAAGTGCACCCCCCTCTTATGTGCTCCCCCCTGTAAAAAATAGGATTTGTGTGCTCTCCCCTAATCAGTCGATAGAAATGACTTCCATCGACACCTAATCAGTCGACTAATAGGTTCGACACTCACAGTGTCGATAGAATGACTTCCATCGATACCTAATCAGTCGACTGATATGTATTAAATTCAAAATGTTTAAACTGATCGAATCGACACATGAAATGTCGACATTTTTTGAAACCCCTGACATCGTCGTTGAGGCCGGCTCCATCTCTTGAACCCATCGACACTCCGAGTGTCGGCAGAAATCAATTCAGACGATACTTGATCAGTCGACTTTAAATGGATCTTGTTAATGATCCATATAGGGGGGTCCAACTGTATTAGAGGGGGGTGAATAGAGCCACCCATTTTGGAATGTCATCAAAATATTACTAGGATCCCTCTTGAAATGCAATTGTAGACTTTTCAAAATTTCTCTAGGGAGTCAAAACTCTTCAATAGTGTTGATACAATGACCAATATTTTGACAAATTTTGTTAACTCGGAGCAATCTAACAAGTCATGCTATCACTTTTTCGGTATGGGATCTATCACTTTTGTGATTAGTCCATATCAACTTAGTTCACCAAATTGGTCAAGTTTTTTGTTATCAGATCATTTTTATTTCAAATTCCATGACAGTAGGAGTGTTATTAAATCCGTATTCCTGAAAATCCGAAGCCACTCATATTCTAACACAAGCTTCTTGAAAAGCTCCCACTATGCAATTGCAGGATTCAAACAAACCCTAAAACATTCATTAAATGCCTCCATGCAACCTATGTACTTATGCAGAGTTCATCAGTGCCTTAGATTATGATTCTCAATTAATTGTATGCAAGTATAGTATATCATTTAGTTGAAATTATTTTGTACATTTTAAAGCCGTACTATTTTTTTCTACAGTAGATATTTTCCTAAAGTAGAAAAACAATCACGCAACTCATGATTTAGGAAAATAGTAGGTTAATTATGTGGGGTAGAATATAGAACTTATAAATCATGTTTATGCACCATTACCCATGAGCCTCCCAATCCTAAGATGGGTATAGATGGTGTTCATGTACAGACAAAGTTTGCATCTTAGTAATATTAGTTTGTCACTTATTTTTTGTTGGCCCTCTTATTAATAGGTAAAAAGTGAGGTGAGAGCAAAGCCAAGATTGCACGCTGGAGACTCGATGTGGACCTGGACCTAGCTTAACCATTTGTACAAAGGTTGAGTCTGGGTCCACCCCAACCCACCCCCATAGACCCGAACCCATACACCATCCTTGCTTATTTTGGTCATTGAGACTACTATTTAAAACGGAAAAAAAAAGATTCAGAAACTAAATGGTAACACCTGTATGGTTCTCACTCTCTCCGCTACAGAAAAAAACTATCATGCCCTTTACCTCAGGCAATGGTCTTGTGGTTGTTAATGATTTATTCAAGACCCAAATTGTGATTGCTGTTTACATTGCATGCAACATGTGTGGTATGGTACCCTATACAACTAGGGGAACGGGATGGAGAGTAAGTTGTTGAGGATGGTGCTTTTAATGATGGGCTGAGGTACAGGGTGTGCTTTGAGATCGAGTGCATAGAGGACCCTAAAGTGTGGCAAAGGAGGCACAGTTGTCTAGGCGGCCAAGTGAGCTTAGGCAGTGGCCATGTGCCTAGATGACGCTTAATTACACATGTAATTCATGAGATGATAATTTTATTAATGTTAATTCTCTGATTATCCATGTTTTTTTTACAAGTGAAATTGAAATGAGAATGTTATATTTATAAATGAAAAATATAAGATTAGAATGCAAAGTTTATTGTGAGGAGGGAACAAACCTACCATCAACTACAACTGGATAATGTTACTTGCTCTACTTGTTGTAGTTTGTTAGATAGTAAAAAATGAGAAAATCAATACCCTATTGTGACCCATATTAATTTTAAAATTGGTTGATTAATATAATTTAAATGGATATTTTGACTTTCTTCGTCAAAAGATATATTTGATTTTAATCAAAACAATTAGGTTACCTATTTATATTGTTTTAAATAAATTTTAGCTATTTAATTGTTTCAAGCTCTACCCTTCATAATAAATTCATTAAGCATCTGCCCGATCCATTCATTAGGTGAGACAGGCATGCCTAGTTGCGTATATAGGCCCAAGCATTGCTGATTATGTGGACAAACGCCTTGGCCCATATGGATCGCCTAGTTTCTTAGGTGTCACCTAGGATACACCTGGACAACTACGCAAGGAGAGAGCCAACTATCTTCCTCACCACCACCAACTGCTGCCACCCAACTATGCCTTGCCCTTTGACAATGGCAGGTGGTGCAACCCTTGCCCCCACTTCTCTCTCATCATGCCCATATGATGCAGGGGGGTCTTCAATAAACAACTACACGACAATCCTCCTTCTTGGACCCAAGGCACCGAGAGATTACTTCCCCAACCGACAATGAACTCTCCTCAGCCTGAGGAAGATGATAAAGACGGCTATATGGCTTGCGAGAAATCAAATGGTGTTCCAAAGGGGCATTTTTCGCTTGAAAATGTGTGGGATTCAGTGGAAAGATCTATCATTGATTGGGTTGGTACTGCATGAGGGCTTATTTGGTTCGCTTCGAGTGGGGAAAACTTGTAATCAAGGAAGAATCTTTGTTATTTTTGGGAAGATCCGGAAGACAGCTTGTCTACTGGTCCTCTTCCTGTTTTTCTTATTTTGCTTCTTTTGTCCTCCATGGCTTTGTACATCTTGTTACCAACTAGTAAAGGCCAACATTTTATTTCAAAATTAAAAAAAATATCGGATCTTTAGGTTTTCATGCTTGGACTCGACAACATTAAAGATGGATATTGCCATACTTGGAAAATTATATGGTCCTTGAGGAAGAAAATTATTTCTGATCAGTACTAAAGAAAGGTCTATAAGGAAATGAATGCATCAGTTTCTTCCTCCCCCTCTCCTCTGACTATACAGGAAGATATATGCTCCACCATGTATCTAAGGAAATAAGGGTCCAAGTGGAAGTGAGAGCATCATCTTTTGAAACAATAAAATGTGCAGAGATTTGATAGATTTTTCCAAGGCTGTTTAGTATTGGTCAATATGAGGACACTCTTGTTAGCGAATATATGGTGAGGTTTTAAAATTCAGTAATTGAGAGTCCACATCATATAACAATTTAAGGGAATCTGAGCTCACTGAGTTGCTCCAGTTCTTTGATCCTCAAGCCTATGAGGGCTCAAAAGGATGAGCTGAAAAATATAAATGGATAATTAAAATAAAAAAGTGAACTCTTTCAGACTTTCTATATGATTTTCTATCACACTGGGGGTGAAGAGAGTTATTGTAAACTTAAGTGGAACAGGAAAGTTCTATTATTTTTCAAGTTCTAGCTTTCTTGTGGACAATAATGGAGGTAATGGATATTAAGCTAACATTTTAAAAGATGAGGTAGGTATTTAGCAAGTAGATGGTATTGAAGCTACAGGAAAATTAACTGCAATCTCATCTTTTGCTTTAATGTAATGGGCAAGGAAGGTGCCTGGTTGGCACCAAAATTTGTTGGGGGCCAAACATGTACTGTGCACGCCTAGAGTTGTCAGAAGATGCATGTTGATCATCTAAACCATGCACGCCTAGAAATCTAGAATTTCCAGAAGATGCACTTCTTGATAAGCCTATAAATTATCCAAAATATTATCCGTATCTAATTCGAATCCATATCCAATAATTCAAAAAAATATCTGGTCCTGAAATATCGAAATCCGTATCGGAAAAAATTATCCGTATCCGAAAAATTTCAAATCGGATACGGATATGTCTGTATCCAGTGTTTAGGAAAGCGGCCGAGGAGGCCGCCTGGGCGGTTCAGCCTGCCCACCGAAGCGCTTCCCCTCCAAATGCGGGATATGCGGGAACCGACCGCATAAGCGCCCGAGTCCCGAGTATGGTTTAGTAAAAAAAATAACGAAAACAAAACCAGATCTTTCATTCATATTCATTTTTGCTTTTTCTTCTTTCATCAGTGGCTTCTTCTTTCTTTCCTAGATCTTTTTCCTCAGTTGCCAACGGATTCTTCTTCAGATTCTTGTTTGGCTTCATCGAGTGAAGGGATGGATAACAGAGAATTAGTTTTTATTTTTGTTTTATTTTCTAGGGTTTTGGTCGAGAGGTTGAAGATGAGGGTATATTTGGTAATAAAATGTGTTTAATGAGTTCCTGGTTTGTGTAATCGGATATTCGGATATCACAACTTAAGGCCCATTTTCCTTCCATATTATAAGGGCTGATTCATAATTAGCTAGGGACCTATATGAAACACTTCACTGACAGTCAACAGGTTGAGGATGACCACGATTTCTTTTTGTTTCTTTTTTAAGTGTTTGGAGTGAGAATTAGAACCATGAAGAGATCATAAATTGCTCGATGATGGTGGCTTTGATGATGATGGTTCGACGCAAGGGAGAAGAGGACTAGAGGAGGCAGATGTGAAGGGAGGACATGAGTGGGAGATGTTAAAAAAAAATTTCAGATAATTATCCGAATCCGAATCCGGATGTTCGGAACAGATACAGATATTTGTTTTGAATATCCGTCGGATATCGGATACGGACAATTTTTCAGATATGTAGTTCGGATACGAATACGGATACAAGCATATCCGCTCCATTGACAAGCTTACTTTTGATGTCTAAGTATGCATTCCCGACAACAAAATATTATGTGTAATCATTATATGATGTTATTACTCTTTATAAAATAGGTGGAATGGCCCAAAAATCACAATGGTCAACCTAGTTCAATGTTCGCGATTATACAAGTCTGAATTAGATCAACAAGAAGATGTCTGTGACTCTGACAATCACATAGTTAACATAGTTTATTAGGCGATCACATGGGTAACATTTACATAGTTTATTAGGTACAATCTCTGAGACTCTGACAATCACATGCATGTGTGTACCTTTGTCAAACAAAACATTAGATTAGTTGCCTGTGAAGAGGCATAGTGTTCGACCTATACATATAATCACATAGTAGTTTCACATTACAAATTGTGAATTAAGCGAGAACCAAATGCAAAAACAAGCCCAAGAAAGTTCTGGAATAATTCCATGTGAATAGATGCAAGCCTTAAGACCAGCAAGAAACATGAATAAAAGGACCTCAATCCAGATTCAAGGATGAAGGGCATTATAGATTGGTCATTACAAACTAATGTGATAATACATACAACCAAGTGAGATGAAATTAGATTCACAAACTGAAAAAAGAGACTGTTAACAAGTTTTAGCATTGAATCATTATTGCAATCCAAGGCTGAACCAATTAGAAGGCATCATGATCCCCTTCTTTCCTCTCCTACTTTTTTTTTTTTGAAAAGGTAGACATCTCTACCTCAATCTCATTAAAGTGAAGTACAAGTCCGAAGCGAAAGGGAGGAAGAGAAAGAGAAAAGGGGAAGAAAACTCCAAAAGGGATACAAAGCACACTCCTACAAAAACTGGGACGGGGTAGGACTTGTAGTAGAAGAGATGTCTACTTCAACACCCCCACCCCCTCTAAAACCGGGCAAACTACTCTTCAATGGCAAGATGTCCTTCCCTGAAGTCCACCAGTTTGACAAACCTTTCAAAATAAAAATAAAAAAGTTTTTTTTAGTAAAAGCTGGTTTGTTGGCTTTTAATACATTAAAACCAAAATCAAAGGCTAAAGTTTAAAGAATCCCATTAGAAACAGGTTATTCAAAAACTGATTTTGCGGATACAAAGTCATTTGACAATTGGTTCCAAACGGGCTCTTAAGCAACAATACCTCATTGCTGTTTGAACAATCAAAATAAACTCCTCCAATCCATGCTAGGGTGATTCAACCCAACAAAACACTAATGCTGCGTTTGATTGCACGATTGCAAAACTGATTTTAGGAAAAAGTTGAATTTAAAACTGATTTTACAGGAAGCTATCTCGCTACAGCTTCTGGAAAACTCGGGGTTTGGAAACATTTTCACATAAATCTGTCTCCAGCTTTTGACCCCAGCTTTCTGTTTTAAAACGGGTTTGGGAAAAGTAGCTTCTTGCAAACCCAAAAGTGGGGTAAAAAATCCAACACTCCCTATAACCATGTCATCATCAACCGATCCCAATCAAGACTGAAAAACAATATAAACTCCTCCAATCCATGCTAGGATGATTCAACCCAACAAAACACTTAAAGATCTATCACTCCCTATAACCCTTTCGACATCGACAGAGCCTGATCAAGACATGAATTTTATGGATAATGTTAGTTATAGCCCCAAATGCAGTTTTCACATGTTTTAAATTTTAAAAAATAGTAAACATCATCTAATAAGTTATATGTTTTGATGAAACGTATATATCGTTCCATTCCAAATTGAACGAACTCATTTTTAGCAGATGTAGCTCATAAGGAGGTATATACCTCACCTAAGGAGGTAGATACCTCATTGGATGGCTATTGGATAGCTAAAGAGGAATAGGAGACTACATTTGGAGCTATAAATATGACTTTATGTAATAGTGCTCGAATTTTATGTATCAAAATTAAAGATGATTAGTGTGAAACGGTAAATAAAGAGGGATCCGGCATATAGATTCTCATTTACTCCAGCCTTCCAAAGACCCATTTTGAGGCTATTCTGAGTAATTGCCACTTATTCCGACCCTATTCTCCAACCATACGAGGGTTTAAAAATCTACCACTCCCTAAAACCAATTCGACATCGATGGAGCGCAATCAAGACATGAATTTCATATATCAAAAATTAGAGATGATGTGAAGTGGTAGACATAAAGGGAGATAGAATAGATACCTCGAGCTGGGCCGATTTGATGGCGAGGGGGATGCAGACGAGGAAGATGCCGGCCATGGCAATGGCGGTGTTCCTCCTCCAGTGCTTAGGCCTGCAGTTGGGCCCACCCGTCATGCTCCACACCTTCGTCCTGAAATCCTCCACGTGTCCCACCCCTCCATGATCGCCTCCTCCTCCTCCCATCTTTCTTGTCTCTTTGATCTTCTCGATCAACTGGGGTTCGACAAGACAATAACTTCAGGGGTTTTGGATCTGAAGGTGATTTGGGGGTTTCTGATATAGTAATCCAAGGAGGACCTACCGTTTTTGGCCTGAACCTGTATATACTTGTGCACTTCTGCCTCCTTTTTTTTGGCCCGAGGGCTTGTTTGAGGCGCTGACTTTTTGGGAGAAAAAGGTGATGCGCCAGCTCGAGTCTATTGTTTAGAAAATGGCCCGAGGGCTTGTTTACTACATATGCATAAATTTTATTAAAATTTATGAGTAGGATTGTAAACTGGATGGGTTGGGTTGGGTTGCGGATGACTCCAACCCAAAGTTCAGAGTGCACTATTCTAATCCAATCCAACTCGAATATCAACTCGATGTTTCTACAGTGTTTTAAGTATCGATATAATCGATATATTAATTAAGGGGTTCAATCAATATATCGATCGATATGATTATCTAATATATATGTATTTATAATTGCTAATAATACATACATATTGAAAAAATAATACAATATAAACTGTTATAAATACAAAAAATATATATAAAATATAAGCTATTATTGCGCTCTACCCTAACTTAACCTAACCTACAGTAACTACAAATGGGACACTTGATCACACATCACGATCATCCGCAAGTTTAAAAAGTTCCGCCACCACTTCGGATGGGAGCGGTCCCGTCTCCAAAAAAAAACAGATGCAACCGTTTATATTTTAATATATACGTATTTATAATTGCTAATAATACATACACATTAAAAAAATAATACAATATAAACTGTTATAAAAAAAATAAAATAAATAAAAATATAAAATATAAATTGTTATTGTGCTCTACCCTAACCTAACCTACACTAACTACAAATGGACACATCAGTCGCATTTCGATATATTATATATCGTTGACGTTTTGCTGACGTCAACATGTTTTCGATAAAACTTCACGAACTCACAGATTTATCGCGTTTTCGTCGGCAAAACCGATATATCGATAAATCGATCGCAATTTGAAACAGTGTGTTTTTAACCTGAACCCGTGACAACCCGAATTTTGATTCAATGATGAAAATTTAGAGTAAATAATCAAGCATCAATGGCCCATAGCTCATTTAGAATATCATATGAGTGTCTACTGCGGGTTCAGGTTAGGTCAGGTTGTCTATGATACCAACCTGAACCAACCCAATTTTATAGGCAACTTGAATTTATCAACCTGAACCCGAACTCAGTTTTTAGAATCCAACCCGCCCAAATTTCAGGTTCAACCAGTCGGTTCGGGTTGGACCTCACCCAATTTGCAACCCTAATTTTGAGTAAAAAATTTAAGTCCCATTGAAAAGCCACGTGTTCTCCACTTATAGGTTGCTTGTTTGATTTTTTAAAAATGTTAAAAATGCAAAATACAATATTGTCATTCTTTAAGTTTGTGTTTTTCACTCCCAATACAACATTCCCTCATTGATTGTCATACGTAACTGCTTCCCAATACAACACTCTCTTTTTCATAAAAAAAAAATTTACCCTCCTAAGTCATTCGCTATTTCAAAAATTCATTCGGCCGACCTACTCATTTCCGGCGAACTGCGTTGCCACCCCTGGATTCCTCTCACCACCCTCTATCATATGATAGATGGTTCGGCTACTTTTCGAGCCCTCCTCTAGCATCCACCTCCTCCGACCTTACCTCTACCTCTTTTTTTTTAAATTCATATATATTTCAAAATGTATCTGACATTTAAAAGAAAATAAAATATATTTGGTAACAAAAAAATAAAATAAAATGCATATAAAGATCAGATACATTTGGAATGTAACTAAATTTTAAAGAAAAACAAACATTGTTTATAAATGCAAATAAAACAGGAACTATATTACATATAAAATTCAAATATATTTGGAAAGTAACTTAACTTTAATATAAAAAATATATATAAATTGCCTAAAGGTACAAAAAAATTCAAAAATATAATGCATATAATGTTCAAATACATTTCCAAAAAATAAATCTGACAAACATAATTGACTTTCAAACCAACAAACAAATATTGTTCAAAATCACAATAAAAATAGAGAGTATAATACATATAAAATTCAGATACATTTGAAAATGTAACTGAATTTTAAAACTTTAATGAAAAACATAAATTGCGTAAAGGCACAAAAACATAATGCATATTGTGGAATACCAAATTTGCATACAACCGAATTGGGAATAATGTTATATGCGAATATCAAAATTGAGTAGGAATAGGATATGAGATGGGCCTATTCGCATAATCTCATTTACCCATAGGGCTATCCAATTAGCAGACCCACAACAACAAAATGACACTTAGCCCAACAGGTCCAATGAAAGGATGGAGCCATCCATCATGAGGAGCCTATGAAAGGCTGGTCGGGAATCGGGTTAGGCAGTTGCCCGACCAAACCCAGGGGGGACTTATCTTTCGTCCGACGTGAATGTGGCAACCAGGCATGATGACTTTGATTATCCCGACAAAGCCCAACCATGGAGCTGACCTGGCAGAGGATATACGCCTACATGCCCACTTCACGAAGATAAGGGAAAATGCAAGGAATATCCCCTGATACGGCAGTGGTAGGCAATTGTCAAAAGTCGGTTACGTCCCAAGATCATACGTGGCGGTTGATCCCTGCACCACCTGGATGATTCTTTTTGTACTCGCGTTAACCTCACTCCCAGGAGCGAGGTCGGCACGCTCTCTTCGAGTATAAAAGGGGAGACATCATCGTCCACAAGAGGTATGCAAGAACAGACACTTATACTCCTGCACGAACTCTCTAGACTCGAGTAGGCTTTCATTAAAACTGTGATCATTGACTTAAGCGTTGAAGCGGCGTTAGCCAGCACCACACTGATGTGAGTTGCAGAGAGACAGAGCAAAGGTACTCGCCGGCGGAACTTCGACAATCTCGAAGGGAGGTCACATGTGCTTCTTCTCAGATCCCAAACTGAAGCCCGGATCGCTTGAAGGATCCAGCCTAGTGGAGGAAGACCAAAATCCATCCCCCACACATATAATGTTCAGATGCATTTCCAAAAAAATTAATCTAACAAATGTAACTAACTTTCAAAACAAAAAAAAATGATTCAAAATATAATTTATATAAAGTTCAGATACGTTTGAAATATAACTGACTTTTGAAAAAACAATTGCAATTCGATATCATATTAAATAACATTGAGTATAATACATATAAAATTTAGTTAGATTTGAAATGTATTTGAATTTCAAATATCAACACTATATTTAACAAAAAAAAAATTGTATATCAGTAGGTGATCACAGCAGTGAAAAACATGAAAAAATAGGGTCCAAACTTGAATTAACCGACATTGATGAATTATAGTCAAATCGATCGAACAAAAGCAGTGGCTGACGATCCACCAAAAAAAAAATTGAATATGCTATTCACATTATAACATATACATGATTGAATTGTTGAAATAACAATGTGTATAAACAAATCAATTGGAAGTAATAAAAAAAACCTTCAATAACTTATTTCAAACGGCTCTTTGGTGTTACGACTACGTATAAAATTCTTCAATGGGTGGAATATTAATTCATATGAAGGATTCACATGGAAGGATACAAAAAAAGTCAAAATAAATATTACGGTTAAAAATATGGAATAAACAAGAACCGTAACTACCTCCTCGATTTGTGGGGATCAATTAATGAAAAAGCCAAATAAACCACGTCGGGATATACTAGGAATTGTACATATGCCAACTCATGGGGCTTGTGATGGGGTTTAAAAATCATTATTATTTATGCTGATCAGTTTTTGTTTTACTTAAATCTTTTAAAAATATGGAGTTAGAAGGAAAAAAATGATATTTAAAAATTTGGGTAAAGTTTTGAATCTCATTGATTTGATTTAGGTAAAAATTTGAATAAAAGCTTGATTTAATATGAGTATGGATAAGTGGTTAGAGAGATTTTTGGATGGCTTTTATTTAAATTTAAATTTGAGTATACATTTGGGTAAAGGATCGGAGATAGCTCTTATACATTAGCCCAATCACTTATACATTAGCTGCTTATGTCTGGTTATCGTAGTGTATATTGGACTAACGTATCAAAATAAAAATAAAAATTCAAAAGAAAAAAAAGAAAAATTGTACATTAATATGTATTTTATTTTTTATAAAGTATGTACTTTAAAAAAAATGGTGAGTTGGACATATCAATTTCAAATTATGTACATGTCTAGCATTGATACACTGGTGAGAACGTCCTAAAAAAGTTCTAGAACAAGAGTTTGACTTTAAGTTTCAAAATCCTCGATGAATGAGATTATTTACTGTATGAGTTAATTTATGAGCCCAATAACATTGTACCACGTGCCTATAGCCCATGACCCGAATCGTCTACCATCCACGAGTTCACCCCGTCGGCTCACTTGCATCCAACCACCAGAACATTCAAAATCAGGATTGGGACCAAATCCCAACAAATATAATTAAGAACTAGCCAACTATATAAATAGGGAACTTGCTCTCTCGGTATGTGAAAAACTCATGTGACGGCCATGCCCAAAATCCCAATTATTTATTATAGAAGTTATTTTTTGAGCACAATTGTTAGGCCTGTGTCATTTGGAGCCTTATTTTTTTTCGATCAGAGTCGCTAAAATTTTAATTTTTAGATACCTACAGGAGTTGGAGTGCTCTGATTGAAAATCTGATTGCATAATTTTTCTCCTGGTATTGGCATTGGCCTATCTGTAAATTCGCGTCGCATTCTGACGTCTTTATAGAAGTTAAGCATTCCGATTGGTACTCGGATTTAATTTTGTTAATATCCAAGATGAAAAGGTTTAAATATGATTTTATCATGAGATGTTCAATTTTGAGTTAGCTTTCATACAAAAGTAGAATTAGATCAACTGGATTCATGTAGTAAAAGTTATGGGTATTTTTCCAAGTATACCCCGGCTATGAGAAAATCCTACAGCAGCCCTGTTCCATGTTTATCTTACATTTTGGAATAACTGAAGGGGTTGTTTGATCTAAGCAAAAACATGAAAGTTGTAGATAATCGTCTTGACTTTTCAATGGATTTTGAATTTTGAAATTCGAAGCTATATTGTAGAAGTTATAGCTGTTCTAGTGAAGCCTATCCTGAATTTTGGGTCATGGATGATTTGGTCCTTTGAACCCTCACTTTTGGCTATATAATGCCCCAAATGTCTCTCTTTCCATCTGATCCAGCCCTTTGTGTGTATGTTTTGGTGGAGAAGATGATGAAGAAGTGATTGGAGGAGCAAAGAAGAGAATGTGTGTGCTATTGTTGTTGTCTCTTCCTCTCATCCTCCTCCTCTAACTCCCTGACTTGAATTCCATGGACCCCCCTCCTCTCTGGTTCAGCAAGAAGAAGAGAAGTGAAGGCTGAGATGGTGGTAGTGGTGGTGGCGGTTGAGGTGGTCGTGGGCGTGCTTGCGAGCCCCTACACCTTCCCCTTCCCTCCCCCTCTCTTGGTAAGCTTTCCCCTCTTCGTTTTCTAGTTTTTTTCAGCATATTTGGTGTGTTGGAAGGTGGTGCATGCCATGTGTTTGTGTTTGTGTTTGTATGGTGTGTGTGTGCATGATTGCTTGAGTGTAGGGGTGTCGGCGTGCCCGCGCGCGTGCTGCCCTGTGTGTGCTGCATGTGCCCTGCCTGTGCCCCTGCCTGTGCCCTGCCAGCACCAGCATTTGTCAGCACCGGTTTGTGCGCGAGATCGCGCTTAACCCTTCCCTCTTAAGTTGGTGATATCTAACGCATGTTAGGGTGTACCTTGTATGCTTGTATGATTAAAGACTTTGTATGCATATTATGTAGGCCGTACATGGTATGTATGTTGCATATATATTATTTATGTTTTTTATCCATGTTAGGGACTATCTCTATAATTATTTGTTATGTTATCATGCATGCGGTTCGTGTACATAATTATGATCTAATTCTCCTGTATATATATGCGCTTGTTAAAACTGATTAAGTCTATCTGAAATAGGCGTGGGTATGACCTGTTGTCGGGTTGTACCTTATTAGTTAGAGTGCTAGTGATGTAATCGCCCCCTTGCATCCGAGCAATGCATTCAATTAGAATTCAGGAGAATTCATTGTCATGTCGGATTTGTTAAGCCGGTGGTTATGGCATTAAGCTAAGCCTACCCATGTTAGGCGAGTATATGAACCGCCTGTTGGGTTATGCCTTAGGGCTTATCTCTGTGCGAGAGCAGAGGTGACTCCCTCCGTCTGAGCGACACATTTTTGTGGGAGTTCAGGTGTATTTCGATAGCAACGGTATGGGATTACCGAGGTTAGTTAATTTTTCATAGGATTCGCATTGAGAATGCAAAGTCTTCCTCCCAATATCGTCGTGCACTGAAGCCCCAGCGTCGAAGCTGTCCTGTGTAGTGCCACCACTTGTAAGTGCTACTGATGCATACTGCGGTACCCATCTGGCTTATGTACCGATCCTGGAAGGCCGATAGGTAGAGGCTACGCTGAAGAGGGCTATCAAATGATATTGCGAGCGTGAACTCGTTCTCCGCTTCAACGAGTCCATGTTGAAGCTGCCCGACGTTGAAGCTGTCCTAACAGAGGGCTCCCACTTGTAGGTACAACAGATGCGTTCGGCAGATGTACTGATCATGGGAGTATACCAGTAGAGGCTACTCAGGAGAGGGCTACCGGATGACGGATAGTGTAGAGCAAAAGAATTCTCCCAACAATCTCATGTCACCCTTAGGGGTGAGGGTGAGGGTGAGTTGAGGTCACGTCATCATGTGACTCATAGACCAATCGAGTATACTCTGGGTATGCAGCTCCTAACGCTTGAGGTATCGAAGTATATCTTTACTTCGTAGCGGATGGACTTGTCGTTTCATGTTATTCAGTAACACTATGTGTTATGGCTAAATTTTTTTCTCTCCGAGTGTCTCAAGAGCCTCCCTTCGGGAGTGAGGGCGAGGGCGAGATATGGTCGCGCCGTCGCGTGACCTTGTTATCTGTTGGGTTTCTACCTATGTTTTTTCTTGAAAGGAAATTGCATTAGTATTGAATTTTTGTAATGATGTTTATTTTCTAGCCACTCACTGAGCTTGTAGCTCACTTATCGCATACTGTTTCTTGTGTAGGAGCGGTGTTGGGCGTGGAGATGGAGCTTCCCGCGGATTTGGCGAGTGCGATGCTATCAGCAATCCTAGAGTCATGTATTTGTTGATCGTGCGTGTTGCACCTGATGTATTTTATTGGACTAGACTTGACTCTCACAGAACAATGATTGTGTATTGGAGTCTGTGATAATGCTTTTGGTTTACAGATTTATTGATATTTATGCTTCCGCATTTCTGTTTAGTTATAAATTTTCATTGCCTTGCCACCTTGTATGTTGTTGTTGGAGTTTTGTTGACCTCAGGTATTGATAACTGATATTACATATTTGCCACGTCTCGGGGACGGCCGCCCTGGGGTGTAACACCAATAACAATGTACCACGTGTCCATAGCTCATGACCCGAATAGCCCGCCATCCGCAAGTTCATCCTGTCGGCTCACTTGCATCCGACCACCAGAACATTTTAAATCAAGATTGGGACCAAATCCCAACAAATATAAATAGGAACTAGCCAACTATATAATTAGGGAACCAACTCTCTTGATATGTGAAAAACTCATGTGACGGCTCGTGCCCAAAATCCCAACTATTTACTGTAGAAGTTATTTTCTGAGCCCAATAACATTGTACCACGTGTCCATAGCCCATGATTCGAATAGCCTGCCATCCGCGAGTTCAGTCTGTTGGCTCACTTGCATCCGACCACTAGAACATTCTAAATCAAGATTGGGACCAAATCACAACAAATATAAATAGGAACTAGCCAACTATATAAATAGGGAACCAGCTCTCCCGGTATGTGAAAAACTAATGTGACGGCCTGTTTACAAAACCCCGGCATGTGCGCATCACCTGCCTCAAAAATTTTCGTTGCTCAATTCTGATACAACATATAATCAACCACATATATAATCAACTACATAAACACGCACCCGGCAAAGTTTAAGCAGTCAACAATGCCTCTTACACACACCTCATATACAATCAACTTTATATATATATATATAGCACTATATAACATATGCATGATTCACTAGACCAGCATCTATCAAAATAATCATGTACATATCCAAAATATCAAAATATATATATTGATCACAAGTTGGACGTGGCACCAAAAGACGACCAAATTCAATGTCCAAAAACCCCTGCCTCAACTCTGCAAAAATACGAAGAAAGAAAATGGAATGAGTGAAACATGCTCACTAAGTAACCTCGACATTACATGCATGAATAACCAAAAGGTGAATCTCAAATAGAATGAAATATCAACTCAAACATCTCAATAAACATCGATTAAAAGCTTGAATATCAAATGAACTCAATTTGCGACACCAATAGGGAGAGCAACATCTCTTATATGCGATCACTAATGAAATATGAGATAATAGCCAAGAACAATGCATCACAGCCAATAATGCCAATAGAAATCACTAGGATGCACCTATCAATGACTTAGAAATGAAACTCTGAAACACAATCCATATCAAGAATGAATGCACTAAAACTCTCTACAATCTGAAGAACAATAACACATCCACTATGCATGGATTGACCACTCCCTCAGAACGTCCACCGCGAAATCACTAACTGGCCCTCGAAACATCCAGACACGACAGGGTTTATCTCCGAGCTCCCCTATAGGACTCATACATACTCATTCACGCTGGGGAAGTCCAGTCTATAGACATCCATAGTCATCCATCTCCAACCAAGAACACCAAGATAATTTATGATAAGCAATAATATCAAGCACACCACAGGGCTCAACCAATAATAAGAAATATTACGAATCAGTAGTGATAGAAATAATATTGAAACTCAATTGACAATAGAAACGATAACCAACAACAATGAAGCGTGGAAATGGAATGAACAAACACAATATAGGGTCACTTACTTAGCAACTCACAACCACAAGCTGGACTCACCATAATCCCACAACTAAACCATGCATAGAGGAACCCACTGGTAAAATATAATCTCAATCAGATACCAAACCATACCCCTATTGATCAAGCAAAGCTCAAATCCCAAGGACAAACATGATATCCCTACTATAAACCCTGAAATGATATAATAAAAATAACCCTCTAATTCCTATTTATACAACCCCACAAACATATTCGCATATCAGCTCCAAATCACAATTTTGATTCAAAATTGAAATAGAACAACCCTATACAAATAATAACGATGAAAAGAGCAAGAATCTTTAGCAAATGTTGCATAAAACTTACTTCACGAAGCTTACACCCAATTTTCCTCACTTTCCTTGCTCTTCTCCTTTTTAATTTTCCATCAAACGAGTCTCGGTGACTCCATGTATGATGTATATAATGAATCAGATGTATATACTGAACCAGCTCCAACTGACTTCGGCAGAATATTGATTTTATGTTGATTTTAAGTGTTGATTTATAAGTATTGATAATTTTAAACAGTTCAGAAAAAATCTGTTTGGTTCAGCGGATAATATAAGCACTTATTTAGATAAGTATGTTTGATTCACCACTTAATAGTAGTGCTTGTTACAAGGGTAGTTTGGTTTATTTAGTAAGTGTTGAATGTTATTTTGATGTTTGGTTGAATAATTAAAAAATGCTTATTTTTCCAAAGTATTTATTTGTTCCATGAAATACATGCACCACTAATTTAAAGAGTGAACAATTATATTCCACACAGAAGCCTATACGATTCTCCAATGATTTGGATTGAAATAACTAAATAGAATAAGAAGTAGTTCATATTGTATCTACAAAACATGATACATAGTATTGTCTTAAACTCTTTCAAAACATATTGTACCTAACTGGTCAAAATACACGAAAGAATAAGAAACAAACTTCATTTCAATCTTTATGGGTCAAATTAATATAAGTACATTATGTGCTACAAGCCTACAAATATAAAACCCTAAATTTCTGATTAATTCCTTAAAAAAACAGAATATCCATGAATATTCTATTAAGAAACAGAACATCCATTTCCATTGAGAACACCAAGAACATCAATAAGAGAACATCAATCAATGTAATCAAAACCACCACATAACCCTTATTCACCCCCCCCCCCCACATATGTAAAACCCCCAAAAATAACACATACCAAACACGAACCATAAAACCTCTTCAAAACATCAACACATCAATCAGAAACGATAAAACCTCTCCATTAATACCGTCTTCAACCTTCAAAATGATCATTCATGGCTGATTAAAAACCTTCAATCCCAATTCCACATTTCATTCGATTTTTGAAGAAGATGACATTAGACCTCTCATTGGACTCCGATCTAAACATCGAGAGTCGGGACCTCCTCCAAAACCCTTAAGTCGAGCCAGTCATCCTCCATGAGCAGCACCAGCAGCGATGGCGATGTAGCCGAGCACAACCACTGCAGAATGACAACCCCCCATACGAAAGAAACAATATGAACCCCCCAATCTCCGTCTCCTCCACCTCCTCCACCCTCTCCTACCCCCTACCACCACCTCTGTGATGCCCGGCCTGTTGAGATGGAAGGCCAACAGTCCCAAGAGGCCCATGGATTGAGTGAGGGTGAGGGTTTGGTGTTTAGTCCTACATCGTCTAATGAGAGGATATAGTCTCTGCTCATATGTGTGCACAACTCTTACACATCAAGACACATTTTAAAGCCATGAGCTCATTGAGGGGCAAAGCGGATAATTTCTTGTTGCGTAAGCCTGAGGCGTTATAATTGGTATCAGAGCCTGTTCATTTCACGATAGTGGGTGTGGCCCCACACGAGGACGTGTGGCCCATTAGGGGGGCGATTGTGATGCCCGACCTGTTGAGGGGAAAGCCCAACAGTCCCAAGAGGCACATGGATTGAGTGAGGGTGAGGGTTTGGTGTTTAGTCTCATATCGCATAATGAGAGAAGATAGTTTTTGCTTATATGTGAGCACATTCTTACATATCAAGACGCGTTTTAAAGCCGTGAGGTCATTGAGGGGCAAAGCGGATAATTTCTTGTGGTGTAAGTGTAATAGCCCGAACCCTCTTATACGGCTTATGTTAATATTTACATGTTTGGATTGCTGAATAAGATAATTTTATGCTATTGGACTTTTGATCTTTATTATCCCTGAAGTCCTGTATTTGGTTTAATTTTTGAAAAACACCTTCGAGGCATATTTTGTGATAACTGAGACTTTTAGACCGCAATTAAACTAATTTTTTTAGTCGTGTTTCTAATATTCCAAATTTTTATAATTTGGCATGGTTGGAATCCTTGTGTTGTTAGCTTTCCAACGCTTTTTACGGATCATGAATCGGACTTGTATCGAGCAAGTTATAGTCATTTTTGTGCCTTGGGGAAAATTACCAGAGGGGGCTACTTGAAAGTAGCCGTCCCTGTCGAGGGGTGGCTACTCGAAAGTAGCCGTCCCTCATCAGGCGGCTCAATCCAACAAGCCGTCGGGCACCTGTGCGCAGAAATGCAGAAATTTAGGGATTTACGAAACTGTCGAATATTTGATTGTTTTCTTCAGGGGTAAGTCATTGCACGTGTTTAACCTTATAAATGCCTAGTTTTGGATGCCCTAGGACCCATTTAAAAACCCTAATACGAGTCCTCTCTCTCTCTTGTTTTATCAAACCCTAAAAGAGGTCTTTTGGGTGATTTTTGAAAGAAAATCCTTTGTGGAATAAGGTGGGTTCTTTTACTTCGTTTTTCTTTAATAATATTAGAGTTTTAATTGCTACTGATCACCAATGATGGGTTCATCCCGAGGTGATTCGGGTTTGTGTGGTTTTATGGGTTTTTCCTTCATTTTAATTCATGATTTTATTTGATATTGAATTGTTTTGGATCTTGATGTTATGTTAATCCATTGCTGAGGTTTTTAAGATGTTTTTACAAGATTTACATGCTGTTTTTGAATATTTATACATAGATCATGGTTAGGGTTATTTTTCTTAAGATAGAAAGCATGTTTAGGGTTTCTAATGCCTTGTTTTGGGTACCACCTTGCATGAATCCGAACCTCATATGATTTCATCACTGTTTTGATGATTTTTATTGCTGATCTATGTGATTTATTCGTATATATATTAGATCTATAGTTTTCAAGGTTTTTCGGATGGATTACATAAGCTTTCGATGCATTACTCATTGCCTTGCATGGATCTAGGGTTAGGAAGACATGATCATCATATTAAATTTATTAGATCTAGATCCTTGTATGGTTATGATGTTTTCTAGTTTTTATGTATTCAGATTTATATTATTATTATTATTTAGGTTTTATCGATTTATCGATGTTTGAATAGAAATCATGCCTAGGTCTACACAAATTTTTCATGCATGATAGAAACATGTATTAGGATATTTTATCACCATCAACCTACTGTTATTTAATATTTAAACACTACTTTAAGATATGAAAATATATGGTGTTAATATTACCATTTTTCAAATTTGTTCTATAGAGGTTTCATCGTTTTTTTCGGTATTTTGATTTATTATCGAATCGATCATTTAGGGGATCAAAATTAAATATTTTCAATGTGTTTTTATCTATATTTTCTGTATGAGAGAGAGTAAGTACGTGTTTTTGAATGTTTGGTAGGGAGTCGGGGTCATTGAGGGAATATTTGTTGTTTTGGGTCTGTCGGGGGGTGGCTACTTGAAAGTAGCCATCTGAGATCAGACGGCTAGGTTTGAGTAGCCGTTGGAAGCCAGGCGGCTACATTTGAGTAGCCGGCTGAGCCCAGTATTTTTGGTGATCTTTGATTTAGTTAATCATTATATTCCGTTTCTGATTTGGTTCATTGGTATGAAAATCTTCAGGAGCAGTAGACTCTCGTTAGCTTCCTTGTTAGTCCGGTAGTCTTGCGTAGGACCGGAGGTGCGTGGGTCTAGTCTCTAGTAGCTTTTGAAAAACTACCTATATATATCATATTCGCATCATGCTTATATTATGAATACGACTGTTATCTTGAGTATAGAATTGCACGAGCATGACATCATGTTTTGAGACGTTATTTTGCGTATGAACCGTATAATGATTATTATGTTATTCTTGCATGCAAATATGTAAATTGTAGAGGTCATCTTGCATGCATATCATTCGTCTGCGTGACGAGGGTCTGCGTGACTCAGTCCAGTAGGACCGTGTCTGCGTGACACCCGTCTGCGTGACGATTGGTCTGCGTGATCAAGCTCTAGTTGGAGCGCTTGTGGCTGCGTGCCATACGGGCATGCGTGTCCATTGCATCATACGCATCATGTAGATAGTATGAGTTGGTGGTTATTTCCTTTAATGAGAAGCATTCCATTTTATCGTAATATTTGTGAAAATTTATATTCGGTTGGTTCAGATATTTTAGAAATCTTTCTGAAGTTGTAATATTATTATTATTATTATTATTATTGGGACGCTAAGGTCCATTCACTGAGCGTGTGGTAGCTAACCCCTCCTTTTTCCAACCTTTCAGAGTAGTCGTTGGCGATCGTCGTTTGTGGTGGGTGTTGGCGATCTAGTTATCGTTTATTCCGTTGCATTCGTAGGTGCTTGAATAAGCCTTCTTCTTGGCATGTAGTGGACGTCCTTAGCTTTATCAGCAAAACCAGGGAATCTTTAGTTGTTAGTAAATAAAATACTCGTGTGTAATCATTCGTTGAGAATGAATTATTGTGATCCTGGATTTGGTTTATGTTTATGTTTTAAAAACTTATGTGTTTTGAATTAATATGTTAATTTATTTCATTGAAAAAGTTTGAGGTTGACGTAACGCACCGTATCGCATGCCTTAATAGAGGATAATGGGTACGGGGGCGTTACAGAGTGGTATCAGAGCCTAGGTTTTCCTGTTAGGGCTAAGGACGTAGGATAGAACTGTTAGGCCTGCATTCATATAGGTCACGTTCTAACTCGGTGTTATTTCATTAAAGAAAGCTTGAGATGGTGAGTAGTAGCAACATTATTGTTGCAACCCCTACCGGCGAATTGATCGCCATTCGATCAGTCTATCGCGGATGTATGGTCCGGATAGAGGATCAAGTCTTGTCGCAAACCTGTTGCTCTTAGAGATTCAAAAGTTCGATGTCAT
The DNA here is from genome assembly GCA_030737845.1 of Acorus calamus. Lineage (NCBI taxonomy): Eukaryota > Viridiplantae > Streptophyta > Magnoliopsida > Acorales > Acoraceae > Acorus > Acorus calamus. Next base: position 12,857,031 of record CM060866.1, read on the forward strand.
CCTTGGCATGGATTGGCTCTCTGCCTATCATGCTAACGTGGACTGTTTTTCAAAGACAGTATCGTTCAAGATTCCAGGGTTACGACCGTTGCGATTTGTCGGCGATGGAGGTGTGTGACCATTGGGTCTTATTTCGGCATTGCAAGCTCAGCATCTTCTGGAGAGCGGTTGCATGGGGTACATAGCAAGCATTGTTAATACTAAGGCAGTGAAAGCAACTATCGAAGGAACATCGGTGGTCGCTGAATTTCCTGAAGTCTTTCCCGACGATCTACCGGGACTACCACCTGATCGTGAAATTGAATTTTCTATCGATCTAATTCCCGGTACGGAGCCAATATCAAAAGCCCCTTATCGTATGGCATCTTCAGAGTTGGCAGAATTGAAGGCTCAATTGGAGGAACTGTTGGAGAAAGGATTTGCATGACCAAGTGTATCTCCTTGGGGTGCACCGGTGTTGTTCGTCAGAAAGAAGGATGGCTCCTTGCGTCTATGCATCGATTACCGTCAGCTGAATCAAAAGATGATCAAGAACCGATATCCACTTCCGAGAATAGATGACCTGTTCGATCAACTTCAGGGGGCTACGGTCTTCTCCAAGATCGATTTGAGGTCGGGTTATTATCAGTTGAAGATAAAGAAGGAAGACATCCTGAAGACGGCCTTTCGTACTCGATATGGGCATTATGAATTTCTGGTCATGCCATTTGGTTTGACAAATGCCCCTGCAGCATTCATGGACATGATGAATAGGGTCTTTAAGCCTTTCCTTGACGAGTTTGTGGTTGTCTTCATTGATGACATCTTGATATACTCAAAGAGCAAGGAAGAGCATGCTGAACATCTTCGTTTGGTACTCCAGAAATTGAAGGAGCATCAACTCTATGCAAAGTTCAGTAAGTGTGAGTTCTGGTTAGAGAGTGTGACGTTCCTCGGTCATGTCATCTCAAAAACCAGAATATCAGTCGACCTCTCGAAGATCAAGGCGGTGATGGAGTGGAAGCAACCGATGAATGCTACAGAAATTCAGAGTTTTCTGGGCTTAGCGGGTTACTATCGAAGATTCGTTCAGGATTTTTTGAAGATTGCAGTTCCGTTAACCCGTCTAACTCAGAAGAACGCCAAGTATGTCTGGTCTGAACAGTGCGAGAAGAGTTTCCAAGAGCTGAAGCGGAGACTTACGTCTGCTCCTATTTTGACCATTCCATCTGGTCCTGGTGGCTACGTGGTGTATTGCGACGCTTCTTATCGAGGCTTGGGTTCTGTGTTAATGCAAAACGGGAAGGTAGTCGCATATGCATCTCGTCAACTGAAGGTACATGAAGTAAATTATCCCACTCATGACTTGGAATTGGCGGCAGTAATCTTTGCTCTAAAGATTTGGAGGCATTATCTCTACGGCGAGGAGTTTGAAGTCTTCACGGACCATAAAAGCCTGACGTATCTACAATCTCAGCCAGAATTGAATAATCGTCAGAGGCGATGGGTTGAATTTATGAAGGACTACGATTGCAAAATCCAATATCACCCCGGCAAAGCTAATGTGGTTGCGGATGCACTAAGTCGTCAACCTTCGGGAATTTTATCGTACATGATGGTGGGTCAGTGGAGACTGTTGAATGAAGCGGCCGACCTTTTTAGTGTGGTGCGATCATCTGAGAAAGGTTTCATTGCACGGCTTGTTGTTAAGCCGGATCTCATCGATGAAATTAAAAAGGCACAGTTGGAGGACGAAGAGTTGAAGAAGGCCTCATCCGACAATGACCAAGGATTGAAGCCGGACTTTGCCATCCGAGCTGATAGAGTCCTTTGTTTTCAAGGTCGTGTTTGCGTTCCTGCGGACACCGAGTTGAAAAAGAGGATCCTTGACGAGGCACATAGATCTCGGTACACCGTACACCCTGGTGGTACAAAGATGTATCGGAATCTCAATTAAACTTCTGGTGGAATGGGATGAAGAAGGATGTTGCGGAGTTTGTGTCGAAATGCTTGGTGTGTCAGAAAGTTAAGGCGGAACACCGAAGTCCAGCTGGAAAACTACAACCACTGAAATTCCAGAGTGGAAGTGGGAACATGTCACCATGGATTTTGTGACTGGTCTACCAAAGTCAAAGAAGGGACATGACGCTGTTTGGGTTGTAGTGGACCGATTGACGAAGTCTGCACATTTTCTGACAATGCGCATGAATGATTCACTAGAAACGCTGGCGAAATTATATGTACGAGAGATTGTTCGTCTCCACGGAGCTCCGGTCAGTATTGTTTCGGATCGCGATTCGCGTTTCATCTCACGATTTTGGAGTGCTCTCCAAACGGCGCTAGGGACGAGATGAACTTCAGCACAGCATTTCACCCTCAGTCAGATGGACAGTCTGAGAGGACGATCCAGATTTTGGAGGACATGTTGAGGGCTTGTGTGATCGATTTCGGTGGAAGCTGGGAAGATCACTTAGCCTTGGCAGAGTTTGCATACAATAATAGTTTTCAAGCAAGCATTCAGATGTCACCTTTCGAAGCACTGTATGGAAGAAATTGCCGCACACCTCTGTGCTGGAATGAAGTTGGCGAGAGAAGTCTTATTGGGCCAGAACTCGTACAGGATACGATCGACAAGGTGAAATTCATTCGAGATCGGCTTCGGACAGCGCAGAGTAGACAGAAAAGCTATGCCAACAATCGAAGGCGGGAGTTGGAGTTCGCGGTGGGAGATCACGTGTTCTTGAAGATATCTCCATCCAAGGGCATAGTTCGATTCGGACAACGGGGAAAGTTGAATCCACATTTCATCAGACCATTCAAAGTTCTGGAGAGGGTTGGACCAGTGGCATATCGCTTGGCATTGCCACCGCAATTAGACCGGGTGCACAATGTATTTCACGTGTCGATGCTGAGAAAATACGTGCATGATCCTTCCCATGTCATTGAACCAGACTTGATTCAAGTACAAGAAGACCTATCTATCATCGAGCGGCCGGTGAAGATCTTAGATCAAAAGGAGCAAGTCTTGCGCAACAAGACCATTCCATTGGTCAAAGTCAGTGGCAGTATCATCATGGAGCACCCGAAATGACTTGGGAACGCGAAGAGGAGATGCGAGAAAAGTATCCAGCATTGTTTGCATCTTTCTCAGGTATGCCTTGAATTTAGGGACTAAATTCCTTTAAGGGGGGAAGGATGTGACAACTGAGACTTTTAGACCGCAATTAAACTAATTTTTTTTAGTCGTGTTTCTGATATTCCAAACTTTTATAATTTGGCATGGTTGGAATCCTTGTGTTGTTAGCTTTCCAACGCTTTTTACGGATCATGAATCGGACTTGTATCGAGCAAGTTATAATCATTTTTGTGCCTTGGGGAAAACTGCCCAGAGGCGGCTACTTGAAAGTAGCCGTCCCTGTCGAGGGGTGGCTACTCGAAAGTAGCCGTCCCTCATCAGGCGGCTCAATCCAACAAGCCGTCGGGCACCTGTGCGCAGAAATGCAGAAATTTAGGGATTTACGAAACTGTCGAATATTTGATTGTTTTCTTCAGGGGTAAGTCATTGCACGTGTTTAACCTTATAAATGCCTAGTTTTGGATGCCCTAGGACCCATTTAAAAACCCTAATACGAGTCCTCTCTCTCTCTTGTTTTATCAAACCCTAAAAGAGGTCTTTTGGGTGATTTTTGAAAGAAAATCCTTTGTGGAATAAGGTGGGTTCTTTTACTTCGTTTTTCTTTAATAATATTAGAGTTTTAATTGCTACTGATCACCAATGATGGGTTCATCCCGAGGTGATTCGGGTTTGTGTGGTTTTATGGTTTTTCCTTCATTTTAATTCATGATTTTATTTGATATTGAATTGTTTTGGATCTTGATGTTATGTTAATCCATTGATGAGGTTTTTAAGATGTTTTTACAAGATTTACATGCTGTTTTTGAATATTTATACATAGATCATGGTTAGGGTTATTTTTCTTAAGATAGAAAGCATGTTTAGGGTTTCTAATGCCTTGTTTTGGGTACCACCTTGCATGAATCCGAACCTCATATGATTTCATCACTGTTTTGATGATTTTTATTGCTGATCTATGTGATTTATTCGTATATATATTAGATCTATGGTTTTCAAGGTTTTTCGGATGGATTACATAAGCTTTCGATGCATTACTCATTGCCTTGCATGGATCTAGGGTTAGGAAGACATGATCATCATATTAAATTTATTAGATCTAGATCCTTGTATGGTTATGATGTTTTCTAGTTTTTATGTATTCAGATTTATATTATTATTATTATTTAGGTTTTGTCGATTTATCGATGTTTGAATAGAAATCATGCCTAGGTCTACACAAATTTTTCATGCATGATAGAAACATGTATTAGGATATTTTATCACCATCAACCTACTGTTATTTAATATTTAAACACTACTTTAAGGTATGAAAATATATGGTGTTAATATTACCATTTTTCAAATTTGTTCTATAGAGGTTTCATCGTTTTTTTCGGTATTTTGATTTATTATCGAATCGATCATTTAGGGGATCAAACTTAAATATTTTCAATGTGTTTTTATCTATTTTCTGTATGAGAGAGAGTAGTACGTGTTTTTGAATGTTTGGTAGGAAGTCGGGGTCATTGAGGGAATATTTGTTGTTTTGGGTCTGTCGGGGGTGGCTACTTGAAAGTAGCCGTCTGAGATCAGACGGCTAGGTTTGAGTAGCCGTCGGAAGCCAGGCGGCTACATTTGAGTAGCCGGCTGAGCCCAGTATTTTGGTGATATTTGATTTAGTTAATCATTATATTCCGTTTCTGATTTGGTTCATTGGTATGAAAATCTTCAGGAGCAGTAGACTCTCGTTAGCTTCCTTGTTAGTCCGGTAGTCTTGCGTAGGACCGGAGGTGCGTGGGTCTAGTCTCTAGTAGCTTTTGAAAAACTACCTATATATATCATATTCGCATCATGCTTATATTATGAATACGACTGTTATCTTGAGTATAGAATTGCACGAGCATGACATCATGTTTTGAGACGTTATTTTGCGTATGAACCGTATAATGATTATTATGTTATTCTTGCATGCAAATATATAAATTGTAGAGGTCATCTTGCATGCATGTCATTCGTTTGCGTGACGAGGGTCTGCGTGACTCAGTCCAGTAGGACCGTGTCTGCGTGACACCCGTCTGCGTGACGATTGGTCTGCGTGATCAAGCTCTAGTTGGAGCGCTTGTGGCTGCGTGCCATACGGGCATGCGTGTCCATTGCATCATACGCATCATGTAGATAGTATGAGTTGGTGGTTATTTCCTTTAATGAGAAGCATTCCATTTTATCGTAATATTTGTGAAAATTTATATTCGGTTGGTTCAGATATTTTTGAAATCTTTCTGAAGTTGTAATATTATTATTATTATTATTATTGGGACGCTAAGGTCCATTCACTGAGCGTGTAGTAGCTCACCCCTCCTTTTTCCAACCTTTCAGAGTAGCCGTTGGCGATCGTCGGTTGTGGTTGGCGTTGGCTATCTAGTTCTCGTTTATTCCGTTGCATTCGTAGGTGCTTGAATAAGCCTTCTTCTTGGCATGTAGTGGACGTCCTTAGCTTTATCAGCAAAACCAGGGAATCTTTAGTTGTTAGTAAATAAAATACTCGTGTGTAATCATTCGTTGAGAATGAATTATTGTGATCCTGGATTTGGTTTAGGTTTATGTTTTAAAAACTTATGTGTTTTGAATTAATATGTTAATTTATTTCATTGAAAAAGTTTGAGGTTGACGTAACGCACCGTATCGCATGCCTTAATAGAGGATAATGGGTACGGGGGCGTTACATATTTGGGATTCACGCTCAAAATATGAAGTCTTCATTTTTTAGTTACCTTTCATATAAAATTGGTTTGGTATTATTTGGAGTTATATTAGAAAAGTTATGGCTATTTTACCATTTCTGCACTTAGAAGAAGAAATCGCGAGGTCTTTTGTTTGTTGCTATTTTTAATATAGCTGGAGGCTTCTTTTGATCTTGACCTAAACATAGAAGTTGTAGATATATTCGTCAGCTTTCTAAGAGAAGTGGTATCATTTGAAATGGACTGTTCTACGAGAAGTTATGACAGTTTGAGTCGAGACTACGCAGATTATTAGTGGAAGGGCAATTTGGTAAATTTCCCGGATTCTCATTTCATTCAATGCGCATAGTGGATTGTGGCAGTGCTATGTATATTATGTGAGAGAGAGAGAGAGGCCGAGAGTATTTCGGGTGGAAATCGAAAGGGAAAATCAGGGAAAAATAAAGAAAAATTTGGAAAAGCTTCGTGGAGTATTTTTCTTACTACACTAGATAAAGATTCTTATTCTTTTCATTGTTATTCTTCGTATATGGTTGTTTTATTTCAGTTTTGAATCAAATTTGTGATTTGGGGCTGAAATATGAATATGTTTTTGGGGTTGGAGAAATAGGTATTTGAGAGTTGATTTTATTATATCAATTTAGGATTTGTAGTGGGGATGTCATATTTGTCTTGGTGGATTTGGGAATTGTTTGATTAAAGGGGTTATATTTTAGTATCTGATTGAGGTTATATTTTGATCAGTGGGTTCCTTTCTGCGTGAATTAGGAGCTGGAATAGGGTGAGTCCAACTTGGGGTGTTGAATTGGAGGTAAGTAACCCAACCGACTTTGCTTGTTCCATTCCATTCCACGTTCTATTGTTGTTGTTACCATTTAATTTGCTGTTTGGGTTATTCGAGATTCTGTAATTGATTGAGATTCTGAATATTCATATCATCGGTCTATTTATTTTGAGATTCCAGGGTATTCATCATTTTGTGACCCATTTATATAATCCATTATTGATTCTTGTAAACTTAATTGACTTGTTAGTATGGTGAGCCTTCTTTGATGTTATGATATACATCCTAGTAATTTATTGGCATCCTATGATCAGCGTGGTTGTGCTGTCCGACCATGGAGCCTTGTGGTGTACTTGATATCGCTGCTTCTTATATTACCTTTTTGTTTGCTTAGAGTTGGATGACCATGGACCTTACATTTATGTTGAGGATTAGCTCCCCATGAGCGCGCATGTACGTACAGGTCCTGTAGGGGGGCCGGTTAATACCCTACTGTGCCTGCACGGTGGGGGGCCAGGTAGCGTGATATCCGCGGTGGACGTTTCGAGGGCCACGCGCGAGGTTTGTGTGTCGTGGACATCTCGGACGGCGGGGGGCAGAGATGGGGTCATGTAGATGGTCAATCCTGTGCTCTGGACGTTCTTGAGTCAGAGTTGTGATTTCTTATCATTCAGATTGAGATGATTAAGCTTGATTGTGATTTCAGGGTATTTGTTCTCAGTTCATCGGTGATGCCCCTTGATGTTATTGGTTGGCCTTGTCGGTTGTGATGTGTTATTCTGAGTTATTCCTTCCAGTTTGATTGGTGGGTTTATTAGCAATGTTGTTTCTGTTCTCTGTTGATGACCTTTCAGTGATTCCATTTGTTATTCATGCTTCGACCTGACGTTATTGAGATTATTGAGCTTGATTCTATTCTAATTTTGATGTCATATCTGGTTTTCATCTGTGTGGAATGTCTGGGTTATTTACTGAGCATTTTTCGCTCATTCCATTCCTTTTCTCTTATTTTTGCAGAGTAGAGGCGGGGTTCCTGGACGTTGACTTTGTCTCCTTTTGGTGTCACGTCTAGTTGGTGATAGGTATATGTGTGTGTGTGTATCTATTTGGAAGTTTTGGATCTGTATATAGTTATTTTGGTAGATGCTGGTCTGACAAACCAGGCATGTGTTAAACTGCTCTGTATATATGGATGACTGTATATGAGGTGTGTTAGATGCTCTGTTGACTGGTTAAACTTTCCTGGGTGAGTTTATATAAGGTGATTATATATATCTTGTTGATTATCTGTTATCCCAGGGTTATTATCATATTTGATTGTATAGGGTGGACATTTCGATGTTTAAAAAAAAAAGAGTCTATGGTTGTTTTTAGGCATGTGGCGCGCTCGTGTCGGCATTTCAGGACACGGGCCACCACAGTTGTTATCAGAGCATAGGTTAAGCCTCATTGAGTCGATTGAGGATTTAAGCTGAAGTTCAACAGAGCAATAAGATACGGGTTAGATGTCTAGAATCTTATACAGAGCATTTTGAGGATAGGAGAGAGTATTTAAATTTATGTGATGTGTTTTTGTAGGTCTTGATGGATCAGGGATCTGACTTGACACATGCGGCTCACCTTGAATCATCAGATGCTGCTAGGGTGATCCAGGCCATTGGGGACATGACAGGGACATTGCGGGAGCATATTAATGCTACCTTTGAGCTCAGGCAGACGAATGTGACAGCCAAGGAGCGGGGGATGTATGATACTTTCATGAGGATGGCTCCACCACTGTTCTATGGTACGACAGATCCATTGATTGCAGAGGAGTGGTTATTCTTGTTGGAGAAGACCTTCCGGGCGATCAAGTGCCAAGAGGAGGATAGGGTTCCTTTGACGCTATTCCGGTTGGCTGGCGATGCAGAGTTGTGGTGGCGTATGATGGAGCATACATAGACATCCTCAATCACCTGGGAGAGGTTTGTACAACTTTTCAATGAAAAATATTTTCCACAGAGGTAGTTCGAAGGGAGAAGGAGCATAAGTTCCTGTATCTGCAGCAAGGGAGACGATCGGTGGCAGAGTATGATGTAGAGTTTACTCGATTGTCGTGATCCGGAGCACACGTGTTGCGCGATGAGGAGGCTAGGGAGAGGAGATTTGAGAGGGGATTGCGTCCTGAGATTCGTATCAGTCTGATTGCATTGAAATTCCCCACCTATGCTCTAGTCTTGGAGCGAGCTTTATTACTTGAACAGAACTTAGCGGAGATAGAACACGCTCGTATTCCACAAGGCGGTGCAGCGACGGCTGGAACAGAACATGTAAAAGGAGCTGGAGGACCTATTAGCCTTGACCATCAGCCGAGAGGTCGAGGTGGTCAGCAGCTGTATGTATGATAGACATCCATTACAACAACAGAGGACTCAGGAGAGTGGTCACGGTCGAGATGATCGTCGTTCTACAGTTTGTTATGTTTGTGGTCGCACAGGGCATCTAGCGCGCAATTGTTGGCAAAATCACCCAAAAGTTTATTTTACTTGTGGTTGTGAGGGTCATATGGCACGCCAGTGTCCTCAGACAATGAAGACTCCAGTAGCATAGAGTCAGGGATCTAAAGTAGTGGTGAACACACAGAAGCAACCGGCTCAAGGGATTGTCTACACAGTGATGGAGCAGGATGCGCAGGCAACTCGTGATGTTGTTAGAGGTACTTTTATGACTTCTCAATTAGTTGGATATGAGTTAAGGGATGATTCGACCTTGTTCATGATGAGAAGAGTTATTATCCCCATGTATTTACTTCTTGAGGTAAACTTCTTAGATTTGGAGGACGAAATCCTATTTAAGGGGGGTAGGATATAATAGCCCGAACCCTCTTATACGGCTTATGTTAATATTTACATATTTGGATTGCAGGATAAGATAATTTTATGCTATTGGACTTTTGATCTTCATTATCCCTGAAGTCCTGTATTTGGTTTAATTTTTGAAAAACACCTTCGAGGCATATTTGGGATTCACGCTCAAAATATGAAGTCTTCATTTTTTAGTTATCTTTCATATAAAATTGGTTTGGTATTATTTAGAGTTATATTTGAAAAGTTATAGCTATTTTACCATTTCTGCCCATAGAAGAAGAAATCGCGAGGTCTTCTGTTTGTCACTATTTTTAATATAGTTGGAGGTTTCTTTTGATCTTGACCTAAACATATAAGTTTTAGATATATTCATCAGCTTTCTAACAGAAGTTGTATCATTTGAAGTGGACTGTTCTACGAGAAGTTATGACAGTTTGAGTTGAGACTGCGCAGATTATTAGTGGAAGGGCAATTTGGTAAATTTCCCAGATTCTCATTTCATTCAATGCGCATAGTGGATTGTGGCGGTGCTATGTATATTATGTGAGAGAGAGAGAGAGGCCGAGAGTATTTCGGGTGGAAATCGAAAGGGAAAATCAGGGAAAAATAAAGAAAAATTTGGAAAAGCTTCGTGGAGTATTTTTCTTACTACACTAGATAAAGATTCTTATTCTTTTCATTGTTATTCTTTGTATATGGTTGTTTTATTTCAGTTTTGAATCAAATTTATGATTTGGGGCTGAAATATGAATATGTTTTTGGGGTTAGAGAAATAGGTATTTGAGAGTTGATTTTATTATATCAATTTAGGATTTATAGTGGGGATGTCATATTTGTCTTGGTGGATTTGGGAATTGTTTGATTAAAGGGGTTATATTTTAGTATCTGATTGAGGTTATATTTTGATCAGTGGGTTCCTTTCTGCGTGAATTAGGAGCTGGAATAGGGTGAGTCCAACTTGGGGTGTTGAATTGTGAGGTAAGTAACCCAACCGACTTTGCTTGTTCCATTCCATTCCACGTTCTATTGTTGTTGTTACCATTTAATTTGCTGTTTGGGTTATTCGAGATTCTGTAATTGATTGAGATTCTGAATATTCATATCATCGGTCTATTTATTTTGAGATTCCAGGGTACTCATCATTTTGTGACCCTTTTATATAATCCATTATTGATTCTTGTAAACTTAATTGACTTGTTAGTATGGTGAGCCTTCTTTGATGTTATGATATACATCCTAGTAATTTATTGGCATCCTATGATCAGCGTGGTTGTGCTATCCGACCATGGAGCCTTGTGGTGTACTTGATATCGCTGCTTCTTATATTATCTTTTTGTTTGCTTAGAGTTGGATGACCATGGACCTTACATTTGGGTTGAGGATTAGCTCCCCATGAGCGCGCATGTACGTACAGGTCCTGTAGGGGGCCGGTTAATACCCTATCGTGCCTGGACGGCGGGGGGCCAGGTAGAGTGATATCCGTGGTGGACGTTTCGAGGGCCACGCGCGAGGTTTGTGTGTCGTGGACATCTCGGACGGCGGGGGGCCGAGATGGGGTCATGTAGATGGTCAATCCTGTGCTCTGGACGTTCTTGAGTCAGAGTTGTGATTTCTTATCATTCAGATTGAGATGATTAAGCTTGATTGTGATTTCAGGGTATTTGTTCTCAGTTCATCGGTGATGCCCCTTGATGTTATTGGTTGGCCTTGTCGGTTGTGATGTGTTATTCTGAGTTATTCCTTCCAGTTTGATTGGTGGGTTTATTAGCAATGTTGTTTATGTTCTCTGTTGATGACCTTTCAGTGATTCCATTTGTTATTCATGCTTCGACCTGACGTTATTGAGATTATTGAGCTTGATTCTATTCTAATTTTGATGTCATATCTGGTTTTCATCTGTGTGGAATGTCTGGGTTATTTACTGAGCATTTTTCGCTCATTCCATTCCTTTTCTCTTATTTTTGCAGAGTAGAGGCGGGGTTCCTGGACGTTGACTTTGTCTCCTTTTGGTGTCACATCTAGTTGGTGATAGGTATGTGTGTGTGTGTGTGTGAGTATTTGGAAGTTTTGGATGTGTATATAGTTATTTTGGTAGATGCTGGTCTGACAAACCAGACATGTGTTAAACTGCTCTGTATATATGGATGACTGTATATGAGGTGTGTTAGATGCTCTGTTGACTGCTTAAACTTTCCTGGGTGAGTTTATATAAGGTGATTATATATATCTTGTTGATTATCTGTTATCCTAGGGTTGTTATCATATGTGATTGTATAGGGTGGACATTTCGATGTTTAAAAAAAAAAGAGTCTATGGTGTGTTTTTAGGCACGTGGCGCGCTCGTGTCGGCATTTCAGGACACGGGCCACCACAGTAAGCTTGGAGTGTTACAACCTCTGATGGCAGCGGCGAACACCTCCACCCTCACCGCCTTCCGCCGCTTCCCCAAACAACTATAATGCACCACCGCCAACATCACCTCCTCTAGGGTTTTGCTAGGGTTTCGTGAGGACTCCCTTCACTAGACGGGAGAGGGGGTTTGGCGATTAGGGTTTCATGTGTTTGTTTGGCAGCGGCGCAAAGAAATTGGTGAGAAGAGAGAGGAGCTCGAAAATGGGGGTTATATACCATTCATAAATAGAACAAAGTAGCAGGGGTAGGCTGGTCTTTTCATGTCGGGAGTCAATAGGCATAATGCGAAGGCAGAAAAATAAGTAACCGTGAGTAGGCTGAAAAATTCAGGGGTTTATAAGCAAAAAGAGGATAATTTTTTGTACTTAATTGGGCCTCAATCAAACATTGATGTAACATATAAATGTTGAATAACTCGCTTTCAGGTCCAATAAGCGCTAAAAAGTCGGTGAACCAAACACCACCTAAATGGAATTAAGAAATCCACTCAAATTACCAAACTGCCCTCCAATAAAATTCTGCATGGCCTTGACTAGAACTGCCGTATCTTCTCACAGCCAACCCCGATTCAGATGATACAACTTTTGTTGGAAAGCTGACGAAAATATCGATAACTTCCTTTTTATTCCAAGATCAGGCAATGCCTCTAACTATGCCAAAATAGTGATGAACAGAAGTCATCACACTTTTTTCTTTTAGGGCAATAATGGTAAAACAGCCATGACTTTTCAAATATCGCTCCAAATAACGTCAAACTAATTTTATTTGAAAGGTAACTAAAATGAATACTTCATATGCTTACATCAAATCCTCAATACATCTCTAAGGTGCTTTACAAAAATTAAATCGAAAGCACAACTTTAGGAAACAAAGACCGCCAACCCAATTTAGCATAAAAAATATCCTACAACCCAAACATGTAAATATAAGCATAATCCAGTATAAGAGGGTTCGGGTTTTTACAACTCCATTTTTCCTAACCCATGTGTTTTAGATGTTCTAGGTCTTGGATCGTGGGAAACCAGCACAAAACAATCAGACGAGAGCGGAATGGATGGATCTCGTAATCCGGATCCTGTCCATCAATTTTGTCCCTTCCATTTACCAAGATTCATTGGGATGGTGCTTTTCTAAAAATTCAATACGGTACTCAGGGCCGGCCTTGAGCATAGGCGACCAAAGCGGTCGCCTAGGGCCCCCACTTTTCGAGGGCCCCAAAATCTATCAAAATGTTATTCATCCCTATTTTATTAGGATTTTATTTTATTTTGTATTTAATTTTTTTATTTTAAATTCTTTTCATATTTTATAGTTGTTCCTAATTTATTGGAATTTATTTATTTGTTATTTGATTTGTAGAAAAGAAACTCAGTTCACATGTTTTTTTAGATTATTTATTTCAGTTTGTTTGTTAATTTTTTCATTTGTTTTTATCTTCTTTTTTAATTTCTGTTTTTTTATACCTTTTGTGTTTTCATTTGTTATTTTTGAATTATTTTAATTAATTTTTAAAAACTTATCTATATATTATGTTAGTTTTGTTTGTTTTCTTTTATTAGGTTTAGTTGTTTAAAAAAATATAAATTAAAATTTTCAAAAATTTAATTATTTTATAATAATAAAAATTAGAAGAAAAAAAAGTGAATTTAGAGGCCCCTGTTACAAACATTGCCTAGGGCCCTATTTCATTTTGTCAATCTCAGGGCTGCCCCTGTTTGTATTGTTCGGACATTGAGGGGCGTCCGGATGTTCAAGGTTTTAGAATATTCCAGAGAACATTTATCATCTACTCATCCCCTTTGTTATTTAAGGTATTTGAACCCTTATCTACAAAGAGCTTTTTGAGAGTTTATTACTTAGGTCCTCTAATAATCTCGTGAGATCTATTTGTCATAGAGTTTATTACCTGATCCATGAGTTCTCAACCTTAAAGACTCCTTCAAATTTGAATGAGAGTTGATCTAGAGAGAATCATTTTTGTTATTGAGGAAGCAGAGAGAATCAATTTTTAGTAAATGCAAGAAAATATTTAATGTGGTCACTATTATGCTTCACTGGATTTTTAATGTAGTATATAGGATTATGTTTTGGATTGAGAAAAAAACTTAGGCTCCGTTTGGTTGCGCGTTTAGGCGGATTCCGTTTTTTGAAAAGCTGAAAATCCCCAAACGCGCAACCAAACGGGTCGGATTCTCACGGAATCAAAAGCTGGATTCCTTTTAATTTCTCTCTCGAAATCCGTGTTTTTTAAATCTAAAAAATAACGATTTTTGGTCGGAATCTATTTTTTGAATTGAAAAGCAACTTTTTCTACCAAACATTAAACTCCTTCTAAATATTGATTCCTGAATTAAAAAAAAGCATCAAAAAAAAATCAAGGTCTAAAATCATCTTAAAAAGCAGCTTTATTCCAAAATCTACTTTTCAATCTGTGTTTCCAAACGGAGCCTTAGTGTAACAACACTTATATATATATATATATATATATATATATATATATATATATATATATATATATATAGCACCGATTAGGTGCGGCGGCCGCACCGTGCGGCGTCGACCACGGGCCGTCGATCACGGGTCCATCACATCGGACGGTCGGGTGCGATTCACGTTGACCGTTGGATGCGATGGACCCGCGATCGGACGGCTGCCGCACCTCATCGTGGTCGTATATATATATATATATATATATATATATATATATATATATATATATATATAGTCGAGTGATAGCGTGCGGTCGTGCGGATCCGACGTGCGTCGTCCGATCGCGGGTACATCGCATCCAACG